>OX375763.1:42500-1292500 GCA_947359385.1 Chesias legatella | reverse complement strand
GTGGCTGAGTGGTACGCATCACTGCGAAACGATGAGTTTCCGTTGTAAAACACATGTGCCGCCACGTTACTTAAACGGTGAAGGAAAACATCGTTTGTAACCCAGTAATAAGGCTGCAGCCGATCTATTTGAAACTGCACCCGACTGCTGTGCAGGTCTGATTATACTATCTAAATTCTTAACTGAAATGAATTTAACCACTGGGCAATATTTTACAGGAAGCATGATTTTCTCGATGATTTTTATTTTTAAATCCACAGCTCTTAATAAACACATTTTTTTCTTATAAAAATCTCGCCCCACCTCAACATGTTATTTGCATCAATTTAATTGTAGAGAAATTTTAGTAAATTTTTATATAAATAGAGACGTTATCAAGCTATTGTGATACAAAATATATCTTCCCAATTTCGCGGCGATCGCGACGCGATTTGTAATGTAGAAGTTTTGTAGATTTCAAAAGTATTTGACTATTTGTAATGATATATCTATTGATAGCGGAGGTTTACGACGGTTAGCTTTTTGTGGGCATTTTGCGAATAAAACCATGCGTTGCACTGATGTGTTATTTTATTTACAAAATTATAAATCACTTACTTCAAGGTCTTAACTGATATGAGCGACGCTTCGCTTCGCGTACTAATAACTTTGTGTTTTATGTGGCACGGATTAAGTAAAACAAAACTGCGTTCAGTTTTACGCAATCCGCCCCACATAAAACGCCGTTATTCAAACGCAAAGGACCAACTGCTTTAACGTTCTTACAAAAATCTATTTATGTCTGTATAGTCCGGTAGGTACTCTACAGAATGCCTAAAACCTTCAGGCGATGTATGAAAATGCATAGAATGCCTAGGTAAGTATGCAATAAAGTGTATTCTGTAAATACTACACTTTGGGTGCCGTTTGGTTAGGTAATAATTCTCATTTTTCATACGTTGCCTAAAAACACCGGGCATTATATATAATGTCTAGGGATAGAATGCAGTCTTTTCATACATTGCCGGTAACATAGAGATTAGATTTGTGACCTTTCCTAAAATAAATGCGCTGTTACATCGTGCGACCCTCCGAACTCAGGCATAACTTTGGGCATAGAATAACCCTATTTTACTACTCTATGGTCGGTTCGCGAACCTGTACGAATCGCCTATTTACACTATCGTGCGAGTTTCAAGAGTTCGGGAGTTAAACGGTAGTCTATATGCAGCATAATTTACATGACTCACATTTACTCAATATTGTAATTTGTTTTTACAAAATTCGGTGACCGGTCCAATCTCTTCTTTGAGTAGTCTAATTGCAAACATGGCTAAGTAACATTTTTACTGGATGCAAGTTAGTGATGGTAATGAAAAGATTTTGATAGCTACTTGCCAAATTTAAAATAAAGCCAAAATACTAGCATAGCCAAGCTTACAACCATAAACAAATGAAATCAGTTTTTAGCAATAGATAATCTCCTTTTTTTTTGGCTTGATACCTCTTGCAATCGGACTACTCATTTGGTAGACTCGATTTCACGAATTAAGTCCCGTGGCGAATCCAGTAACTAATTTGGAATAATGGAATAACGTGCTTTCACGTAGACACTAGCGCCACAGCCAAGGGGGCTAATGTCGTGGAATGGACTCTATCTCGTATGTGTTAATTTCGTCGCTCCTAGGTGATACTAGTTGACATTTGGTAAGTACATTTCACATGCTGTGACTTATATCAGTGTATAATAAAATGAATATAAATAAAATACTTCTATCAAAAAATTAATAAAACAGATTCGAGGTAAGGAATAAAGTCAAAGTCTGGATACCGTGCATACAGATAGGTACCAAATTGTATATTTGAAGCTACAAAACAGTTTATTCATAAAATAAAGCTGTTGTAGTTTATAGTAGGTATATCTACACTGGTGGGATATGCGGATTATACCGAAATACCGACTCGTAAACTAACAGATTCCACTCAATAGTGCTTGAGATAGTGGGTTCTCCTGACGAGATACAAATTGGAATCGAAATCAGTTCTTTTTATTTCGATTCTTTAATTGATTGGACTTCTTGCCAGTACTAAAAAATCAATCCGAATTCAATTTGAAGTATATTTTCATCAAGGTTCTAAATGTGAAGCTAACAGCTACCTCTTCGGTAGCCGCGTGAACTCTAGCAAATTTCGAGACAGGACTTTTTTGTTGAACCTCTGTGGAACATTGAAGTATCATCAACTGATGTGTTTCAAGTTCATATTCCATGATTTCGGAGATATTTGCTTTTGTCTATGTTTACAAGCTAACTCGGTCCTAACCACACGTTGAATAATCGATGGAGCTATTCATCGATATATTTGATAACTTTGCAAAGGAAAAAGTACATGAACTAAAACAGTTTTATCGATACTTAATAACATTTACACTCTCCAGTCCAATCTCGTTCTCTGAACAGCCATTTGCAATAGATTCAGCCTTCAGGATTCGAGTCTCGAAACGCTTATTTTTTTTTTAATATACATTATATAACATATCGACCCTTGATAGCCGACTTATCGTAAGCGACAATTTTACCCAAATAGCATTTTTATGTTGCAAGAGATATTTTTAAATAAAATGTGAAAAATGGCGTGCTAACGATAAACTTTGCAATCGCTATATATTCTAAATAACGTCATTTTGGCGGCAAAACTCGACAACATCTTGTCGTTAGGTATAGCTTAAAATATCACTTTCGATAAAAAATGCTATTTAGGTAAAATTGTCGCTTACGATAAGTCGGCGGTCAAGGGTAGATATTTAAGGTTACCTTAAATATTATGGCACATAACATAACCCTACGTAATTTACACCCTACGCTTGTACCGGGGGTAGAACGAGCCTGGCGGTGAGCTCCCGGCCCTTGCCCGCCAGCCCGCCGATCATTCTGCCCATGCTGCCCACCAGGGTCCGTGAGGGTACTTCTGCGGTGATCTTCTCTTTTTCTTTGCCTGAAATTTTAACGGTTTTAGTGGTTTTGGTATGTTGGAAAGAAAACTCAACTAGTTCAGATCGGTATGCAATGTTGCGAGTGCACTGTTGACAGATTTTAGTCTATTTTTTACAATTTTAGGTAATCTTATAGCTAGCTAAATGAATAGTTTAATAAATAGATGTTTAAGGCTAATTAAAAGATTCCACAGCTTCTTCTTCTTCTTCTTCGAGTCACCGGTTCTGTCGAACCAGTGTGGTGAAAGGATTGTAAGCGCGCCTCAAAGAGGGTCCTTTCGTGCACTCGACACATGTCTTCGAATTTTTAGTTCTAGGACATGTCGGTTTCCTCACGGTGTTTTCCTTCACCGTTTTGAGAACGTGGTATTGCGCACATAAATCTTTCAATCGACAAAACTCATAGGTGCACGTCGGGATTTGAACCTGCGACCTCCGGATTGAAACTCGGGGGTCAGTACCGCTAGACCATCACGCTCTCTATTCCACAGCTATAAACATAATTATAAAGGTTAGACAAAGTTGTAGACGTTAGTTTCTTAAAAAGTTTAATAGGTAAAGCTATAAATTAATTAAAAAGTTTATAGTTAATAAAGTTACAGTTTATACATATTTACTTCTAGTATTGTGAGGGTAGATGTAATATTATTCTTACAAAATTCAATCTTGCCACAAAATTATAGTACAAGTTTTTGTCATACAAAATGTGTACCTAGTATGAAGTCCAGTATGACCGTGGACAATCCATGATCGGGGGGTTCCGGCCGCGCCACCAGACGTAGCGTGGAGGTGATGCAGTGAGCAGCGCTGGATACCAGCTGCGCGGCGCTGTCCTCCGCCCCCACGAGCAGCGCCGGAGGGACCGCGCGGTTTTCCCGCTCTATATGCCACCACGCCGCACCTGACAGTGACAGAGACGTTCTGACTTAACCAAACCACTTATTAGGAAGTGATATACCTAACAATATGCTGAGACAGAGACCTTTTTTTTTTTTACGTAATATAGTTACGGAACCTGGTGTTAAGTGGTAACCTCGGCCCATAACAACTGATGCGACTTCGGTCCTCCCCTACTAGGTACGACAAGACCCAAGTCGCATCGTATGCGTCCGCAACTCTGAGACGTGAAGGCGGAATGTCTCATGTGCCTGTAATTTCACCGGAAACCACACCTTTCAAACCGGAACACAGTAACGCGAATGCTTCACTGCTTGGCGGCAGAAATGGGCATGGAGGCAGTACTTCCCCGGACGAACTTGGCGAGAGTTCTACTGCTCTTAAAAGTTTTTGTGACAATTAGGCTTTATTCAACTTATAATGTATAATTTTTAATTAATTTTTACGTACTAATTATTGTGTCTTTTGTTTTTATGTCCTGTGTAAGCTTAGTGCTACGAATAAAATATTTTTCTTTCTTTCTTTCATATACTAAATACTAAGTTTAATGTGTTTAATGTACCACTTGACTGACCTCAAAGCTCAGTTGGTAGTAACCCTGCCTTGTGCGCTGTATGTCGTGGGTTGGATTCCCACTCAGGATAAACATTTGTGTGACGAGCATTGATGTTTGTTCTGTCTGGGTGTTAATATGTATTGTATGTATGTATTACAAGATAAAGTATATAAGTATTATATCAGTCATCTAGTTCCCATGATACAAGCTATGATTAGTTTACTTTGGGGTTAGATGGAGCTGTGTGAAATGTCCACCAATAGTATCATTATTATTATTCTATCAGTCATCTGGTTCCCATAGTACAAGTTACGCTTACTTTGGGGCTAGATGGCGCTGTGTGAAACGTCCACCAATATTATCATTATTATTATTCTATCAGTCATCTGGTTCCCATAGTACAAGCTACGCTTACTTTGGGGCTAGATGGCGCTGTGTGAAATGTCCACCAATATTATCATTATTATTATTCTATCAGTCATCTGGTTCCCATAGTGTTCCCATAGTTCCCAAGGTGAAAACTACAAATACAGTTGGTTCTTACTGCTGTAAACTAAATGAATAATAATGATTTCCTCATATCCCACCTCGGACATAGTTGAGTGCCCCGCTCCAGTCGCGCGCCCTTGAACTGGACCACCTCCCTTGCTCCTGACTCTCGCTGTCAGCCAACCAGCGCTCCGGCAAGAAGGGCCACTGGAAAATATAATGATGCCAATATTTCTGTAATAATGCCTAACATTATTTGAAACTTACTTCTTATTTTTGGCAGGCCTCACAGCTGGTAGTAAGGTAAAATGATTAGGTACCAACTGAGCTGCGAGGCCAGTCAAAGTTGAAAAAATAAAGCTATGAAGCCATAAAGATAATGACGCAATGTTATAAAACAAATCCAGTTCAATTATCTGTCGTCGAGCGTACAATGTCCCATATTCCACATTTTTTATTACAGACTTCATTGTCTTGATAACGCTGTGTTGTAGGTACGTCCGAGTGTTCAAAGTCTCAAGTCCTGTAATTACACCTCTCGGAAGTTCTTTTATTAATTGTCATCTTGATTTGTGATTTATGCCTCTCAAGATTACACGATTCACATAATTACTTCTCGATTGCAAGTGCCAATTTTCATCCATAAGATGTCGGTATATCATTTAATATTACACGGTATTCTATATTTTTTTAGGTTGAGGAAGGTACATTTTTATTTTCTACATTATAAATTGCTACAAAATTTCTCGGTTAACATATGTTTGTTCTTTGAATGAATAAATTGAATAAAAGTTATAATAATAATCTTGAATTCAGAGCAAATGTATCTTATGTACACATACATACATGATCCTCTTTCATTATCCTACTTACAGACATTCCCTCAACATGGCCAAATTATCTGAGCATCAATTGTATATTAGAATTCTAACTTTTAAGTAGTGTAAGCTAAATGGGGGGCCCACGTTGCTCGCGTCCGTAGGTGATAACCCTTTGAATCCCTACACGTGTCCCCCGGGTGGTGCGAAAGGAGCAACCCAAAGTAGCAGTAGAACTTGTGCCAAGTTCGCCCGGAGACGTACTGCCACTACATGTGGTAATCTGTCGCCAAGCAGTGATGCAGTGGAAGGGAGTGGGTGCCGGTGAAATTGCAGGCGCATGAGACGTAACATCCCCGTCTCGGGGTGATGGACGCAACGCAATGCGACTTGAGTATCATACTTTGGAGAGGACTTTACTCGTATTGCTGTTGTCTATGGGCGGCGGTTACCACTTAACATCAGGTGGGCCGTCAGCTCGTTCAATCAGCTTCATAATATTAAGAAAAACGAATCACTGTAGAGATTACCTGTATGAAGTGTAAGGCGCCCTGACAGAACGCTGCCGGTGGGTACTGCCAGTACAGGTTCGGATGAGGAGCGCCGATCACAGCGAACTTGCTCACCAGGCTTCCGTGGCAGTGGACTAGGTACCTGATGGAACACGGAAGGTTTCAGTTCCAGTAATAGTAGTATCTAGTATAGTATAGTAGTAGTTCAGTAGCAGGCCTGAGATTGGACATTGTGCGATTAATTCGGAGCAGTATTGCTATCATATCGACTCAAAAGTCAAATTCACAACCAATTTTTCTCGTTCTGAATATACTTAATTATTATTTATCACTTCATTTAATTTAATTTAACTTAGCTTTGCATCTACAACTTTAACTTTAATTTTCTTATTTACTTATCTGTGGAATCTTTTAATTAAGTTATTTAACTTATTAACCTATCCATTAAGCTAGCTGTAAGATTTCTTAAAAATGTAAAAATTAAATATTTACTGGCCAAGCAGTTAAATTATAACTTTGAATTTAATCAAAGTTATAATTTAACTGCTTGGCAACATAGATGCAAGAGAGATATTATGTATTATCCATAGTTATGTACTCTCTCACTCGTCAATAGAGTGTGTCTCTTATTACATTTTACTGGCTTCATAGCTCAGTTGGTAGTAACCCTGCCTTCTGCGCTGTAGGTCGTTAGTTCGATTCCCGCCCAGGACAAACATTTGTGTGACGAACGTAGATGTTTGTTCTCTGTGTCTGGGTGTTAATATGTATTGTAATATGTATGTATGTATTTACAAAAAGTATTTAAGTATTATATCAGGTTGGTTCCCATTATACAAGTTATTTACTTAGCTTACTTTGGGGCTAGATGGCGCTGTGTGTCCCCACCAATATTAAAAAACATTAAAAACCTAGGCATTAGAGCTTAAGTCCAAGTTGTAACGTATATCACACTTTTTTTGTGAATTCGAAGACATGTGTCAAGTGGACGAAAGGAGCCTCTTTGAGGTGCATTTAAAATCCTTTCACCACACTGGTTCGAGAGAACCGGTATAGAAGTCACTAGGTACGCAGCAGAGGTTCGACTCATCCATTTGACCATTATGGTGTTATTGACCTTCATCTAAAACGCATTTAAATCTACCATTTACTTGTCATTAGTCGTGCGCGCGCGCAGCGTCACGCAGTAACGCAATCATAAGTGTTTTGTTACAACATAAACATTAACGATACTATTACGATTTACGTTTACGTACTTACTACCTATAATATTATGCATTTAGTAAAAAGTTGTTACTTTGACATTACAAACAGACAATTCAATTTTATTTATTTGTATAGAAAAAAAAGACGTGTGGCACGTACTCGGAGACTGCCGCGGTAAAGCTACTGCGCGTGATATTTCAAAAAGTCATTAAAAGTTCTGGTATTTATCGATAGATGGAACTAAAAAGTATCACCGCTGTGCCGGTCGGAGTGGGGGGTGTTAGGTTTTTTTCGTTACGGAATTTCTGGATTCGGTCTCCACGCTCAAGGCCCGCGATAGAAGCTATGCAATAGCTTAAACGAGACTAAACTGACTGAATAATCGCGAAATACCTTAAACTTTGACAAGTATGACATTTTGCATGGGATTTTTGTAATATTTTTGCAATTGTATATAATTACTAGCTGCGCCCCGCGGTGTTACCCGCGGTGAATAAGTAATCCCACGGGAACACTGCACTTTTTCGGGATCAAAGTAGCCTATGTGTTAATCCAGGATATAAGCTATCTTGGTACAAAATTTCATCCAAATCCATTCAGCTGTTTAAGCGTGAAAGAGTAAAAAACATCCATACAAACTATGACGTTTATAATATTAGTAGGATTATATTTCTTTATTTTAAACGCTCGCTTAGACGGCTCTGTGAGCGATTTTACGCTAAAGAGGGTAAAAAGAAATCCACGCAGTCGAAGACATGGTCGAGGGTCCACTGGTGTTTATATACATACGACTCAGTACTCAGTACATAAGAAGGGCCATCATAATACACTTAAGTACCTAGGTATATGTAACTTGTTGTTGATATATAGTTCACATACCTTCCACATGATTTATTTATCTTACAAGTAAATAACTATTATTTATTACATTACAATTTTTATTACATGATATAGTTACGGAAGGAGCGGATGGCCCATCTGGTGTAATGTGGTAACCTCTGCTCATAACCAGCAATACGATTTGGGTCCTCACTTTTAGTAGGTACAACAAGATGACCATTACTTTGAGAGGTGAAGGTGGAATATCTCATGTGCCTGTGATTTCACCGGCAATCATACATTTCAGATAGTCAAATTGGAAATAGACTGGTCACACAGCTCAGTTTGGTAGTAACTCTGCCTTCTGTGCTGGTAGGTTGTGGGTTCGATTTCTACCCAAGACAAACATTTGTGTGACGATATAGATGTTTGTTCTGTCTGAGTGCTAATCAATGTATGAATTTACAAAAAAATAAGTAAATTAAGTATTCCATCAGTTGTTTGGTTCCCAAAGTACAAGCTATGCCTATTATGGGACTCGATGGCGCTGTGTGAATTAAAATTAAAAAAAGAGACTACGTAGCGTAGCGGGAAGGGCCTTGTCACGCCACAGGAAGGTACTGAACTATGTAGTTGCTATGTTTAGTTGTATTTAAAATGACGGCTATTTTCTTCTTGTTTTACAGATTGCACGTCAAATAATGTCGATTGCGTGGTTTGACCTCTCAACCCCGTACGAGTCCCAACGTCACTCGTTAAGTAATCAATATAACATCAATTCATTGAGCGATAACCCCTTAATTATCTATAATTTTGTATTTAGTCACAGAGACGGAACACCCGCCGTGGTGTAATCTCACAGATAACAGTAGGAATTTCGTTCGTCATGTCTTGTATCGTGTGTGTAACTGACTCAGGGCTACGCGTGTCTAAGCGCGCTGCTGATAACATGTCTTTTGTCTGGGCGTGAAGGAACTGAACCTATTTCCCGCAGATTCGATGTCACATTGAATCACTTGACATCTTCGTGCACTTGACACATGTCTTCGAGTTTTTTGTTCTAGGACATGTCGGTTTCCTCACGATGTTTTCCTTCACCATTTTGGGAACGTGGAAATGCGCATATAAATCTTTCAATTGAAAAACTCATAGGTGCACGTCGGAATTTGAACCGGTGACCTCCAGGGTCAGTACCACTAGACCACCACGCTCTCGGAGCCTCTTTGAGGCGCACTTAAAATCCTTTTACCACACTGGTTCGAGGGAACCAGTGACTCGAATAGAAACTTGACATCTTATAAAGTGCAGATACTCTTGCAAAAAAAAACCAGTGGTAGGTATATATTAATCAGTGCCTATAGTGAAATAATATTATTGCATCTTCAATTCGTTTTTCATGAACGATAATACATATTTATAAACATTGATAATAAAAATAAAAAATATCAATTTGCAGTTGCCACGACTATAAACTTGATTATCAGTTTATTGAAATAAATAAGGGTCAACGACGATATTTAATTCTGATCAATATGAATTATAATATTGGTGGACAATTCACACAGCGCCATGTAGCCCCAAACCAAGCATACCTTGTACTACGGGAACCAGATAACTGATAGAATACACATAAGTTTTCTTGTAAATACATATATATAATACACTAGCTGTTGCCCGCAACTACGTCCGCGTGGAATTCGGTTTTATCATTTTACCTAAAAGTAGCCTAAGTTACTTCTTGTTACATCAGCTATCTGCCAGTGAAAGTTCCGTCCAAATCGGTCCAGCCATTTCAGAGATTAGCCTGAACAAACGGACAGACAGACATACAAAAATCGTAAAAAAAAAATTGTTTTGGTATATGTACCGTGTATACATCCATATGCACTTAGTAAAAAGCGGTTATTTTAATATTACAAACAGACACTCCAATTTTATTTATTTGTATAGACATAGATATTAACAGTAGTTAATATCTATGTCTATATCTATGTTGTTATCTGTGTTTTTATGTAGTTTAGTCGCATCGGTTGTTATGGGCCGAGGTTACCACTTAACACCAGGTGGGCCATCGGCTCGTTCCGTAAATGTATTACATAAAAAAAAAAAAAACACCCTCAGATAAAGAATGACACACTTACCAAGCTAACATCCCTCCGATGCCGAATCCAATCACTACAGCAGGCCTGCGTTGCGAAGCTCCAAGCGCCTCGAGCAACGTCTGCAGTTCCTCCACCGCCCGGGGAGGGGACAGCTCTCTCCTGTCTCCCCCCTCGCTGGCTCCCGTCCCCCGCAGGTCCAGTGTGACCGCGTGGTGGCCGGTCTCCGCCAGCCGGCGCACCACGTTCGCCCAGGTCGGACACCAAAGGTTGCCGACGTCTGGCGCGTCTCCGAGAATCAGCACGATCTGTCCCGATTTGGGCCCTGTTTCTACGTAGTGGTACTTTACCCCCTGGAAAGTAGGGAGATGGTTTTAAAGCAACTTATCCAGGTTTCCAATTAATTACGTAGTCAATGTAGCCTTCATGTTATGTTTAGTTAAGCTGATCTTGTAGGCGTGTGTGGTAACTTAATATTGGTTGACCTTCACACCATCTAACCTTAACTAAGCATAGCTTGCATGGGAACCAGATAACTGATAGAATCTTTATCTATATTTTTTATTGTAAATACATACATATTAACAATCAGACATAACAAACTTCTATGTTCGTCACCCTAGGTAGGTAATTTTCTCCTCGGTGGGAACAACGAAACCTCGAACCTACGACCTATATCGCAGAAGGCAGGGTAACTACTACCAAAGTTGCTGTTATGCCACTCCACTGATGTTATATGCCTTTAGTTGAAAAACAATAATGAAAAGTTTCTATTCATATTGTCATGAAGCCTATATGGGCCCCTTTACAATTCATAGTATAATAGTACCTATCATTCATAGTATTCACAGTATAGTTAGTATTTCAAAGTCAAAGTCAAAACTTTTATTTCCATAGAATTCACAAAGAAATGGCTTGGAAACGTCAATATTATTCAAAACATAAGGTCACGCGTTCTTATTGATAAGTTTGATGCCTGTTAAAACCCTATCCGACCCTCCATGGGGAAGAGATTTTGCAGGGAAATACAATGATGTCCTCAGTGACTGACGATTTAGCGAGATGCTTTCAAGAAGTTCTTTATTCAATGTGAAGATAGATCCTTGGCTAACATAGTATTTTATCGAACCTCATAGTTACCCGACGACACATACATATTAATATGGTAAATAATGGATGTTACATTTTATTCTTCTCTCATATAATATACTCAGATGTTGCTATAAATAAATTCTGAAGCTCACCATAATCTTGATGTAACAATGCGTGCCCACAGACGAGTCCACAGACAGCTCGACCGGCGGTACATTCTTAGATTTTCTTCTAGGGCCCTTCCACAAACCCTTCACTGCTATCTGAATTACCTGCCATATGCCTATAAATACGCACTTCAAGATCAACTCCACGGCTTGCCAACCACACACCACTGTTAAGACATCATTTTTCGCACTCATTCTTTATCATTACTGTTTGGAGACAAAAACTTATGAAATGGGAAATACAATTAGTTTTATGTACGATTTAATTAACAAATGCGTGTGTATCGTGTGACAGGCTCAAAGGTCCACCACGTAGTGATAATATGACGATAATAATAAATCGCGCGACGCGTGTTTATCACAGTTTTTATCGAGTTGCGCGCTATCCGCAGGGTAGACTTGAAATGAGATGGACGGTTCAATATGACATCTATGTTAAGTCTAGCTGATTACTCAGTGTGTTTCTGATTACAGTGCAATTCTCGGAAGCATTGTAATAATTTCGGATAAAATTACTAATTGTTTTATTGAAAATTCGTCATATCTATGACCTTATAAAAAACTTGGATGCTAAGCAGTTTGATGTAGAAAGATACTACATAATAGATATAATCGCCAAATAGCTCATAGAAAACAAAATGTAGAAATGTCGATAATGCTGTCAATATCCATGAACACAATTTGTGATTAATCAGTGGATCATTAGGGATGTTCTCTCTATTAGAATTTAGACGATTTTCTATAAACACAGAAATCGATGAGGATCGTTTTAAGTTTAATTAAATCGTATCAAACAGGTTAAGGACACTCGCATGAGACGTAACATCCCCGTCTTGGGGTGAAGGACGCAACGTAATGCGACTTGAGTCATCTCCTACTTTGGTGGAGAGGACTTGAGTCATCTCCTACTTTGGTGGAGAGGACTTGAGTCGATTGCTGTTGTCTATGGGCGGCGGTTACCACTTAACATCAGGTGGGCCGTCAACTCGTTTTATCATATGGCATAAAAAAGTGCAGCCAGCTACCCTAGCAGCCTTAATCTTTTTTGCCTCTTTGTAAACATGTCTACGCAGGTCTTAAGGGTTTATTGAAAACATATTATCGGCGAGACGAGGCACTCAGCCAGGATAATGACGAGACAAACGGACAGTCATGCCGGCTAACGATGGTGACCGTCAGCCGGACCGCTAGCTGTGGCCGCCTGCTTCTCTTGGATATGTGAATTTATATTCCTTTATAGATAGAAAGAAAAACATTTATTTGACACGCCATTAAGAAATGAAAACATTTAAAACAAAAAACATACATAGGTACTTTTGTAATAATAATAATAATAATAATAATAAGTACATCTAAGAAGTACTTATGAGTACCTACCTACCAACTTTATACTATACTATATTACCAAAGTCAAGTCGTTCTGTTGTGTATGAACGTACCTAATCACCATAATAATGTGCATGCTTTAGGTATGCCTATTTAATTATTGTTAACTCCTGGTTAACTTAAGTTTACTTTCTTATTCTTTAAGTTATTGTGCTGCAATTTTTTTTTTTTTTCATTATGTATACTTTACTTACTAGTTTTAAAAAACATACGGTCAGCCACTAACGAAAACCAAGTAAAGTATATTTCGCACTTACTTTAATACTTCCAACCTTTTGCAATAAAAGCTTGACTTAACAACCATAATACCGAAGTGTAAGGTTCATATCTATAATTTTATGCATTAAATTGACATTAAATCTCCTCGGAGATTCTCTGAATGATGAGTTCGTAAGATAAATTGATTTAGCCACAAGCGCCTTTAGAAATCGCATGAGCACTGGAGTCAGTGGTCCTGTCATGTTTTGCTTACAAAGTATGTTACTGTTGTGAAATCTGTGCCACTTCGTTGAATGGACGGAAGCGTTTGCATACTTTGCCTTCTAGTAAACTATGGAAGTAAGTTAGTATTCAAACTTTCTGAGTACCTATTCTTGGAAACTTGGAACTCTTACCATGAATACTTTGAATGTATGTACTTAGAATAGAAACTTGGAGTATTAATAAATATAGATACATTTTATATCATTTTGTACTGAACTTAGGTACTTCTAGTTTTCTTACTTTGATAACTTATAGGTACATTGATTTAGGAACAGGTTTAGTTGAAGTAACTTAGTTCAACTTATTTTAAATAAAAAATAAGTGTACAAAATGAACTTGCTATATGTAAGTGTATTGATATAATATTTTCTTTTGTTTAACACCACCGTCCCAAATCATTCTTTTTTAATCCAGTCCATCCAAAGTTTGCCTGGAAGAGATTGCTTTAAGCAATAAGGCCGCCGATTGTACGTCGCATGTATTGTAAATTATTTTTAACTTGTTTATTTGTATGTGTCTGTGTGGTGTACAATAAAGAGTTTTCTATCTATCTATCTATCTTGTTCATTCACTGATCATCAAATCTTTGAAGTTAGAGGCCTTCAAGTCTGATATATTGCATTGGAGTTCTTTTCAGTAAGAAGAAAGAAAAACAGCACTTTCTTTGTAATTGGTCGGTCTCAGAGTTATGGGCGCATACGATGCGACTCGGGTCTTGTTGTACCCAAGTCATATTGCTTGTTATGGGCCGAGGTTAGCACTTAACACCAGGTGGGACGTTGGATCGTTCCGTAAAGTATGACATAAAAACATATCATTAGGTATATGTTTTTATGTCATACTTTACAGTATTATTTGGTATAGTGTAAGTTCTTAAACCAGTAATTTATAGGTGCAATTAAGATGAATAAGAGACAAAAGACAAAGAGATAAAAAAATCGACTCTTAAAAAATATGCTTTCGTGCAATACCAAATAAAATATATTTCTGATTTTCTTTTTTTTTCTAATTTCATTTATGTTTTCATTTCATTTACGCAGCTTTATTGAAGCTATAATACCTTACCTATCTTAGTTATTCAAATGAAAATCACACCATTCGGAAATAGATTCAGTAAACAAACTATGCTGAAAATTGGTCAACTCTTTTGTTTCGACATTAATATAGTCTTAGTCTTAGTCTATAGTCTTAGTTACTGATTTTTGTTATTTTAATTTTGTGAGCAATAAAGTGTCATCTATCTATCTATCTATAGTGTGCGATCTGTCAGTGTAATACCTGGCTACCCCTTAGGGAGGGCAGGGATGCGGAGGCACGTTCCTGCTACCCTCTGACGACTGTATTATCTGACAGTACATAAGGGGATCTCGAGGGAGATTGATTATGTACCTAGGTAACTGTTTTTTGGATTTGGATTTTCGGGGCTGGTTTCTGTGATTTAAATAAAGTCAGGTTGCTTGATAAGTTCTTGGATTTTTGAAAGTAAATTAATTTTTGTTTCAAAAAGAATTGTATAAAGCTAATAAATTAGAGCGAAAAGTAAAAGGAGCAATTTAAATAAATAAATAAATATTGGTTGACATTTCACACAGCACCATCTAGCCCCGAAGTAAGGCTAAGCATTGCTTGTATCCTTATTTTTGTTGTATATTTATTTTTTGGGATTAAAAATCTATATAATTTTACAGCCCATACACTATCTCTGAGTTAAAAATGACGTCTCGTCGATCTGTTGTTCCGTTATACAAACCAACAGACACTTTCAGATCCTACTAATATTATAAACGTGAAAGTTTGTATGGATGTTTGTTACTCTTTCACGCAAAAACGGCTGAATGGATTTTAATGAAATTTAGTATCAGATAGCTTATATCATGGATTAACACATAGGCTACTTGAACCCCGAAAAGTGCAGTGTTCCCGTGGATTAATTCACCGCAGGCAACACTGCGGGGCGCAGCTAGTTCATACATATATTAATAGGTGGGTTCGCGACAATGGAGATCCGCACATAGCCACCGGGGACTCGGATTGTCATGTAAATGGGTGCGACAGCGACGCGACGCGACCCGACGTCACCCGACGCGACCTGACGCGACGCGACGCGACGCGACGTGGCGGGCGGCGGACAACGCCGCGTGACGTGGTTCTTAATTGAAAGTGGAGATGTGTCTATGTATGAGGGTGCTGGGGCACACTGTACCCCTTGGGAGGAGATACTTACATATAATACTAAGATGGATAAGAGTATCTAAATTAATAATAATAATATTGGTGGACAATTCGCACAGCGCCATCTAGCCCCAATTTAAGTATAGTTTGTACTATGGGAACCAGATGACTGATAAACATACTATTTTATTGTAAATACATACATATACCATATAATATCAACACCAGACACAGAACAAACTATTCGTTACACAAATTTTTGTCCTGGGTGGGAATCGAACCCGCGACTTACAGCTCAGAAGCCAGGATTACTAACAACTGAACTAGAGGCCAGTCAATTGACGATAATGATAAAAATGAACTTTAAAACTTATAAAATTCAACAGAAACATAAATCCTGCCGTATTCAGAATTGACCATGTTACTTAAGCTCATTTTCTTTTTTTTTATTGCATCCATGCTAATCTTGGACGGATCGCTAGTCATACATTAAAAAGTTGTTGAAAATTACAAAATTGACGCGATAAACCCTGTTATTATGTATGTGGGGGTCTTAGAAACCATTTTCCGTCACCTAAATAACAAAACCACAAAAGGCATGCGGGCCGACCGCATTCACACCGTCACATCAAATTACACCGTTATCAATAGAAATGTAATAAACGCCCTGAGAGATGTTTATCGCATTACCCCACAATACATCTGATGAAGCCCAGGTGAAGCACGAGCCCTATTCTCAACTTGTGTCGAATGTGACATTTCGATCGACACACTAGGAGGGCGGGGCGAAACGATTTCCAAGCCGGAATGGGTTCAGTAAGAATTATATCAGTTTGTTGGTTCCCATAGTACAAACTATGCTTAGTTTGGGGCTAGATAGCTAGTTTAGGGCTGTTTGGAATGAATATCCATCAATACATAGGTATTTATTTAGTTAGAAACAAATTAGATTTATAAGTTTTCTTTTGAATAACGTGAAAAGTCACTTTTTAAGAACAAGTAGTTTCTCAAATATGTTAAGTAATTATAATTATTTTCTTTTCTTGTCTACAACATAAGAGTGATTATATATGTTCCTATATTTGGGAAGAGACTGCTTCCTGTAACACAGTTTCTATAAACTAAAACAGGAGGCAGAGCTTCCACAGTTATTTGTACCCTTACTTTGTATTAATAAAAAAAATTGTATTTTTGTATTTGTATTTTGTAATGCAAATTGAGCCATCTCTTACTTTGGTGGAGGACTTGAGTCGTATTACTGTTGTCTATGGGCGGCAGTAACCACATCAGGTGGGACATAAACCCATTCCGTCATTTTCGTCACATAAAAAAAATACATGTTGAGAATAGACTCTAACTGTAGTGCACACTTCAGTAATATGATGCCGATTATGTAGGACGTGGCGTTTTTTTTGGTAAATTTTACAAGAAACTGTGTCGTGAGACGGATTTCGAATGATTGGAAATAAAGTTTGATGAATGAAGATAAGTAAGCAGAATATTATGTTGTTTATTTATTCCAAAGGCATTAACTGATATTAGTCCATGCGTGTCTTTGTTGCTTCTAGACTATGGAATTAACTTCTTTCATGCTTTTCTACTCTCTTATATCAACACTGCTGTCTGACTATATAATATAATGTATAATATATTACATCGTAGGTACTAAATAAACAAAACATTAAACTAATATGCTTACCCCCACGGCGGTCAGGCGAGATAGTATCTTCCCTTAATTACTTCAAAATTGAAAAAGAACCAGACCTATTCAAACCTAAAAGCTGTGGTGACTGAATTATTGACTGATGTCGAAGTACGGTCGTGGGTTCAAATCCTACAATGGACTCAAGATTCTTGTGAAGGAAAATATCGTGACGAAACCAGCAGAGCAGGCCGGCTGGCTACCATCCACAAGATGAAACTTTGCCAACAAGACCTAACTTGAGAGCTAGTGCCCAATCCAATTACACAGTAACTTAATACCAGGTGATATAAAAAGTTAAGAACTACCCTGAATTTCCATTTTACCATTAATAACTAAAACAAAGATATTCAATAAAATATTTACTTAGGTATGTGTCATTGACTGCAATGTATAAAAACTCATTATTATCCAGTTGAAAAGCTTTTACTAAGACAGTTTCTTGAGCAGCTTCCTGTCGCAACAGACCTCACCTCCTTATCTGGAATGAAATCTCCTACATAAAAACGCTTGCAGCAAAGGAGATGACAGCTCCATGTCTTCCTCACAAGATACCCGAATTCCTGGCAGATAGAAAACAGAAAACAACGATTTCATTTGCGTTTCTTATTTTAGTTTTGGTACCTTTGTCATAATTAGTTCAGTTCAGTTCTTTTTTGGCTATTTGTGTCTTAGCACAAACTCTGCCAGTGTCCAAGTTACTCATACATTCACAAGTTGTGCTGCAGCTATGTTTATTTATAAAAAGAATATGGCTAGCTTATCAAACGGAAGTTCCAAGGGTTTTGTACAACTATAATGACTTTATTGTAAAGAAACGCTATATTTCCCGTCATGTCCGTTGTAATGGACATAAAAATGAAGTACGCAAGTTTATACCGACATAAACTCCCAAAATACCACGCAGTTCTAATTCTGGTCAGTCACGACTCGTCCTGCAAAATGACACCGATTGAGTTACAAAATGACGAAGGCACAGATGGACGCAACTTTTTTTTACATTAACATGCATCGTGCTGGGCCGGTAACTGCGTTATGTGACTCCGACTGTCTGAAATCTGACGTTTTTATTGCCGCCATTTTTGCAAGCAATTTGAATCTAATCCCTTAGGTTATAAGGTTGAAGATAAGTGACCGATCGTCTGAAATCCTATTTTTTACTGGCGCTGGAAGCTCAGAGAAATTTGAACGCAATGTCGTCTATTTAAGGTTCAATTTAGTCGAACGTGTAAGATGTAAGTTGACTGCATTTGGTACAATGGTGGTAGGGCCTCTCGTTACCTACTTGACTGTGTAACTTCGTTTGTGAGAACTTGTACTACGTTGGGTCGATGCTGTGGAGTGTTGAGGACATTTAGAAACCGATTAAAGTTTTGATTTTTACTAAAGATATTTGTAAGGCTTACTTACTTTACAGTTTGACAGCTCAGAATGGTAAACGAAGTGAAATTGGGTACTTAGGACAGGAATAACAATGCATTGGATATATGCATAAGTATGGTGGTAGATAGTCACTGACCGGACAAACTCTGCAGCCGCCTGAAACGAATAAGTTGGTAATTGAATTGTAACATGAACTTGCCTGTTCTTTCCTCTGGAGTGTCGAATAGGGTTTGGACAGGCTTCAAATGTAGCTATGCCTGCGCGAAATTTTATACTTTATTGAAGTTTCCAATCGTTTCCCTCATGAATTCTATGGAAATTTTGACTTTGGAGTTCCAGACACTGCACCATATAACATAAGTCGTAAAACCGGTACATAGTTTAGTGTCCAACTCACTCGAGTGGCAGTACTGGGTTTTCACCGAGGGTGCGTCACTTCGCCTATTATGGCGCCCTTGCGAAAAGATTTATTCAAAATGTTATTACTCCCAGCATCTATTGTGCTCAATCGTTATTCTATGTAACGACATTGAATTGACGTTGCATTACGAATAAAAACATTCGATTGTAGCCTTTATGCTTATGGGGGCTACCAACAGCGTGGAGTGGACCTGGGTATTGTGGAGCCAGACGGTCAGTCTTTGTTTAATTATATATCTGATTGCCTAGCAGATATTTATTATATATTATATACGTATATTTTTAACGTAACGATTGTTTTATCTTTATATTACTATTTATTGATGAAGTAATAAATGATTTATATATTTATTGTAGTTTGGTTATTTTCCTCAACTGTTTTAAATTATATCTAACTCATGTTCTATTTGAAACAGATTGAAGTGGATATTAGACATAATATAATGTTTACAGCTTGTGGTACCTCCCCGCGGTATAATTATATCGACGCCATTTTGTGATGGGGTGCATGTCTGTCATTGAGTCGAGTTATTGAGTTAGATCGAGTGGGTAATGTGCTCACGGATTTCAATGTACAAGCATTTACTACTACCACTTGTGTCACGCGCTAGTGTTCAAAGACGCTTTCATACACCCTGTTTTCTGTCTAGGTGTTAATATGTATTATACAAAAGATATCAGTTGTTTGATACCCATGATACGCTTAGCTTGCTGTGTTATGCTTAGCTTATTTTAGGGCTAGATGGCGCTGTGTGAAATGTCCACCAATATTTATTTATTATTTTTGTGCCCCGTACTGCTCCAAAGCGAGATATCCAGTAATTAATTATAGTTTTTAGTTTCAGCCGCGTCTGAGCTAATTGGTGAAATAATTTTTTTATTCTTCTTCATCTTAACTTGATCTGTCCAAATTCAGACACATCCAAACAATTTTTCCGGATGTAAGTAAAGTAAAATGACGAATTATCCCACGCTGCATGCAAAGAAACAAAACTGACGAGTCCCGAGTCCTGGTATCCTGTAACGAAGCCAATTTGCTCCCTAATGAAGCAATCCTAGCTCCCACCTCGCTCATTCCTGATGCGAATAGGTGCCCGGTTAATCTCGATCACGATATGAACTCTCGAAACATAATGTAGCAGTGAATTTACCTCACAAATATTTTGTATGTATAACATTCTTACAAAGTTGGCAATTGGATATATATATTAATACATTACGTATATATGTATATAAACATTCAGACAGGACAGATATCTATATTAGTCACATTAATGTTTGTGCGGGAATCGAACCCACGACCTACAGTGCAGCAATTACCTACTGAGTTGTGAGGCCAGTCAGTCAATGCTGGCTACGTTAAGTTTCCAATATAACCGTATAAATAACTAATTTAAGAATTAATTAAATTGGTTTTGTACATTGCTGGCTGCGAACAGAGTGAGCATAGTATTTTAGTGTAAAAGCGGAAAGGGTGCGAGATGTGAGTGGCAGATGCCATTCAGCCGAGTGGCTTCGTTACTTGGAGGGTCTGGTGCTGGTGCTGGGCGGCGATTATTATCCGCCGCTCTAATGACTCCGCGATAACAGCTACGGGAACGTAAAGTTAGGTGAAGTTTTTCAGTAACACCCCGCTTCAGGGAGAAATAAAGAATATAACAATAATATTATTGGTGGACAGTTCACACAGCGTCATCCAGCCCCAAACTAAGTATAGCTTGTACTATAGTAACCAGACACCTGATATTATAATACCTACATATACACTTTTTTTGTCCATACATACATATTAACACCAAGACACAGAACAAACATATTCGTCACACAAATGTTTATTCTGGGTGGAAATCGAACCCACGACCTACAGTGCAGAAGGCAGGGTTAATGAGGTGTGAGGCCTGTCAGGTTTCTATGCGACATACTTGAAACTAAATACTGGAGTGAATCCGCACGTAAAAGCTAGTGCTGTATACATTTAAATTGCCTGCCAAGATACTCAGTATCACAATATTACGTCGCAGCATTTCTTCCACACACTCCTTACCATAGATAGCTAAGAAGATATTAAAAACAACCATTTCTATTCACGTAGACAATAAAGTAGATAGATAACAGTTTTAGAAACTAATTTATAACATACTGTTGGTATGTTATTGCTGTGAATCACGACCATTTTCCTACACGTATGCAAAACCAACTAATGAACATTCCCGTTTAAAACACACCATAAACAATGTCATGTAGGTGCGATTAGTGTTGCCAGGCATTCGGATAAAGCCGGACACAGTCTGGCTTTTTTGGTTGCGTGTCCGGCCAAATTAATTGAGTTTTAGGCTTTTTAAATTTGGCCAGTTTCTTTACATTTCTCATATGTTGGTAAAGAAGACTTATTCATTCAATTTTATTGCTGTTTCATTAGAATTTAAGAAGATGAAAAAGTAAAATGATTATGGTTTGATATAATACTGAAAAAGTCAAGTTTTATTGTAAAAAAAAACTGTTATACTCGTAATTTTTATCAACATGTCCGGCTAAACTAGCCAGTCAGTCCGGCTTTTCGGTTTTACGACGTGGCAACCCCTAGGTGCGATAAGGTTAAGGCCGCGTGCACCGGATGCGACGCTCCTGGCCACCGCGCTGATATCTTACAACTTCATAAGCAAATAAATTATGCCTTACGTGCAATGGCTGCCACACACGTTAAAAATATGTATATAATAGTTCTCTAACCTCTACCCTTAATAACGCGACTTGGGTCCTCCCCTTTAGGTACGACAGATCCAAGTCGCATCGTTTGCGCCCGTACCTCTGAGACTGATCAATGGATAAAGTAGTTTTTAGTCATGATGCCATCTTTAATATTGAGTTTAATGACGTGAGCGAAGTCAGGATGCAGTACTAGAGTCCTAAATGCAGCTAGAGATTTGAGCTCACCCGAGATAAATACAGGTTTATTGTATCAATGAGAAATCGGTTGCCCTCGGATCACCGATTGCCTTACTCTACTCTACCTTCTTACTCTACCTTCTGCAAGACAGTAATAAAGGAATAAATAAACATAGCAATAATTAAAATTATTGTTGAAAATGGTTGAAAATTGAAAAATGAAAATGGCACGTATTGTGAAATATGATGTGCAAATGTCCGGCTTGCCACCAACCATCAACCATTTTTTTATTTTTTTTATTTATTATGCTCAATTTTTCATGAAAAATTGTTTGAATGTCTCTACTGATATTACTGTAAGTCCGAGAGGACAAACTGTTGTTACTTTATATTAAAATAAGATCTTTTTATACACAGTTTCACAATAAACATTTCTTATTCTTATTCCACCAAAATGCGTTCCGGTAGCCTGTAACTGACATGGGACTCATGGTAGAGATTATTGCAATCCAGCCATGGACAAAATATTGCAAGACTTTCTTGATTTGCAATTTTTCAAAGGGAACCCATAATGATTCAAAGAATTCAAGTAAGAGAGATAAGTTTAATAAGAGATTTAATTACTTAATCAGTGCTTATTTTAAGCAATGAATCAACAAAGGGAAACGTTTTGTTATCTACTTATAGACAATACTTGCAGGTCACTCAACACAACTATAGAATTTCTAACTACCCTAAGATTTGCGGACTATAATTTAAAATATGTCCCTTTTATGTAAAGGAGTCTGTTTTAATTGTCAACGTTATCTAAGTAAACCTACTAGCTTTCATATAAATAAATATATAGATACTTAAATCACAAAGCTAACAGCTGGTGGTAGTGTAGGCAGGTAGGTGTATCAAAAGCACTATGAAATAATTAAGTATGCGGTACGTGCGAGTATTGTAATAACTGACACATGCAAATGAGACAGCTGACCAAACGTAACGCGAGCCGAGGATACCATTCGGACGTACTCGATGACCACTCGTGCCCACTTTACGTATTGGCGCCATTGTCTGCGGTCACGTTCTGTCACTGTCATTGTCAACCGGAATTTTTAATCTATTGTGTTTCGACTCCCGTTCCTCTCCGTCTTTCGAATTAAAAAGGGATGGGAATACCTTATTTGGAGATAGATTCGAGTTTGTTGTCACAAAATCCTGTTTAAACGGGATGCTGTGACAATAAAGGATGCTGTGTGTTGTTACAACTGCATGCGTCGGTGACTTGAATTCTAATTAGGTCCTCACGATGACCAATGTTTATTTTATTATATTCATAAAGGATTATTAATACAAATAAATTGAACAGATTGGTAACGAAAATGTTAGCATTTGTCACGGTATGGTAGCAAGTCACTTTGATTGGGCGTGCGACGTATCGACTACGAACTATGTGCAATCTGTGGGTGGTCTTTAGGTGTGCGTGAAATGGATACTTGCCCTACTGGGCGGGGTTATACCCAGCCAATCCTGTAACTGATACCTTACTTCTTCTGTACTCGCATCATCCAAAATTCAACACTAATTTGCGCCTGTTAAAGTCCAAAATTCACCGACAAAATATGGCGTTCTTGTAAGCGATACCCTGGTTCTTTTTTCGGAGCACACAGGATTTCGAGTCGTATTTCGTCGGATCAGAGATGAAATTGAGTATGTTATTGGTTGAAATTGATATGGATGGCCCAAATTGGAGTGATTTGAATAATAGCCGTAGGTATTTCGGTGTTAGATGCGCAGAGGAGGGGGTTAGGTAGCTAGCTATATATCTACCGATAAAGCATCTGTCTGTAAGTCTGATAGTTTAGGTTCAAATGGCCACAGTAAACATAAATTTTTTGTTGTTGCAACAACGTTACAGAATTGATTACAATAGTAACAAATATTTGAATACTTTGGGCTGAAAAGTAGTATTTTAAAAATATTTTTCATATTTAATAGGAAGGTTATTAAGGCTTCATCTACGAAATAATCACGAAACATAATTTATCAACGTTCAATATTCATACAAATTAATTAATAAAACTAATGTATATATTATGATATGTAGCCATTACCAAAAGTCGTTACACTGGGTCAATGGTATATCGAACAAAAAAATCATGCCAAGGGGAGGTGAGGCCACCTGACACGGAAGTCATTAGTAAATAGATGGACACGACGCCGATAACGCCCCACTCTCCCCGAAATTACTTACCACCAACATAAAATTACTTAGACCATGAATAAATTGATTCAAAATTCAACCTAATGCATACGAAATAAGGCCAACAAACGACACGTTTACAATTGAAAGGTAAAGCAGTCATTTTGGTTCGTGTATAAAAAATGTCATTGTGTGGAAAACACCCTAATGTTCGGAGAGCTATTGTTACAATCTGAATTATACTCGGTTGAGAATGAGATAATGATTCTTGAGGTTTAAAAATTTCCTGGTTGTTGTCTAGGTAGGTTATAAGAGCAGTAGAAGTCACGCCAAGTACGTCTGGAGAAGTACTGCCACTATGCCCTTTTCTGCCGCCAAGCAGTAACGCATTCGCGTTACTGTGTTCCGGTTTGAAAGGTGTAGTTGCCGGTGAAATTACAGGCACATGAAACATTCCACCTACACGTCTCACAGTTACGGGCGCATATGATGCGACTTTGGTCTTGTCATACCTAGTATGGGAGGACCCAAGTCGCATCGGTTGTTATGGGCCGAGGTTACCACTTAACACCAGGTGGGCCGTCGGCTCTTTCCGTAAATGTATTACATAAAAAAATAAAAAATAAATGCCAGGTGGCAGTACTTCCCCGGACGAAATTGGCGTGAGTTCTACTGCTTTTGAAAAAATCTATGTGTACAAATTAGATTAGATTAGATTTGACGTGTCTGTAATTTCAAAATTATAGCTTTTTCCTAAATGCATTAGAAAGTAGGTATATAAGTAGGTACGGCACTAATTAAAATTTTTTTTTTTTTACTGATTTTCGATTTTGACCGGTCTTTCAAATTCAAATTCAAATTCAAATCATTTATTTGTGATACACAGGTTAAACAAGATCTTAATAGGTAGCTATAATGAGGTACACTGTGATCTGCCATAAGGCGTACAAATTATTTACACATAAAAATTAATCAATAACACATATCAAATTCATAACTAAAATAATAATAATAATAATAATCCGTAATACTGTAAATATGCATCAAAATATTAAAATAATTAAAATACTAGTCCCTACTGTTAAAAAAGTCAGGAATTGTATAAAATGTTTTATCGATTAAATAAGAAAAAAGCTTAGTCTTAAAAATTATAATATCTTTACATTCCCTAATGTCCGTTGGTAATTTATTATAAATTTTGCATGTCATTACTAAAACACTATTACTAAATAAAGCTGTTGTCACATTAGTCCTAAGTTGCAAATAATCTTGACGTCGTGCGCTTGTTACATGAGAAAATAGATAAGGATTACGCCTTATAAATAAACCCGTTTCATAAATATATAATGACGTCAAAGTCAGGAAATTGAGCTTTTTAAAATAAGGACGGCAGCTATCCCTTATTTTCAAGCCGCAGATTGCTCGAATACAACTCTTTTGAGCAATAAATAATCGATCAATTTTTACTGCATTTCCCCAAAAAATGATCCCATACCTTAATCTTGATACAACATTACCATGGTATGCGGCAATTACCGCTTTTTGGTTAACTACTTTTTTTAGCATGCGTAGAGCATAGGCAGACTGAATCACTTTACCATGCACAAAGTTTAAATGGGATTGCCATTTCATATTACTATCAATATAGAGTCCAAGAAATTTTGTCGTCACAGTTTCAACATACCTCATCACCTTTGTAGGTGAACTTAGTTGGAAGTGAGTTTGATGTTTGTCTAAAGGACATCAGCTTAGTTTTAGTCATATTTATTTGTAGATTATTATTTTTTAGCCACTTTGTTATCGAGTCAAGACTTGGATTGATTTCATTCTGGTTATTGTACACTACGGTACAGTCATCTGCGAAAAGTATAATTGGATTAGTAGTTGCTATTGTTATGTCGTTAATGTAAATCAAAAATAAGAGCGGTCCCAATACGCTGCCTTGGGGTACTCCTTGTGTTACATTTTTCTCAGTAGAGAAGAATATTTTCTCTAGTTTTGTTTTTGCGGATATTCTAGTTACAGTAGTTATCTGTGATCTGTTAAGTAAATAAGATTTGAATAGATCTAATGCAATTCCTCGCACACCATATGTTTCCAATTTATTAAGCAAAATATTGTGCTCTACATAATCGAATGCCTTTGTCATGTCTAAATACATAGCATAAACTTGTTGCTTTTTGTCCATCCTAGAGTAAATCATTTCTAAAAACTCATAAATAGCTAGATCTATTGATTTATTTTTACGAAAACCTTTCTGTTCTTTTATTAGTATGTCGTTATCTTCAAAATAATTATATAAGTTTTTAAACACAATCTTCTCTATTATTTTAGAAAATACTGGTATCAGAGCTACTGGCCTATAGTTTTTAATATCAAATTTACTACCTTTTTTATGTATTGGTTTTATTATAGTTGTTTTTAGTTTGGACGGAAAAACTCCTTGTTCTAGACATAGATTTATGATATAGCTCAAAACAGGAGAGATTAGGTGACATGCATATTTAATTACTTACTTTCACTGGGAGATAGCTGATGTTATACGGACTAACTTAGGCTACTTTAACTAATGATTCACAAATTGATAAAAATGACTAAACCACGTAGTTACTGAAACTGAACTCAACGCAGGCAAAGCCGCGGGCTAGGTTAGTATATAGTAGAGAAAAACAATTTCGCGTAACAGTATCAACCTGTACACATTGTGAAAATAGATATTTTATTGTTAGCAACATGGCTATGGCGCTGTTGGCAACCCGCGCTGCCTCCGTTTGAGCCACCCGGTAATATCACGGACTTTCGCTCGTAACATAGAAGCTCGCGTACCGGGTGTTATCTCTCGGGTCGTTATCATGAGGTTATTCCCCCCGTCACGCTCCCCCGCATCACCAGACCAGTTAACTGGCTGGTAGCTTAACCGACGCATTTTACATTTGGATATACATAAAGTTAGATGTAAGAAGAAAGAAAGGGTCGGATAGGGTTTGAACAGGCGTCAAACTTAGCGATAAGTACGCGTGACCTTATGTTTTGAATATTATTGACGTTTCCAAGACATTTCATGGAAATAAAATTTTTGACTTTGACTTTGACTAAATAAAAAAAATATTGACTCCACAAAATAAAATTACAAATTATATAAATATTACTAAATAGAAGCATGTAGTTAATATGCAAAGGTGGGATAATCCATTATCTATCCAGAGAATCCGCCCAAATTTTATATGAAAACTAAATTATGTCCGTCAAGACTTGTAGTAATTTCGTTGGTATAACATTTGTCCTGGCTGTGGATTATAGGGAATGTATTGCTGGAGGTTGAAGATAAACATCGTATTAATGTTTTTTAAGCAAAAGATACGGTAAAAACCAGGTGGGCCAGACGCCACACCGATAAATCTAATATTTTCACATTTTTAATTTTAGAAATTGCGTATGCTGTTTTCTCCAGTAACTTATATAGAGATGACGAGAGATGGCGTTAGTTGTGGGCGTAAGGTTTAAGAATCATACAGACTTATATTACTTAGATTTAATATAAACGTGACTTGAATAAAAGGAACTTATGTTATTGAATTAAGATATATTATATCTATATATATATATAAGATTTTTATCTTAAATTAGCATGGACCGGTGAATTTATTTCTAACATTGACCTGATCATAGAGTTTGTCCTTAAGAAGTAGGGTAGGCAGATTCTTCGTGTAAATTACAATATTGATGATTATATGTTACAGATATGATAAGTAAAGAACTTGAATTAAAAAAAGGTGTAAAAATGATGGCTGCACAGAATAAAATATTATGTAAAATAACAAAAAAAATGTGGGAGTCTGTTTTGACGCTTCTTTGTCATTTGAAATACAACGCTTTTTGTTAACACCCGATTTTACTTCCCAACAAATTTTCATACTGGGACTTTAAATTAAATCGATTCGAAAAAGTCAATAATGTATAGGTATTAGGTATAAGTAGGTAGGCACTGCTACTATATCTATTCTTCTGGTGATAATATGTAGGTTAGGTATTCATTGTAATTCTTTTTTTATTCTTATTAAGTTTGGCTTCAATTTTCTTGGATGGAACTACAAACCGCTTTAAAGTGGGCGTTGATATCTGTGACACAATTTTATTACTTCTGCAGACACCATTTCTCAATTATATTGTAATCGACTGTTTTGTTTCCCTTATAAATATTTTGATTGTACAAACACTAGCTGTAGTCTCCAAATGTTTATGCGATCACTTTCAATTTAGTTTTTAGTGCAATTAAAACTGCCTATGTTATGATTACTATAATAAAAAAAAATATTTGACTATTGAATACCGCGCAGCACCGCTAGAGGGCGCAACTCGTCCGCTTATTAACTTACCAAAACCAACAATCGTGATTAAATCGCGCGTCAACTAATAAAATAATAAGTCTTGCTCTCTAATGCTTGTTCGGGACGGTTCACATGGCGCTGTGTGGAACAAGATTTCGAGTAGCGTTTTTTGTAATGGAAAAAAAATAAGATTAATTTACTTTGATTTTACACCGCAATCCTGAGTAGGTTGTGTAAGAAAAATTTTATATATAACTAACCTCATAGCTCAGTTGGTAGTAACCCAGCCTTCTACGCTGTAGGTCGTGGGTTCGATTACATATATATAATATGATAATGATGATGATAATGATAAAAAATTACGATCTAGCACTAGCTTACTTTTAGTTTGACACCAGTTAATTTAACTGTGACAATAAGCGACACCTTTGACATAACGTAAAAAAAACACAACCCGACCTTTCGATAAATTGCAGCGATTCTCTTATACCAATTGTTACAATGTCTTGACATTTTTTTTTATGTCATATTAGTGACGGAACGAGCTGACGGCCCACCTGATGCTAAGCGGTAACCGCCGCCCATAGACAACAGCAATACGACTCAAGTCCTCTTCACCAAAGTAGGAAAAAAAGTTAAAACAAAACCCTATCCTACTACAAAGTAGGATAGGGTGTAGTCGAAGTGGAATAAACGTGTGAGCGCCATGTAAACGCGCCCCAGCATCAGTGGAGTAGTCGCGGTGGTGGCGCGTAAATTTAATTACAATTAGCTGTGACATCACATGAATAATTCAGAGAGCGGGGCGCAAACACTGAAGGGTTGATTGTGCCGGCCGCCTGTTTGCGGGCATCTAGTCATTTGGACGCGCTGTTTTGCGATGATTTTGCGTGTTGATTGCGAGTGTAATCTACTGCGCTAGTCCAGCCCGTAATGATTGCTGTCGATGCGTTCTGAGCTACTTATCGATTGTAGTATAGTGCTGTAGTATCTTTGAATGGTTAGTTCTTGTCTGTGGCATTTAGTTATTATAACAGTTGATTTAAGTAATTGGTTAAGGAATACGATCTAACAAATCAACGAGTGTATTGTTTTTTTTTTATGTGAAACATTTGCAGTTCGAGCCGATGGCCCACCTGGTGTTAAGTGGTAACCTCTGCCAATAACAAGCGATGCGTCTCGGGTCCTCCCCTTCTAGGGGATTATATTTTCTACTAGTTTATAGGGCAAAGTTTCTTATATATAAAATAAATAAATATTGGTGGACAATTCAGCCAGCGCCATCTAGCTCCAAAGTAAGCTAAGCATAGGAACCAGATATCATAGGAACCGGACAACTGTTATAATACTTATATACTTTATTGTAAATACATACATATAAAACATATCAACATCCAGACATAGAACAATTTGTCACACAAATATTTGTCCTGGGTGGGAAGGTCTTCTTTTACCTAAGTAGGGGAGGACCAAGTCATATTGTATGTTATGGGCAGAGGTTACAATTTACCAGGTGGACCATCAGCTCGTTTCATAACTTGAGAGGCTAAAAAATTAGATAGTGACTTGATAAGTAGTAGTAGAAGTCGATAGATGCGTACCGCGTGGGTATGGGCTTCAAGACACATCAAAACTATTTATGTTGAGTCTGTAATCAAACACTGGTAGTGTGCTGACTCGTGTCCGGGGTGACGGGACGGGACGGGACGGGACGGGACGGGACGGATGCGCGGCGCCGGCGCTGACGAGCAGTTGGAACTTGTCCCGGGCATGCGCACTCTTGTATACACAAGTCACGGGCGACAGCGGGTTTTAGAGGTCAAATGTTTTTTTACTACAGTTATGGTTTTATATATATTCTTATACAGATATAGTGATGGAACGAGCCGATGGACCACCTCGTATTAAGTGGTAACTTCTGCCCATAACAACCGATGCATCTTGGGTCCTCTGCTACTAGGTACGACGAGACCCAAGTCGCATCGTATGCGCCCGTAACTGTGAGACGTGTAGGTGGAATGTCTCATGTGCCTGTAATTTCACCGGCAACCACACCTTTCAAACCGGAATAGAGTAACGCGAATGCGTTACTGCTTGGCGGCAGAAATGGGCGTGATTAAGCGAGCTTGTGGCCCTCCGATATCAGAAGGTATCCTCTGCCCTATTTAGAAAAAAATTATACAACTATTATATCTGTCTGATTTCCAAGACATAAGCTACGCTTACTTACTCTGGGGCTAGATGGCGCTGTGTGAAATGTCCACCAATATTATTATCATTATCATTAATGTTAGAGAGAAACACCAGACTATACGAAGATAGAGAAGGCAGAGTATACTGCTTAACATCAGGTAGGCCATCTGTTAGAGTTCCGATACTTGCTCCAGATTTGAACCTGCAACTTTAAGATTGACATTTATAGGTCTAGTTTATGCCTTTTGGACACCAAGCGAGTAGTAAACGACCCAAGATTCAAAAGTCTCAATCTTTCAAGACTTGTGACAGATATTCGTCAGTAACGTGATCGTCCCGGGGTCGGAAGGTGATAGCTTCTTGCGTGACAGCTCTGTAATGAACTGCTAAATGCGGTGTCAACACATCACACTAAAATTAGTCACCATAATCCAATTTCAAGGTTTCCGCTTTCAAGTGCGGATGCAGTGCACACATTATTATTGTAATTACTAAATAAAAAAATATTGGTGCACATTTCACACAGCGCCATCTAGCCCCAAACTAAGCATAGCTTGCACTACGGGAACCAGATGTCTGATAGAATATATGATTACCCTTTGAATCCCTACACGTGTCCCCCGGGTAAGTGTGTTAGTAACTGCGAAAGGAGCAACCCAAAGTATCAGTAGAATTTGTGCCAAGTTCACCCGGAGAAGTACTGCCAGCGCACCTGGTAATCTGCCGCCAAGCAGTGATGCACTCGTATTGCTGTGTTCTAGTGGAAGAGAGTGGGTGCCGGTGCAATTGACGACATCATTACCCCTCACCATTCATCATTTTCAAGTAGTTATTTCTTTTTAGTTGTGTATTTAATTCAAGAAGCAACAGAATCGGGAATACCTAGAGAGTGTGACATCGAATTCTACTCGGATAGATTGGTATCCAAACATCAGGATGAAATAACCGACACAGATATCAAAGAATTAATGTCCTTTATCACTACATTTATGTAGTAGCTGTTGGGTCAATAATTTTCGATTAAAGTCCCCGACATCTGAATTTTCATGAGATTACACGAAGGGTGAGTTCACCAAATTAAGCGCATTGTTTCAAAAGCCATAAGCGGCTTTTCGCTGTCTCCAAAAACACAGTTTGTTTCCAATAAAAACAATTCCGACATCGCGTATAATATTTAGCCACGGTTTCGTACAAATATTATCGTCCATTACAGCAGATGCCTAAACAAACACTGAGATACTTCCGATGTGACATTAAACTTTGCAAAAACATTTGGAAAAATACAAAGTATTGAATTACCGGTATATTTTAGTTTTAGGGTGAATCCAGTGGCGCCAGTTTTTTTGCTGGGGATCAAGTGCGTGACATGACAGATTCTGTTTTATCACAGAATAGTTTTATAGATATTATGGAGACAAGAGTGGGCTAGACGGCAGCGCTGCGACAATGAGATGAGTTCCAAAGAATCCTTTAACGTGGTCAGAAATAGTCCAGTACAAATGAGGATTTTAGTAATAATCCACAGTTTTAAATGGAAGGAGAGAAATGGAGGCTATTTCTTGGGTGAAGTCATATATTTATCCCAACCACGATAAATTGTATCGTTACATAACGTTCAAGCGAAGATGCTCTTAGTATGTAGTTATTTTAGTTATGTAGGTGCAACCACCTTGCATTGTATTAATGATCTTAGTTAAACAGTGTATAAGGCGAGTGTGAATGGTACCGTTGGAAGTGGAAGACCTCGGCATACCTAATACCAAATTGGTGAGGTTTTAGAAAAAAGTCTAGGTCTAGTCTAGAGTACCTTAAACCGACGAGCATGCATGAATAATGTTATGATATTGAATGAATCTAAAAAGGTTTGTCAGGATCGTAGCAGACAGAAATCCGTGATCTCTGCTTATCACTCCGGAAAACAGACGTGGACTTTTGTACGTATATAGTAACAGCAAGATAAATAAGTAATAATGTGGCTATGGTAAAGAAAAACCAGCCAAGTGCGAGTCGACTCGCACACCGAATTGCAAATTCCAAAACATATGCGTTAATTCATTCAGAAAGCGCACAAGGTATTCACTATTGAGCTATGAATCTTTGAAATTTCATATCAAAATAATTTCTGGTGAATAAATATTTGCAAGTCCTTTACAGTTTATGCAATGTTGGAACTGACCTCTTTCCAGGAATCGGGCGAAGAACTGTCATCGACTCGGACAGCAGATTTTATCGTACTACACAAAAGTTGAGCCTTTTGTGGCAAATTGAAATGTAATGTCGCAAAACATTAACGACAAAGCACTCCCGTCCACTCGGACGGGTCAATTCTCCCCTTCAGCTTGTAATTATGATACGAGTTCATTTCCCCTCATAATTAAAACAAGATTACGCATGTTTTAGCGATTTTTGTATGAAGTGCGTTTGTCACGGTGAGTTTGTGGTTTTTGGAAAGGAATTTGAATTCAGTTTTAATAATGACCTGTTGTTTTGGTGCTCCTGTTATTATAAATAGTGGGTCGCTTATTTTAAAATTGATCTTAACGTTTTCAGTTGTTATTTCTTGCAAGCCCAGGGTAAGAATAATAATAATATAATATATATAAAAAAATATATAATAATATTGTAAGAATCATCGCGTGTTTTATTTAAATAATAATAAAAGTCTTTATTGCATCACAAGTGGTAATACACATAATGATGCTGATGCTTAAACTAAATTGTGTATCAAAGGTGGATCTTATCATTTAGCACGATTTCTTCCAGACTACCTATTAAAATAAACTTGCAGTAAAATAAAAATTAAATATTGCAAAAGGTAAAGATTCAGGCGATTAAAACTGAGTCCTATCAGTGAAGACATTTAATTGGCTAGCTATTTCTATTTAAGTTTGTAAGGACATAGTATATAGGTACGCTGTTGGTTTTCCGAAGTAAAATAAATAAATAAATATTTGAGTAATATTTGATAACGTTCCGTAAAACACATTGACGCGACAACTGATTTATGTTTGAGAAAACAAGCAAGCAGCAATTTGGGGTAGCAAGGACTGCATTGGACTTGAAGTTAATTTAAACTGTTTAGTTATTTTGGCAATATTAATAATTTTCTCTGTTCGTCTTGGCAGTATACTTGGCATAATGTTTTTTCTTTAATATCTTGATATTATACCGACGCATTTTTTTTTATCTGGTTATTTTGTTAGTTAAAAATCTTAACTTCATCACTTTTCATGAGCTAATTCCTTACCTAATTTGATGAGATGAGGTGTCAAAAGCGTGTAATCCAGTTTTACTCGTTAATGCAGTTTTCCTTGCAAAAGTTCTAACAAGGAATACGTCGTTTGGTTCTCTCAGTTAAAACAGCCTGTCGATGCGCTGAGTATTTCCCAAGGCATTCTGTTGACGTGTCTTTAAAACTGTGTAAATACTCAGCGTCTCGGGTTACGGGATCGATTTTAAAACAATATTCGACTACCCTCCGAGGCGCCTGCTCGCAAACACTACAAAAACTACACGAGTTGTAGGAAAAAAAGAAAACACGAGCAAGATGGTGTACTACAATAGTTACACGGGTTCTGTACATGCATTCTAGAAACTTAAGAATGCACGCATATATTAGTCGATGTGTTAGTATCAGACCAAATTAAGCTCATGACAACTGTGTAAACTTTTTTTTGGATAAGACAGTTAAGGAACGAGCAGATGACTTACCTGATGTTAGGTTAGCTATAACAAGTAATACGACGGGAATAGCAGAAAGGTGAGGCCGTCTGCTATTTACTCAGCCTCAATAATCCGAATTCGGCCGTAAGGTTTAGATCAATCTTATTTTCAAAATTTGATAAAAGATACTTTGTTGATACAGATTGATTGTCATCGCAGTCTCTGTCGTAAAAGCGTTTTTAGAATTTAATGAATTTTATATCATCATCATGTCAGTACACTGCTGGACATAGCCTCCCAGTAAGCCCACTGAGCCTGGTCGTCGGTCGGCTCTCTCCATCCACTTTGCACCAGCCGCTGTACGCTAGCCATCTGGCGGGCGCATTACGAACCTCTCGCCTACCCGCGGTCTCTATTCGAGTACTCGTCTATCATAACGGTTATTGATTTTTAATGTCCACGCCATTGCTAATTCAAATTGTATATTCTGTTGTATTGTCAGCAAAATACAGGTTAATTAATCATGTTTTAGATCACTTCACATTGGATTTTTAGTTGTAACTCTTGGATCTCCGGATCCCTAAATATTCCAAGAAAGAGCTCTTCAAACAACAAGATGAGCGTCAAACAAGCGATGATGGCTCGAGACTGTTTTCAAATCAATTAACGAACAAAAAATACAAAGATCTCCCTTCATATAATTGTTTTATTACAATAAGACTTCGTCTTCCTGGTTATAACAATGCTTAGTCACCTGTTTGAGGGACAAAACTTGGACTTGAAATGTAACTTAGATGGATTTGAAACGGAAACTTCAGCCACATAATATATATAAATATAATTTATACTAACAAACTTTCCTCGTGAATCAGTTTAGTAAAGTCCCTACAGCCAGAATGTCAGAAAAAACACTGCTTGAGGGATTAATTTATAATGTAGTAATGAAAACATAGATAAAAGCTTATATTATCTTATCTGTATAAAAGAAGAAGATATTTTTATATATGTTAGAAGAGGATAGCTTTTAAAATACACTTAAAAATGCTAAAAGAATTAAAATAATAATCAAGTCTGAATGTATACTCAAGTTGATACATCTTATGTTTGGCTTCACAACACTTTCACACTTTTCATAATAACTTAATGTTGTTTATATTTCATTTCATCCATCCACCGACGCGACGGCGCCGGCGCGGCGTTGTAGCGGCGCGCTGCAAAAAGTAACGGTCGTTAGCGGTATCGCAACACGAAAGCTCGCGGTGATGTAACGTGTCACACCAATTACCGTTGAGTAACGGAGGTGCAAACAATACCATCAGACAATTTCTTTATTGCACCCGAGACGGAGCGGGGGCCCTCGACCGACTCATTAAAGCATTCCGGCTAAACCAATTATATCTGTTAAATTGTGTGTCGATTGGATATCTCTGTACGCCGTAATTGGTATAATTAAACGACGTCTTTATGGCTCATTTGACACAACCAGTATCATTCTTCGCCAGCGTCCGTACAGTTCGAACTCGTAAATAATACGCGATTACGCTATTACGCGGACAGGTGGGCCGCAAAAACGCTGGTTCCATCCTCATGAGAAAAACAATCAAAAGGCGCCGCGACTCGCCTCGGACGAGCCGCGCTTTGATCCTGCCACAATTACCCCCCACCCACCCCCTCCCAGCCTCCCTTCCCGCGAGGAAACTCATTTTCCAACGCCGACTCAACCCGCGCGCTTATTAGGCCGACGCAACATTACCGTTACCGCACCATACACACTACCGCGGAAGACATAAAGTAGATTTTTGTTCGTTCGCTCCTTTCAAAGACTTGTTACTTTACTGGATGACAACTTTATATATTCCGCTTTGTAAATATTTGAGACGCTTACGCGATTTACTTTAGGTGGAATTTCGCACGGCGGAACGTTTTTCAGCTGAAATGTGCGGTCCCGATATGATTTCTCGCGGCGCGAATCAGCCGTCAATCATCTCCGCGATACCGCTGACAAAGGAAAAATCCTTTTGCGACACGCGAAATAACTCGCGCGCGATCAAAGCGCCGAGGTGACACCGTAAATAAACTCCTGTTGAGTTAATTTCGTTTGCGAGTGAATTTATGACGGCGGGCGCCGATCGATCGCCTATTATGGGGCTATCCGACTTGCAAATCTGCGCAAAGGTGTCGCGGCAAAATGCGCGTTTTTTCATCATTTGAGTAATGTCGTATAATCGGACGATAAACACAGGGGGATGTTTTTTTTTGTAATGAGATGCAATACAGCGTGCGCCTTGCAGTGGAAAGAGCAATGCATTGTTCTAAACAAACGGCTAATTGATGAAATGGGCGGAAGCGCCGAGTGTCGCCGAGTGCACTCACAATGGGCTCAAAGCCTCAGTGGCCCCAAATGAGCATATAATGCGCGCGGTGATTTCTCACATCACGAAATAATGCTTTGTCTGGTAACAAGCGCGGTGAACAATATTGTCCGACTTCAATCGACGCCGGTTTCTTAAGTATTTGTTATCGGCGAATTTATTCCTGTACTGCCAACAGGTACACCATTGATTTGTACAATATATCGTATAAATATAATATATATCTGTCTGAATGTAAAAATTAAAGTTATGTCGAATTTTATTCAAAAATTCACAGATCATCGAATTGATAGTCGCGGTGCACTAAGAATATAAAAAGGCAGTTTTTTTAAGATTGAACTGGTGGCTCGTCCCGGCTTCGCATGGGTAGAATGGAGTAATATACCGGACGACTAGAAATCAAATTATTTATAATAAAGCTGTAGATAAGGCTATACAGATAGAGGAAAAAATGCAGCGGCGTACTTTAATTTAGTAGTGATATCTGTTTATATACCACGTTGATAATGTTAGCAGGATGGTAGGTATATTTTATATTTTTTTTTCCTATAATGTGCATTTTGAATATTACTAATTGAAGTTTCCAAGCCATTTATTAATGGATTCTGTGTAAATAAAGTTTATGACTTTGACTTCGACATTTTCCCAAAAATTTACCTCACGAGCGGAGCAACAAGCATTCGCTAGTCAAATCCACAAATTGGTAGGTGAATTCAGTAGAAGTATTTATATATAGTTTTGATGGCGATCGCGTTTCGGACCGTAATGAATGGATGTATGGCGGCGCTATCGGGTTTCGTCACTATTTGGATTGCAGTGGAATGCGTGTGTGGCGCGCTTTATAATTCCATTATATTTTTGAACTGTCGACGCTTATATCGATTTCTTCAGATTAACAGCTCTTTAATTGGTTGAAAGGTTTTGGGTTGAAAATAATATACCTTATAACTACATATGGTAATCATTGAATGGTATAAAAATTAAAGCTTTTAAATTATTTGCGTATTAGTTAACAATGTGCTACTTAAATTTGTATAACCTTATTACAATAACGTATGGAAGAGATCACTGTTAGTGATAATGCCACCCATCGTGCCCACTGCAATGGTTATAATATCTTATCAATTATTGTTTCTTTCGGTAAACCGCGGGGCGCAGCTAATACTCTAATAAAAGTTTCCTAAAATCGTCTCCACCAGAACGTATGATCACACCATGAATATTTGATCACTCCAAAAGATCCCAGGGTATCATTACATCGCGTAATCTGCATGATCTAATAATCCACCCGGTATCGTGCATCCCCCGGCACGTGGCACCGTCATCACGAGCTTTTGTCCAAATAGGGGTCGAAGATGCATCGGTTGAATGACTGCGAGCCGCCCAAATGTTCTCTACGTACAATCTACCTCTCGGTATAAACTGTCTCGGTATAAACCAACACTTCAGGTGTCTAAATGTCCCTGCATGATGGCCTGTTTGCAACGCAATGCGACTTGAATCATTTCTTACTTTGGTGGAGAGGACTTGAGTCGTATAACTGTTATCTATGGGCAGCGGTAACAACTTAACATCAGGTGGGCCGTCAGCTCGTTCAGCCACAAACCACACAAAAAAAAAGTGTGGCTTTATGGCATAACTGAGCAATTTGATAGTTATACAGGTTTATGTGGCTATAGTTATATAATATTATGTTGTACTACCATCCATTCTATACTGATAACTAAATTAAAGGTTAGCTGAAAGAAAACTCTTTCTTTAAGTTCTCCTATGTACTTTTTTTCTGTCTATCTACCTATGTCAGCTACCTCAAAATGTTTTCATCATTGTAAACGATTTCCTCAGCTCCCTATAACTTGACTTACGCTGAATTGTCCACACAGGAGGCCACGAAGGGCCATCTGCTCGAATATTCCGATGTTTACTTGTGAAAGCAGAAGTATAATTCCCTCTCCCTACCCGGTATCAAATCACCCGCCACGGGTGCGGGGTAATTGTCGAATTAGCGTCCCAGATCAAAGGATTCAAATCGACGCTTTTTGATAATGTGATAAATTTTCGCGCACAATTACCAAGGGTGCTACCGACAGCGACCAAATACTCCAACTTAATGAAAAATAACATTGTCTTTGACGCTAGCTAAGCACAGGCGAATGGAATCAATAATAATGGAACTGTTTGTTATTTTATGTTGATTTATGTATTTTACTTTGCACAACAGTCATTAAAAAGTCATAAAAAAATTAAGAGCAATAGAACTCACGCCAAGTCCGTGGAAGTACTGCCACCATGCCCATTTCTTCCGCCAAGCAGTAACGGATTCGCGTTACTGTGTTCCGGCTTGAAAGGTGTGGTTTCCGGTGAAATTACAGGAACATGAGACATTTCAACTACACGTCTCAGAGTTACGGGCGCATACGATGCGACTTGAGTCTTGTCATACCTAGTAGGGGAGACTCAAGTCGTATCGGTTATTATGGGCCGAGGTTACCACTTAACACAAGGTGGGCCGTCGGTACGTACCGTATCTCAATCACATAAAAAAAAATACAATAGCCTAGTGTAGGTGAAAGCGATCAAAAGTGTCTTCTTTCTATCCTTTCCATCCAACCCATGGATGACCACTTAACTAAATGGTTTAAAAAGTGTCTTCTTTCTATCCTTTCCATCCAAACCATGGATGACCACTTAACTAGATGGTTTTGTAAGTGTCTTCATTCTGTCCTTTCCATCCAAACCATGGATAACCCCTTAACTAAACGGTTTTGAAAACATTTTCTTATCCTTTCCATCCAAACCATGAATTACCACTTAACTAAATGGTTTTGAAAGTGTTTTCTTTCTATCCTTTCCATCCTTTGTTTCTCCATTTTCAAACTTACTTACCATTCCCAATACTGTTGACTGTGACCCCATGACTGTATGATAATTCGTGACGCTATAAATAGCGTTTAGTATGTAGAGTTAAAACTCTACATACTAAAAACTTATCTAAATCGTTGGAACCAATTAAAAAATGGCCGCCATTTTTAAACTACTAACGAACGGAATAATAAGCCCGATCTCAAGATGCCGACAAGAAAATAGTAAAATTGCTTGAAATTGTTGTTGATTAAGATGTTGACGCGCTATCCTGTCATTACAACATATGCAGTATTTATGGTTCACGAGTGAGAAAGGTAAATTGAACACAGGATTTTCTCCTGCTCCTCACTGATCCAAAATATAATAAACTTCATTCAATTAAACGAAACATAATTTTACTCTGTCAGTATTCTATTCCATATACTGAAAAGAAAAAAATCATTGTCTTGTGTGAAAAATTTGAAAACTTAATCTCTACAAATTGACTTCGTTTCACTTGTCATTTTTCCTGCAATATTTAGAAGAATTTAGAATATTTAGAATATTTTTTTATTTATTTCGTCTCTGAACAAAATATGAAATTCAGGCACATAATGTTAACGTCCAAAGCATATTCCAGCTATTAAAAACAAGTCGATGTTTTAAATAATGTGAAAAAGTACACACATTTAAACGACTATTTGAATAATAACAAACGCATTGAATGTGCAATTGTTATCATAATTTAATGGTGCGTGGTGTTGCCAGTGCGAGAATTGAAAGCCTCCAAAGCTATTCCCCGTTCACACGTCAGGAACGGGGGATCGTTCCAATAACAGCCCACGGTAATTACTTCCAACGTTTTGACATTTGAAATAAATGTTTATTTGATTCGAGAAAAAAATACAAGGCACAATTAGGCGAAGAAGCGATCCGCTAGCCCACAATGGACTAAATAAACCGGGTTTAAACGGAAGCTTCTTAAATTGTTTTCTAAAAACAGTTTTGTCGTTAGTATTTTGTGGAGTCACTGTTGATGGCCGGACAAAGGGCCGTGACAGCACCGGCTACCGTGCCTTCTACGATTATTATTTTATTTAATTCTTATTCACTGGCCGCTGAGTAATGCCACGGCCACGTTCAGCGGACGAAGGCGAACGAAGGGTTAGTTAAACACATTAGATATTCGTTTCGCCTGTAAACAAGACTCATTTTTTATCTGATTTTCAAGTTCCATCAGTCTCTTCAGCGCAGTTTTATGCCAGTTGGAGATATTGTATAGATTTCTTGGGGAAATACTAATGACTGCTGAATGGTAGTAGATAATCATGTAGGTAGCTTTATAGAAGTGTAGGAGTCTAGTTTGAAACGAAAGGAAGCAGATGAAATTACAACTACATTGGAAGGCCTCCTCTAAGCAGCTTGGGCTAGGCGCCATTTGAATAATTTGGTGTTACGGTAATGCGATCGATGTCAGTGGTAACCAGCATCCACCATTTGATATATATGACCAGATTTGATCCTATTTTTTTTAAGTTTTGTAACGTATTTTTTGGCATTTTATTTTTTTGATGTAGTTTTAATTTGTTTTTTTTTCCTTTTCTTTGTATCTTAGTTTCTTATTTTTTTTTCTGCGCTATTTTCTTTTGTTAGTGTCGTGTGCTGAATAAATGTTTTTTCTTTCTTTCTTTCTTTCACCAATCGTGTTTCAATTGGTCTGGTCGTAAGTGAGTAGCGGTTTTTACCACAGTAATGATAGCAACGGTTTATTTTACTTTTGAAATAGTGGAATTATAGTTAGGATCGTGCTCACGATGCTATGATTGATTGTCGAATTGACGCGCAGATCTTAATACATAGATGTGTTTTAGAACGGTCGGGTTAGAAAGTTAACGCGCACTTTAGTAGGATTGAAACTATTGCAATGCTCCTCATTAGCAGATAAGAAATAGTTTGTGTTCAACGAGTGTCATAGGTCTGGGTAATTTTATTTATTTTAAAAAAACGTTTTAAAGACATATCTTGCTTCAAAATTTGTAACCTCTTTTCCGCGACCAATTTGTTTTTTTTTAGGTAAGTAAGCGTTATTCTAGATGAAAATGTTTTGTACTGGTTTTAAAGGAAATGTTAATTTCCATTATGGATCAACCATATAGCCTGTCATCTTTGTAAAACGACCAGTTTGAGGCGAGACATCACGTTCGATCATCCTCCTAGAAATTTATGTATAATAGATGTGTTTTCACATTATTCGATATAGTATCATCATATACCAGTAGATATATAGTAGAATTTCCGCGAAGACCTTGTCAGTAATAAAGACTGACGTTGGAGGGAGTGTCCACATCCGCCAATCAGCGCCGGAGCATCCTCATTGTGATGAGGAAGAAGTCAATTTCGTGGCTATTGGCCACGGCCGGAGCGTACCACACAACGACAGACCGAGGTGGTGGGCTATAGATAGACGACCTCCGTGGTCTTCACGAATAAATACTTACAATAACCTGAAAAAACATAAAACCTACTTCGAGTAGAAAAAAAAGCATTCAAGTTAAAGCAACAAAAAAAATCTAGTCAAAGCAAAAAGTATTGACAAGTCCTAAGTGTGAAAAAAAACTGGCCGAAATATTGTAAAGAACAAAAAATAATTATAAGCTGGCATCAGAAGCTCATTGAACAGCGAAACGTATTCAAATATCGAAAATTGTTGACAAATGAAGTTGCCTGCCCGAAGTCGAACTCTCTTACCACTTGAGAGCGGAACTCGGAGAAACGCTGCCTAGTATTATTATACCCAATACAGTTTAAAATAAACGATACGACATGGAAATAAAATTTAAAATACAAAAATGTTTACTTATTCAATAGCAGGGATAACTTTGTAAAGATATTCAGAGGGACGGCGCACAGCCGTTCGTTTTACTAGTTACTCAATTAGGCCCTTTGTATTTGTTTATCTGAGTTTGTATAGCGTTAGAAAGGGACGCGTTTACATAAACAAACACGAGTAAAAAAGATGGGAGATGCAAAGTAATTTGAGACAGTTCTTTTCACAGGCGAAGTAATACGTCCCTATTTTGAATGGCAACACGAAACGGCGGGAAATGCATTTATATTTATTTTCTTGACTTTTTCCTTTTCTAATTTGTGTAATGGCCAGACGTTGATTTCTTTGATACTTTCCTTTTAGATAAACGGTGATTCTTTGAAGATTTCTGGTTTTCATTACGGTTTGGTTGGGAATAGGTAAATTAGTTTTCAAATTAATTTCTTGAATTACATAATAAAATAATATATTTTTTTACACTACTTTTTACTGAATAAACCTTCTTTCTCTATCTAATTTGACGTTTTAGGCACTATTCAAATAGTTGTCATTCAAATATTTCACAATCAATTTAATTCAAACGAGGGAGCGATGGCAGGTCGCACCATTCTATTGACACACGATATTTTATTCCAGTCATGGCACTTCAAAAAAAAGGTGAATATGAATTCGAACATTTTATACTCCTTGAATGTGTAACTATTTTACATTACCATCTGTTATAAATTTAAATAGGTATAACATATACGATGAAACAAGTGATATGTGAACAAATATATATAAAATAGGTAGGCACCTTTTTTCTTTATTTAGAATTGACCACTGGAACAAAGGTACTTTACCTAACTTACTACTACTTTACCTTTGTTCCAGTGGTCAATTCTAAAGCCAGCGTAAATTTCGATCTAAAATGTCAAATTTTATCATCAATATTTATCAATCGTGACTCAAGCAAAACTTAAAACTGTCAAGTAAGAATTTACTTCCAGACTCTCGAGAACCAACTTCGTGCTCTTTGCTCATCATTTGCCGCGGCCGGGTATCGAAGCCGGACCCCTCACTAACAAGCCAGGGGTCCCGGTTTCGATGCCTAACAAGACAGTGTTACTATCAACTTAAGTGAGCCGTCAAAGTAACTGAGCAGAAGAATAAACTCCACCCTCATGATTGAGCAAATATCTACGAGAGGTGGATTGATTGCAGCCAATGGTGCATAAAATATCACAACTAGATTCAAATAGAGCACGGTGCCGTGTACCAGATATGGATTGAGTGTATGAGCTTTTTCCCGCGGCTTCGACCGGTATTTTTAAATCTCCGGTTCAGTTTTTTAAACATACGCTTCTAAAAAATTTTTCATCAACATTGGATCAGTTTTGCGTGATGGCTCGAATACAGTAGGTAATTAAGAGCAGTAGAACTTACGCCGAGTTTATCAGGTTAGAGTTTATCTGTAAATAATAAGAAATAAATAAATATTCTTGGACATTCCACACAACGCCATCTAGCCCCGAACTGAGAATATTTTGTACAATGGTATCTAACCAGACAACTGAAATAATAAATATACACTTTCTTAAATACACACATGTAATACATATTAACACCCAGATCTTCGTCTCACAAATGTTTGTCATCGATGGGAATCAAACCCACGAACCTGCCGAACACTCGATTTGCAACCTAAAATTCCCACGAGAACGACCAAAACTGAAACAAACCATTTAAAGATTCAAGAATTGCCTCTTACACCGAGGGCTGTTTGCAAAATACGGCTAAATTGTGTAGAAATGCCCAACCCTTTGTCTTGAGCGCCCTCTGCAGACCCTTGATTAGTGGAGGGCCCTCGTATTACTTTGTTATGCTTTGCCAGTCAAACTGTCGCTCGGAAAACTTATACAAATTGACTTGAATATTGACTTTGTATCGACAATGTATTGTTAGTAAAACGTTTGTGGGTCGGAATAAAACTTTTTGATTTGTAGAAGTCGAGTGTTACTTGTAAGGTAACCATTGTATTATTTTTGTAGCTTTTGTTTTAACTTTAGTATAGTTTGATCAACGTTATTTTATTCGTGGGAATGGTGGAATGGGTCAAATTTTTTCTCGTTTTAAGTGTCAGGTTTGTGAGAAACTTGACCGAAAGGCCTTTAAAAAATAATATGAATTGATTGATAAAAGCTACATAGGTATGAAAAGTCCCGAGTAGCGATTAATTGTGCCCTTGACTGACGATATGAAGATGGAATTTCTCAAGAGTCTATAATTGGCGACAGAATAATAGATGATATGAGCTCAGAAATTTAGCAGACTAACTCGTCACTATATAGCTCTCTCGAAACCATTGGGATAAAAATAATAAAGTAAGCCTCGAAAAGGCTCCTTTCGCTCATTGGACATAGGACTTCGAATTTTTAATTCTAGGATATCTTGATTGCCTTACGTGCTGAGAACGTGGTATTGAAAATACAAATAGTTCAAGTGAAATTGACACTGCTGCACGTCGAAATTCGTACCAGCGACTTCCAGAGTGGAGTACCACTGGGACACCACGTTCTAGAATTTACGCATACCTGCACTGGAATCAATCAGTCAGGTGTACAGTATCTAAAAAGTATTCCACAGATTCGGCGGTAATTTGAGCGTAAGCCGACAGTCCTAACGAGCGGAACTTTTTCTTCGCTGACGTGTTTTTCAGCTTAATGAATGCTTCAGAATTTGGACGCGCTTGCATCGTTAAATGTTGAAGTACCCTCGCTTGCGCTTGTGACGTCACTGCGCCTACCTACTCGTACCAGCTACACTCACTTGAAGTTCTGGAGTTTGGAGATCTGGATGTTGTAATTTGTTAAAGTCTAGGGACTAAATATATATCACGCAAAATTGCAATGGAGCTGAGTTTATATTTTCAAGAATGAAATATATAAAAGTTGGTCCTGACTGACGGACAAAGTACAACCTAAACCATTTTTACTTGACTTGTAATTTGGAGGAGAGATATATTCCTTTTATTGCGTATCTACGCGCAGCAATTTAATTTGTGAATAAGGCCGTTGGCGTGTCCAAAATCGAGTATTAATCCAAAAACCTAAGTAAATTTGAAAATATTGTGATTGAGTATGTTCTAGTTCAGGGACTGAGCAATATAGTTGTATTATAATAATATTGGTGGAAAATTCACACATCGCCATCTAGCCCCAAACTAAGCATAGCTTGTACTATGGGTATCAGACAACTGATAGAATACATATATACTTTTTTCCACATACATATAATACATATCAACACCCAGACACAGAATAAACACCTATGTTCGCCACACAAACTTTTGTCCTGGGTGGAAATCGAACCCACGACCTACAGCGCAGAAGGCAGAGTCATTAATTTACTGCATCACTGAGCTGTAAATCTGTCATTTATGTTTTACTAATTATTATTACGCACTTTAGAGTCTCACAGTATAGTATATTATAATAATCATTTTCCAGTTCAACTTTCATTATCTTTTATGCATTTTTTTACGAAAGTAAAGATGTGAAATGTATATAGGCTCAGAGCGCATTACAACAGATAGCGATCTGGTAATTACCAGCGAGATTAGCATTGACTAAACAGTACAAGAAGATTCCCAGCGATATCAATCCGCCGTTCTCACAGTCGGGCGAAAGTTGCTTGACTTTTGAACTTGTAAAATAACATCCCACTAGCTTGACAGCGGTACTGGTGGTCAGTCCGATGGGAGAGTACTTTTGATAAGTAAATAAATGATTTTAAGAGCATATAAACAATAGTAGATGTTTATATTTTGGCTGGCCTCATAGCTCAGTTGGTAGTAACCCTGCCTTCGTCGCTGCAGGTCGTGGGTTCGATTCCCAGGTTCGATGTCACACAGGACTAACATTTGTGTGACGAACATAGGTGTTTGTTCTGTGTCTGGGTGTAGATTAAATGTACGTATTAAAAAAAAAAACAGTTGTCTGGTTCCCATGATACAAGCTATTTACTTAGCTTACTTTGGGGCTAGATGGCGCTGTGTGAAATGTCAAAAACCTCTCTACACACCGAACACAGCCCGGCGGCATACGTTGCTGCAAGTCGATAAATTTGTTGAGCAACTGATTGGTCTGAACAGCTGGCCGGGCTGTGTAGATATCCCCATAAGTTTTCGTCAGGGCTATACGAAAAGTTTGCTTGCGTTTTACTACTATAATTTACTAGCCATGGCGTCTGCGAGGACAAAAGCCTTTAACTTTTTTAACCTGCATTAGGAAACCGAAGTGTTAAACATTATAAAAGAGCACACAGAATATAAAAGAGATTTGGGGTTTCCTCCCCTTCTTAGGTGCGACAAGACCCAAGACATATCTTATGCGCTTTTTACTCAATGACGTCAAGGAGGAATGTGTCACGTGCCTGTAACTTCACCGGTAACCACACCTTTCAAACCAGAACACAGTTACACTACTGCTAGGCGGTAGAATGAGTATGGTGGCAGTACTTCCACGGAAGAACTTTGAAAAAGTTCTACTCCTAATAAAAACACGCATACTGCTCGTCGATTTAGGGTACTCTTGACCTGGCATTCTCCCAAAACGATACCTATGTGGTGTATATATATAAAACACACAATGCAAAATGCCTTGGAACTAGTCAAATGCACGAAAATTATTACGAAATGTACATAAATAATTCAAAAAGGAAACAGCTTGATTGTACTGTTCTATTGTCTCACATTTTTACCGGATTATTTTTATTTAGTTAGCTTTGCGTCCTGAGGGAGTAGATGCGTTCTCTCAATATTTTTATGAGTACAAATTAATTTTGTCTTTGTCTTGCTAATGAAAAATTATAGTATTTGTGTCTATTTTAAATTAAATAATATATTTTTTCGAAGGATTTTGTGATGAAAATTATGTTCAAGCGCTTTTTGAGATGATGAGCTTTTAAAAAGCTTAGAAACTGAGGTGATTATTTTGAAAATAATTTGCGTATTACCATTCTACTTACACCGATTTCCAATCTGAGGGTCACTGGTTCAGATCAAGGAGTTCTTCTAACTACAGAAGGGAAAGATATAGCTTAGGTATATTACTTTTTAACATGTAGGTATGTAGGTCTCACATCAAGGAGGTTGTAACAAACCTATGCTATATATTATTGTTAAGTATTTAGTTGTAGTATTGTTTATGTTACAACCAGTTTTATGACCCAAATAATAAAAAAAAACAGAATTACATCTTAAATCTGTGTATATTTCACGTTGTAATGAACACGGGCTCATAATAAGAGCAAGGTAACTCGACGCTCCTTGTAATTACACGAGCCAGGATAACAAAGCACGACCAGCGATGCGGCAAATATCGTTAAGAATGAATTCCGTTCGTCAAAAATACGACTAATTTTAATTGCAACGTGGATGTAGTCGCATTATCGCGTTATGCACGCTTTCTGAACCTTTCCCTGGTGGTAAAAGAGAGCTCCGTAGCTCAATATCATGTTTTATAATTTTTGGTTGAATATGGGACGAGTTTCGATTTTTTTGCCACGTAATGTACTATTTTTTTAAACATTTACGAATTTATTTTTGTTTTGCTCGTATATTTTATGATATTGAAAAACGTTATGTTTTGACTATAATTGCAACATATTAATAATGATAATAAAACTTGGTAGTAGAGTGGTTTAACAAATTCAACTTCCAATACGAAACGTAGCCGGCTTAATGCTAGCTGATAGCTAGAGCGGAATGTGAAATTTTAATAACAATCTTTTATTACTGTTACAAAACAATAAACTGACTAGCTAAACAATATATCTGATTTTAGTAATTTTGTCTAACCCCACACAAAGAGATGACTTAAGTCGCATTACGTTGCGTCCATCACCTCGAGACGGGGGTGTTACGTCTCATGCGCCTGCAATTTCACCGGCACTCACTCCCTTCCACCGGAACACAGCAACACGAGTGCATCACTGCTTGGCGGCAGATTACCAGGTGTGGTGGCAGTACTTCTCTGGGCGAACTTAGCTCAAGTTCTACTGGTACTTTGGGTTGCTCCTATCGCACCATTAGGGGGACACGTGTAGGGATTCAGAGGGGGTTCCTTGTGGTTCCTACTTAGTATTTGTATAATTTTTGCAGACTCCTAAACCCACTTGCGTAGGTGCTGTGTGGGTAGATCAGTGCGACCCCATCGTCACAGATTGGATAAGAGCAATATGTTATCCCGAGGATTGGCGATGATTTGATTTGACTCCGGCTGATACGATTGTCTGACTGGGGTGTTCGAAACCGACTATTTTGATGAACTACCCTCATTGAAATTTACCACGATTGAAACTATATTCCGAAAAGCTATTTTTAAATGAAAACGTGGCCATCTATGTTCCTGTTATCTTTGTTTGTTGAGAAACTTTGTGGGTTTGATTCCTGCCTAGGACAATCATTTTTGTGAACATAGAATTTTGAGTCTGGGTGTTATGTATTAGCGAAAAATGTATATAAGTATTCTATCAGTTGTCTAGTTCCTATAGTACAAGATATGCTTAGTTTGGGGCTAGATGGCGCTGCGTGAAATATACAACAATATTATGATTATTATAGTTTTACTGTAAAAGGTACACTTCGTCTTCTCTGTCGGCCAAATTAATGTCTGAGCAAATCAAAGCAAGCTAATCCAACATCCTTCCGTCGGGGCACATTACTTATTCAAGCCCCACTGCCCCGGCCCGGCACAAGCGACCCATGAAACATTCTGTTATTTTCTCATCTAGTTGATACCGACATAATTGTGTGGGGATTATGCTGACTACATAATATCGGACGCGACTTCAATTCGGGGTTTTTTGGTTGCGACTGAAACTGTGCCAAATAAATAATAAATAAATATCGGTGGGCATTTATTTTTATTTGGAGAGTGAGGTGGTCTATTCTGACCCCGAGCTGTGAAATGTCCACCAATATTATTATTTATTAATTAAAAAAACGATTTATATAGTAGTAGTATTTCGACTGTATCGACTCTTTGGAATCTCTATGTGCAGGCAGTCGGTATGCAATAGCGCGACTATCTGAACTTATCTTTAGACGTCACTCGGGTCCGTCAGTCGTGTCCGACAGTTTGCTTCCAGATTTAGGGTATCGGGTTACTGGCCGACTATCTACGGCTATTTTTGATAGTTACTAGCGCTTAATCTGTGCGTAAAGGGTGCGATTCATCGCCTGCGGGTATGTCAGAGCGCGGTGGACATTAGACTTGTCTCTCACAGACCACGTTAAAAGAAAATCTTATTTCAAAATTTTATTATCAATTATTCGCAGGATAAGGTGACGGAAAGGGCAGTGCTTACATGACAATATTCGTATTTCTCCAAGCTACGACCCGCAATACAATAATAATAATTTGAGCATTCTGTTCGTATCACAATTTACTCAAAAAATATTAATAAGTTCTATAATCAATCAGTACAGGTAAAGCGAACTCGATTTTGAACACAAATTAAAATCTGTTTTACTAAGACCCCAAACCTAGCATGCATAGAAAATGACCCTTAAGTGACAGGCATCACAGCTCAGTTGATAGTCTGCGCTGTAGGTCGTGGGTTCGATTCCCACCCAGGACAAACATTTCTGTGACGAACATAGATGTTTGTTCTTTGTCTGGGTGTTATTATAAGGATGTATTTAAAAAAAAAAAAAACTATCGGTTGTCTGGTTCCCATAGTGCAAGCTATGCTTAGTTTGGGGCTAGATGACGCTGTGTGAATTGTCCACCAATATTATATTATAATATGCATAATATCTATGGTATTATGATACAGTGGGACCCCAAGGTCTGGAGTAGCGCAGCGCCCGGGGGCCTGTCTCCAATATTGTGCGTCGGCGGACCGAGCTGATCTCGTTACAGCATCTCGTTATTCGGTCTCATGTCTGCCACTGATTGCGTTATGCGAATGCCTTTATCATTTGATATTGTGATATTGCGTTTGAATTTAATGCGGACTGGGGATGGTGAAACTAATTTGAAATTATCCTGATAGGGAAACTTTGGAGATATAATGATTGTTTTCGTCATTATTCTGGTATAGGTCTGAGGAATTTATATTTGGACGAATAATCTATAATAACTACTTCAGAAAATTTGATCGGGCCATTAAATCATAGAGGCCCTAAAATAATCGACTACAAGTTTTTTTTTTTTATTTAAAAAGTTACAGAACGTGCTGACGGCCCACCTGGTGGTAAGTGGTAACCTCGGCCCATAACAACCGATGCGACTTGGGTCCTCCCCTACTAGGTACGACAAAACCCAAGTCGCATCGTATGCGCCCGTATCTATGAGACGTGTAGGTGGAATGTCTCATGATGTCTGATTATGGCTAAACGCTTTGCTAAAATAAAGCGACGGCATTTTGTTTCAGCTCTGTAAGCTGGCGTCATTAAAACCATATTTTGGTTCTGTGATAGCTATTAAAAGCGTATTTCGGTGCTGTAATTGCTACTAGTCTCAGTGGGAACCGAGTTAAAATGTTTGGGGTCAGGAAGCGCGGCACAGAGCAGCTTTGTGGAGTAATAGGTGCCCTGAGGGTAGCCCAGGTACTGTCATCCGCTGAATACCTTCCTACATACTACATGGGTTACATGATTAGCTGGAAGAAAATGCTAATTAGCATTAAGTTCGCCTATGTACTTGTTTTTAACTGGTGCAATAAAGAATGTTCTATATATCTATCTATCTATGTGTAGTCAGCAATCCGTACATAAAAATATGTTCATAATTGTTTATTAATAAACTATAAGCGTAGTGGCCTAGGGGTACAGACTCCATGTTTCAATCCGGAGGTCGCCGGTTCATATCCTGACGTTCACTATCAGTCGAAAAATTTATGTGAAAGGGTTCTACCCTTTCTAAAAAACAGTGAAAACATTGTGAAGATACTGACATATCCTAGAAATCCAAAAATTAACAATAATAATATTGATAGACAATTCACACCACATCGTCGCCAGCTAGCTGAAACGAAGCATAGCTTGTACTATGAAAACCAGACAACTGATAGAATACATAGGTTTAGACCGTTTAGGTACATATATAATACATATTAACACGCAGCCACAGAACAAACATCTATGTTCGTCACACAAATGGTTTTACTGGGTGGGAATCGAACCCACGACCAACAGCGCATAAGATAGTTTTTTTTTTATTAGATACCGTTACGGGACGAGCCGACGGCCCACCTGGTGTTAAGTGGTAACCTCGGCCCATAACAAGCAATGCGACTTGGGTCCTCCCCTACTAGGCACGACAAGACCAAAGTCGCATCGTATGCGCCCGTAACTCTGAGACGTGTAGGTGGAATCTCATGTGCATGTAATTTCACCGGCAACACCTTTGAAACCGGAACACAGTAACGCGAATTACTGCTTGGCGGCAGTAATAGGTATGGTGGCAGTACTTCCCCAGACGAACTAAACTACGAACGTTAGTACGAACTGATCTATGAGGCGTGTCAAAATTTGGATGGCATGTGTCAAGTGCACAAAAGGACCCTCTAGTTTGTTATGAAGCTACTTACAAAAGCATCTTTATAGAAGGCATAGAGTGTAGACTTTTCCGTGGTGAGTGTACATTATCGCGGCGTAATTTGAACGTTTTCGTCACAAAGAGGTTCGTTTACGCGAGTCGGATGGAGTCGGGACGCGGCACACAATAATCATATTTAGCATTAACTCCGTAGACGAGAATGATAACAGTTTTGGACCAGTTTCGAGGTTATACGAGTAATTTTTTAAACTATTTGTATCATTATTATAAAACATTATTACGGCAGTTAAATTTTTTATATTCCTTAATCTGTTATATCAGTTGTCTGGTTCCCATGATGCAAGCTATACTTAGCTTACTTTGGGGCTAGATGGTGCTGTGTAAAATGTCCACCAATATTTATTTATTTTATACTGTAACCAAGTAATCTGTGAATAAAGTCGTGGGTCACATTATTATACTAAATAAAAGTTCTGTTATGTACAAGGCTGTTTTTATTCATTAAATAAATAAAATGACTACCCGGGTGGAGAAAAGAAACATTCTAGAACATTTGTTTTGGGGTAACAGAAAATTATAACGAGATATAGTTTTGTCTGTTCAAACGCCTGTTACAAACTTTTCTCAAAGCTGTAGTTAGTACCTACTGTGTAGATTTTCGATCTGTCTCACAATAATTCAACCACGCTGATATAAAAATAAACAAACATAAATGGCTCATAATAAAATGCTAAAGATAATGAATAACGACCCATTAATGAACTCACCGCAATAAAATCAACTAACAATAACATTAAAATACTACAGAACCATAAAACGTAATGCGCCCATCGCACTTGTCCATTACTGCGAGCATCTGCTCTGTACTGGTCCAGAGCTTAGTTTATTATACGATGGTTGATGCATCTCGTCTGATGGACGGAGAAAGCGACGCGACGGCGCGTCCGAATTGGGATGATGATGATATTTAGTCCTATCCCGAAAAAATATCTTACTAATATACAAATATGCGTAAGTTTGGATAGATGGATGTTTGTTACTCAATCACGCCAGAACGGCTGAATGGATTTGGATGAAATTTGGCAAAATGAAGGCTTATGTCCTGGGTTAACACATAGGTTACTTTTTATCCCAGAAAAGTCCAGTGTTCCACCGCAGGGCGTAACTAGTTATTCGATGAATGTGTATTTTATGTAAAAAAAAAACTTTGTAACATAGGCTATATACATATTTATTTTCAATTTCATTTAATATTTTGTATATCACAGAGCATATAAGGTACTTTGTTATATTATTTAACACCCTATGACCTGTATTTTTGGTTCTAGGTCATGTTGGTTTCCTCACGATGTTTTCCTTCACCGTTTCGAGAACATGGTGTTGCGCACATACATTTAAAAAACCTAAAAGCTAATTAGTGCACGTCGGGATTTGAACCAGTGACCTTCGGCTTGAATTAGTGTGAACACTTTAAAAAGCTTTTGTGTGGGAGGATTCTTCAAAGAGGGGAATCATAAGGTTCCTTTTATATATTTGGTACAGAAAACGAATAACATTATTACAAGGATTGACAGACAGACGAAAGAACTCACAATGATTTCGTTTTTTTGCGATTTAGCCACACCGCACATACCTAAAAAGGAGGCATTATTTTTCAGATTCATAATTGGCACCTCGCACGTTTTTATCGCACGAAACAATATGACTGAGTTTTTGTTCACCGTTCTCTTGAAGACGCTCTGCCAACTGCGACAAAAACCAGCCAATTTGCAGGTATTTCCTAAAAATGGAGATGTACAATACGTTATTGTTGATGCACGTTTATTTATATATATGTAATTTATTTGTAAACGGCCGCGTGGATAAAAATATCGCTGCATTAATGAATGGCTCTGGCCGGACATGTTATTGGTAATATCATAATATTAAATGATACGAAAATGTCCTAATTTTAATATGATTCCTGCTAAAATTATAAAACTTGAGACTGGAGCTTCAACATGAGCCTTAGGTAATCATAAATGAGTAATATATATTGGCATTTTCACAAAAAAAAGGTAAAATTATTGATAAATATAATAAATAATATTTCAAAAATATAATGTATTATTCTTTGTTCTGTAATATAAAAAATAGAAAGAAAGTTGGCATTTAACTAATTTAGTTGATATCTATCTATACATATGAACTTTCTTATTATTAAATCATGTCTGACTTAAGAAGTTGCACTTGAACCAATATCTAAGTAGGTACTGTGTATGCGAAGTAAAACCTATAAGTACAGAAGCGAATTGTCTTCTAATAAGGATGTGAAAGGGAATTGATGAAGCGATAATTCTTCAGCTCACAGTAATTCGATTCTATTGTTTCAATAACTCCTGAAGGCAGATGTTATGCTATTAGGCGGCATTCATATTGAACAGCTTAACTTAACGTCAATTTACGTCCAATGTTTCCTTTTTACATTTTTTATGTAGCAATAACTCTTTTTCTTGCTTGATTGTCACTTCTTTTCGTTACGAAAGCTTAAATTGTTTCATCTTAGTTAAGTAAAGGCCTGTCACTCCATAAAAAATATCAGCGCTTTTTAGCAAAATTTCACTAATCAGTAATTGTATTTAGTTTTATTTTATCTTCTGGCTAATTTTCATAACGTCCGATGGACAACTGTTACATAATAGCAAGTTTTTTTTTGATGTCATGTTAGTGACGGAAGGAGCTAATGGCCTACCTGATGTTAAATGGTATCCGCCACCCATAGACAACAGTAATACGACTCAAGTCGCATTGCGTTGCATCCATCACCTTGAGAAGGGATGTTACGTCTCATGCGCCTGCAATTTCACCGGCACCCACTTCCTTCCACCGGAACACAGCAACACGAGTGCATCACTGCTTGGCGGCAGATTACCAGGTGTGGTGGCAGTACTTCTCTGGGCGAACTTAGCACAAGTTTTCCTGCTACTAAAACTTGTGTCTTATTACTATTCTCTTCTCCCTATTACTTAATTATTTAGTACATACTTGGTATTAATTCAATTTTTGTACTAATTCAATTATGACCAATATAAGATTATTTATTTAAATATATGTAATAACCTAATATTTAGTGATTATAAATATAAATACGAAAATGTGTACGTTTATTTAAAGCTATTCAGTAAAATTAAATTTGTACCTATAATATGTGGACAGTTAAGTTTTAAAGTCTAAGGCATCGTTACAAATTAATGGTAACTTGGTTTATAATACTTTGTGTTCTAAATTATTTGGCTCGTTAACTTCACCGCAGCAATAATTCTTTGGAAATAATTTTAATTAAAAATAAACGTTCACAGGGTGATTAAATTAATCACCTCCTTAACTTAATAACTTTACAAAGTGGTGCATAATTGCGCACACAGTCTACTCTATCTGTATCCTGCCTTAGATTGCGATCAATTGACGCCTTGGGACGGCGACGCGACAATTTGTAGCCGCCGCGTTTTTTGGGTTAAGTGTGGCGTGACCTTTATACGATGTATGTCCCGCTTTAGTCATGCATGTGGACGGTGTTCGTTAGCGATAATGACACGAGTGTATGTAAGGGATTCATTTAATAAAACACTTGTTCAGTGTATTTATGACGGTGGTAATTCAAACTTAGTTAAATTGAACACGCAATAAACAAGTAGTAATAAAGTGACCCTTTACTTTTTTCTAATTCTCTATATTTTATAATATAGAACTCACGCCAAGTTTGTCCGGGGAAGTACTGCCACCATGCCCATTTCTACTGCCAAGCAGTAACGCATTCGCGTTTCTGGGTTCTAGTTTGAAAGGTGTGGTTGCCGGTGAAATTCCAGGCACGTGAGACATTCCACCTACACGTCTCAGAGTTAAGGGCGCATATGATGCGACCTGGGTCTTGTCGTATCTAGTAAGGGAGGACCCAAGTCGCATCGGTTGTTATGTGCAGAGGTAACCACTTAACACCAGGGCCGTCGGCTCGTTCCGTAACTGTATCACATAATTACAAAAACGAATGCTAGTTAATATTTTCATCACAGTTATACGAAAGTCATCAAACATTTCAAAGTTCGGAACACTGTTAAGAAAATCTCTAATCTATATTTAGATTTTGTTCGTAGGAATTGAAAAAACCATTGTTTCGTGTTAATGTTGGTGCAATATCAGTATCAGCGGGCCCGCTATCGCAAAGGGATCGCCAGTCTGGTAGATATCAATCTGGTAGATTTATTCGACACCTCGCGAGCGATCCCGCCCGCCCCTCGGACGCCCGCCCTTATCATATATCATTGTTAACCACCGACTTTGCACTCGAATCTTTAAGGATTCATATAGTCAAAAGTCAAAGGCAACTTATTTCCATAGAATTCATAAAGAAATGGCTTGGAAACGTCAATATTCAAAACATAAGGTCACGCGTATTTATCGCTAAGTTTGACGCCTGTTCAAACCCTATCCGACCCTCCATGGGAAGAATGGACAAGAAACCCCTAATGGAGGGATTCCTTTTTTTCGCGAGCACGATCCTTGTAACAATTGAGTATTTAGATGTTACATTTTATGAATATATAATAAATAAATAATGGTGGACATTTCACACAGCGCCATCTAGCCCCAAAGTAAGCTAAGCATAGCTTATATCATGGGAACCAGACAACTGATATAATACTTATATACTTTTCTTTTGTAAATACATACATATAATACATATTAACACCCAGACACAGAACAAATATCAATGTTACAAATGTCACATAAATGTTTGTTCTGAGTGGGGATTCTAACCCACGGCCTACAACGCAGAAGGTAGGGTTACTAACCAACTGAGCTGTGAGGCCTGTCCTGTGTGATGTTAACGAACTTTATCAGCTCTGTGTACCCGAGGGCTATCCAAGAGACCACTATCATACCCATCAGGTATAATTAGCATTTGTAAGGTGTTACTCCAAAGTGCCCCAGGCTTGTATTTAGATCGTTTCGATCTCCATTCTGGTAATTAAGTCATCCATATCTTAATAATACCGCTATTACGTGAATAATAGCTTCGGCGTGTATAAATCAATGTTTTGAGTAATATACGGTCTGATCGCGGTGCATGTGATATGCGAACGAGAAAGCGATGGTGGTCGTAGGTATGTCTGTATGGATTTAACATTGATCGCAAATGTTGGAGAAATTAAAGTAAAAGTTACTTGGATGAAGAAAATTTCTGAGAATCAGTACGCCCTTTTCGTTATCAAATCAAATCCTCCATAAGTTGCTGAGTGGTATACACGCGTAATTTACAAATTGTGACAGACGACGCGACACGACGCGCCAATCTGATTTTTTATCCTCCAACCCCTTACGAGCTGAACAAATTCTATGAACGGTGCGTGGGTTGAATTCTGATTTAAAACTTCCCTGAATTCTGCAATTTCAGAAAATGAAAGCGCTTTTTTGTGAAGTTTGTTCAGGATTTTAGTGAATTGTTATTTTTCTTTGATATCTATGTATATTACATAGTTTTTGTTCAGTTATATTTAATGCGCTGCTTCTTCTTGCGGTCATCACAAGCCCCCATGCGATGCTGAAGGTTTAATGGAGTAATCCAAGAGAAAGTCGAAATCGGTAACGCACCGACCAGATGGAAACATTTACTGCTTCCGGTAAGTATTAGTAGGTAGTAGTAGCGAAGGACAACTATTTAAATGATCTACCAGTTGAAGTCCCCATAACTTTAAATCTTATTGTGTTGCCTGGACCGACTTAACATAACATAAAAAAAACTTCCGACCTTTATGAAGGAGGAATTTTTGCCTCGAAAAATTGATTTTCGTACTGACTGCAACACAGACTGCAAAACACCGATAAACGTAATTCGTCAATGATCTGCCGTGTATTATTAAAAAGTTAAGACATATTTATTTATTTTTTGCATATGCATATTATACAATAAAACTTGATACTTATTAAATTTGTATGTCCCTGCATAAACTCTGAGAATAGATGGCATTAAATTTAATTAACTGAGTCATTCTTATATTGATCACATAGTATTCAATTTTATTACAAGTGTAAGCTGTAGCCATTTTTTGATAAAAATAATATAAAACTTGAGAGGTATCAAGGGACACCCGGATGGAACGAAGTTCCTTTCGATTAATTAGTGAAGGAATTGTAATAATATATATTTTTTTTTAAGTTATAATAATATTTTTTTTATTATTAACAAATATAATGTAATATAAACTTAATCAGTAGGCTCAATTTTCGTAATAATTGGCTTGTGGTAACTGAAGTAGGAAACAAGGAAAAAAGTGTCGTGACAACTTTTCGTAAGATTTTTTTCCGTCTAGCCCCCTTTCACAACGCGCGATAAGGAACTTCGTTCCAATAAAGCTAAACAGACAAATTCAAACATACAATACACATCTGTTCTCGGCCTGTATTTATTAACGTCACTTCTCATTTATCAATAATTGTTGGATCCATTGACAAATGGCACATGTTTTTTCTATTTATTGACCGCCTATTGTAATCAATAAATAGTATAATAATAATAATATATAATATTGGTGGATATTTCACAACAGCGCCATCTAGCCCCAAAGTAAACTAAGCATAGCTTGTATCATGGGAACCAGACAACTGATATAATATTAATATACATATTAACACCCAGACACAGAACAAATATCCATATTCACCACCCAAATGTTTGATCCTGGTGGGAATGGAACCCACGACCTACAGCGCAGAAGGCAGAGTTACTACCAACTGAGTTTTGAGGCCTGTCAAAAAAGTTTTTAACCCTATGTCACGCTCTTCCCAATAAGTATCACCAGGAAACCAATTCGATTGTTTTTAATAATAAGTTCTTTAAAATGAAGGGATGTATGAACTATTTCGTAACAGTGGAGGAAATAAAAGGCTCTTTGGGCGGAAGAACGGAACGGCGCCGCGGGCGGGGGCGGGCGGCGATTTATTGACACTGAGATAGCGGGCCGAATATCTTCATTAGCGAATCGTTTCGGTGAGTTAGCAAAGTGTGGATATGCCTTCATATGTAAACCTGTTTGGACTTATCTACATCAAAATTATTTAATTGGTACGCGATGAAAACTGCTACATAGATACGTAAAGAATCTTCTATAACTTCTATCAATCGTTTCAGTAGCTCTCCAAATCAATCGGTAAAAAGTTTTAAGTGCCCCTCAAAGAGGCTGCTTTTGTGCATTTGACGCAGAGCATCGAATTTGTGGTTTTAGGACATGTCGCTTCATTCGCAATTCTTTCCTTCACCGTTTTATGAGTATGCGGTATTGCGCACTTAATTTAGTTTTAAGTGAAAAGCTCATTGGTGAGCTTCAGGATCTGAACCAGCGATCTCCGTATTGAATCTCAGGGTATGTACAACTGAGCCAACTCGCTCATTCAAATTATTCTAAACAAGAACCTACTAGTTGCACAGAACAATGAACAAATTCAAACTTTGACTTTCGACTATATATTTTGTCCATCCATAGGTTGCCTGGAAGAGATGACTCTTAGCGATAAGGCTGGCCATTGTACCATTAACTAGTTAAATGTAACTGCTTCCTTGTTGTTGTTTTTATAATGGTGTACAGTAAAGATATCTAATCTATCATTATATGAGAACTCTTTAATTGATATTGCTAAACTTTGTTAGGATTCTGTATAAGTATTAGCAATAGCATGTGATATTCCACTGTACATTGCCGAGAGATGGGGTAGGTCCATATTCTTTCTACGAATAAACTCCGCATGCGATACTAGTGCGGTAATTTGGACAACAAGGATACGTCTTTGAAAATTGCACAGAAGTACGGAAATCTAGTAACAGTAGAACTTATGCCAATTTCGTCCGGGGACGTACTGCCATTATACATATTTTGTGCCGCCAAGCAGTGATGTATTCGCGTCACTGTGTTCCGGTTTAAAAGATGTGGTTGCCGATGAAATTACAGGCACATGTGACATTCCGCCTTTTTATCTCAGAGTTACGGGCGCAGTGACCTGTCTCACCTAAGTACAGTAGGACCCAAGTCGCATTTTTTGTTATGGGTATATAATATGGTACCGTGTATTGTTGTGTTTTTGTTAGAGGTTACCACTTTGGGCCATCTGCTCGTCCCTTAACTTCATCACATAAAAAATACATAGACTGTGTAGAAGCTTGCTTTATATGAATAAGAGTATGATCATATTTAGAGAGCAATCCGGAATTAATAGTTAGCAACGTCATTTTTTTAATTACACTACAAAGTATTTTAAATCTATGTATACAAATAAATAAAGTCTGTCTGTTTGTAATATTATAATAACCGCTTTTTACTAAGTGCATATGGATGTATACACGGTACATACTATACCAAAACAACATTTTTTACAATTTTTGTCTATCTATCTCTCTGTCTGTCTGTCTGTTTGTTCCGGCTAATCTCTGAAATGGCTGGACCGATTTTGACGGGACTTTCACTGGCAGATAGCTGATGTAACAAGGAGTAACTTAGGCTACTTTTCCGAGGGGTAAAATAGGGGGTGCGTGATAAAACCGAAGTCGCGAGCAACAGCTAGTTTTAATTAAACCTGTTAACTATGTATATAATGTCATCGTTGTAAGGACAGTAAGGATCCATATACATAAACAAGTTAGTTACCATAACAAGGATCCTTGTTTGTTTGTATGCACCATGAAAGTCCATCCAGACATTCCTCACAGTGTAAAACATGAGGTACTCCATGTTAAGGCCTCGTGCCGCGGGGCGTGTCGGTCCCTGAGTAATTAACGGACCTTAATTACCCTGGCCGTATCTACAATCAATAACCTTCTCTCGTACGTATAAGGTTCAATTTTGTCTGTCGGTTTGATTGATAACGGTGCGATAGTGGGTGGTAGTGTGAAGATAACAGTTTTAAATGTCTGTTTGTGTTTTAATAGTGATTCTAGAATCAATGTTTGGTAGCAGACTTTAGAATTACAATGTTTTTTTTTAAAAAAACCTTATTTCTATTTTACTTTCTTATTCAGACCGTTCAGTTTTCAGGTTTGGAATATTTTACGTCTAGTTTCATTCAATTTTCTAGTGGTTACTGATGTCAGTTCCAAGTTCCAAACGGGTAATGAAGTATTCCGATTAGAGAAGTATTAAATATGCATATATGGCAAATTTCTGAGCTTTAATGACAAAGAAGGTTTTTCTATGTATACATTATATTTGTATTTATAAATTTGTAGTACCTATTATTGATAGAATCTTGCATAAGCTAAGTTCCATTTTTAGACTGGATAACAATTTTGTTACGACTATAGTTTCAGACAATACGATATGTTGGCTAATGAAATGAAAATACCTCACGGATCTACTTTCGTTCACGATGCAAAACACTATATCTTAATCATTAAAAACACATAATTATTTCAACCACACTTCGTTATCGAATCTGGGTTGTAAGCCTTCACTTTTTCCCGCCAATCCATAGTCGCCATTTTGAGCAATTATACAAAGATGGCGGAACAAGATGGCGGACCTTTCATTCAAAGTTTTTATTTGGTACGGTAATGTAACGTGTGAGTGGTTTAGTTTTTACTAGCTATCAATAGACGATAACTTTGTTCGTTAGCTAGTTACTCGTAATGAATTAATAAGCAGTCTATTGCCTCGTAAAGTTTTTGTTCAACCGTTTACAGTGTTGCATTTTGAGAGCTATCTGCTCAACTGAATTCTCAATTAAGTGCTTTCGATAATTGTCTGTAAATATCAGTGGGCAGTTAGGATTAAATGCCCATCGGGTCCCCATTATCAGAGGAGACTTGTTGGAAGTAACTCATAGCTAATTGATAAAAAATATAACATGTTAACTACTTGTATTATTATTACCTACCTATATAATATGTAGTTCCAATGCAATTTAGGAGCAAGTGCGTTACTGCATTATGCTTATAAATTTCAAGTTTGTTGCTTTTGAACTTGTATTATGTACCCAAAAGTATTAGAGTACTAGGTATTAGTTCTGGAAGATAATGTGTTGATAATTATAAGATTTAATATATAATATAAAATAAATAAAATCCAATATGCTTCAAAGTCAAAGTCAAAACTTTTATTTCCATAGAATTCATAAAGAAATGGCTTGGAAACGTCAATATTATTCAAAACATAAGGTCACGCGTACTTATTGATAAGTTTGATGCCTGTTCACACCCTATCTTCCTATCAGCATTGTCCAATTTCACACGAGAACCATGCATTCAACTTGCTCGCTATGAAGAAAGACAAACTGGGTAGAGGAGAGTGGAGTAATGAATACTTAAAGGATAATTGATCGACAACAAAAGTAAGTCAAGGTTTTTTACACATTTTAGTAATTGTAGTTTACTTAAACTATACAGTTAGAAAATCTCGAAATTCAGATGAAAAACTGAATACTTGATGTCCGTTATTACCGTCAACGCGTGGGGTAGGTAATCGAAAATGTTGAATGGGGTATTCTGAACACGATTTTATTTACGCAAAAATCACAAACAATGCTTATTCATATACTTTCTTCACTCGTGGGCCCATACACTTCATTAGTTGCGATTTATCCACTCCAACTTTGGATGATCTTCTGCAAAAAATAGGCAATCATATTCATTTTCCTTCGTCTTTGCCGTTAGTAGGTGTCAGAACTTCCACAAGGCACAGTTGATTTAAATGTTTCCTCTCAAACTGGTACAGAAATGCGCAGGCGTCCTCCGAACCGCGATTATGTTATTACGGAGGCGGCTCGGAAAAACATAAAGGGCATTTTAGTATGCGATGATACGCCGCAATTATATGCGCAAGTAAAAAACAAAGGGAACTGGAAGTTGGAGGGTTCGCCGGGCGAGTGTGGGATTTGCATCAACTTGCCAGTTTGGGAAAGTTTATTTGAATTTAATCGCTTCATTTACACATGTTTTAATATTGCCTAGCATTTGCTCTTAACTTTAATAACGAGAGCAATGAAAAGAACAGTGGATAGTCTCCTAAGGAACTTGTAATTATACCTAACAAGTAAATATTAAAAAAATAAGTAACTTATTAAACCAGATCAAAAGTATACCTAATTAGAAAAATGTTGGAATCGTGTTTAGATTAGGGAACATAAAAACAGTCGGGTTTTTTCTATTACAAACATACGTTTCTAAAATCAATGAATAATATACACTTTAAGTGCACAGCACCGTCTATTTCCAAACTAAGGCACAACTAAGTACTATGAGAACTAGATAACTGAAGGAATATTAAATACTTTAAAAAACATATTAAATATTAACACCAGGACTACATGTTGAACAAACATATTAGTCTAACACAAAAATGTGTGTCCTGGGTGGGAATCAAACCCACGGCTTACAAGATAGAAGGAAGAGTACAACCAATTGAGCTGTGAGGCCAGTGAAATGTACAAGTGGAACCCTGATTGAGAAGTCGCGGCCGAATCGTCGTGTTTTGCAGCTCATTCCGGCGACAGATAATTACCGCGCGATTTTTGTATCGGCGCGATTCGGCGAGACCGCTTCCGACGCATTCTCATATAATTACTCTGTTTACTGTATAATTAGGAAGCCATTTTAACGCATCCAATCTCACTTAACTGTGCGGAAATGCAAAGCTGCAGCTTTGGCGTAAGTTGGCAACTATGACAGAGTACTTTGATAAATAATAGTTATTTTTTTTCGGTAATTTGTACATAATATCTCATTACTTACTTGCCTTATTGTGTTTTTTTTTCACTAAAAAACTACATTATATGTCCAAAATGGAAAAACTGTTCGAAACATGTACCATTTTAAGGTCCTTTTTGTACGACAGTTATACAATAAATATTTTCTGATACTGATTTTGAATTTTTGTGTCAACTTCAGTGTGTAGCTTTTCTCTCTTACTAAGCGTGAGACAAGGAAAGAGACAACAATATATATTGGCTCCTCAACTATTTCACACTTGTTGAGGTCTGTCGCGTCGCTGTACTGTAAGGTCAATCGCAGTTAAGTTAGTCTAAACCAACTTAGTAGGAGTTCGGGGTCTAATTCGGGTCGGGGAACTTTTGAGACGATTTTCTTATAGTAGTATGGCTCTATTTGACCCCAGGAGACTGCGACATAGATGATCCTAATAGATATAGATGTCTCTGGAGGCGTAGTGGTTCGAATACCTACCTTAGCAGGGGTCACAGGTTCACATGTCAATTTGTTTTTCATACAATTGTTAATTGATTAAAACCTGTAGCTGATATAAATTACTAAGTCCAGTCACATTGATTGTTATGAGCAGAGGATACCACTAAACGGCAGGTGGGCCATCAGCTCGTTGCGCATAAAAAATATTCACCAAATCAGTGTTACTATCACTTCTGCAACTGTTTACTAATTGATTGTTGATTATGTAAATGTTATTAAGAGCAGTAGAACTCTCGCCAAGTTCGTCTGGGGAAGTACTGCCACCGTGCCCTTTTCTGCCGCCAAGCAGTAACGCATCCGCGTTACTGTGTTCCGGTTTGAAAGGTGTGGTTGCCGGTGAAATTACAGGCACATGAGACATTCCACCTTCACGTCTCACATTTGCGGGCGCATACGATGCGACTTGGGTCTTGTCATACATAGTATGGGAGGACCCAAGTCGCATCGGCTGTTATGGGCCGAGGTTACCACTTAACACCAGGTGGGCCGTCGGCTCGTTCCGTAAATGTATTACATAAAAAAAAAAGACGTGTGGCACTCGGAGACTGCCGCGGTAAAGCTACTGCGCGTGATATTTCAAAAAGTCATTAAAAGTTCTGGTATTTATCGATAGATGGAACTAAAAAGTATCACCGCTGTGCCGGTCGGAGTGGGGGGTGTTAGGTTTTTTTCGTTACGGAATTTCTGGATTCGGTCTCCACGCTCAAGGCCCGCGATAGAAGCTATGCAATAGCTTAAAAACAAAAAAAAATAAAAAAAAAATCATTATTCTTTCTAGTTTGATTTAAATTATCACGTCAGTATTGTAATATGCAAATGTAGATAAAGCGCAATAATTTATTGGCACGTCAATAACCGCACGGAATGCGTCTATGGATTATTTATTACTTCCTACATTTGATCATACTCTGTTACTAAAAATACTTGAGAGCGTGGTGGTCTAGCGGTACTGACCCTCGAGTTTCAATCCGGAGGTCGCCGGTTCCAATCCCGACGTGCACCTATGAGTTTTTCGATTGAAAGATTTATGTGAGCAATACCACGTTCTCAAAACGGTGAAGGAAAACATCGTGAGGAAACCGACATGTCCTAGAACTAAAAATTCGAAGACATGTGTCGAGTGCACGAAAGGAGCCTCTTTGAGGCGCACTTACAATTCTTTCACCACACTGGTTCGACAGAACCGGTGACTCGAAGAAGAAGAAGACTAAAAATACTTTCACCAACCCTTCGTTGGTCACTAAGTATTTTTACTCGAATAAAGTTACAGAGCTTTCCCGGACTTCGAAGGCTAAGTTGTCTGTATAAGATTTATCCTGAACTGTCGAGATAATCAATTAGGTATCTTTTACTGAAGTATTTAATACGTTATTCGTATGATAAAAACAAAGATGGTCACAAATTTCAATTTTACGATAGCGTTATATTTTAATTCACAAGGATAAAGTGTCCTATGAAGGCTCTGCCTACCCTTTCGGGAATTTAGACAATAACTTTGTGCTTATTAATTATAAAGTGTGTTTTTGACTGGCCTCGCAGCTCAGTTGGTTAGAAACTCTCCCTTCTGCGCTGTAGGTCGTGGGTTCGATTCCCACCCAGGACAAACATTTGTGTGATAAATGTTTGTTCTCTCTTTGTGTGTTGATATGTATTATATGTATGTATTTACAAAAAAAACTATCAGTTCTCTGGTTTTCGTAGTAAAGGCTATGCTTAGTTTGGGGCTAGATGGCGCTTTTTGAATTGTCTACCTATATTATTATATTATTAATATGTAATCTCTCCTTCGTATATTATTTAATTACTTTTATATATATATATGTAACTAGCTGTTGCCCACGACTTCGTCCGCGTGGAATTCGGTTTTATCGCGCACCCCGATTTTATCCCTTGGAAAAGTAGCCTAAGTTACTCCTTGTTACATCAACTATCTGTCAATGAAGGTCCCGTTAAAATCGGTCCAGCCGTTTCGGAGATTAGCCGGAACAAACAGACAGACAGACACAAATTCTAAAAAGTGTTGTTTTGGTATATGTACCGTGTATACATACATATGCACTTAGTAAAAAGCGGTTATTTTAATATTACAAACAGACACTCCAATTTTATTTATTTTTATAGATAATGTAACTTCAAAGAAGCCGAAGATCTAGAAAGAGTAACTTTGTCCCTTATTACCTGAAATGGTGATTATGTTTTTACTATAATGTTACCGATTGTGAACGCAACAATTTCCGCCTCATTAATTAATACTCGTATCTGATCGTTAAGTAATTAATTGGTCTATCTGTGAAAGGTTACGGAGCAATGGAAATGCTAAATATGACTGGGAACCTCTATTTATATAGCTATTTCTAGGGAGAAAATAAAAGCCTTCGAGCCAAACAGTAATAGTAGAATTAAGCCAAGTTCATCCAAGATGTACCGCCACCATACCCATTTCAGCTGACAAGGAGTGACTGTGCTGTGTTACTGTGTTCCAGTTTCAAAGGTGTGTTGCCTGTGAAATTACACGCACATGATACATTCCACCTTCACGTCTCGGGGTTATGTGGGCTTAAGATGTGACTTGGGTCTTGTCGTTCCTAGTAAGGGAGGACCCAATTCGCATCGCTTGTTATGGGCAGAGGTCCACTTAATACCAGGTGGGCCGTCGGCTCGTTCCGTAACAGAATCACATAAAAAACTCCTTTGAAATAAATATACTGCATACACCCTCATAGCAACCTAGGCACAGGTACTTGGTTTGTAAAAAGGCACTACATGAAAGGAAAATAATTTATAGAATATTTTCAAAATAGTTTTTCTATAACGTTTTTTGAAGTCTAATTAGTCTTACAATTAACCAGTCCAACCTTCCCGTAGATGAAGATATCTTGCAATTAATTTTCCCACAAATACCACACCGAAACGGGGCAGTGACGACTGCCCTCTCCGATACTTGGTCGCGTTGATGTCACGACGGGACGGGACGGGACGGTAACGACACTCAGTACTCAATACATTTTATTGCTTCACATAATGGTTGTACAGCTTTTATTTACGAACATGATAAGTTTCAGATTATGGACTCTTTGGGGGTATTGCAATATAATGGACACGTAACAGAGCAGCCTTCATAATATTGTCATTGGACGGACATAGACCTGATTTGGTAGCTAGATTGGCTGTTTTATATTCGAATATAAAAATATAGCTATAAGACATTATAATATCGACATATGAGATATTAGTAGCAGTAGATCTTAAGCAAAGTTCGCGTGGAGAAGACTGTTACCATACTCATTTCAGCCGCCAAGCAGTGGTGCATTTGCGTTAGTGTGTTCCAGTTTGAAAGTTGTGGTTGCCGGTGCATTTATAGGCACATAAGACTTCAAACTTCAACTCTCAGAGTTACAGGCACATACGATGCTACTTTCGTCTTGTCGCAGCTATGTAGGGGAGGACCCGTAGTTGAGGACCGAGTTGTATTGATTGATGGGCTGTTACTATGCTCAATCCATTACTTTATACCATAAAAAAGATTTCAATACGTACTTATCACGTCTCACTTTGGATACGTGCCATGTTTTATTAAATAAAGTCACTGTGATCGTATCGAAACGACCATTTATTAATTGATTTCATGATATTTTGTGAATTAGAAGATTAAATATTAAATATAACTCAAGCTAGGACATCGGAAGGTTTCACTGACTCGTTACTCTACCGTTCCGCCGCATTATAAGAATCTTAACTTTTTTCCGCGACGGCACAGCAAAGGATAAAATATCATGCAGTCGGGGTGTCAATTTAAATTCCTCCCTATAACAAACATTACGGTGCGTAGGCGCAGAGTGCGAGGCGCATTATCACTTAAAAGGCGCTGTTTCACGGTAAAATTGTTGCCTCGACTCGTGTGTCATTAAAATTCTTTCAACACTTGGAGGAAGATCATCTGATGTATGGCTGAGTACGGACGTACGGACAATCATTATAATCAGTACGGTCTAGACGAATAATTGACACTCACACTCTAAAGAGCAACTGTTTTTAAGAGAAATATTTGAAGGCGGTAAATTAAATAAAACAATAGGATTTTCGTGATACAGAAGCGATATCATAGAAGAAAAATTCAATACCTTGCTGCTTCTTATACCCAGATACGAAAAGCTGACGCAGGGGATAAAAAAATTGGTGGACATTTCACACAGCGCCATCTAGCCCCAAAGTAAGCATAACAGTATCATGGGAACCAGACGATATAATAAATATACTATTTATTTGTAAATAGATACTTGTAATACATATTAACACCCAGACAGAACAAACATCTATGTTCGTCACACAAATATTTGTCCTGGGTGGGAATAGAACCCACGACCTAGAGTAGGTATCAACGGAGCTATGAGCACAGTTTATATACTTTTGGATGATTCGCAACTATACCATACAGAGTTAACAAAATATATATACTAACATATTATCTATGTTTATCACACAAAATGTTTGCACTGGGTGAGAATCGAACTTGCAGCACAATGACACCAACTGACATGTCGCAAGCCAAAAATATTCAATAATATATTTATTTAAAATAATTAACTTTATATTGTACTTGTATTATAAAGCACAAGTATACAATTTTAAATATTATTCAGAATTGTAGGTTAGCTAAATCACATGAAAACAATATTCTTTTAATTATTGATTATTTATATGAATTTATTATTGATTTTAGAATTTACAGGACTTGGATTGAAATATCAAATTGTAGGGGTCAGGGTCGACGTAGAACATTCAGTAAGTAGGTCATACACCTCTATAACTGTCCACACAGTTACAAGCGAAATAATGAAAGGGACAACACAAGAGAACTACGACTTTATCTTTAATTAAATGTTAATAAACAAAAACTGAAGCAGTCGGGTGTGGCCACACTGTGAGCGTACACTCAACACAAGGAAAAAGTCAGTTGAAAAGTAGTAAAAATAATTTACGGAAAGTATTTCCAGCAATGATTTTCTTCCTTTTTCTTATGCTTATGTAATTAAGAGACACCTTAGACAGATTTTCTATTATTTCTGTTATTCTATATATATTATACTAATCTTACTAATATAAATAATAATAATAAATGCGAAAGTTAGAATAGGTGCATTTTTGTTACTCAATCAAGCCAGAACGGCTGATCGGATTTGGATTAAATTTGGGGCAGAGATAGATTATAGTCTGGAATATCACATATTCTACTTTTATCAAAGGAAAGTGCAGTGTTCCCGTGGGATAACTTCTTCCCCGCAGGTAACAACCGCTGTTACATAAATTATTTAATCATTAAGTCAATGCTGATTTGATATACCATCAGCTATATCTTACGTATATCAATATTATCAAACACAATTGTAGTTTATTAAAGTATTTTTTTAAGCTATTGCATAGCTTCGAATCCAGAAATTCCGTAACGAAAAAACCTAACACCCCCCACTCCGACCGGCACAGCGGTGATACTTTTTAGTTCCATCTATCGATAAATACCAGAACTTTTAATGACTTTTTGAAATATCACGCGCAATAGCTTTACCGCGGCGGACTCCGAGTGCCACACGTCTTTTTTTTTTATAATACGGACGGTAAATATGTGCATACCAGCTGTTGCCCGCGGCTTCTTCCGCGTGGAATTCTATTAAATCATGCACCCATATTTTGTCCCTCGGAAAAGTAGCCTAAGTCCCGTCAAACAAAAATAACAAACACAGGCAGAATGTCATTTTTTTTCACTTATCTTCCGTGGAAGTATAATATATAATTTTGTCGACAAGGAGTAGGTAACGCATAACGCATATAGTACTTTAACTATGTTTTGGTTTAAAAGGTGTGGTTGCCAGTGCATTTACAGGTACTTACCACTTAAGCGTCTCAAAGTTACGGGTGCAATACAATGCGAGTTGGGTCTTCCCATACATAAGAAAAGATATTTGTTTTTACTACAGGCAAAGTTTACCCCTTCCATCAGGTAGGCCATCTTGCTCATTCCGTAACTTATTTGAATACAAAATCGTTTTTTTTTATCGCTACAACTGGCACCACTCTGGTTAATGCGACAAAAACTGACCGGACTCGTTGTAACGGCCGCCGGCCGGCGCAAGCGCACCGTCCGCTACGTCACAGGAATGCTATAGAGCGGTTACCCTCTCTATAGCATTATATATATATATATCCAAATATGGTGTCTGCGATGTGACCAAAATGACAATCACGTAGCCGATGCAGAAAGCGCCTTAAATAGAGATATTACTTGTGAAGGACGAATACGGGAATAAGAAAGTAGAATAGAATAGAAATTGTTTTATTTCACACAGTTCATAGTATTTACATAAACTAAAAGAAAAAAGATCATTGTATTAATGACAATAATACGAAAATAATGAGAAGACGATATGCCTTAAATTTATATATTTAATTAGTTAATAAGTAAATTTATATTTATTTATTTATGTTGGCTGGTTTATTAAATATCGTTGATTTGCATTGTTATATTTATTTAATATGAAATACAAAAAAAAACTTTATAATAACATTATTCTGTTAAGGTATAGATAATAATAGAATAGATATGCAATTTTGATCTAAGAAAAACTGAATTCGGTCGTGTTATATAAACTACACAATTTCGTCATTCAAAATTGACTTGTTCATTAAAATAAGAAGAAGAAGGAGAAATTGCCTTTTTAGCAGTAAATTCTGTTGTAGAAATATTTAACATTGCAACAAAAGTACATGACGACATCAAACGAACATCGATAAGTTTTATTATGAAATTTATTAACAAAAAAATGTGAGCCGTCACGGGACGCCTGGCAGATGTGAAACATCGACATTATTTTGTAAAAGTAATATGCAACGCATGCCGTGGCGACGCGTCGCCACGCCAGAAATCTGTTTTACGTGCGGCTATAGATGTTTCACATCAGAAAATTGTCTCCATAAATAAAAACTAGTCGATTTATCAGCTCTATGTAAGTTAGAATTTCATTGAAACAGTTACTACAGATGCATTTTACGAGACTGTTGCTATTAGTGAAATAATCATGTATTCGTTAGGCGCGTATTAATTGCAATATTGATGAGTTATGATCGGTAATTAGAGATTATACCGGCGCTCCGGAGTCATGCGCCGATGACTGCGCTCCACCTAACCAACGACTCAAAGCCTAGGCCAGCCACTAATGTAATAGAGTTACATCACTTATCATCCTACATATTATTAACTAGCTGCGCCCCCCGGTGTATAAGTAATCCCACGAGAACACTGCACTTTTCCGGGATCAAAGTAGCCTATGTGTTAATCGAGGATATATCTATTTTGGTACCAAATTTCATACAAATTCATTGTGTGTGAATGTGTGTGCTTACTCTTTTGAGTAACAAACATCCATACAAACTTTCACGTTTATAATATTAGTAGGATAAGCTAATTTCATATACATATATATATATATATATATCAATATAAATCAATATATTCAATATCAATATATATCAATGTTGTAATATATGTACCTACATCTATATATTACACCAAGAACCCATTCTATTTATATTACATATCTGGGCAATCCAAAGGTTGCCTGGAAGAAATCGCTATTAGTGATAAGGCCGCCCGTTGTATTACCTTAGCTTAAATATTAATCTTTTCGAAATTTCCATGTGTGGTGGTATTATCTATCTATGTATTATCTATCTATGATATCCATTATAAAACCAAGTACCTCCGCGTCTGTCTGAACGTCATGAACTCAAAAACTAATGAACGGATTTTAATACAGTTTTCACCAATGGACATAGTCATTCTTTAAGGTTTAAGTGTACAATTCATTAGCGTTTAGAAAACTAATAAATATAAATATTGGTGGACATTTCACACAGCGCCGTCTAGCCCCAAAGTAAGCTAAGCATAGCTTGTATCATGGGAACCAGACAACTGATATAATACTTTTATACTTTCTTGTAAATACATACATATAATACACACTACCATCAAGACACAGAACAAACATCGATGTTCGTCACACAAATGTTTGTCCTGGGTAGGAATCGAACCCACGATCAGAAGGCAGTGTTACTACTGAGCTATAAGGCCGGTCAAACTATAGAGGTCAAGAACTTTTTATAATGCCTGGGTGGTCGGCATAAGCATGTGAATACGATCTAGTGTCTACTTTATATTCTTTCACTGTCGCCGGCGTAACTACCTAACTAATAATACATTTAAAGTATGTACTTAGTTATTTTAAATGTTGAGTAGCTGGATAGCTTGGTAGCTTGGATATTTATTTTAAACCATTACTACGGTAACTCGATTCTTGGACGATCTTAAATCGTGTGTATTTTTGGTACGCTGCGCTTACTATGCCAGACACAGCGTAACTTTTAATTAATTTGCTGTAACCAGAATGGTACAGTTTAAAGTGCAGTAGAACTCACGCCAAGTTTGTCCGGGGAAGTACTGCCACCATATTTCTGCCGCGAGGCAGTAACTCGTTCGCGTGTTCCGGTTTGAATAGTGTGGTTGCCGGTGAAGTTAGGCACATGGGACATGTCACCTATAGTCGTCAGAGTTACGGGCGCATACGATGCGACTTGGGTCTTGTCGTACCTAGAAGGGGACCCAAGTCGCATCGGTTGTTATGGGCAGAGGTTACCAATTACCACCAGGTGGGCCGTCGGCTCGTTCCGCATCTCTATCACATAAAAAAAAAATTAGTAAGGGAGGACCCAAGTCGTATCGGTTGTTATGGGTAGAGGTTACCACTTACCACCAGGTGGGCCGTCGGCTCGTTTATGGATCTTTATTAATTACATGTCTTTTTTTGTACCAATTTTGATTCATCTTTTTATACTTTTTCTATTATATTTTAAACAGCGCCATCTAGCGCCAAAGTAAGGTAACAAATAGCTTGTATCATGGGAACCAGACAACTGATATAATACTTAAATACATTTTTGTAAATACATACATATATTACATATCAACACCCAGACACAGAACAAACGTCTATGTTCGTCACACAAATGTTTGTCGTGGGTGGAAATCGAACCCACGACCTACAGCGTAGCAGGCAGTGTCACTACAAACTGAGCTATGAGGCCAGTCTAATTTGTATTGATTTTTATAGATGTGATTAGGTCATTCCTAGTCCTAAGTCGTTCCGTAAGCTTTTTGTGACTAGTACAGAATGTATGTAAATTCAAATTCATATATTTGCGAAACATAGGTATATAAAATAGATATTAAAATAGAATGTGGTACTGCCATGTTTCTGCTAACAGCGTGCAAATTATTTAACTTATAACTAAACACAACGATACAGTTTCAATAATATATTTAAAAAAAATATGTCAAAATGTTAATGTCAAAAATTAGAATTATAATGTAATGCTATGTATACATATGTGAATATATGTAGCATATAAACGACATAGAACTTTAAGTATTCTCAAGTCACCCCGGAATTAAATGACCTGAGTGATGCCTAGGTTATAACACTCGGGCCATCAAAGTGAAATAAAACAATTCAAATGATGTAAACTAACAAAAAATCACTTAAGTGTTACACTGTTACGACGAATACATGAGCAAATTAAGCCGGGTACACACCGTGCGCTATCATGCGCATCAGTTACTGCAGTCAGTAACTTTTACAGTAGTCAGTAGTCATAAATTTATTGCAACCTATTCATAAAAACTACTTGCTTCAGCTATACCATAATAACCTTACTACTACTGCTAGTCACTGGTTCTCTCGAACCAGTGTGGTGAAAATATTTTAAATGCGCCTCAAAGAGGCTTCTTTCATGCACTTGACATATGTCTTCGAATTTTAGGTTCTAGGACGGGTCGGTTTCCTTCATGGTTTTGAGAACGTGGTATTGCGTACATAAATTTATGAAATGAAAAACCAAATTGTGCACGTAGGGATTTGAACCAGCGACTACCGGATTGGAACTCGGGGTAAATACCACTGGGCCATGCCCTCGAATAGCAGCTACTTGTTCTGTGAAAGATGAAGTCAAGTCTTAATTCCTCTTGTGCGAGTATTAATAACAGTATCTGCCTATCTGTCAAACTTAGCGATAAGTACGCGTGACCTTATGTTTTGAATTATTGACGTTTCCAAGCTATTTCTTTATGAATTCTATGGAAATAAAGTTTTTGACTTGGACTTTGACTTTGACATATCAGCGCTGTGTAGACCAGCCTTAAGACGTTCCATCGCGCGATTTGCATGCGCCGATAACCAGGTGACCACTATTTTTTTATCATTATTGTAGCAACTAGCTACTGAAATGTATGCTAATAAGGAAGGCCTTTTAAATCAATCGCCTGTATTAGTTTTTTAATGTTTTCTGTATCTAATTGTCACATAGCATTTGATAACCTAAAAATTACATGTTGGCTCTACCACTTTTGTTTCACCCAAAATGTTTATATCAAAACGAACATGGTTAAAATGTGTTTTGCCGTCTATTGGCGATGAAAAGTTATCAATTATTTTACTAAAAATGATTTTAAAAGACAAAAAGGCCTTTTGGCCTTATTACCTTCCGGCTAAAAGTCAATTCGCCAGATCAGAAAATGGCGCGTTTATTTAAACTGTTGTTTTTTTTTATTTCGTATTATTTATTTTAGCTGTGACATTATACAAACAAGTGTACAACTTGCTTCTTGTATCGTATCATAAAGCATCATGCTATCATATTTTAGCTGCGACATTAACAAAAGTGTACAACTTCCCTCTTGAACAATATCATAATATCGTGCTATCATACAAACCAGTTCTATTAATATTGTTCACCTATCACATAGCGCATACTTACTCAGTCGCACGCACTGAGGACGCAACACGATGTTAATTATGTTAGTAACAACATTTCACCTTTGGCAGGTGTGCGGTTTTGCATAGGTATCTATGCCACAGTTAAAAAATACAGATGAGCAAAAAAAAAAAAGGATTAATTATTTATTGTAAATTGGATTCATAGCAGTAGAAATTACACCATTATTTATTTTATTTCAGAATAAATATTAAATTAATATTAAATGGTAATAAAAAAAACTCGCATGTCAAAAAAGTTTTAAATGCAACTAAATAGAATAAAATAATAATTAAATACTTGGAATAGCGAATAACAATCTACTAATATAAATTTGCAATGCTATCAATCAAATTAAAACTATATAAAAAAATACAAAGTTCTTTGGGGAATTACTACCACCATACCGATTTCTGTTATTACAGGTACACCATGAGACGCTGTACCTTTACGTCTTAAGAGTTACGGGCGCATACGACTTCACTTGGGTCTTGGTGTACCAAATTAGGGGTGACCCAAGTCGTATTACTTGTAATGGGCAGATGTTACCACTTGACATCAGATGGGCCATCTGCTCGTTCCGTAAATTTAACTTAGACTTAATAGTTAAACTGAAATATTCATAGTAATAATTTCTACACCAAAGGTACTGCATTACAGTATGCTGAAAGATATGTTAAAATATACTAAATATTATATTGTGGTAGCGGAGATTTGTGATATCTATTCACAAATTCTCAATAAGAAAATGTTACCTAAATGTAATACTCATTATGTACTTATTTGTATGTAGAGTAGGTACGCATTATAATCAGAAAACAAATCAACTTGTCTGTTCCACATTACACTTAATTAATAAAACGCAGCTCATGTCTTTTAAAGAGCATTTCATTCGAAAATCACTTTTCGCCTTACACGAACGCAATTAAGCAATTATACAAATTAACGATTATACTTACAATAAATACGTCCGCCTCATAAAATCACTTAATTAGTGTCTCTTAATGATAACATATTTTAAAAGGAGTAAAATGTAGACATCACAATTATCGGCGCGCTTACGCTGACGGAGAATTTTAACGATTGGTCAGCTGTTGGTCGCGTATTTTTAGATTTAAAATAGTTGCAAAAAGCCGTGTAAAAAGGGGAAATCTGGACGATCGATTGAAATTTAAGTCGATCCGCGCTCGGCCCCGCGATTCCGCTCCGACTTATTTATGTCTTCATACGAGCCGCCGATACTCCCTAATTACGAAGCCGACGCAAAAACGCTAATCGCACATCGTACACTATCTCACAAACACGAATATACCGCACGAACCATCAAGAAAATCATTCAATTTTCAACCTACAACTAAAGGCATAGAACACATTTAAAAAAAAGGCAAAAGCCTCTTAAGACATTATTCTCCGCGCGCGCCACGCGATCTTACAATCACAAAGCTGTAAGTAAACAAGTCGATGTGATTTAAATTCTAGATTTACCGTTTCGCGTTATAAAGTTTATTTTCGAATTTCAGTGTATCTGAGAGAGTATGTATATCATTGCGGCTACTGTAAAATTATCCAAAAACACATGGAAGTTTAAGCTGTAGGTGGTATTAATACGATCGATTTTCAAATGCGAGTAGTTGTCCAAGATAAGGTGATTACAAATCTCGTTGTAGAGTTGCGTCGGGGAAGCGTTAATGAGCGAGGGTTCCGTCGAATTCCTGCGCCCGCGCAATGTTACTGTATCGGCTTTTGTCGGCGAGATTCAGCTTTTTGCGATCCCCAATGATAACAATGACCGGTGTTAAGAGTTGGATGCGAATTCTAAGATGAGGAGCGAGATAATGCAAACTTAATTAATTACGTTTTTGCGGGTAGACTAAATTCTTTAGGCTATTGGTTGTAGGCGCTAAAGTGGCAATGTTTTTTGGTGACGGGATTGATAGCTTTGTCAAAGACTATTAAGGCTTGATGACTCCGAAGCTCTTTTAAATCTATACATCTATACAAATAAGCAAAATTGGATGTCTGTTTGTAATATTAAAAAAAAAAAATGTGAGCCGTCACGGGACGCCTGGCAGATGTGAAACATCGACATTATTTTGTAAAAGTAATATGCAACGCCTACTACCTTTCGGTTGAAATCGGTTTTACGTGCGGCTATAGATTTTTCACATCAATAACCGCTTTTTACTAAGTGCATATGGATGTATACTTTTGAGAGAGAGAATTGCGACAGTCTGTTTATCCGGAAATATTAAAATTTATATTTTATAAAAATGTAGGAAAAAGAAAAGAGAAAAAAGAGGAAACGGAAAAGACTGTTTGATATTAAACTTTATCATATAACGTCCACAGCTTTTTCAACGAAAAAAAATTAGAGCTATATTGAACCACGTCTCAGAGTTACGGGTGCAATACGATACGACTTTCCATAACTAAGTAGGGTAAGAAGCAAATATTACTTTTGTTATGGCAAGTTATCAGGAGCGCGATCTTTTTCGTTAGTAACATAATAAAAATTATTATTCTGTGGTTAAACAGCAAACATTGGCTGAATACCAATAAGTGCTTGTAATTATAAGCGACATGAAAAAATGTACATGATGCTAAGTGGTTTAAATTATTGGACCACGGTAGGGTTGCCACTACCATAGTCATTTAACAATCATGAAAAAAATATACAATATGTAGGTACTCCTGAGCCTCCAGTGCCGAGAAAGGGGTTGGGTTTGGGGTATGGACCTTAATTTTTTTTAAAGACCTTGTCTACCTTTGTATGGAAATTGATGATAATAGCTACCGTAAGTTCTACGCACACAAAGTTCAAAAAATCTAAAAATTTATTAGGGGAACAAAACAGTGGATTACAATATAATTGAGAAACGATGATGTCTGCAGAAGTGATGAAACTGTGTCGCATACATCAACGCCCACTTCCGTTACAAAGGTTTGTAGTTCTGTACATGAAAATTGAAGCCAAACTTAGATGCGGGCTAGTCTTAAATATAACCTCACACATTCTATTACTCTTGTGTGAATCATTGGTAATTCACGTTATTCCTGTGTGAATTACTAAGGCCTAGTATATTCGCATAGAGTGAAATGTGGCAACCCTAACGGTAGTTTCAGCGAGGGTGTCTGTTCAAGCGAGACACAATCAGGTTCTAAATGGCAAGTGTCAAGTCGTGGTGACCGAATATCCCGCACAAAATCGTTTATTGTCACACTATTAAACTTACTTAGTTAAGGTACCGAAGATGACAGTTCACTACGAAGTACGCTTAACAGCTATACGAGCTGTAACTACCCTTATATATAGGAATATTTTATTTGTAGCGCATTGAATGAATTAAAATCGATGTGTTTTATTTAATTTATATTTGTTTAATTTTGTTGCAGTTAAAAGTATTGTCGCAGGAATAGTTTGTTCCGTTATTTGTAATTTTTTTGTGGATAGTTACCAGTCGGCATAAGTCATTTTGAAATTTAAATATACTAATTATAAATAATAATAATAATAATGGTGGAAATTTCACACAGCGCCATCTAGCCCCAAAGTAAGCTAAGCATTGCTTGTATCATGGGGACCAGACAACTGATATAATACTTATATACTTTTCTTTTGCAAATACATACATATAATACATATTAACACCCAGATACAGAACAAACATCTATATTCGTCATACAAATGTTTATCCTAGTTGGGAATCGAACCCACGACCTACAGCGCAGAAGGCTTACTACCAACAGAGCTGTGAGGCCAGTAAGTAGGTAGAAATTAAATAATTAAAGATGTCGATAACATTCCAACAACATATCAGATTTTTACATGTTGTTGTTACGATCGCCAACATGTTGTGCAACATGTTGCACGTAACAACATGTCGCGTCGCTGCGTGTCAGTATGTAGAGGTGGTGCCGCGGCCATTCCGTATGAAGCCATCAATAATTGTAGTGCCAATTTACAGGTAAATAATTATCGATGTCCAAACGGACGTTTACCGAGCATCGAGCCAAATGGAGTTATTTAGTCGTAGTGATGGGACACACGATTATTTGTTTACACACTTAAATCGATTTTCAAATAGGTTTATGTGAGTTATTAAGTTACGGAATGAACAGATGGCCCACTTTGAGTTAAGTGGGGGTGATATTGAGCAATACGACATAGGTCCTCCCCTATATAGGTAAAAGAACCAAGTTGTGTCGTATGTGTCCTTAATTGGACTTGAAGGTGAAATGTCTCATGTGCCTGTAATTTGACCGGTAGCCACACTTATAAACCTAAACAAACTAAAAACGGAACCTAGTAATATGAATGCATTGCTGCTTGGCGGCTGAAATGGGTATGGTGGCGGTACCACCCCGGACGAACGTGGCATTCGTTTTACTAGTATAGTCCCAGCGGCGTTCTTCATACATTTGGATTTTGTGTAAAGATTGCTGCGATATATCAAACATATATTTTATAATACACTTTGGTCTAAAACAAATATTGGTTTGCAACTACCCTCGACACGTAGGTATGTAATGAATATAATAAAATCAACCAAAAATTTCAAACATGGATATATTTTCCAATAAAATACATGTGTTTAAATAGTTACTACTCAGCCACTTTGGCTCTTCTGATTAATTAACGTTATTGATTAAGATTTTATTTAATTATGTGGTGTGTAATTTTATTTTAATTTAATTCTTAATCGCATAAACCTATGGAAAAATGATATTCCGAAATAAATGATTTATAATTATTATTAATTTGTTTGTTTGTTTTGTCTTACTTCCCTTATTTATATCTTGATTGAAAACATTCTCAGTTTTAAGTACTTATTTCATTTTTAATTTTCTACGAGTGTTCTGGTATACTACACTTCTAATTGTCATATATGTCAGTACTGTCTTTTTGTTATTTTGTTTTTGTTTAATGTATGTGATGTTTGTTTACTTAATATGTAAATAAATATGTTAATGCCCACCACTATGAGGAGAGTCGAAACTCATCCGGTATGGATACAGGGTTTAATTATAAGACATAAGTCGGGAGCCGCCACCGCCGCCGCCGCCTCGGTGTTTGTTTGTTTATTTACGTTAATTTGTTATTGGTATCTGATGGCCAGCGGACTACTGGATGCTGCACGGAGATCAATTCCTTCCCCGAGATAACGTATGTTGCGCCTTTAGTCGCGTATAGCCGTCTTTATACCAACCGCGACGATGCATTTCACATTTTTCCAAGAATTATTACGATACTGTTTGGTTCTTCTAGTTTCGGGATCGAATGCAAAAAATATTCAACAATATTGTATATTCAAACCGTGTGTTATCACCCTACCTAAGTTATAATTTGTTCGTTTCTTTTCTTTTAAGAGTAACAATTTAGTTACCCTAAAATGAAAATGATTTTCGATTTTTTAGAAGGTATAAGTATTTTTTTTTTATATATTCTGCATACTCACCGTGGTCACTTTGGACCGACAAACACACACACACACACACACACACACACACACACATACACATGCACACACACACACACAAACACACACTTTGATAATTCTCTTTTAAAACCCAGTGTTTAGATATTTATATAGAAAGTATAGTATGTAAATATTTTATTTTAAATTAGTTTAAGTTGTAAAACAGTTTAGAAATAATTAAACCATTTCCAATTATTAGCACTTATGTAATGCAAGGAACTGGTTTCTGGCATACCTACAGCTGACGGTAGTTCGGAAATCAGGACTTTCACAAAACTGAATATGGTTTATTCAAATAAAGTATTATTATTAATATTATTATAGTTAATTAGTAATTGTATTCTTTATGCATTTGAATTCTTATCTAAATTGATAAATTGTAGATAAATTTTAATTTACATAAAACAAAATTCATTGCAAATATAATTCTCATAATTAAGCAGCACCGAATTGAAAAGCATATCTTAAAAAAACATTTTGAATCAGCTCGTACATCCAATTTCCAATTGTGTGATTCCAGCAAAATTACAATCAGGTATCCTCGGTCGCAGTAAAAGAAACCGCGCGGTTTCACATGCGTGCAAAATTCAGAGGCAATTTGTCATCTGAATCGGAGACATGACAAACGGACAGACGAACCAAATTGTAACCAACGTGTGCCAAATTGATAATTAGCTTGCGACACGCCCGCGCCCGCGCCGCGTTCACCATTACACTTCGTGAGAGAACTACGCCGCAACATTCATTTAGGCATATATTATTATCACATATATTTGTTTCATATATTTTCAACAGCCTTTTATTTAACTTACTATGTTATGTTTGGTTTAGGTCAAGATTTGCAATTTGCATATTCTCTTGGGCAGAGGTTACCATTTACAGCGAGGTGGGCCATCTGCTCTTTCCGTACATACAAAAGCTCGGGGTCTGCCACTGCGCCACCATGCTCTCAGTCTTCGCTGTCATAATTAAATAAATATTGAGGAACATTTCACTCAGCGCCGTCTAGCTCCCGAGTAAGCTAAGTATAGCTTGTGTCATGGAAACCAGACTTTTTTGTAAATAACATACATATAATACATATTAACAACCAGACATAGAACAAACACCTGTGTTCGTCACACAAATGTTTATCCCAGGCGGGAATCGAACCCACGACCTACAGCGCAGAAGGATGGGTTACTACCAACTGAGCTGTGAGGGCAGTCAAGATGTATAAAATTGGTAATTAGCCTGGGACGCTGCGCGTTACCACACCTTGTGGGAACGCTGCGCGGGATATCTCGTCTCGACGCGTATTTGGAACTCTTTTTATTGTGAATCTTCAGGTACGCAAATGACTGGCCTCACAGCTCAGTTGGTACTAACTCTGCCTTTTGCGCTGTTGACCGTGGGTTCGATTCCCACCAGGAACAAACATTTGGGTGGTGAATATGGATGTTTGTCTGTGTCTCGGTGTTAATATGTATTATATGTTATATTATATAAGGAGGTATAAATGTATTCTATCAGTTGTTTGGTTCCTATAGTACAAGCTATGCTTAGTTTGGGGCTAGATGACGCTTCGTGGAATAATAAAATAAAATAAGTAGATTTTCCTTTAAACATCTTTTTTTTTTTTTTCGGTTATTGCTCAAGTTAAGTGCATTTTTTTTATATTGGTGCTCAAAGTACGGCATTGCATTACCAATTACAAATTAAATTCCTATATATATATGGTAAAAAATACTTATGTTTAATAATTATTTTTTTATTTAGTGTACGGAAATAAATAATTTTTTATTTTATTTGTACTAGTATCTAAATATTATCTACATCATGTTATATTCCTTCGTCTCAACAAAGATTGCTGCTACATAATAATATCTAAGAATTTGGACGACGAAGTTAGAATAGAGAACTATTAATCTGAAAATATATGCAATAATATTAATGATATTTAACATACTTCTCCCCAGTTTTGCAAATGTTTCCAAATCAATAATTCACTAACAATCTGTCGAGAAAGATTTTGTAGTGTAACAATTTTTTGAGAAGTGTCATTAGGTAATTTGATTACGTTTGTATCAATTTCTTCGGGTCACATATAATTATACCTTATATATTATACCTAATCCCTTTTCCTGGCAACAATGAACATTTTTTCAGGGGGCCATTATTTTGAACCTCAAAACTTTTCCATTCATAGAATCATTCTTTTATTTCAACTATTCCTTTGCCTAGAAATTTTGCCTTCTTTAAACCGTAAAACTAATTACGTTTATTATCATATCTCTTAAATCTCGTACATGGAACTTTCGAATTCTCCGCACTATACAGATGATCAATATTGTATCATAACATCAATCACCATTTATTTAAATTGTTTTCATTTACAACCGAATAGGCCGCGACCTAAAAATTCAATGAGAAATCGCCATCCACATATCATGAAATAATTTCGTTCAGACATTTAATACTGTGCGATGCAATATTGGAATTGTACAGAATAAATAACAAGGGGGGTATTCATTCTCGCATATCATAATTAAGTCGCATGGCGGCATGTTCAAATTAAATTATGTCGGAATTAAAGGTAACGGGCGCAATAAATCGGCGCGGGCGATGCGCGGGCGCCGTTACACGCGCCAACACGCCACTACGCCACTACGCCGCTACGCGCGGAGAGTTTTCGGTTCTCCAGGCGTAAGTTGGAAAGCGGGAGCGGAACGCCAAGTAGTGTGGTGCAAGTTTTCGGCGAGTTATAAATTGACTGGCGTCATAGCTCAGTTAGTAGTAACCCTGCCTTCTGCATTCTAGCTCGTGGGTTTGATTCCCACCCAGGACAAACACTTGTGTGAACATAGATGTTTGTTTCATACATTCAGTATGTATTTACAAAATTATATAAGTATTAGGTATATCAGTTGTCTGGTTCCCATGATACAAGCTATGCTTACATTACTTTGGGGCTAGATGGCATTATTATTATTTGTTTTAGTTTTTTGAAGTGAAGCTTCTTAGGCTTCATTTCGATATTCGATTTCGTTTTCAGATATTCGATATTTCGATTCAGATATCAGATATTTCGATTTCGATAAATGGACGAGAATTGAGAGTAAAATTTTAAGGACGAGTCACGTGTAGACACGTTTCGTTACATGAGAGAGATGAGAGATATGAAGTAGAGAGAAATAGAAAGAAAGATCCTACACCCCAGTTAGTTAGTAGTGGATCTCTCTTACTATTGATGTGTATTTTGTGTTATAGTTTATTGTTGTTTGCAAAAATGTCTTGAATTGAATTGAATTGAGTTATCTCTTGTATTAAATCCGCTAAATCTCCTGTGTTGTAAACCAAAAGACATACAGGTAATCCGGGCGGGTTCCGTTTAACCTCTTGTCTGTTTATTTGTGCGAGTCGATAATACGGCGGCCCGGCATGATCCCTATCTCAGACCAGACCCAAATCGAGGTAATAACTTGTACCTTGAGATTATTTAAATAATCATTACCTTCTGTACTTGCATAAGTACACAATGCGGTTGCTATGTAGGGGTTTTAATGTGAAAGGAAAATGATAATTATTTATTTCGATCATAAACTGTCGCTAAACTTAAGTAGAATTATGTAAGTACTGCCGCTATATATATCTGCCACCAAGCAGTAAAGCAAGCAGCTTAAATTAGTAACGAATATAGATGTTTGTTCTGTGTCTGGATGTTAATATGTATTATAAAAAGTATATTATTTGTATTCTATAAGTTGTATAATTTCCATAGTACAAATTATGCTTAGTTTGTTATTAACAAAAACCGAAAAGCACTTTTAATTCTCTTCTGAAATCTAAAAAAAAAAATACCTGAGCACAAATATATTATTATTATAACAAAATGTGTTTGCAAAATTTAATAATAAAAAGAATGTGTTCTAGTATATTAGTGCTGAAAACAAAAACAAAGTAAACGAAAATTAAACAGTATTATGACACTTACCAACAAATAATTTATAATAAGCTAATTGCTTTTAATTTTTTTTTTAATTTGCGTTTACATATAAATACAGCCTCTCCCAAATATAGGTATAATTCACCCTTTCACACACACGCACACACACACACACACACACACACACACACACACACACACACACACACACATTGTTTCTGTGAAAAAACTTCTAAACATTTTTCAGTCTGTGACCAATATTTCCAATTTGTTTGGCTCTAATCATTTCCAATGTACTATTCACAAATTAATACTATCTGTTGTGTACAGGGCGCTTCGCTACATTAATCTAACGATAATTTACGATATAAATTCATGGAATAATAACAATGTAGTGTTAATTCTCATAATGCTCGTTACGACCCACAAGCTATCTCATTATAAGCGAGGACAAGAAACAAACTTACTCAATAATTAAATTATGGATTGAATATTTTCTCCGTCCGATGGATCAGTTGGCGGGGTGTGGTCACACTTCGAGCTACTTTACAGCGATAAATAAAGTTTCTTAATTCATATTATTTATAGTTTTTTTTTTGTGTTGAAGAAGCTTTTCATAGGTATAGTCTTATTTTACTTTTTTTTCTTCCCCATGGAGGGTCGGATAGGGTTTGAACAGGCATCAAACTTATCGATAAGTACGCGTGACCTTATGTTTTGAATATTGCCGTTTCCAAGCCATTTCTTTATGAATTCTATGGAAATAAAGTTTCTGACTTTGACTACATTCCGCTGTCGTCATTGTTTAATACTAAAACTGTCTCAATATATAGTTCAGTTTTAATAATTGTATTATTTATAAAGTCAAAAGTCAAAAATATGTTATATATATAAAATAAATAGAATGTGTTGTAGTGAGAATTATTTGGAAAAAATGAAAAATATATATGAATGTTCATTTAAATCACCTACCTCGCCTACCTGCATATTTTAAGCTTTTTAAATACTTAGTAAAAAAAAACTTTGTTACCACGAAAATGCATGGGCTCGTAAATTTAAGGTGGAATATCTCATTTGCTTGTAATTTCACCTGCAGCTATACCTTCACATAGTAACGTGAGTACATTTTTTAACGGTATATGAATTTTTCTGATTTCAGTAGAACGTGTGACCAAGCACATACTTCAAGCGATACATTCATTAGTGTTTGGTACATCAACCTTCCTATTGAATGTGTGTTTGGTACAACCCGGCCACCTTGTATATTTATATACTAGCTGTTGCCCGCGACTTCGTCCGCGTGGAATTCGGTTTTATCACGCACCCCAATTTTACCCCTCGGAAAAATAGCCTAAGTTACTCCTTGTTACATCAGCTATCTGCCAGTGAAAGTCCCGTCAAAATCGGTCCAGCCATTTCAGAGATTAGCCGGAACAAACAGACAGGCAGGCAAAAATTGTAATAAATGTTGTTTTGGTATATATACCGTGTTTACATCCATATGCATTTAGTAAAAAGCGGTTATTTTAATATTACAAACAGACACTCCAATTTTATTTATTTGTATAGATTAGATAAACGCTTACAGTTCGTCACACTGGCAGCCTAGCTGTGTAAATGTGCGCACTCAACAAGTAACCGCTTATAGTCTGCCCACTCGCATGCTCACAGAACCGTGTCTCCTGAAGCATCTAATATCTTAGGTTTTTGTGCGACCACATTATATGCAAATACCATGAAAGTAACACCGGAGTCGCTGGCGCAGACTTTTTGTTTCAGCCGCAATTATATATCCGAGTAGATGGAGACGTATGATTACAACGCTTAAATTACTTCAGCAGACGGTTCCGTGGCTTACAGTGATACATAGACGTCGGCGTAGAACCATCTCAAAATGTAGCTTAAATGAAGATATATCAATACATCCTATGCGGAAATGGTACCATAACATTTATTATTGGCAAAAACTGTTAATAAATTATTCTAGGTCCATAGTTCCTAGCATCATAATATAGTAATAAAAGCTACACTGCAGCGTGTGCTTTCCCACTAAGGCTATCAAAGTACCACGTAAGCAAACAATTAACATTTAGCCCGGCCACGGAGGCCACAGAAGGATTCAAACCTGCGATCGCAGATACCAAAGGTAAAGCTACGGGTTAATTGTACTGCGGCGCCTTTATGGGCGCTAGCGTGTCGCCGGTGAAATACTAAGGCTCGTGTGCACTTTTAGATAAATTATTTTAGGTGTACGACCCGTCTTATCGTAACATCATTGCTGTGTATGAACTGCTAGAGAATATTTGAGTTTATTGAAAAGTAGAGAAGGTTCAAAATGCAATGAATGCCTTATTTGACTGGCCTCACAGCTCAGTAATAACCCGTGGTCGTGGGTTCGATCCTCCAGAAAAAATATCTTTCGGTGAAGAAATTTAGATTTTGTTCTGTGTCTGGGGAATTTTTAGAATATGAAAAAAATATTTATTAAAAAAAAGACGTGTGGCATTCGGAGACTGCCGCGGTAAAGCTATTGCGCGTGATATTTCAAAAAGTCATTAAAAGTTCTGGTATTTATCGATAGATGGAACTAAAAAGTATCACCGCTGTGCCGGTCGGAGTGGGGGGTGTTAGGCTTTTTTCGTTACGGAATTTCTGGATTCGGTCTCCATGCTCAAGGCCCGCGATAGAAGCTATGCAATAGCTTAAAAAAGAAGTATACAAAGAAACTTTTTTATTTATTTTTATTTTTATTAGGTCTCCCAAACCGGCGTTACACAGTACAATAATAAAAATACAAACTTAATAAACAAATTTAACCCTGTTAGAATAAATAAAAAATCTATATAAATTAATGAAACTAAAACAGTAAGTAAGGATGTTTTTACAGTTTTAACCGATGAGCTGAAAACGACAAATAATTTGTTTTGCTTGTTAAAGTAACAACAAATGCGATATATAGGTGATTGTTGACCAAAGTTAGTACGGCAAGTTCGAAGTTCGAAGTTACAGTGGCGGGGTTAACTTAATATAATTAAAGTATATTAAATAAAAAAGTTGATCGGTTTTTTATTTTCGTACATCAACGTAGAGATTCACAGATCATTCACACAGTATCGACACATCGATTATACGGTACCCTAGCTCTAGATCTGTACTCCATTGTGAGATGTTTCTTGTTTGGGTGCTAATTGTGCACTAACTATCATATAGTGATGTGAAACAAACAAGACGCAGTCTTCAATTAAATGTTTCGATTAATGTTTATTTATTTATTTTTTTATTATTTATTTACGGCATGCTACACATAATAAGACACTTTCTTGGTATGTGCACCAGTTACAAATTATAATACACAACATTTTTCACAAAGGACAACACTGGAGGCATTGATGTAGCGCTGCCAGCCATAACCTGTCATTTGTTTAGACAGGCCTCAAAGTTCAGTTGGTAGTACCCTGCCTTCCGCGCTGTAGGTCGTGAGTTTGACTCCCACCTGGGACAAACATTTGTATGATGAATATAGATATTTGTCCTGTGTCTGGGTGTCAGTATGTACTATATGTATGTATTTACAAAAAAATTATACATGTATTCTATCAGTTGTCTGGTTCCTATGATACAAGCTATGCTTAGCTTACTTTGGGGCTAGATGGCGCTGCGTGAAATGTCTACGAATATTTATTTTATTAATTTATTTATATCATGGAAATCTCTGCTTCCATCATTGTCAGTTTTTAGTTGTCTAGTTTCCGAGCTATAGTGTAGTGTAGACAACTTAGTCTGGCGACCTCAGTACACAATAATTGCGTGAAACCTCGACAGACAGTGAAAAACTTTGTTTGTCTGTCTGCGTTTAATTTGCAATTAGTGGTAGGAAGTGCAGGAATAAGAAATAATATTAATGAAAATATGGAGTATTCATAAGAGAAGAAAATCGTAAATACTTTTTTTTACGGTAAGTAAGTTAAATTGGCTCGTTAAGTAGTAACCTCTGCCCATACTTCTTCTTCGAGTCACCGGTTCTGTCGAACCAGTGTGGTGAAAGGATTGTAAGTGCGCCTCAAAGAGGCTCCTTTCGTGCACTCCACACGTGTCTTTGAATTTTTAATTCTAGGACATGTCGGTTTTCCTCACGATATTTTCCTTCACCGTTTTGAGAACGTGGTATTGCTCACATAAATCTTTCAATCGAAAAACTCATAGGTTCACGTCGGGATTTGAACCGGCGACCTCCGGATTGAAACTCGGGGGTCAGTACCACCACGCTTTCTGCCCATAAAGAAACCTATACGTATTTGTTTTCTACTTAGGTAGGGGAAGACTACGTTGCATTGTATTGCGCCCGTAACCTTGAGAGGTGAAAGTGGAATGTTTCATGTGCCTATAATTTCACCGGCAATCACATTTTTCAAAGCATTATTTTATTTTATATTCATTTACTTATTAGATTTACATCCACTTTTGTTAGTAATAATATTTTTAAGACTATTTTAGCACATTTTACAATACAAATGATTCATGCAGTATAATAAAGATTCGATGTATTACTGCTTGGCGGCAGAAATGAGTATGGTGGCAGTACTGGACCCACGCTATTGGAAGCACAAGTCCGCGATCACCCCTGCGGTGCCGCTGACAGATATTCCTCGGACCGGTCAAAATAGTTTCCAATAAATTAAATCCCTTTCAAATTGGGGTGGAGATGTAGTTTGGATCGAGAGGGTGGGATAATAGATTTATTGTGATTTTCATAAAGATTTTATAAATATACTGGTACTGGTTTAAATACATCGTCTTGCAGCCCCGAACTAAGGTGGTGTTGAAGCACTCACATCATACTCTACCATTCTATATATATTAGGATAAGCAACGGCACTGAACGGCATCACTTGGATGGGTGATCATAAGAATAAGAATAAGAATATTTTTTTTGCCAATGACAGTAGTTGTTAATAAAGTTCTGAATCTGATTAAGTACCTAGTTCCTATTTACGTAGATTCATAGTAGATCATTGTGGGATATAGATTAGATTAATTTATTTTTATATATTCTTTCAATAAATAATCGTACCTAAATAACCCTACATCCAGGAAAAATCTTAAATCAACAAAATATCCGACATATATTTTTAAACAGACCTATACGCAAGCTTCTTATCTCTTAGAATAACTTTGAGTAACATATTTAGATTCATATACACTTAAAATGTACCAAAAAGTATTTTGCCTGACCTCTGCATGGTTGATGCCACCTAACTAAGTGACCCTTATAAAAGATCTCATCGCGGGAGGATTCCAAGCAGGACTGAGGGCTGAGGGCTGAGGGATGAGGGATGAGGGATGAATGCCTGTCATCTTCACGGACATGACTGAAATTTAATTTACTCCACCTGACAAGGGGCTCTGCACCCGGCTTAGGACCGTCTGTATTACGTGTGGCCAGCTGTGTCTATTGCCTTCATGTACAATTAAACTATTTTGTGTTTATTTCTAAGATTTTTATTATTTTTATATTTTCATGATATTCTCGAGTTTATATGTAATTAAACTATTGTTACTGCTATGCCCTTGTCGATTATTACTTAAAATAAACTGTTTGATATGTGACGGTAGTTACATATATGTTTGATTCAGCGTAGGTAGGGCAGTTTTTAAAATTAATGTGGTGTAAACTGTTTAAATCAAAGTGAGAAAATTATATAACGTAGTGAAATTTTAAGTACGTCTATTTGTAGGCAACAATGATTGACTATGCAATGAGGTCATAGACAAGTAACTGTTAGGTTCAATTGGATTCAAGACTATATTTATTTCAAAAAATTCTGAAAACTATAACTGAATACACACGCTTATCGTATCGAACCTGGACCCTTTTTATGTAAAGATTGACAGCCGTGACGACAATTCAAAAAGCAGTCGATGAAAGACATCGACTCAAACCACATATTAGAAACTTTGATGGTAATTAGGTAGGTACTATTAGATAGCAATTAGGTATACGTTTTTATTAGCATCTACGATACGTAATAGCGGCGAGGATTCTGAGTCCATCTGAAAGCTAGCCGTGATTTTCGGAATACCTCTCTGAATATTCAATTTTATTTACAAACATCCTGTATAAGCTACAGCACATTAAATTTTCATACGTTCAGGCTACCAAGACTGGTCTTTCTCACTCTAACTTCAGCCTTCTAGCTCAGATAGAACGAGATGGGGAGACGTAGATTCTTCAAAGAAATGCAGTTGGGTACAACTTTAGTGTTATTTTCATGCAACATTGTTCTGAGATTTTTGGAATGAATGAACGAAATCTTAATATAGGCATTCATATTCTAGCAAGTATAATGAAAACAGTATGAGACTGGATTTTACTGTTAATTTATATTGATTAGATACTTTCTAATTAATTTAATGGACAGTTTACAGATGGCTTATCCATTTTTATTTTAGTGTGCTCACCCAAGGGTGGGCTCACTAAGTAACCCAAGGGTTACTAAGTTTAGTACTTAGCAGTGTTAACTGCAGCTGGGACGTCTGACTTTTTCACTTAGATCTGCATTTCGTGTGATACAGTAATAATGTCTGTGTTAATGTTTCAGCGTTTTACTTTATACGACTTTTTTACTACGTTTAGTTAATTACATTCCAAGTCATGTAAATTAGCTTTAGAACACCCGGGAACCGTATTTGAATGAAAATTAATCGGGTTGGTGTTAAGTAGGAGAGGAATCAAGTCGTATTACTCTTTTGGTCACAGGTTACACTTAAGCCATCTGCTCTTTCCGTTATCAATAAAAAAACAAGTATTTTTTTCATATAGAAAATAAATAAATAAAGCAGACTTCAATTTTGAACCTTTGACCTCCAATGTGAAAGCCTTAATCCGTATCGCTCGTCACTCAGCCACGAATCATTCAACATGCATTAATTACATTTTCACATGCAAAGCCGTTCAAAAGCTCTATTATGGTTGAAAACCAACAAAAATATTGAATATCCATTTATATTTCATGAACAGCAACCCTCACCCTACCCTCTCCTACCCTAAACCAAGCATTAAAAAGTACATCGGGCCATTAACGAAGTGTCGGTAAGACAATGGGAAGGACTCTTGTACCGTTTGCACAATTTAATCGCCCCCTGTTCAATCCAACGGCTCTATGAAGTGCGTCTCGGACACTACTTCTGTAACTGTCAAGTTGACGTTTAATTTGACGGCTGACTTTGACATTTATATAAGTATTCAATTTACTTTGAATATCTTTAAAGCCTTCAGAATATCAATAAAATAATAAAAATAAATTATGTATATAAATTATCGGCACGAAGACAATGAATTTAATAAATTCATTGAATTCGTGCTAATATTAAATAGTGAATCTAATAAAAGGTAATAATTACACTATGTCTGAACTATCAAATCCTGTGTCTCAGGCGATGAATAACTATAAAAAATAAATGATGGTGGAGATTTCACACAGCGCCATCTAGCCCCAAAGTCAAGCTAAGCCAAGTCAAGCTGTGGGAACCAGACAAATATATTTATTCATTTATCTTGGCAGCTTTGAAGTTGACTGATCGCTAATATATTTTCTGCAAAATATATAATCACCTACCATGGACTAATAAATATCATGAGATAAAAAATAAATATATCATTCCTCCTTGTTATGGACAACCTCTCCCCATAACAACCGATGCGACTTCGTTCCTCCCCTACATAGGTACGACAAGACCCAAGTCACATCGTATGCACCCGGAACTCTGAGACATGTAGGTGGAATGTCACATGTACGTGTAATTTCACCGGCAACCACACCTTTCAAGCCGAAACACAGTAACATGAATGCGTTAGTGCTTGGCGGCAGAAATGGTCATGGCGGCAGTACTTCCCCGGACGAACTTGGCGTGAGTTCTACTGCTCTGTGATGTATTTGTGATACAGAAGCAATAAGCCCAGAACATTGAGCAAACAAGTCAATCACACTCGATCGGCCCGTTCACAATAATCCATAATCCGGTGACAATGTTTGCCGACAGAAGGGGACCAGCGCCTTGTATCACTCACCTGTCAATATGGTTACTATTTATTCTTTTTTTTATGTGATCTGGGTGATAAAACGAGCTGACGGCCCACCCGATGTAAAGTTGTAACCGCCGCCCATAGACAACAGCAATACGACTCAAGTCCTCTCCACCAAAGTACGAGTTGACTCAAGTCGCATTGCGTTGCGTCGATCACTCCGAGACGCGGATATTACGTCTCATATCATATTTAAAAAAAACTTTTTTTTGTTTCAAGAAGGGTTGGTCAAACGCTAACCTTTAAGTAGTAAAATAAGACCAACTTGTTATATGACAGCAATAAGCATTTGGTAAAAATGGTGACGTCAATAGCTGTCAGCGGGTTTGTGGGAATCGAAGATAATTCGTGGCAAGAGATGACTCAAGTCACATTGCGTTGCGTCCATCATATTAATTAAGATCATATAAACGATTAATGCGAATCTAATACCAGCCTGCCATCTTTAAACTTCTTTACTCACGTTTTCCTCTTTAGTCAAAGTTAAAGTAAAAATCTTTATTTCCATGGAATTCATAAATGCCTTGGAAACGTCCATAATATTCAAAACATAAGGTCACGCTGCTTATCGCTAAGTTTGACGCCTGTACAGACCCTATCCGACCCTTCATGGGTAAGAACAGATAAGAAACCCCTAAAGAAGGGGCTTCCTTTTTTTTTTAAGAGTTAAAGTTCTTTTCTTAATTCTGTAAGTGTGAGGGAGAATGTTTTACAGAAGCAGTAGAACTTAGGTCAAGTACCAAAGCAACTTACTTATCCGGGGAAGTGCTGCCACCATACCTATATCTGCCTCCCAGCAGTAATGCATGCGTGTTACTGAGTTTCGGTTTGAATGGTGTGGTTGCTGATGAAAATACGGGACATGAGACATTTCACAAACACGTCTCGGAGTTACAGGTTTGGAAGACAACAAGACCACAAGATTTGGGTCTTGTTGTGCATAGGTAGGGGAGGATTCAAGTCGGATTGTTTGTTAGGGGTAGAGGTTACCACTTAACGTAAGGTGAGCCATCAGCTCATTCCGTAACATTGTCACATACAATACGCTTAGGCACCTGTATCTATTTGCCGCTAAATATGACTTGTCAATGAATTTGCTTCTAGGCTACTGCGAAACATGGCAACAAGTTCGCTCAATGTAATTCCACGATGAAATGTAGACGTTGATTTCACTGCTTGCTTGCCGATAGCTTTTCTGATTTCTGCGTACGCAAACAGAGGGCCCTTTGCCAAATGTCGCGGGGTGTTACATTTCTTTTGATCTCACTATACAATTTTGTCGCGTGATTTCTCGTAGACGTTGGAAGTTTTACAGTAAAATATACCTTTCAATTTTATACATGGGTACTATATACAGCCTGAAGTTAATTTGATTTTTTTAATAATAAATTTATTATGGTGGAAAAAATAATAAGTTTTACTCTATTAATGTCATTACATCAAACTTTTCTTGCATATAATCTTTATTTACGTCTCTACATACTTTCATCATTTAAACATTGTAATCCTATTTACAACCATATAAATGTTGTCAAATATATCTTTCTAAAACAAAAATTAATTTATATATTAAGCAGACCCGACTTTGTTTTGCTCGGACTTTGACGAAAAAATCCTGGAACCCGATCACAGCGCTTACCGGGTCCAACCGCGAATCTAAACTATCCACTCACAAAACAAATCATAAAAAACAGTTCAGCGGTTCAGGACAAGTTCAATGACGTACACACAACCAACAGATTTTTAACCCAGGGTTGGGGATAGCGACTCTTACATTCATTCATTTAAGTACCTTACTTAAAAATATGAATGACTTAAATATAGTAAATATAATTATACAAGTACCCATACTTCATAATTATTATGTATCTAAAAGTTTCAAGCAGGTAAATTAATTAAAAATTGCGCCTAAGATTTGTGAATGACAAAATAATTAAATAATACGTACAGAAGAATCAGATATACAAAGATTATTGTAGACAGCCATTGTGCCCCATACCAATAATACAAGGCCATTTTAAGTCATCCTAAAGTGTTAACTTTATTCGTGCTCTGAGTTTATGCGCAGTCTGGACGCATCACAACAAATGATCATATTTTATTCGTGATGTTATAAACCATGACGCATTACCGGTCCACATTCCGCGACTATTGATCACTCGTTTCATTGTAGCCCATTGAAATGTTATTCCGTAGCGTTAATGACGGCTACCAAATCACAATACCTCAGTACGTAGTCGTATGCTTGCACACAGTGACACAGTACTCATATGGAGTCAATACAGCCGAATCAAACTGTGCGGATTGACAAGTATAGTCGGGGATTGCAGGCTTGAGTTGTGGGAGCGAGCGGGAGAATATTTTATTCCCGCCATTAATATTAAGAGCAGTAGAACTCGCGCCAAGTTCGTCCGGGGAAGTACTGCCCATTTCTGCCGCCAAGCTGTAACCGCATTCGCGGTTTGAAAAGTGTAGTTACCGATAAAATTACAGGCACATGAGACATTCCACCTGCACACCCCAGAGTTACGGACGCGATGCGACTCGAGTCTTGTCGTACCTAGTAGGGGAGGAACCAAGTCGCATCGGTTGTTATGGGCAGAGGTTACCACTTAACACCAGGTGGGCCGTCGGTTCGTTCCATAACTGCATCACATAAAAAAAATCTTTGATCGAGAGGGTAATGAAGAAGTTTCCAATTTCTGGTGCGGCCATCTTGGATATGTCAGATGACGTCATGGGCGAGTCAAAGACCACAGAAATTCAGCATTTTCAGTCGAATTATTAGTTTTAATCTATATCTTAATTACATTAAATATAGTACTTGAAATTGCAGGCGCATGAGACGTAACATCCCCGTCTCGGGGTGATGGACGCAACGCAATGCGTCTTGAGTCATCTCGTACTCTGGTTGAGAGGGCTTGAGTAGTATTGCTTTGTCCATGGGCGGCGGTTACCACTTAACATCAGGTGGGCCATCAGCTCGTTCAATCACGCAGATTATATAAAAAAAAATATGAAACTTCTACTCGCTGGCTCCTATACCGTGGGCCAAATCCAAGGCCAATATTAACTGTCATTTGCAAGAATCGCACTGTGATTAATCGAAGCGCAGAACAGAAGAGCAGGTGAGCTGAGCTTGATGTTGCAATTATTTAATTGCGAATGCTTTATCCGTCGCCATTGTAACACTGATTAATACAACCATTGTGAAATGTTATGATTACATTGGTTCGATGTTTCATTTGTCAAAATTTGTATGAAAGGTAACCTAAGGACTTCGTGAGCTTTGCTTGGTTGTGTGGGCGTTTATATACTTTTAATAGTATTTTGCTTATAAAAGGTTATAAAGTACCAAATTTTCTTAAAAAATAAATGGTTCAGATTTCCAAGGCAAAATTTAAGACATATTTTGTTTAAATATAGCTATTAGTTTCGTTAACATAAGTTTAAATTAAATTTAAATAACTTCGGTACAACACTTTCTATTCTTACACTTAGAAATTTTGATTTAAAATATATTTATAAGGTAAGCGTAATTAATTAAAGTTATTAAATGCTATACAAATTAAAGTTAAATAAATAAATATTGGAGGAATTTCACACAGCGAAATCTAGGCCCAAAGTAAGCTAAGCATATCTTGTATCTTGGGAACCAGACAACTGATATAATACTTATTAACTTTTCATGTGAATACATACATATTAACACCCAGTCACGGAACAGACATCTCTGTTCGTCACACAAATGTTTGTCCTGGGTGGGAATCGAACTCACGACATACAGAAAGCACTTACTACCAACTGAGCTGTGAGGCCAGTTAATGTACAATGTTGTTATACTTATGATATAAATATGAATGGTATTTCATTAAAATACATAGAAATGGTCAATTTAGATTAGTCAAAGTCAAAGTCAAAGTCAAAAACTTTATTTCCATAGAGTTCATAAAGAAATTGCTTGGAAACGTCAATATTCAAAACATAAGGTCACGCGTACTTATGAATAAGTTTGATGCCTGTTCAAACCCTATCCGACCCTCCATGGGGAAGAACAGACAGAAACCCCTAATGGAGGGATTCCTTTTTTTTCACGAGCACGATCCTTGTAACAATTGAGTACTCAGGTCTATGTTACATTTATGACTACATAATATACTAAAATAAGACATTACAGGATGTTTTGTGTGTCGTTGAGCAGAGCGACATCAGACCATGGGGATTTATCATTTATATAATCATTTACAGTGTAATAAGCTTTACTTACTCAACAATTAGTTTACATTAGTCAACAATCTTTTAAACATTAAACTTCATAAGATATTCACATCCGTATCAACGGCCGTCGAATCAAATCAAAATAAGCCATTATTTATTACCTAATCACACATCAGTCACTCGTGAATACAATAATCTGCTTACGATTATTTTAATGGTTCAGTTTCTTTCATTATTCATTAAAAACTGAGCGATATTTGATACGTCCGTCTTGTTAGCTTAGAGCTGTCGCTCAATTAGCTTACCGCCTGTGAGCTCTGAGCTGATATCGCAGCCTAAATTAGACAGTGAAACAACAAAAAAAAAACACATTTATCAGGTTTTGCGTTGACCGTTGGTCTGTTACCCTTTCACGACTAAACCATGAATTAATTTTGATGAATTTCGCATAGAGGTTGGACCCGGGAGAAGGACATAGGCTACTTTTTCTTACTCTTTAACACTAGAACTAAAAATATACTTGAGATCTGATGGCTGAAGTTAACTTAGTTATGCTCTTGATGGAGACTGGCTAATGATCCTCAACACATGTACAAATTATTTTATTTTTTATAAATTTTCCTGCTCTTTTGTTGAGTGAATGGCGTTTAGAACGGTTAGTGAATGCTCTCTGAAGAAATCTCGCATTAATAAGACTTCCTCATACATTTGTACGAAGTGCCATATCAGAGTGCTAATACAGATATTTGTACAGTGCGCTACACTTCAGTGTGCACTGGAGCAATCGCACATGTAGAAAATAAAAGAAAATAGTTGTATTTCAAAAAAACTCGCACTATATTTCATCATACCTTGGTATAATGAATACCTACAAAATTAAATATAAATAAATATTGGTGGACATTACTCATATCGTCATCTAGTCCCAAACTAAGCATGGGACTTGTAGTATGGGAACCAGATGACTGATAGAATATTTATATACTTTTTTTATAAATATTTATACCCAGTCAATGCTCGTCACACAAATGTTTGTTCTGAGTGAGAATCGTACACGAACTCACGAACTACAGCCGAGTAGGCAGAGTTACTACCAACTAAGCTATGAGGCCAGTCGGAAAAGTATCCGATAAAAGATAGATAATTGCAGCAGTAAAACCAGTCATTTAAATATTTACTAAACAGGCAGAAACTCATTCTGAAATAAGTTTCAATACATTTAATTTTAAATATTATTATAATTTTTAGACGTTCTATGTTTTATAACATATCATTCTCAACATTATTTACGTCTTAATATTTTTGTTATTATGTATTAAATTTGTCTTGCTGATTATTTCCCGGAATAATAGTTAACCGAGTTATTTGTGGGAAGTAAATAGCGGCTATAGGTGGCACTTAACATGTTGGAGTTTCGCCGATAGTTTAGCTCTCAAGTTGTAAAGCACACTGAAGCTTTGCCTCACCCGTCGGGGCGAGGCGTGAAACCGTGCATGTATTTATTTTTAAATGCTTGCTTAAGTAGCGCGTACTATATTTGGGAAATTGGAGCCGGCATCGCAATAATACAGACTGTCCATTACAGGCTCATTGTGTTGAGTTTGGAGTAATTCATTTAAATTAATATAATAAGATGAATAATTGAACGTATAATGCGAAACGGGAGAGTAGTGTTAATTTGATCCGTGCTTCAGAAAGGCATTTAAATAGTAGGTGTAAAAAATCCATCAGTGTTTTTTAAGCATTAACCTTCCTTTGAGATCAAAATTAGGGCTGAGATGTAGATTAAAGACTACTTTTTGTTAATCCATAAAAAAACTTACACACTCCAACTAGTATAACTGTATCGTAGGTAGATTAGAATAATAATAATAATAATAGTGGACATTTCACACAGCGCCATCTAGCCCCAAAGTAAGCTAAGCGTGGCTTGTATCATGGGAACCAGACAAATGATATAATATACACTTTTTTTGTAAATACATACATATAATACATACTGACAAACAGACACAGAACAAACATCTATATTCGTTATACAAATATTTGTCCTGGGTGGGAATCGAATCCACGACCTACAGTGCAGAAGGCAGAGTTGCTACCAACTGTGCTATGAGGCCAGTCAAAGATTGCATGGACACTGGAACTTTCATTGTCAGACAATAGCTGATGTTATAAGGAGAAACTCGGGCTATTTTTATTAAGTTTAGCTACTCCTCACTCACAAATTTAATTCAACGCGGGCAAAGCCGCGGGCGCAGCCAGTAACAAATAAAACACAAGAGTATGTTCTCATGTGTCAAAGTGCGAAAGAAACAACGTGTAGATGTTTATTGTGGGATTTGTATGTTTGTCGCAAAAACTGTGAGGTATTACTGTCTGTGTGAATACGTCTTTACCTGTAGCTATATATATAACAATAGATTTGACTCACCCAACGGACTTAATAGTTTTTAGGCGTGTAATGGCGTATGATACGCGCACTTTATAAAACTTTAAAGAGCACCAAGTTCATCCGGGAAATAACTGCCACCATACCCAATTCTGCAGCCAAGCAGACTCACTCGCACTCCGACTTAAGATCTGTGTCGCAAGTGGCATGGCTACACGAAAATCCAATAACAGGAAAAAACTGTTTTCAGCTAAAATTTTCCTCCGCCAATGATGACATAACTAACTTATCTACGGAGACAACTGGAAATAGTCTTCGCTAATGTGTTCGCGTTACTGTGTTCCGGTTTGAAAGGTGTGGTTGCCGGTGAAATTACAGGCACATGAGACATTCCACCTACACGTCTCATAGTTACGGGCGCGTACGTTGTGACTTGGGTATTGTCGTACCTAGTAGGGGAGGACCAAAGTCGCATCGGTTGTTATGGGCCGAGGTTACCACTTACCACCAGGTGGGCCGTCGGCTCGTTCCTTAACTACATAACATAAAAAAAGTCTAACGTGTTCATTACTTAGTTGGTCCACACAAAACCCAAGTTCTTCTACCAAAACCCAATATTCTTTTACCGAAAAAACTATCATTTATTATCGCAATTTCGCCAACCACGAACTAATTTGTCGGCATAATATTTATCATCGCTTGTCTCATCGGTCAATCCACCGGACAATGGCTCTCGTGCCCCGATTGTCAAACACACTCTAGCGTTCACACGAAGCGGTAATAAGCCTCCTACTGTTTAGCTCGACTTTACTTCAAATGGATGTAACCACTGATGATTGGGATTTCAACCTTAAGTCTGTACAGAAAAGTTCAATTTCCCTTGACGCGTTTATTAATAGTTTCGTGTAAAATGATACAAAATCCAAAGTGATGCTGGTTCTACTTTCAACTTTAGTTGTAAGAGCGTTAGGTAGGATTTCGTTTGTATAGTTACATTCATATGGGAGGGAGGTTATTCTATAAACAATCGAAATAATGTTTCTCGAGTATTGTTTTGTGGATAATCGCCTGCTGTTTTTCTTACTAATTGGACAAGAAATCAAAGTGATGTGGAGTTTTGATGATAGTGAATATTTCTTGTTGGGTTTCCATCGGTCATATTCTTGTAAGAGGGAAAATAAGTTTCTTAGGCAACAACAAGCGTCTTAAGAAATCATTATTACATAATATTACTTGTCTTTAACTTATTTAACTAATATTTACTAAAAATACTTACTTATACAAACAAGCTAACCATCTTTTAATACCGCTGTTTCGCAAATAAATGAATTATGATCTGTTATGTATTTGTAGACACGCGAAAAGTTGCGAATTAGCAATTTAAATCGACATTAGTGGGTGGTTGGAATGCTTTGCAAATATGGCCAGTGTGGGAGGCATCGTAACTAAATAGCATATACCATCAAGTCTAAGTTACTCAGTGCAATGTTATTTACGAATATTTTGAATAAATGTCTATTACATTTGCTTCGTTCTCATGCCTTTACGGTGTAATATTTGTAATACATTTTTCAAGCACCCAATCGAACTAAATTTTGGACATAGCTACCTAGGTAACACCTAATCACGTCGTCAGTAACTATGGTACAGGGACCGAAAGGTGGCCATAGGAACTCCTCAGCTAAAGATGACCAAATGTTTGACATGAAAAGATCACGAGACTTCATGGTACCGAGCCGTTGTATTACAAAAAAAGAGCTATTGATGTCTAGTTTGTTTGTACTAAGTTTGATTGTAAAACTTCTAAAAAAATTCATGTGCGACTCGCCTCACAACTCAGTTGGTAGTTACCCTACCTTGTGCGCTGTAGGTCGTGGGTTCGAGTCCCACCCAGAACAAACACTTATGTGACGAATATCGGTGTTTGTTCTGTCTGTCAAAAAAAAGTTTAAGTATATCACTTGTCTGGTTCCCATGATACAAACTATTTACTTAGCTTACTTTGGGGCTATGTCGCTTTGTGAAATATCCACCAATATTTATTTATTTATTTTTATTATGTGCAGAAATTACAATTTAAAGTATGATTTAACCCGTCAGCAACTCGCCACACAAGCGCCGAAAATTGGCTAAACCATACAAAAAGCGGTCTCTCTGAGCGATCGCAAACGAGCCCAATAAATCATCTGCCAGCCTCCGCCGCCGCCCCTTGATTTAATATTATCATATTAATAAAAACTCACATTAACGCACTCGCGGACATAGAGCAGTCATCAGCAAATGTTTTAAGATGGAAAACTAGTGTTAATTGTGGCAGTTTTTTTCGACGCAAAATTGTTATTGTTACATTTAAAGGGTAAAAGGAAGTGTTTAAAAAAACTTAATTTTAGAGACACTTAATTTTAATGAGCCATTTGTTATGTAGGTAACTTAATGGCAACTTTCATTATCATGACGAGGATAGATAGAGGATCTCCGCCGCCTACCTATGATGGGAATTATTGCAATTTTTTTATTAATTGTAAATGAAGATATAATTAATTATTTAATTGATTTTATAAGCTGCGTGCTGAAACATATTAAGTTTAAACATTAACACGCAATCTACTGACATTAATTCTGTAGCACAGCTGTAACTAGTATCTGTAGTGTAAGTAACTTCACCTAATATTAACTAACTCATTACCAAAAGTTTTTAACATTCAAAACGTATTTCTTTACCGAAACTTTCCCCCATACCAAAAACATCTTGAGTGTAACATTGTTTTGGCGAACCCTCTTTCAGATGAGATAAAATGATTAACCGACCTTTGATTTTGATTTTTATTTTGATTTTGATTTTACCATTTCGTTATATTACATAACTTAGGCCAGTAAAGATATACAGATATTTGCGAAATAGTTTCCTCATCAGATCAGTCCAATTAAAATACAAGTTTATTTTCTTTATGTCATATGCTTATAATGTTTTGATGTTTCAAGTGCATTAATGTAACTGAATTTTATGATAAAGATAAAGATAAAGATAGTTTATTTGCTTGAACACATGTAGATTACACAGATGTTAATAATATTTTAGTTTCAATTATTTTCTACTAAGATGCAAATGTTACAGTAAATTCTTACTCAATTAATATTGTATTATAACTTTTTACTTTCAACATTCCTTTTTTTTGCACGAAAGGAGCCTCTCTGAGGCGCACTTAAAATCCTTTCACCACACTGGTTCGAGAGAACCAGTGACTCGAATAGATAGACTATGTAACCCTATTAGAGCGACATATTCAATTAAGCTCTTTAATAAAGAATAAAAACATCTTGGTTGACGGGAAATGACGCAGCTACAGTCTACTCTGTCCCCCACAGGCTATGACAGCAATCTACACGTGTTAGCTGATGAGCTTTTTTGTGGCAGTTCAGTAAAGCTTTTGACACCTGCGCTAGCTTCAATGTGCCCGCGGTGGCTAATGTGGTTGAAACATCAATAACGGTTAGCGCCGCGTCGCGGCGGTCCGGCCGCGGTCTGCCTCCGCAATCAGCGGATACAATTGATACGTTAAGGATTCATCATGTGAAATAAATAAATAATAAATAATGGTGGACATTTCACACAGCGCCATCTAGCCCCAAAGTAAGCTAAGCGTAGCTTGTATCATGAGAACCAGACAACTGATACAATACTTTTTTTTTCTGTAAATACAAACATATAATACATATTTAACACCCAGGAACAAACATCTATGTTCTCACACATATGTTTGTGTGGTGGGAATCGAACCCACGACCTACAGCGGAGAAGGTAGGGTTAACCAACTGAGCTGCGAGGCCAGTCGAAAGGTGAAAGTCTTTAGTTCCAAATGCGATTTTGGATTAATGCGTTTTGTGTGATACGATCTTTTGATGGGGTGTAATTATTGCGTTAACTGTTGCGTTTGAGTCGTGTTTTGAATTACTTTGAGACGAGGTTTTTTATATAAAAAATTACTTAATTCTGCTTTGGAAATAATAATGATTATAATTGATATATCAATATTTTGTAAAATAAAATAAACACGTAATTATTTATTAGTGGCTATTTTAGAAGCAAAAAATCGCTAAATTCTGTATATAAGTACTTGCTTATATTTCATGTATATAACCTTATATGAAGACTGCAAAATATCTACTTCCAAACCATCCCTGCAACACACAGATATTAAACGATGTCTTTAAAATCTACTAGATAATAAAAAAAAAACATTTTCTTTTGTTTTTGAATATTTACCTGAATGTTTTGTATTTTCTGTAATGTTTAAAGTGTTTATCTATATATCTAATTATCTATCTATCTATTTAACTATATATCTATCCTATCTATACACATATGATGTACATGTAAATGAATCAAGCCTAAACAGCACAGCCCTTTGGTATAAAGTAATAAAATCTTTTTAAATGTCGACTTTATTTCCACTTCTTAGTACTGAATTGTATTATATCCCAATAAAAATACAAACAATATATGTTTAAAATAAGAAACTCGACATGTTTCTTGTCGATATTAAATTCTTTGTCAACATTTGTCTCACCAACATGTGAAAAACTAAATTAAGGAATCAGCGCACAGATGTCGCGTTTGTCCAAAGGCGGCTTGACCATAAACTGAAAGGTTTTTCTCGTCAGGTTTGGACATCAATCAGAACCGTCAGAACAATATAATGTACGGCCTCGCAGAACTTACTTTTTGGTTTACTGGCCACACAGCTCAGGTAGTACCCAGCCTTCTGCGCTATAGGTCGTTGGTTCGATGCCCACCTAGTACAAACAAATATATTTAATATGATTCAACATAAACCCTGTTAGGGCACAGCTGTGCTGTTACTAGATGGCTAATTGTTATGTTTAGTATTCCTACATTTGTATATTTTATTTTAGGACCTATACTTTTAGGAACAAATGAAAATTAGGTACTTATAATAAACATTTGTGGAACATAGATTTGTTACTAATTATTAAATATTTTTAGTTACTGTGATCCGGTTTGAAAGTAATTGTGGTTGCCGGTGAAATTACAGGCACATGAGACATTCCACATTCACGTCTCAATTACAGTTATTTTCGCACCTAAGCAGGGGAGGATCCAAGTCGTATGCTTGTAATACGCATAGGTTACCACAAGAGAAGGGGGAATCAGAAAGGCCAAATTAGTTGAAGAAAAATAAAATTAATTTACCAGCAATGATTGTATTTACTTAATATCCCACGCGGGTAAAGCCGCGCTGCCAAAATATAGTTTGATATATGTATATAAAATGATTGAACGGTCCATCTGTAGAATGGTGCGGGAATGCGGCGCGGGCGCGGGCGCGGGCGCGGGCGCGGGCGCGGGCGCGGGCGCGGGCGGGCGGGGCGCGGGCGCGGGCGCGGGCGCGGGCGCGGGCGGGCGGGGCGCGGGCGCGGGCGCGCTCCGAGATCTGATTCGGATCGGGTCGTCTTGTTGCGCGCAATAAAAACTCCATTTGACGGATTTTAGGTGTTTGCCGCAAGTTAGTAGGATTTAGAGGTTTTAAAGCTAGAGTGTGTTTGTACACGAACACGCACGCACATACGCACACACACCACACACACGCACACACACACACACACACACACACACACATACCACAAACTACTTTGACTTTAGATTTTTGACTGATGACTTTAGTTTTTGAATATTACTTAATCTTATTTAGAGACGTTTCCGTGTCATTTCTTTATGAATTCTAAGGAAAACATTTTTTAAATTTAACTTTTATCTTAATTCATAAATACAATTTAACCTTTATATAAACTAATAATTAAATAAAAGTAATTCATTTGATGCGGATGACATTTCAATCTATATAACACAAAATAAAATAAAAAACTTTTTAATGATTTAACCCGTAACAGTTTGTTAATTGGACCACCGGTCCCTACTAATGATACATTTGGGAAAATCGTTTAAGCCGAGGTTGTGGGAACGATTCGTTCCGGCGACACCGAGCATTTATGATCATCACGATGTATCACATATGATATATGACCGTCCTAATGTCACACGGTAAAATAATTTCATATTTTAATGGCATGAACTTAAAAAGCAGCGTATTATGGAATATACAAAGGTATATTCTCCCATTGTACAAATGTCTTTGTAAATAGTTTTAAATAAAAGTAAGTAATAAAATAACATATTCTAAATAGAGAACTTAAAAAAACACTGTATTTTATTGAAATTTATTTAACTAACGCAACCAACAAAATAGTAACCCAATGTTAAGCTGTAACCATTACACATCAAAAACAATAACGTCTTGGGGTCATCCCCCACTTAGGTATGTGAAGATCGGTTCGCATTGTATTGTGCCCGTAACTTTGAGACGTGAAGTTCTCAAGTGCCTGTATATATGCCTGTATATATTTCACCGGCAGGCACACCGACGTTATAGATACATAATACCTTAGAACAAACACTTGTCTTCATCAGACTAGTATTTGCCATGGATGGGAGTTGAATCCACGAGCTACAGTTCAAAAGGCGGAGCTGACCAAACTGAGCTGTGAGGCCAGCCTTAACAACTGCATTGAAGCTTAATTCAATTTATTCCCGACAGATATAAGTTAAACCGTCGAACTCTTTAATTAAGCTCGCGAATAGTACATGGGATCGTGTCTATAATTAATAACATAGAATTAATTGAACTCCGGATGTAATATTTTACTCCACATCAGATTACAAATAATGTTATTAGTTCGTTTAAAATTATATTCAATTATTTTAATATAATAAAAATAGAATTGATGCGAGTATTTCTAGAATCAAAATATGTTATCTGAATATGCAAATCCATTTAAATATGACGACATATATAATAAAAAAGTATAAACATCCGAATTGAAAACCTCCTTTTTAGAAAGTTGGTCAAAAAAGAGGTTTGTTTTGTACGTCAATGCTTCCATAATAATAATAACAATAAATATTTTTGTATGGTATGAGCGCAAAAGGCTCGCATCAGATGCCGTAAACCGTTGGACAGTTGTTCTGGGGGGTTGGGGTTCAGGATCCTGGTGATACATACGCATAAGTTCAAGGTTATCATACTTATATAATATCATTGACAAGTGACAGGTTTCAAATTTTGACAGAATGAGACCTGTAGCATGTTTATTTCTTTATCAACTAGAAATGACCTTCAAACGAATCAGAAAAGCTGAGCAGTTTCTTGGAACATAGGAAAGAAGCTAAGAACAGTTTCGAACGAAAAAAGTTAATCTTAATCGGTTCATTCGTACAGGAACTATGATGAAACAGACAGACACACAGATATTTACTACAAACGTATAAAAGCTCTGTATTATTGGGGGTTGAAAAACAGGGAGCCACGTGCAATGTTATAAGTGTGAAAACGCTATATTAATTTGTTTTAAATAATTCCAGTAATCGCGTGATATTCTGCTATCCTTAATATCGATTATAAAACGAAAGTGTAAAAAATTACTTCAATTATGTAAGTGTACGGGTGGAAACTTCACCCTTGGCCAATTACTCTCAATTATCAGTCCACTGGAGAGTTTAATTGAAAGGGCAAAGTCAGGTAAGGTGGCTGAAATAGATTGCGTGTTTCAAAATACTTTCAACTAAGAGATACAGATTGAATCTCTCGCAGGAAAGAGCAATAAGTGTTAGTTGGTAGTAACATCGATCGTCCGGGGCAGTACTGCTACCATACCCATTGCTGCCGACAAGCAGTAGCAGTAGTACCTAATGCATCCACTTTCTTTCTTCCGGTTTGAAAAGTTTGGTCGACGGTGAATTTCCAGACAAATGAGAGATTTCATCTTCACGTCTCAAAGTTACGGGCGTATACGAAGCGATTTGGTTCCTTTCGCACCTAAGTAGAGGAGGCCTAAGTCGTATTGCACGTTATGGGCAGAAGCAACCATTGGGTCCCATACCTAGGTACAACAAGACCCAAGTCTCATCGAATGCACCAGTAACTCTGAGACGGGAAGGTGAAATGTCACATAAGCCTTTAATTTCACCGGGCAACCACCCTTGAAACCGGAACACAGAAACACGAATGCATTACTGATTGGCGGTAGAAATGTTCCATATACCTATCATTATATTCACGGTAAGATGGACTCATGCGCAATACCAATTGTAACATAGGAGAGACAATTGCGATCTGTGATCTTTCACAGGAGCCGCCCCATCATTCGATCTCGTCCGTTAATTAAAGATGCGCCCGCGCACACACAGCGTCCGCCGCCGCTACAGAGAACTTATTAACGGAGATCCGATTACTACTTCATTGGTAGCCGACCTGGATTTAAGGCTTATCCGTATAATAGAGAAATAATAGAATTAAATTGTTTATATGCAGTAAATAACAAGTAGAACATAATAATACGAAAAATACTTGGGTTTTGTCATAACTTGGTAGGAGAGGACCCAAGTTGGATTTCTTATTATAAGAAGAGGTTACCGCTTAACATCAGGTGGGTCGTCAGCTCGTTCCGGAACATTGCCATATAAAAAAAATGTTTCATATAACCTAAAAACAGATTTGTACACGAAAATCAACTAAGGTTAAAAAATATCATAAGCGTATTAAATTTACTAGCTGCGCTCCGCGGTATTACCCTTGAATAAGTCGTCCCGAGGGAAAACTGCACCTTTTCTGGATAAAAAATAGCCTGTGTGGTATTCCAGACTATAGTCGCTTTGCCAAATTTCCAGATCCATTCAGCCGTTCTGGCTTGATTGAGTAAAACCATTCATCCATCCAAATTAACGCATTTATATTAGTAGTGATATGTACAGACTGCGAACCCATTGAAATGTGTCCGGCTGTATATCATTATGGGATACCTATATTAAACACCTACTTAAATTTAAATTGCATTAATTTGAAAATGAAAAAAACAATCATACTTAGCTACTACGCGTGACCTTATGTTTTCAATATTATTGACGTTGCCAAGGCATTTCTTTATGAATTCTGTGGAAGTTTTTGACTTTGACTTTGCAATAAAAATAGAGAACACCTCGCTCTCGATATAGGTCTTGAGAGCGTGTCGGGGTGGCATATTTATCGCAGGTACTGAAACCTAATACTGGCGGGTCGCGATTGCGGACCACCTGGCGGTCGCTAAAAACCGCTTCTGTTTAAAATGTACTGAACACCTGATATATCCATCCACCGGCCAGCTAGCGGTGATAGTCTATTTATATTTTGAGATATAAGCTGAATCACATATTTTAAGAGCAGTAGAACTCTCGCCAAGTTCGTCCGGGGAAGTACTGCCACCATGCCCTTTTCTGCCGCCAAGCAGTAACGCGTTCGCGTTACTGTGTTCCGGTTTGAAAGGTGTGGTTGCCGGTGAAATTACAGGCACATGAGACATTCCACCTTCACATTTACGGACGCATACAATGCGACTTGGGTCTTGTCACACCTAGTGTGGGAGGACCCAAGTCGCATCGGTTGTTATGGGCAGAGGTTACCACTTAACACCAGGTGGGCCGTCGGCTCGTTCCGTAAATGTATTACATAAAAAAAAAAAAAAAAAAAATATGGAATGTGGAATCATATAGTATAGTCATAGTGGAACTAGACTTTTTTTTTAGTTTATTAACGTGTCCGTTAAGCTAGCTGTAAGATTACTTAAAAATGTAAAAAGTAAAAATAAAAATAAATAAAAATATCAGTCTTTTAGTAGCCGAGTAAGGGACGAAATAAGCAGACGTCCTGTTGTTAGTCCTATGCCCATAATAGAAATAAGTTTTATCGTATTCGTATTCTAATCAAAATTCTATACGTACAAACGTCATGATTTCAGATTTCATTTATTGCCCAAATAATAATGGATGTTATAACAAGGCAAGGTTAATATATTTTGTTAGTTAAAAATAGTTACAAATAAAAAGAAAAAGAAGTTAATATAAAACAAATTCAAGATCTCTTATAAAATTAAAATTAAAATACATAAACAGAGGTTAAATTAAAAGAAAGTAAGGCAATCAGCCAAGATGTCCTACCATGTTCTTGATTGAACTCAGTCCGTGATCTCAGATAGAGAGAACGAACTCAACTTAGGATTTCATGAAAAACAACAGTGTCTTCCAGAATTATTTCGGAGAAGAACCGCAGCCCAGTCGTTTCTGCCTCGGTTGAATTACTTCAGCGAAGAACGTAGATAAGTTCATTCTGCCCTGAATTGAAAAAGCGCCACACATTCAATATTCCCACACCGCGCTCCTTGTGTGAAGTTCCTTAAGCTGCTTAACCCTATTTAATCGATTAAGTAGCCGTGAATGGAGTGGCTCCCAGGATGCGGAACCACAGCCAGTGTCCACTGTCTGATAATCCGGGCAATGCGTAGGTCCGAGTCGCAGTGGTGGTATTGGGCAGTCTCTGGCACAAGTGGTACGCGAATAGAGAGAGTGAGAAGAATGAGATCTGTTGAATTGCCTACTATTTTCCATATCGAGTTAATCCTATTCTATTCGAGTCATTGGTACTCTCGAACCAGTGTGGTGAAAGGAATTTAAGTGCGCCTCAAAGAAGCTCCCTTCTTACACTTGACACATGCCTTCCAATTTTTAGTTCTAGGACATGTCGGTTTCCTCACGACGTTTTTCTTCACCGTTTTGAGAACGTAGTATTGCGCACATAAATCGTTCAATCGAAAACTCATAGGTGCACGTCGAGATTTGAACCGGCGACCTCCGGATTCCTCCGGAGACCTCTCTCGTGGTTATCCAAGATGATTGTAAGCCCACCTCCTTGGAAGCATCCAGCTGACGTGACCCAAAAATCGAGAACTGATAGCCAGATTTCTTAGGAAACAATGCGAAATGAGCAAAGCCGCTCTCTCCCTTGACTCGTCCGGGGTCCGGGGTAACGCGATACTCCAACTTTCATACACTACCCTAATTTTCCGTCTCATTAGCCGATCTCCTTGTCCTTTTTGCATGAACCAGTGTCTCTGCACGCCCCACTACGTCTCTGCGATTATTCGTACCGTGAAAACGGTATCCATTACCGTAATTAATACATTTTGTTGGTTAAACCGCTATTGTACGGCGTATTGGATATCGGCTAAACGAAGGCTGAATGCGTGCGATGCGAATTTGCGGTCGAGAAAGTATCATATTGCATAATTGTTGTTAAACGGTTTTTTATTTGAATATTGTATTGTGTTGGGATAGCGATGATATTGAAAGGTAGCGAAGATTTTGCTTGATACGAGGATATCAAAACGCCCGTTTTTAACGATATAATAACGCTTTTGAGTGTTAACTTGTGACTTTATTTGTGTTTGTAATTCAAGGTTATTCAGCACTGCTCAATTTCGAAATTGCTTTTATATTGTTTTATATATATTATATTTAAGTTGTTTTGAGTTTGCTGTTTTCTTACCAGTCAAGGCACTCTGCAGCACTAAATAAGTATCAGGTTTTGTCCGCTGCGGTTAATTGGGTCTCGTTTCTAGGACAATGGTGCGACACTAGGCATCATAGAACAGATCTCAGAACGCGAAAGACTGTTGAATCCAATGATATTTGAATAATAATAATAATAATATTGGTGTAGATTCCTCACAGCGCCATCTAGCCCCAAAGTAAGCTAAGCATAGCTTGTATCATGGGAACCAGACAACTGATATGCATACTTATATACTTTTTTGTAAATACGTTATACATATTAAACACCCAGACACATACATCTATGTTCGTCACACAAAAGTTTGTCCTGGGTGGGAATTGAACCCACGGCCTACATCGCAGAAGGCAGGTTTACTACCAACTGAGCTATGAGGCCAGTCAAAATTGTGTTCAGACATGATCAAAAGTATGCACAGCTTCCCAACTTACCGTACAGATCGCTATAATGGGTGGGTCATCTCGGTGTCTCGTAGCACTCTCTCGTTAACATAGCGCGATGCAATTACAGCGCCGCGCCGCGCCGCGCCGTTACGCGGGTAAATACTATGCGATTATTATCATGCTTATATCGCACCGTGTCACAAGTTTTAACGCGGCGACTAAACGCGACACTTTATTATTATAATAATAAATATTGGTGGACATTTCACACAGCGCCCTCTAGCCGCAAAGTAAGCTATGCATAGCTTGTATCATGGGAACCAGACAACTGATATACTGTTTTTGGAAATACGTACATATATTAACACCCAGACACCGAACAAACATCTATGTATCCGCACAAATGTTAGTCCTGGTGAATCGAACCAACTATCTACAGCGCAGAAGGCAGGGTTAATACCTACTGAGCTGTGAGGCCATTCAAATTACTCTGGCTACCTTTATTTACAATGATATCATGGTTAATTTCTACGACTCGAAAATTGCAGCGACCCTACGGATTTTTCGAACAAATAGAATAAACACTTGAATGGAGCTTACCATTTAATAAGTGACCTTTAAATTTAACATTTTTATTTCGTGCTACAGTGGACGGTGACCTTTACAGTCCCAGACAGTGGAAGTCTAAAAATGTACGGTAGAACCATTACCTACAGAGGAAACTTTAATACAGCTGGTACGCAGAAGCCATGTCACGCCTAAGGAGTCTCAGTTGACTCATTATTATCAAAGTACGCGAGTGATCCTCACAAAAACTCATACAAAGAGTGGATCCTTAGACGCGCGTCTAATGAAGTGCCCTTAAGTCGACATTAGCAAAGCGGCAATAACTGTTCTATACTAGAAGTCCCTTGGCGCTAGGGTCTATACATTACTGCTAATGCAATAACTTTTCACTTTACAGATTTGTTTGCAGTTTAATGTTTCATTTCATTTCATTGTATAATATCTATTCATGACGTCTATTATAGAGCCATTAATCAGATGACAAATGACTTTTGATCATGTTGAAATTACAGGCACATTAGATACTCCATCTACAACAGCCTTGAAGGTGCCAAACTTACCGAAAAGTACGCGTGACCTTATTATGTTTTGATTTTTTTCAAGTATCCTGGCAATAAAGTTTTTGACTTTGACTTAGTTACAGGCGCATACGATGCGACTTGGGTATGATGTCGTACCTAGTTGGGGAAGACCCAAGTCGCATCGGCTGTTATAGGCGAAGGTTACTTAGCACCAGGTGGGCCGTCTACTCGCTCCGTAACTCAAAAATTAAAGGTTTTTTATGTGATACAATAAAAAAAACCTTTAATTGTCGCGGGACTTCCTTTTTGGCACGGCCTCAATTTGCAACAGTGTCTCTGATGCGGTGCGCCCAGGTATTTAAACGTTTATGATCCACACTTTCTTGATAATTACTGAGTCTGGAGCGCAATAGTCCTTTGGAATTTCCAAATTACTTGATTAAAGAGCCCTTTATGGGTCTTTGCGTCGCTGACTATTTATGGATTATAATTATACATTGTTCTTCTTTTTCCATCATGTTTGTTACTGTACAATAATTGAACAAAAACCCGCGAAAACCAAGTATGGATGACAATAGCGAACATTTTAAGATATAATAAACTGAAATTGTTTCATGCAAAGCAGGGTTGACCTATTGTCGGTAAGTAAAGCTTTAAGGCAAAAGTCAGAAACCTATTCTAAGTTTCAATTAGTATGTAACTAGCTTCAAGTTAAACTTTTCACAAGATACGATATATATTACTTGCTATGCATTACTAACTGTCGTTGGTTTTAAGAGCAGTAGAACTCACGCCAAGTTCGTCCGGGGAAGTACTGCCACCATGTCCTATCTGCTGCCAAGCAATAACGCATTCGCGTACTCCGGTTTGAAAGGTGTGGTTACCAGTGCAATTACAGGCACATGAGACATCACCTACACGTCTCAGAGTTACGGGCGCATACGAAGCGACTTGGGTCAGTCGTACCTAGTAGGGGAGGACTCAAGTCGCATTGGTTGTTGAAGGCGAGGTACCGTTTAACAAAAAAGGTAAAGGTGGGTAGTCGGTTCGTTCTGAAACTGTACCACATAAAAAAAATAAGTTTACGACACGTAGCCAATTTAAGTGTTTCTTCTCTCTTCAAGTTATTATCGTTCATATTACATTTTAGGCAGCTCTCGTTCACAATGATTTCCCCGGCATTGAGCAAGCTGTGCGCTTACCGAGCCGTGCGTAATCCCGCGCACACAGCGCTCGACTCGCGCGCGGATTGTGCGGATCGCGTTACGCGCTAATGCCCCGCGAGACCCGCTCGTGTGCACCGCCCTTTATAACGTGCCACTATATTTGCGATGTCTCAATATGGATATTAATGTACATATGTAAAAAGTACACAATCTGGACACGTTACGATGTAATTAGCGCACTTAAATCCTTTTCATAGGTAGTACTTACTCGAACGATCATTTGAACAGGCATCAAACGCGAAAAATCTCATTCATGGGGTTTTAAACCAGCGACGTCCGGAGTGAATCTCGGGGTCAGTTACCACTGGGCCACCACGTTCTCCAGTTAGTTTTCAACATGATGTAAATGTTTCCTCGAGGAAGTGTGATCAAATTTTACTCAACATACCACCACGTTCCGTTCGCAAGTACACCGCACCAAAGCGCAGGCCGTTGGACAAACTAATTAACAGAACATCGGGAGCTCAAACGTAAACAAAACTGTTTACATTGTCAGATTGAGACGCACAAGTGACTACGCCCCACAAATGGAGATTAAATTTTTCAACTGGCAACACTGCTGCGTCCCCATTGGTCGGCGGGAGATAGCGCGCGTCATTTATTTTAATTCGTCCGTATTTGACGCGTGTCGTATGTTTGACAGGTCTCAACCGTCAATGTTGTCCCCTTGTCGTTAATTGAACTCAGAGATTACGAAGGGAATAAACTGTAGGCGTTAGAGCTCTCGCATTGTGGACTTGTGTGTACTTACTTGAACTGTGAACCTCTTGAGCTTTATTATATTTGGACACAGTGGGATTTATTTTATGGAACCTATTTTAAAGGTCAATCACATTAGCCAACGTTGAAATCTTTCTATTTCTGCATTCGAAAGTAGTATTTATTTAAGTAAAGACGAAAGGACCTGGCACTCTGAAAGGTTTAATAACGGTCAAACAAGTCATCCCTTGACCGTTCAGTACTTCTAAGAGCATCTTTTTTCCTAATCCAACGACATAGACTACTCGATACAAACATGCTTTAAATATTTTCTGTAAGAAAATGTAATTTTTGTGTAACCAAAATCAAATCTGTACCATAATATGTACTACGTATACATCTGGACCAGGAATACATAATACTTATAAGTACCAGAAGTACATAATTCCACCTCCGCTTGCAACATTTCGGTTACTTTCAATAAAAGCCTGGCAGCACTCAACCCATTCACTGGCAGAGCATCTTTCTGCCCGTCAAACGTCAGTGGGTACAACAATGGGGTTGAAATCGCGTGAACACTAACCCCGAGGGTAAACACAGCTTACTCCACAGTACATGTTACCACAGATAATATTGATAGTTTATAAAGAGGTTGGGGTAAAGTTTTTGCATATGGCCATCCATCCATACTAATATTTGACTAGCCTCATAGCCCAGTTGGTAGTAACCCTGCCTTCTGCGCTGTGTGTCGTGGGTTCGATTCCCACCCAGGACAAATATTTGTGTGACGTAAGTAAAAGTTAAAATCTTTATTTTCATATAATTCTTAAAGAAATAGATAAATAGATATAGATTGTCAATAATATTAAAAACATAAGTACACGCGTACTTATCGCTAAGTTTGACGCCTGTTCAAACCCTATCCGACCCTCCACGGGGAGAACAGAACAGAAATCCCTGAGGGTTTCTTGACTGTTCTCCCCATGGAGGAGGAGGGCTTCCTTTTTTTGCACATTTTTCCTTATATAAATGTTTGTCCTGGATGGGAATCGAACCCGTTACAGATTTGAAGGCAGAGTTACCAGGTAGTGCTACCCATAGACCTGAGGACCCATAGTCCTGTGGCTATGAAATAACATGACTATTGTAACTCAATATCTAAGCTAAGCCAAGTATAACAAACACTGTCATCTTTTCGAACCCGCGCTGTCGAGTAAGCTCAAGCACATAATTGAGGTAACATATTGGCCAGTCATGAAACAAGCACAAAAAGATGTGACTCATACAAAAAGCCACTGTTCATCTTTTCCCCCCTCAAGTGCATCTTCAAAGGGTTGCAGTATTTAATGAGGAACCCACAAAGAACCCAGAGCACTCGATGATAAATATGAAAATATACTTACGACTATATGTTTCCCATTATTTGTATCTGTTTATTGTGTGCGCACTTGATCGTTCTTTGTGATTCCTCATCGGTATTGTCACGCTTTGTGTGGAGGGCCCTTTAAATCTGCGGTGCGGTAAATGATAACAGTTTTCATTGAACAGGGGCACCGCGGCGTGATCATGAATGGGCATCGTTTATTCGTTATATTGTCGATAGCGTTTCTTCAAAAAGAAAATTAATAATAATAATATTGGTAGAAAATTCGAACAGCGCCATCTAGCCCCATACTAAGCATAGCTTGTACTATGAGAACCAGACAACTGATAGAATTCATGTTTTTTTTTGGAAATTCATACACAGATAATACATATTAACACCCAGACACAGAACAAACATCTATATTCACAAAAATGTTTGTCCTGGGTGGGAATCAAACCCACGACCTACAGCGCAGAAGGTAGATACCAACTGAGCTGTGACGCTTGTTCATTTATTACATTATTTTAAGCCAGTTACGGAACGAACAAGAAATTCGGTGATGCCAGCAAAAAGTTCTGTCATGTTCTATGCTGAAATTACAATAGAGATCGGTCACCAAATCTAGATCCATCCTGGCAACTCTGAAGTTGAATGCAAAAAGGTCTGTCTACAAAAGGTCTAACTTCTTAACTATATTTCTCGAGTTTTCTTACACATGACAGACTTACCGCAGATATTTGTAACTTCAGAGTCGCATTTACAACACAAATTTAAAAAAAATTGTCTGTACAAGTTGCTTAAGGTCATTAATATATTCATTTTATTAATTCAAACACAAAATAAGTTTTTTTCCTAAATTATTAATCTATAGATTACCTACCTAGTAGGCAGGTACATGTAAAATAAAACTGTGGATTGGCGTTTCTCATATAAAAAAATATGGTTTCTGTAGCCGTCATCAAGCTCATTCAATAAATAATTTAATAGATTGATGGATCGAAATAAAAACAAAATTATTCAGTGAATAAGCTATCATGCGGTGGCTGGGCAAACATCGCTTTCGCCCGAATTCCGCCAGTCACGGTCCGACATGTGGCGACTCAAAATTGAAACGAACGCTTGCAAGTATTTGCTTTTAATTTTTTTCCCGAATATAATGCGTCATTAGATAGTAATTCATAACGGTCGCAGTTTTTTGTCGTCTCGGATCAGATCACTTAGTGTCAGGTGCGTAGACTTTTGATACGTTTTTCGATTAAAAATATTATTTTAGTGCAAAAAGCCACAACAAAACCTCCCTTTGGTCATTTGCACGTATATCAACTTTAAAGGGACGTCTTTTTAACCATAATTTGTTTTTAATTGCTGGCAACATTGTGGGAGAAAATCATTTTTCAAAAAAATTGACATCTCAATGCAATAATGTAACAGCCAGTATTTTCTGCAAAAAGGCAATCAATGTCGGAGTCGGATCGATTGAATGTATCGACCGACCTAATATTTCATAACAAATTACAGATACGTCTCAATACTCGACATGGATTCGATAAGCGCCCGCCAAGAGCCTTCTTAAACAAAAACAAGCCTTCATCTCACAATGGAGGCACAAAAAACCGGTATATCGGTAACACAATCTATACATATTAAACCTACAATACAAACAATACGACGTTGATTGAAACGTCAAGCAAATGACGTCCCGATTGATTCGGAGCGCGCCATTGTACTTATTAACAACGTAATTACGGCACGCTGAGATACAACTATTTATTTTGTGTCCAAATTTATTATTGAGACGATGAAAAAACAGATCGGGCTACAATGATTCGTGGTTTTCGAACTGTATCGCGGCTTGTATCGGTTTCCATGTAGATGCCCATTCGCTGGATTAAAATGTTTTTTGTGTTGATCACTTTTTTGTTTTACATCGGGCCTACGTGACGGCCCATAAAGCTTTAGGACACAACAAATCATCTTCATGTATGGTGATTGAATACTAATCAATACGAAAAAATCATTTTTTCATAGGCAATTCTAGGAAAACTAGACAAATAAATAAATGTTGGTTGACATTTCACACAGCGCCATCTAGCCCCAAAGTAAGCTAAGCATAGCTTGTATCATGGGAACCAGACAACTGATATAAATAATTATACCGCGTTCTCTAATCGGTAAATGAAAATATCTTGAGGAAACCGGCGTGTGTGTGTGTGTATGTGTGTCAAACTAAATATGAAGACATTTATCGAGAGCACAAAAAGATCCTGTTTATAGTGCATATTATTCCTTTAACCACAAAAAACTACTTTGAAAGAGTCAGTTTCAGAGTCAAAGTAAAAAAACAGAACTCACAAAGAAAAGGCTTTGAAACGTCAATATGTAATATTCAAAATATAAGGTAACGCGTTCAATAAATACGTGTAGTAGAAGTAGTAGTAATAGTATTAGTAATAATGGTGCTAGCAAGTAGTAATATAATATCTGTTTTTTATTTCGTTCTTTCTACTGTAACTCTTTTCACAAATCTGTGAGAAAATCTTCATTCTTACGTCACATTGACGTTTGACATGTGTCAGTCTGTTGGATCGTCCGATCAAAAGTGGAAACGTCGGATCGTGGCGCGGAGGTGCGTCGTAGGATAACGTCGGACGCTGACGGGTTATGTAAATACTGATCGAGAGATAGGGCAGCAGAGATCAACCATGTCTGCTTTACGATTGAGAGGTTTACATCGATTCGAATGTAAATGGTTATTTTGTTTCTGTGTTCTTTGGTAATAGCATCAAGGTTTCTTTTCACGGCTATAGTGACTTTAGCCCTCCCTGCTTGTTGAATGGTCATGGTTTGCAGTGTACCTGTTTGTGCCACCAGCTTCACAGGGAAGTTAGTTTAGAGCATATGAGTGTGCAGTTGTTAAATCAATGTTATTTTATGAAATCCAAGACTGATATGGACTGTCATATCAGTCCATATCAGTCTTGATACTGGGTTTTTTCCATAGAAGCGTTTGACGATAATAGATGTAATGACGTATTCTCAGTTACCTTCCGAATATATGAATATTCAGATTCTGTAAATCAAATAATTTATTATAATCTAGCAATAATATTACCTACTTTCTATTATATTTACGTTTTCATAGTCTCTAGCAGACTTTAAAAACTTAGTAAACTTCTAATTTCAACCTTATTGTAACGTAAAAAGACTCCGTTTTTAATTTGCAGCCATGAAAATAATAGTTGGACCTTTACTAGATGTTTGTGTCAAATAAGAGCAAGTAATGCGCGGTGTGGCGCCATCGGCTTGTGAGACGTACGCGGGGCGGAGTAACAAATGTACAGAGTTGGTATTTTTTACTGTAACAAAATTTGTAGCCAGTTTGAGTCCGTGTGTTAAAGAAGTACTAACTGGCTGTGCCCGCGACTTCGCCCGCGTTGAATTCACGTTGTGACTAAAAGAGTAGCTATGGTTTTGTCATTTTTATATAATTGAGAATTAAATTAATAATCATTTTTTTTATGTGCAGTTGATGATAGAAGGAGCTGACGGCCCACCTGATGTTAGGTGATAACCGCCGCCCATAGACAAGAAGCAATACGACTCAAGTTCTCTCCATCAAAGTACGATATGACTCAAGTCGCATTGCGTTGCGTCCATCGCCCTGAGACGGGGATGTTGCGTCTCATGCGCCGGCAATTTCACCGGCACCCACTCCCTTCCACCGCAACACAGCAACACGAGTGCATCACTGCTTGGCGGCAGATTACCAGGTGTGGTGGCAGTAGGTACTTCTCCGGGCGAACTTAGCACAAGTTCTCTTACTACTTTGGGTAATAAAAGTAGCCCAATTTAGGTACTTCTTATCACATCAGCTATTTGCCAGTGAAAGTCACGTCAAAATCGGTTCAGCCATTTCGAGATTAGCCGGAGCAAACAGACAGACAGACAAAAGTTAATTTTTGGCTTATTTTAAGTACTTTCATGTGCATCTAGTAAAAGCTGTTATTTTGACATTACAGACATTTAAATTTTATTTACTTATATAAATAACGTAGAAGATTTTATATTTCAACAATATGGAATTGAATTCTGGTTATGTCACATAAATAAGTTAAGAAAACGTTTATTACTGGCTTCAAACGATACGCTTGCAAATCTATTTATTTTAATATATTTTATAATTTAGGTAATGTAATGATTTACCCGAAGATTCGATTGAATTAACGAATATCGCAACAGCCTATGTGGCACAGAAAAATAAGTGAATGTAACAAAAGCCAGGTGACCAATATATCTTTTGAATATTGGTGCACTCTGCCATATCCAATCGCAGATGTTCGTAGCTCGGTGGCAATTAATTGAAAAGTTGTTCGATCTGTCATAATGTCTCAATCGGAGTAGTAAACGGTGCTATTAAGCTTGCTCGCTTGCGTCATTTACTTATGTGTCTATGGGAACATAACAACGGCTATGTGATACTAAATTGTTAGCACTAATTATATATTTTATTATGTAGTAGATGTGGTAGATGGCCCACCTGGTGTTAAGTCGACTCTACCCATGATAATACGAACTGGGTTCTCCCATACTCAGGTAAGATAGGACCATGTCGCATCGTATGCGCCCATAACGTCTGGGAATGTCTCATGTGCCTGTAATTTCCCCGGCAACCACACCTGGAACTAACTACCACTAACACAGTAACGCGAATGCATCACAGCTTGAAGACAGAAATGGGTAAGGTGACAATGCTTCCCTGGACGAACTTGGCATAAGTTATAGAAAAGGTAGAAAAGGAATAGGATGTAGGAAAGCTGTTTTTTTTCGTTCAATTCATAAATCTTCTACACAAATAGTTATTTTGTAGAAAATTCAGAATATCCATAGTATTTTACGTTTGTGTTTTTTTATGTGATACAATTACGGAACGAGCTGACGGCCCACCTGTTGTTACCAAGTCGTAACCTCTGCCTGTAAAAGCGATGCACTCGTGTTAATGTTTTATGAAGTATCCCTAATATTAACCAAATCAAAACTGTTTGAAAATTATTATTGGACGACTGATGAATCTGAGTTCCAGAAAAATAATAACTATAATAATAATTCTTTATTGGAAAGACATAGGTGATGCTTAATACATAGTACTTTGCAACAATTGCTGTGGATCCAATAGGCGGTCTTATCGCAGTATACGGTCTCTTCCAGACTACCTCAAACTAAAATAAAAGTAACTAAAAGAAACAAATAATCTCTCTTCGTATAAAGGTAAAGTTCGTTAGATTGCTAAATTTCGATCATTCTGACGCAGTTTATCCTAACCAGCCTTATCGATCATTCCCAAATCCAAATCCAACTTATCGATCACTCCCAAATCCGAATCGATCGAGTGGTTAAACAAACACCTAATTAAATCGATCGATATCAGATCGATTCTCGGTATCGAGATCTATCGATGCATATTCGCGCTGTCGGACCGTTCTCATTACTTGTAGGTAGCGTTGCCAGGCGTCCGGATAAAGCCGGACACATTCAGGCTTTTTGGTTGCGTGTCCGGCCAAATTACCGTTTTTGGATTTTGTTAGGCTTTTTAAATTTGGCCAGTTTCTTTACATTTCTCATATGTTGGTATAAAGAAGACTTATTCATTCAATTTTATTGCTGTTTCATTAGAATTTAAGATCAAAAAGTAAAATGATTATGGTTTGATAAAATGATGAAAAAGTCAAGTTTTCATTATTTTTCACAATTCATTTCTAAATTAGAGGTGTCCGACATTTTTACCCAAATGTCCGGCTAAACCAGCCGGTCTGTCCGGCTTTTCGGTTTAACGTCCTGGCAACCCTACGTGTCTCGGCGGGGCGCCCGCGCCGCGCACTCATTGTCTTGACGTCCGCCTCTAACATTCATATTTTTATTAACATTGAGATATCATAAACTCAAATCGATAAGTAACATCACATATATTGGACTGGCCGCACGGCTCAGTTGTTAGGACCGTGTCTTCTGAGCTGTAGGTCGTAGGTTCGATTCCCACCCGGGACAAACATTTTTGTGACGTATATAGATGTTTGTTCTGTGTCAGGGTGTCAATATTTATTATAATATAATATTGGTAGACAATGCACACAGCGCCACCAAGCCACAAAGTAAGCTTAATTTAACTTTGTATCATGGGAACCAGACAACTGATTTAATAGTGATATGCTTTTTTTTATAAATACACATCAACTCAACACCCAGACAGAACAAACACTTATGTTCGTCACACAAATGTTTGTCCTGTGTGGGAATCGAACCGACGACCTACAGCGCAAAAGGCAGAGTTACTAACTGAGCTGTGAGGCGTATCAATATATTTAATATGTATTTACAAAATATAATCAGATATTATATCAATCGTCGGTTCCCATGATACAAGCTCTAGCTTACTTTAGGCTAGATGGCGCTGTGTGTAATGTCCACCAATATATATTATGAATAATAAAGTTATCGACGTTTCCAAGCCATTTCTTTATGAATTCTATGGAAATAAAGTTTTTGACTTTGACTTTGACTTTGACTGTGACATGAGTGAGGTAAGGTGTCGCATTAAAACATTCTTCGCCGGCCGCCATTACACGCGGCGGGCACGACGCGGCCGGACCGGCGCCCGCGCCGGCGCCACCGGGACTGCACTGTCATCCACCACGGTGGGACATGGAGACAACACCAACCAGAAGGGAAACTCAATATTACAGTTGTAATATTTTCTACAGCAAAGAAAAAACCTTAATTTCCATAGAATTCATAAAGAAATGGCTTGGAAACGTCAATAATATTCAAAACATAATGTCACGCGTACTTATCGATAAGTTTTGTTTAATTTGTATGATGTCGCCCATTTTTGGACATCTACAGTAAATAGCAAATGGCAAGTTTTTTTATTGATGGTTTTTTCGCACATCTCCGTCTATCCCCAAAGTAAGCTAAGCATTGCTTGTGTCATGAGACCAGACAACTGATATAATACTTGTATACTTTTTTTTTTACACCCAGACACAGAATAATTAGCTTCGAATTAGAATCAAACCCACGACCTACTGCGTAGAAGGCAAGGTTACTACAAACTGAGCTGTAAGGCTAGTCGAAGTTAAAATAGTAAGTTAAAGTATTTTTTACTAGTGGACAGTATAATGTGTATCACGAAACGGGCTATCTGCTTGTCCCGTAGCCATATCACATAAAAAGTCATACACAATTTTGACAAAAAAAAGAAGCCCTCTTTTAGGAGTTTCTTGGCTATTCCCCCATGGAGGGTCAAATAGGATCTGAACAGATTGACATGTGACCTTATGTTTTGAATATTATTGACGTGGCCAAGTAATTTTTTATGAATTCCAGGGAAATAGTTATTAACTTTGACGTTGAAACTTCACAAATGATGTCAATTTACGATGTCAGTCTAGAAGTTTCGACGTTAAATGTCGTAGAACTTCTTTTCGTTGGTAAATGCGTAACCGTTGGAACTTATCGATCTCTGTAACGTCACACTGTGGTCCACGGTCATCTCTTACCACGAATTATCTTCGATTCCCACAAACCCGCTGACAGCTATTGACGTCACCATTTTTACCAAATGGTGAAATGCTGTCATATAACAAGTTGGTCTTATTTTACTACTTAAAGGTTAGCGTTTGACCAACCCTTCTTGAAACAAAAAAAGTTTTTTTTTTATATCATATTAGACGTAATATCCCTGTCTCGGAGTGATCGACGCAACGCAATCATCCGCAAGAAAACTGCATCTTTGCTCAGCAGAATTCGAGGCAGCTCCAACAGCATCTTGCAGGTCATATGTGACAGATATGACTTGCCAATAATGAAATCTTTCATTCGGGTCCTGATCCAGTAATCACTTACAGGATTGGGATGCGAATGAAACATTAGTATAGTCATTTAATTTAGTCTTTAATTTTTCGCCTAACCTAACTCTTAAGTTGTGTTTACTAACATGTATGGACCTAAGCTGTCTGAATAAATAAAATTATTATTATTAATGCGACTTGAGTCAACTGGTTCTGTGGTGGAGAGGACTCGAGTCGTATTGATGTTGTCTATGGGCGGCGGTAACCACTTAACACTAGGTGGGCCGTCGGCTCATTCCGTAAATGTATCATATAAAAAAACACCACCGAATTAAGCTAGCAAGCTTTGAAAAGTGTGATATATCCTTGGTTTGAAGCTTATCCAGTGATCGCGTAGAGCCATTAGCCAACTAAAAAACGGACTCCCGACGCATTTATAATCTGTAACCAAAACCAAACTCTAATGAAACGAAAACAATTGACCATAAAACGAACAGACGAGCCCTCGCTACTTTTTCACACATGTTTTTTACTTATTTAGGGAGAGTGGCAAAAAACTGGGGTTGATTACGATATTATGATATAACCGTAAGAGACCACCTTGCGGTCATTATGACCCCAAATTATGACTAATGGATTCATATGTTCAGATTTGCAAATAATAAAATTTAACTCGTGAATTTTTTTTATTATTCTTTCTTAGAGCGCGTTGTTTGAAACTCTTGTTTGACAGATATTCTGCCGTCAAATCGACTACTTTGTACTCCTAAACGGTTATGACACACCATGTTGATAACTGTCGGAAAATTTCGACTGAAGACAAGACTGATCACTAGCTCACAGTATACATTTTCTTTTTATCACAAATTTCATCTCAAATAATTACTTAAAACGAAAAAACCGACTTCATCGCAAATGAACGAGGATGATGCCTCGTGCTTACTTGGATGACATATTTTTCTACTTATTTTGATTTAAAGTCCAAACTATGTCTAACAAAAACAGAATTTTGCAAATCCATCTATATGTGACTGAGATATGCAAGAACATACATAAAAAATCTTAGAAACAACCGAAATAAAAAACTCCTTGAATTCGTTTAAAAACCTTAGATTGATCCTTTTACAAGCGCTTCTTTTAAAAAACTACATTAAATAGTAAAAAAAATGGTTTTTTTTTACAGTTGACTTTGACAAAACCTTATTTAATTGGATGATTGCGAGTCGTCCGCGCGGAGGGCGGCGCCGCCCGCCGCACACAGGACAACATAATGATGCTCCTGTGTAATACCAGCTTTGCCCGCGGAGCTATCTTTTCTCTCTCTTTTTCGCTCTCTTTTTAGAGGTACAGTATTGGCGCCGGGACTATTGGTTCCAGGCGTCATTACCACTTAGCGCTTTCAGACGGAAATGTCTGTCAACAGGTGGCAACCGAGATTGAATGGGCTGTCCACATACCCAATCTTGTTTATAAGATAAAATAATTCTAAGAGCAGTAGAATTCACGCCAAATTCGTCCGGGGAAGTACTGCCACCATGCCCATCTCTGGCGACAAGCAGAAACGCGTTCGCATTTAATTACACTGGTATAGACTCACTAATATCCTAGACAAAGCAAAAAACACTTTGGTTTTCTTAAAAATTGTTATATACTTTATCTAAATATGAATTTTGCAGAACAATTCTAACAAATAAGTGTCTATATGTAGACAGTTATTACGGCGCAGTTGAAAAAGAAACAATCGCTAAGGAGTTGATAAGCAAATAACCATCAATTCTGATCCGTTGTACAGCGAGTTCAGTAAATCGAATCAATACAGAAAAACTCCGGTACAATTCATAGGCGTTAGCGGGTAGAAATTAAAGTTGTTTTTATGCCATGTACGTGATAGAATAAGCTGACGGCCCACCTGATGTTAAGTGGTAACCGCCGTACATTGACAACAGCAATAGTTCTCAAGTCCTCTCCACCAAAGTACGCGATGACTCAAGTCGCACTGCGTTGCGTCCATCACCCCGAGACGGGGATGTTACGTCTCATGCGCCTGCAATTTCGCCGGCACCCACTCCCTTCCACCGGAACACAGCAACACGAGTACATCATGGTGGTAGAAATCAAAACCAAATAAGAGGTTTTTTTTCTTAAACCTATATATTATATGCAATATATAATATTTATATATCGCAATATATTTTAGTTGTTCGTTCTTCAATAATAAAAACTATATACAATAAAAAAATTATTTTTTCAAATAGAGATTATTTCGTAAAACAAGACCAAATAACATTTATTTTTTGAATTGTACTTCATCCAACACCCACAACTTAGCGTCCCGGTAGAGGGGCGCAATCCCCGGGGATTTCGCCTTTCAACCCCTGTTATTGTTTCAATCTCTCGCCACAAACTTCGATATACCGGGACAAATTGAAAAACTTGCCGGGGTACTTATTCCACATTTGGAGTTTTATATTTTTGTTTGATGTGACTCGCCTTCAAATGTGAACAAGCAGATTTCTTGGCAATTTTCGGAGTCTAAAAGGATTCCCAAAAGTTGCATCAGATTTATATTCTGCCTACTTTAAATTGCATACTTACATAGATTGCTATCCTTTTTCCAGGCTCCTTTTTGATTACAGTGGATAACATTTTGGGGGCCCAGGTTGCTCGCGTCCGTAAGTGATAACCCTTTGAATCCCTAGACGTGTCTCCCGGATGGTGCGAAAGGAGCAACCCAAAGTAGCAGTAATAGAACATGTGCCAAGTTCGCCCGGAGAAGTACTGCCACCACACCTGGTAATCTGCCGCCAAGCAGTGATGCACTCGCTGTGTTCCGGTGGAAGGGAGTGGGTGCCGGTGAAATTGCAGCCGCATGAGACGTAACATCCCCGTCTCGGGGTGGTGGACGCAACGCAATGCGACTTAGGTCATCTCGTACTTTGGTGGTGAGGGCTTGAGTCGTATTGCTGTTGTCAATGTGCGGCGGTTACCACTTAACATCAGGTGGGCCGTCAACTCGTTCCTGCCGCGCGAATCACATAAAAAAAACTTGCCTGGATACTTAGACGTGCCGAGCTCTTCATCATATCTATCATATCATGCTTATCTATATTTTTGACGAAAAAATTTGTTGAAATTATTACATATTACTTTATAATCCGAAGTCAGTACAAATCGTACGCAAGTAGGTATCTTCATTAATCACTGTAATCCTATACAAGTAAACAGGAACTAACAGCCACGTAACTTTATTTACCATGACTTGAATGGTTCCTGCCTATTACGCCCAGTAACATAAAGTTACTAAAACTAGGGGCCCCAGTTTCTATTCCCGGCCAGGGTTGCGTAATAAAGCATTTTCATTATATTATGACTTCACTGATAAAACGCTTAACAACATAGTAAATTATCTCATATGGCCAAATATATTTCACCATAGTGAGCAATAAGCCACACACTCGAACTGGTAATCTCAATAATGAGAATTTAATTAAGCTTCTTCTAGTGTTCCCGTCCAGGGTCACAAAAACACTCGGTCACGACTTCTATTTTTCCACAATTGCACTGATAATGCTGCTATAGTTAAGGAGTCAGTTGCAAATTGCTTACAAAACATAATAATTACTTTGCACCGCAAATAAACCGATTTCATCGCCAATGTACGAGAAAGATGCCTCATTATCCGTACTTTGATGACATATTCACTCTAGTTAATTTGATTTGAAAATCAATCTACTGAAGAGATTTTGATGAAATTTGTATGGAACCAATCTGAAAGAATATCCTTTCAAATAAAATAATTATTTTTCCGAATCGGTTTTCAAATGACGGAGATCTGAACATATATAAAAAAACAACTGAATTAGGAACCTCTTCTTTTATTTTAAGTCAGTTAATGATATCAATCTTGAATTGCATTTTTAAAGCTACTATTAACTACAGTCTCTAAATAGTATATAAAAGTCTGTCTCTCTGTCTCTGTCTGTTTCTCCGCTAACTTCTTCTAAACCACACAACGGATTTTGATACGGTTATCATTAATAGAAAGAGCGATTACCAAGGAGGATTTATGTATATCATTTAAGTCAGGAGAGTGGCTGGACATACATACATGCGCGCCAAGAGTTTGATGGTAATTTCGTTTGTATATGATTAGTCATATCTGTCGGGTTATTGAAGAATCAATTACTGGAAGATAGTGTTAGCCGAGTCATTCGCGAGAAAACAATGGCGGTGGTGAGCACACCCCTTATCACGTCTACGTTATCAAGATAGTGTAAACCACGAGGTTTAAAGTGGCACACTGACCTTTTGCTTACTCCTTCGGGGATAAAGGTATTATATCCTGAATTTAAGTAATATAATTTAGGTAAGATATGTCTGATTATTGACATATCTTACCTAACCTGCTGACGTATAAAAATGACGATTGACTCCTCATCTAGTAAATTAAGTGTCTAAACCACCACAATAGCGTTAATACTATCATTAGCGCTGACCTTGGCGCTGTAAAAACGATGATGATGTGATATCATCATATATCATTTTGCAAATTGCAGCACGATGACACTGAATCCTTTTTCAAGTCACTGTGCTTAATTGTAATTTAACGTTTCAAAGAATTGATTAGATAATTTTCAAATCCAAATATATTCCGGTTTAAGACAGGCTTCACAACTCAGTTGGTAGTAACCCTACCTACCTGCCTGCTACCTCGTGGATTCGATTCCCACCCAGGACAAAAATTTGTGTGACGAACACAGATGTTTGTTCTGTGTCTGGGTGTTAGTACGCATTTGTATGTATTTACAAAAAGTATATAAGTATTATATCAGTTGTCTGGTTCCCATGATACAAGCTATGCTTAGCTTACTTTGGGGCTAGATGGCGCTGTGTGAAATGTCCAACAATATTTATTGTAATTGTTATATCCTGAATTTCTCTTAACTGTGACTTAACCAGATACAAAAGCCCAGAAAAAAGCTCAGTGAATTTTCAAATTGGAATGGCTTGTAATCTCATAGACTAGTGACGTCAGTGATTGAGTAGTCACTCTTTTCTGTTCTATTATATTTAGGCCTTACTGTTTCCATAACAAAATAAACATCTTATAGTTATTACCTAATCATACTTACCTTACAACTTACCTAGTCCTACTAAGTTAATATTATAAACGTGAAAGTTTGTATGTATGGATGTTTGTTACTTTCACGCTCAAACGGCTGAATGGATTTGGATGAAAATTGGTATCAAGATACCTTATATCCTGGATTAACACATAGGCTACTTTGATCCCGGAAAAGTGTAGTGTTCCCGTGGGTTGACTTACTCACCGCGGGGCGCAGCTATAATATCTTGGTTAAAACCAAGACTTACCTTAGCGAACCAACAACATAGAAGCTGCATTCGTTGTCGTGTTCATACAACGCCGCTCACACGTAGCTTGTCTCGTTTCCGCGCCGGAAGTGAAGTGCCTGCGCCGGAAATACGTCAGATTGGACAAAAATTGGCGCCATTTGCGCCCACGTCACTCAGTTACTGAATAACTAGCTACGATTGGTCGCCCGCCGACACACTTAATGATATTACAATTTTCAAATTTGAACGATATTTTTACATACTTTGGATCTATTTCTGCAACTTAACATCAGGTGAGATTGCGGTCAAATGTTAACCTATCGCAAATAAAAAAAAACTTCTATTAAGAACTTTCCTTTAAAATATGAGGTGACTACATGATTTTTTCTCAAAGAATCTATAAAAGACAGCGTCCATTATTCCATTATTTTTAGACACATATATATGATTTTTTATGTAGTTTGAGATTTATTATTTGACTAGCAAATATTTACAAATCAAATGAAAATAGTATTGTTATTGATATTTATTATTTGTGACTCTTCACAGAGATAAAATGTATAATTTTAATAAATTAAACATAGAATATAAGAAAATACTAAGTAGGTAGGTGCTTATAAGCCAAAACCGTAGAATAAGATTTCAGTATAATTATGTATCTGTTATTGGTGTGTCTAAATAAATAAATAAATAAATAAATGACGAGACATAGTTGTGCACCTAATTAATTATAATTTAATTTCTAATGTTTCATCTATGACAATAAATATATTCTATTCATTAAACTAATAATTCAAAAAATACCCGTAAAGTTTCATAAAAACTACAAAAGTCCGTCAGGTGTAAAGTCGGCATGAGTAACTACCAAATAAGATAGACGTCTCCTTCACTGAAAAACCCTTTCAATAGTTGCAGCGAAAACCTACGACCAGAATTAGTTGTGCCGTATAAAAAACAATGTCACAATTATACAAACACTTTTTATTGACAAACTTAACGATATTTTACGGCGGAATTATGCGAAATTCGAGCAAATGCCATCATTGTATAGAGCGTTTGAGTCGAACTTAGAAGAGAGTTAAGAGCAGGCTATGGAGAGTACCTAGTCCACCGCTCAAGTAATGGCGGTACACTCAAACTGTGTACAATTTAAAGTGATGGCAGAATTGAAAATGATTACCGTTACATTCAGTTTTAATAATTTTGAGGCGACTTCTTTTGATCATCGATGACTTACGCCTCGGGTTTTTTCTCAATAGTGTCAGTATTTAAGCGAATGGATCAAGCTAAATATTTTAATCGCTACTCGCATGGAGGAAAAATAGTATTTTAACAGGCCCCAGACTTATCTACCCTATAAGCATAAGTATCCTATTTTTCGTTTCCAAGTCATTTCGTTATGAACACTATGGAAAATAAAGTTTTTGGTTTAGACTTGATTGGAATTGAACAAATCAAAAATCCACTTACAACGATATGTTGAAGATTCTCATACAATTCACAATTTCAGGTCTAAATTTTCTTTTACGATGCAAACAGGACTTTACCCACCATTAAAATGATTACATTTAAACCATAGGACACTAGTATGAACGTTATAAATCGAACCTTTACCAGTCTCACTCCACAGGACACCTTTTCTGTGTTTGTTCATACCCATGCTCATAGTAAACCAATAATGACTCTATGAACCTTAGAATTTAATTCCTTTTTTACGGCATTGAGAGTCTATTATGACTTAATAAGCGGCAACGCGTATCTAGACTAATAATTTTAGTATTATCATAAATGTCAGGTTATAATGGCCGATCTAATTTTAAACTGCTAACTGTTATTGGACACATAATTATAACTTGGTAGTGTAGAATATAATTATGCCTTTATAAGTATCCCTTATTTAATAACGATTAGCACACACACTCACACCTCTGCTCTGGGATACCCTCTGTATCGCAGGTGGCATGAACAAATGGATGCACAAAAAGCAAGATCCAAAATACACTGTATGCACACCACGCAAATTTGTACCTGGCCGGGGTCTAACGCGACCCCTCGCTATACAAGGTTTGTACCCACTTAGTGGAGCCACCGCCGAATAAATTCAAAATAAAATAAAAGTCCAGCAAAAATCTTTAATACTAAAAATAATAACAATAATACATACAGCTGTAATTCGGACAACTTTAATTAAACATTATGTTCATAGTGACTCACACTTTAAAACTAACAAACTTAATATCATAAAACTATGTAGTTGCCCATCCCAGCTTCACACGGGTACATCATATAGTATATACCTAAATATATAAAAATGACACTAACTTAATGAGGTAAGTAAAATAAATACCATATACATTTGTCAGGTTACTCAGGACAAGTTGGTATGTACTTACATAATGCAGTGTAAGTGATAAAGCAAAGTGCAGTCCCAAGTACTTAATACTTAAGTACTTAAATTAAAACGTCTTGTATACTCCTCTACTTATGTATGGGAAGACCCAAGTCAGATATATTTCCGGTTTGTAAGGTGTGTTAGCCGATGAAATTACAGGCAATTGAGACATTCCATTTCACGTCTCAGAGTTGCAGGCACATACGATGCGAATAGGGTCTTGTAGTAAGTTGGGATGGACCCAAGTCCCAAATTATGGAAGACGGTACCACTTAACACCAGGTGGGCCATCTGCTCGTTTCATAAATTCATATATACGCAAGCTTCACACAATTGCTACGTATTACTATTTAAGGCTCAATTATGGCCTTATCTATGTAGCCTTCCAATCTACGAGAAAAAAGGGAACCAGTCGTATGTATAAAAACATATGACTCTTATGGACTATAAGCGACATTTATTTGATCAATAAGTCAACGCGATGAGACCTGATGGACTCTCTATTGTTTATAGCAATTAGCTTTCGACAAAGGAATCGTGAAAAACCTACTTAAGGCGATCATACACGATCAGCTTGAAACTGTCGACACCGACAGCTCTTAAACGGTCGTATTTTAATGTGATTGAAGTGATGGACCGAGCAGATGCGCCACCTGATGTAAAGTATTATAACTCTCCACATAGTAAATACTACTTAGGAAAGAATAGTTTTATTGGATTGCATTGGACATATTGAGTTATTGAAGAGTTCTAAGGTGGTCAATTGACAGGCACATGAGACGTGCCATCTTCATGTCTCAAATTGATGGACGCCACGCGATGCTTGCTTAATCATCAGGTCAGTATTCAGGGTGGGTCATCGGCTCGTTCGGTCACTTCTTCACCTAAAATAAAAGTAATGGTGGATTTTTCACACAGCGCCATCTATAATCAAACTAAGAACAGCTTGTAGTATAGGAACTAGGTAACTGATACAATACTTATTTACTTTTTTTATAAATAATTACATATATCCATATAACACAAGAATAAAAACCAACGAGTCTCATTAGCCAGCGATTTAACTATTCGTTTGGAGTGAATAGAACACCAAGTATCCTAGCAGTCATAATACAAATTGAGTTTGATCGTATACAAGCATATTCGGATCTCTATGATGACAGCTTGAAGCTGCGACCGCGTCAGCTACTCGTGTGTTACCAGCCTTACTCTCTTGACGATTCATTTAGGATATATTATAATTTAGTTGTTTATAGTTTAATTATGTCCACTATATTGAACACAACGTATCCTTAGGCCTTTAAATGGCGCGTATTAGCTATAATATCTAGCCAGACATTGTAATAACCACCAAAAAGTAAATCATAGTATTAATCACTTAATAAAGACACTGTAAGACAAAAAGACAATTACTGATTACAAAGTTACATTTTACAATAAGTTCCTTGCCCTCCCTATAATTGACGTATTCGTTCAGGAACTGTTTGATCAAATTTACCATTTCAGTTTGAAGTGGTAATTTTAAAATTACTCCTCATGATTTTTACACTGTAACAAAATTTTACACAAACACACACTTTACACAGTAAATTTATTAAAGTACAATTTTACCATACAAAAATAGCAGTACATAAATGGCCCATAGAAAACAAATATCGTACTTAAATATAAAATTACCTCTTACAATTAAATATCACGTTATAACTAATGACTAATAATAATAAATATTGGTGGACATTTCACACAGCGCCATCTAGCCCCAAAGTAAGCTAAGAAACTTGTATCATGGGAACCAGACAACTGATATAGTTAATATACTTTTTGTAAATACGTGTATATAATACATATTAACACCCTGAAACAGAACAAACATCTATGTTCGTCAAACAAACGTTTGTCCTGCGTGGGAATCGATCCCACGACCTACAGCGCAGAAGGTTACTACCAACTGAGGGATGAAGTGAATTTGTTATGAAACAAGTCGGATCAGATCACATAATACCTATATACTATAGTGTAAATGCTACATATTGGTTTTCTATCGTCCCACTATTTCATCCTGCTAATATTGTGAACGTGAAAGTTTGTATGTATGGATGTTTGTTACTCTTTCACGCTCAAACGGCCGAATGGATTTGGATGAAATTTGGTATCAAGATAGCTTATATCCTGGATTAACACATAGGTAGGCTACTTTGATCCCGGAAAAGCGCAGTGTAGACTTACTCACCGCGGGGAATACCGCGGGGCGCAACTAGTAACACATATAATGCGTAGTTGCGAGTGATACGACTATATCTGGTGGTAATATCCGGCGCGGGACGAGATGAGACTCCAATATCCGTGCCGCGGGCTGTGTGCCACTGGCCATTGAGCACCAGTTGACCACCACTACACGCAACCAACCAATATCTACTCATCTAGTATATATATATATCAGAGTCACATGAATAACACACCTTAAATTCTAATAATGCGGGCAAATACTAAATTTATCCAAGAAATCTTAATCCAAGAGAAATCCAGAAAGCTACCTACATACTTCAATTACGGCCTAAAAGACAAAAACGCCAAAAAAAATCTTTGTTGAACATTATTGATTGACATCATTGATTTTTGATTCATTATTTTTTTTTCTTCTGTTTCGTAAAGGATAATCTAACAATTAGGTACACTTTCATATGTATAGGTAATATCAAGGTGGAAAAAAATCATTATATGGTGCCCCAAAACATGATTACATTACCACCATCTCCGTCACCATTATTATCCATACTCCATCAGTGTGCACTGTGATGCTGAACATCTTACCTTCCCAGTAGGAGCACCGTCACGCTCAAAGCACTTTCCTGGATCTGGTTTTTTTTTGTATATGATTTAAAAATATGGGTATAGGTAATACACATAGAAGTAATTATTTATCAAAACATTTTTTTTATACTGTGTTTGTGGGCACAAATTTGCGTTTCCCGAGTTAACGGAAGATTAAGTTCGTTCTTCGTCCCTCCGTATCCAATTTACATGAGCTTTTATTGAAAGGCTTACACGTTTTGGTACATTCTTTATACAGACATTAGCAATGAAAGCGTCGTGGCCCAGACGTACAGACAAGTGTTCAATCCAGTGGACGCTGGTTCAAATCCCGAAGAGCATTAATCAGTTATTCACTTTATAAATTTATGTGAGTACCACGTTCTCAGAGTGAAGGAAAACATCATGAGGACCAACAAGTCCTATAGCCAAAAATTTGAAGATTCCGCTGCAATACAGCTTTTTTCTTCTTAAGTGCACAAAAGGAGCCTCTTTGAGGCGCACGTTTCACCACACTGGTTCTAGAGAGCCAGTAACACGATAGGTAAACAATAGGGGCGGTCGCGCCACAGACACAGTGACCCACAGCCCGCGGGAAGGGGCGGCTCTATTATAACGAACAGTTTAGTTAAGAGTTTAAATCGTAAAACATGTATTTGTATCATTAAATTATATTTTTGATATTAAACTGCGTTTTTGGACCCCTTCGGACTCGGACCCATTGATTGCAATGGTAGATTAGAAGTACCCGCAGTAATATTATGAAAAGTCTAGGTAGTCTGAAGTTGGCTGCATTAGTTTTACTCTTACAGTGCATGAGACATGCACACATGAATTTAATTCAATTCAATTTGGACTGGCCTCGTAGCTCAGTTGGTAGTAACCCTGCCTTCTGCGCTGTAGGTCGTGGGTTTGATTCCCACCCAGGACAAACATTTATGTGACATTTGTAACATTGATGTTTGTTCTGTGTCTAGGTGTTAATATGTATTATATGTATGTATTTACAAAAGAAAAAGTATATAAGTATTATATCAGTTGTATGGTTCCCATGAAACAAGCTATGCTTAGCTTACTTAGGGGCTAGATGGCGCTGTGTGAAATGTCCACCATTTTTTTATTTATTTATTTTATTTCATACAAGTTATGGTACATATGTTATATTCTAATAATAGTAAAAATTTTAAGAATAATATGTGTGATTATGATCAATGCCAGAAATAAATTCCTGCATTGCCTTCCTGCAAAGAGATGACAAAATATATTGGGACACATAACTCCATGCGTTGTTAACTAAAAACTAGCGATAAGAAACATCACTTTTCTATTATATATGATGTAGTTATATCTCAAAGAAAAGTCCGTTGTCATACTTCTTCTTCTTCGAGTCACCGGTTCTGTCGAACCAGTGTGGTGAAAGGATTGTAAGTGCGCCTCAAAGAGGCCCCTTTCGTGCACTCGACACATGTCTACGAATTTTTTGTTCTAGGACATGTCGGTTTCCTCACGATGTTTTCCTTCACCGTTTTGAGAACGTGGTATTGCACACATAAATCTTTCCATCGAAAAACTCATAGGTGCACTTCGGGATTTGAACCGGCGACCTCCGGATTGAAACTCGGGGGTCAGTACAAGTCAGTTGTCATACTAGAAACTGTAATTATTTATCTTCCACTCCGTAGTATAAGTAGTGAACAAACCGCAAAGACATTCGTATCGAGTTGGCAGTTTATTTGCAGACTGTCCCGAGCGGAGGGCGGACCAATCCTTATTATTGAGTTTTCCGACATAAAGACAGGCCCTCGCGGCAAATCACTTTGCTTTTACACTGCGTCTTCACACGGAACTTACAGCGGATACGACTCTCAAAGACTGTGGTCATTGAGAGGCCTCACAGCCTAGTCGGCAACCCTGCCTTCTGCGCGGGTCGTGGGTTCGATTCCCAAGACAAATATTTGTGTTAAGAACGTAGATGTTTGTGCTGTGTCTGGGTGTTGACATGTATTATATAAGTGTTTACAAAAAAGAATACAGGTATTATATTAGTTGTCTGGTTCCCATGATATAAGCTATGCTTAGCTTACTTTGAGGCTAGATGCCCAGTGTTAAATGTCCACCAATTTTTTTTTGTGCTACCTTTTTGAATAGTGCTTCAACTGACGCCCAACTTAGAAATAAGTATGCTTGACTTTGTGTTGAATATTACTTGCTAACTGACGCTTCAAAGTATAACTTTATAAAGTCTTCGTAAATTACATTTTCGCTTTAGACTTTGACTATCTTCGAGTGCAAACAGTCAACGTTTCAAACGTCTAAAGCGTCAGACAGCGTGTAATCGCTCCGCTAGTGGCTACGCGTGTGCAGGAGTAAGGCTTTATCCGCACAAGGCTAGGCAGGCGAGTTTGTTATGGGAATTGTATGAGGGTGGAATCTCTTTAAGGTTTCATTGCGGAAGTAATGTGTTTGAATGCAATCTCGAGCTATGGAGTATGACAAGGTCTCATTTACCATTATTTATTTTACCTTGGTATACCTGGACAAAGTGTATTTTATTTGATCGCAGTCTGTTAGAATAATATCTAACGTATTCTAATAATAATGATGACATGTACTACCTATCATATATAATAGGGTTTATGTTTAATAAATAATAATAATAAATAATGGTGGACATTTCACACAGCGCCATCTAGCCCCAAAGTAAGCTAAGCATGGCTTGTATCATGGGTACCAGACAACTGATATAATACATATATACTTTTCTTTTGTAAATAATACATATAATACATATTAACACCCAGACACAGAACAAACATCAATGTTACAAATGTCACATAAATGTTTGTCCTGAGTGGGGATCGAACCCACGACCTACAGCGCAGAAGGTAGGGTTACTAATCAACTGAGCTGTGAGGCCTGTCAGTTTGTGTGCATCCTATAAATATATTAAGATTTTTGTAACATCATAGTGCAAGATATGTAAGAAAAATGAAGTAATGAAAAAAGAATTGAATTGAATTGAATATATCTAGTAGTATCAGACATTATAAGACTCTGAAATAGCTTATTAAGACTGTTACATAGGATTCTTGTAGCAGTAGAACTTATGCAAAGTTCGTCCGTGCTCAGGGCCAGTTTTTAAATAATAATAATAATATTGGTGGACATTTCACAGCGCCATCTAGCCCCAAAGTAAGCTAAGCATAGCTTGTATTATGGGAACCAGACAACTGATATAATACATTTTCGTAAATATATACATGATATCTACACCCAGACACAGTACAAACACCTATGTTCGTCACACAAATGTTTGTCTTGGGTGGGAATCGAACCCAAGAGCTACAGCACAGGCATAGTTACTACCAACTGAGGGATGAAGTCAATTTCTTATGAAACAAGTCGTGTAAGATCACATACCTACAAACCGAACAGTTTACGAATATTATACCCATATATAGCGACCAAACTGCAATCAATATTTATATAATTCATTAAAACTTCAGCGGCCTAACAGCGTGACAATGAACGGGCGAGTAAAGAAGGCTGGTCCCAGGAGAAATCCCGGCACTATCACCGCTAAATGTCGACTTACGTGTCTACCGACACTCCACACGCCTTTGACAAATAACGCTTAATTGAAAACGGGCTGGGGCGTCCAAGGGGTGAGATGTCGCGACAATGTTTTAATTAACACAATATAGAGAAAGATATTTTGGTAATTCTTGTATTCGAATGCTGATATTAATGTTTCTAGTCCTCTTTACAATACAATAACTCTTTATTGCCAAACCACAAATGAATACTTATAAAATAAAACAATTTTATGTGTACACTAAATGCGGAATAACAATGGGCGGCCTTATTGCAATGAGCAATCTCTTCTCTCTCCTCTTTGTATTCGGATGCGTAAAGAGTTACTTCTAGCCCACTACAAGTTTAAGTACAAAGGACATATAAATATATGAAAATTTATTATATGTTCATAAAAACATATCTAGTTTTGAGGAAAAAAAGTGATGTTCATACCAAGAACACTAGAAATAACAAGAAATTAAACATTCAAAGATTCCGATTGCAAAAAGTCAACGGATCTTTTATGGGAAATTGTGTACACTTTTATAATAAACTTCCTGAACAAGCAACGAAGCTTCCGACCCAAAAATTCAAGTCATACATAAAGAAGGGTCTGTTAAGTAAAGCTTATTACACTGTAAATGATTATATAAATGATAAATCCCCATGGTCTGATGTCGCTCTGCTCTACGACACACAAAACATCATGTAATATCTTATTTTAGTATTTGATGTAGTCATAAATGTAACATAGACCTAAGTACTCAATTGTTACAAGGATTGGGCTCGCGAAAAATATTCTCACAACATATATACTGTAATGCAATCGAAGTCAACTCATCCCAAAACCACTTCCGCATTGTGTAGATACGGACTCCAAAATCTGACCCATAAGGAAGGCTTGCACCAAACACTTGTTACTCAGACCACAAGCCAGTCAGGGGTGCTCAACCCCGGTGCAACACGAGTGTTGCCAGTAACAACAAGTTTATTGAGCCGTGCGGCACCCCTGCCACCTTTGCTCCCGTTAGCCTAAATAGGCCTCTTTGCCTATTAAGTGTTTTCTTTACGAATAAGGGTTTTAGATGTTTCGAGTGAAAACAATTTTCAATGTTTGTTTAATAATGAATTAGATAAGTCCTCCTTTGTTGCCGTTATTAACGTCAATAAGCCTTTTATTGAAATGTCAGGCCATATTGCATTATCTTTTAGTTTTAAAGGGCATAGTTATTAGTGATGGTAGAGTCAAATGGACGCAGTGTCCGTCCAAGATGGTCCGGGAACTACCTTACCTAACTTAGCCACCATACTTATATCTGCCTCCATGGGTTAGTGTACTCGTGTGTTCCACTTTAAAGGGTATTGCCGGTGAAATTACAAGCACAGAAGAACTAACGTCTCAGCGTTCCTGCTTTCATATATTTACGGACGTACTGTGACGGAACATAGGTATTTTGCGAGCATATAAGTTGCATCGCTGTCTTTAAAAATTGGAGCTGGATATAAATTTAACTTTTACATTATAATTTCGGCATCATTGTTAGCATGTTCTTCAGGCATAAAAGGCTGGTAGAAGATGATGACTGTTTACACATGTTTCTAAGATCTTTTAAACTTTCTGGAAATATCTTCTAAATCATTTGATTGTACAAGATTTGGGACAGTTGATTGTACAAGATTTGGGACAGTAGCACAAGTAATACAATTTATTCAATGTTTCGGATCATTTATCATTTATATTTTCATATAGTTATAACGAACTACAAAGCTATTTATTTGTTTTGAAATATCATTTTACTTAATACATGGAAATTTTTGTAATATAACTTAGGATCTGGTAAAAACACAAGTAACAGTTGAAATATTATCGTTTCTAGAATCAAGTTTAATGATGTATTAATAACATAGAAATACGATCTTTTTGCGCGAACGCATATTTTGTTCGTAATCGAACACTTTTTATCGGTAAAAATTATCTACGCCCGATACACATCTTTATATAAAGAAAGATAAAATACATTTGTAGTTTACCACAAGTTCATTTGTTACAGGACCTCAATCGATGTATACATCCTTCCAACAGAGAGAGTGTGGTGGCCCTTCCTTACCCCGAGTTTAAATCCGGAGGTTGCTGGTTCAATTCCCGACGAGCACCAATGAGATTTTCGCTTGAATAATTTATATGCGCAATACCACCTTCTCAAAACAACAATTAATAGTAATTAAAAACGCATTTTTACGAATCACCTTTTATAGTGATTTATATCGTAAATACTTATAATAAAATAATACACACTCAGAACAAAAATGTCAGTTTATCACCGATTTTTTTGTCCTGAGTGCAAATCAAACCCACGACCTGCACAAAAGGCAGAACTACTACCAACTGAGCTTGTAGCTTGGAGCTGAGCATGTATCGAATAATTAATTATTATTAGGTACATGCTAATAATGTACTGCCTCTCAGCTCAGTTGGTAGTAATTCTGCCTTTTGTGCAGGTCGTGGGTTTGATTTGCTGTCAAGAAGTTCCTAAGAACTATATTATCTATATTATGATATCTTATATGATATATATATGATATATAAGAACTATATTGTCTGTTCTTCCCCATGGAGGGTCGGATAGGGTTTGAAAAGGCATCAAACTTATCAATAAGTACGCGTGACCTTATGTTTTGAATAATATTGACGTTTCCAAGGCATTTCTTTATGAATTCTATGGAAATAAAATACTTTGACTTATACTTATTTTTTTGTTGGACACTCTTGAGACGGAAGTGTTTTATGGATGAATGTGACTCAGAAACATCCAAAAAGATGTCTGAAATAAGAGTCATAAACATCGCAAAATGTCTTTCACATGGTCACCCTACGCAACAAGTGATGGTCTCATAAAAATCCTACTTTACTGGCCACACTGAAGGGTGGTTAGCGGTCACTTCTCGAGGAGTTATCTGTCCATAGTTCAGGGACCACATGACCGCAGCTCGTTACTATAAACGATTGAACATGGCTCCGGGCGATTACAGTTGTAACTCAAGGTTTAAATGTCATGGACAGTCGCTTTTTTTTCAGAAGGGACAGACAGACACTTTCTTCCTATATAAATAAATATTAGTGGAGAATTCACACAGCACCATCTAGCCGCAAAGTAAGCTATGCGTAGCTTGTATCATGGGAACCAGATAACTGATACAATTCATTTTTTTTTAAATACATAAATATAATACATATCAACACCCAGACACAGAATAAATATCTATGTTCATCACACAAACGTTTGTCCTAGGTGGGAATCGAACCCACGACCTACACCGCAGAAGGTAGAGTTACTACCAACTGAGCTGTGAGGCCAGTCAACAATGAATATTGTCCAGAATCCGCATGTCCACATTTTGATGGATGAAGTAAATGAAATCCATCACAGGGGGACGCGGTAATTACCCACCCCCGGGGTGAGGAATGGGCATCATTATAAATTAAATCATATTTTGGAGATGTTTCCGTTATTAATATTAAGACTGGCCTCACAGCTCACTTGGTAACTACCTTCTGCGCTGTGCGTAGGTTCGATTCCCACTCACAACAAACGTTTGTGTGACGAACATTGAAGCTTTTCGGTGTCTGAGTGTTGTGTAATGTATTTATATGAATGTATTTAGTGTGTAAAATAGTGTATGAGTATTCTATCAGTCATCTGGTTCTCATAGTACAAGCTATGCTTAGTTTGGGGCTAGATGGCGCTGTGTGAAATGTCCACCAATGTTTATTATTATTATTATTATTATTATACATTAATTGGGCTCAAAACCTCGCCGTTTCCCATCGGACCCACCGTTCCCCTGGTATGGTGAATATCTAACGATACCACCAAATATAAAAAAAATACTTAAATTCGGAACCAACATACCAAGACTCACTACAGAGAAAAATCCTTTTTTTGAATACAGTACATTGAGAATATTAAGTTGAATATCTATACCAATAAACAAAATTGCAGTGTCTGTTTTTAATGTCAGAATAACAGCCTTTTACTAAATGCATAAACATTTCCACAGCAATAATACTTTTATTCTTCTACGTTATGGAGATTCAAGATGGCTTTCTTCATGAGCCCCATCCGTCACAACATAACAACTACGAAACTTCAGCATTAATAAAAAATCTTGAGTAGGTACGCCCAGAACTTATATCCTGTGAGATAAACCTATATTATCCTACTAATGTTATAAACGTGAAAGTTTGTATATATGGATATTTGTTATTCTTTCACGCTCAAACGGGTGAATGGATTTGGATGAAATTTGGTATCAAGATAGCTTATATCCTAGCTTAACACATAGGCTACTTTGATCCCGGAAAAGTGCAGTGTTCCCGTGGGGAATAACGCGGGGCGCAGCTAGTATAAAATATATTAAAAGCATTAAACGAGAGCAAACATATGCTAAATAACAGTTAAAATGAATAAAAATGTCGACTAGTTGGTAGGTATGATAAGATACTGTGAGTTTAAATTAGTTCTAATGGTAATTTCAATAGTTAAGCTATAAAATGAAAGTAGAATTTCCAGTATTACCTTTCCTTCCTCTTTTCTACACATCTAAGTGTTAAAAGTGCTGCCATATTAAAAAAACTCACAAAAATAGAACCGTTTTGTCAAACCTAATAAAAATAAATATGGCCGAATGGAATTATTACTTTAAAAATAGAAACTAAAAAGATTGAACAGTTTCGAGCTGTCAAAATGACAGCGACGGCGCCGGGAATCCGGCCCGATGGAGATGTCAATAGGCCTATGTTTGGGATTTCAAATAAAGAAAACAAAACCGTCGTCAGTTTATTTCGAATGGTTGGGGCCGCTTCGGGCTTCATTTAAAGGGTCTGAGGACATTTTTGCTGTAAGAGTGAACGTGCAACTAGCCTGATAAAAAAAACTAGATAAATTAATCGTTATCTACAACATGATGGACTTCTACGATAAGCCCATCGTCCAAGTTGAAACATATTACTTAACCTTTACAGTGTATATAATAACTTGATAATTTACTTAATAAATTGCATTGCTTACATATTACGCACTATGATGTGTTGCCAACTCCTACTTAGCAACTTTTTATTTTAAATCCCATGATAGTCCAGAAAGTCCAGAAAATCCTTCTATCCAAGCTATTTAATTCCAAATACCTTTATTACCAGCAGACAACGTCCATATCCACTCATTAACTAAAGATATGTCCGTTAATTTGTTTAAGTTGCAATTAACATGTCCACCTCCGACGCACATCAATACTAAGCTCTAAAAAGTTAAATAAAAAAAAGTAGTCAAATCAATTTTGACAGGCGCTCCCCGATCCTTTTAAAAAGTTACTAATCATGATCAACCTCTTTGCTCTATTCGTTCGAAATAAGGTCTGAAATTATCGATTCCAAATTTGAACAATGAATAAATTAATGTTGCCCGCCGGTAATAATCGCTTATAAGTGAATACAAACATTATAATCCATTGTTGTGTAACGTTACGTTTAATATGATTTGAAATGATGAAGGTTGTGAAACTAAAACCGTATTTTTTTTTACTTGTTGAATAATTACACACCTAAGTTACTATAATGCAATACAAATGCCTATATTTGAATCAATGAAATGGCTGAAACCACTTAGCAAAACGAGTGTTTCGAAGACTACAAAAAAGTAATTGTCTCACCCTTTTTGGGAATTTGTTGACAAGAAATACTGCTCGTTTCCACAATCAACTTAACCACTTTAGTATCCAATTACTAATATTTCCTTTCAAGTCGCAATATGATTCTATCTACCTATATACAGTCTCGACCACCCTATAATATATTCAAGCGTGTATTTTCTACAAGAAACAATATTACGAATATATCTTGTTGGTCATATGCCACAGATGGTACAAATGAAAAAAGAAAACAGAGTAAAAATGGGGACATCTCCTTCGATATTCTCACTAAGGCATCAGACAGTAATGTCATTCATAAAATGTTAATTGAACTGGATAAATTGTATAAATAACCTAGATAATTGAGCCATTACGACGATGTCCATGGTAGTGTTAAAAATAGAAGTACTTATCATATATTTATTAATATTGAGATTATTTAAAGTGGATGCAAAGAGCCAAAGGTCTCAATAGGTAGGTTAGTGCTCGAAGGGACTCGAAGTCAAGTCAGTGGTTCTGTCGTACAAGTGTGGTGAAAGGATTTTAAATGCGCCTCGGAGAGGCTCCTTTCGTGCACACTTCTTCGAATTTTTGGTTCTAGCACATGTCGGTTTCAACATGATGTTTTCCTTTGCCGTTTTGATTGAAGCAAATTATAATCAGGATGAGGAACCCAGGTACACAGAAGTCTGACGGTAAAAGTATCACAATATTTTCATTTTTCTGCCACAATGAACACTTACATGGCTTTCGTACAGTGGCATAATAATAATAGATAGAAAACTCAAAATGACTAAATCGTGAAATTAATCAAGTTACAAGACATTACTAAATAAATATTTATCCATAAATTCTAGAAATAAATGGTGCATGCGACATTTTGTTTTATATTACAGAGAAACAAGTCAAGATCAAGTGAATAACATAATTAATTTAGCTATTAGCTCTTAAGCTATTCAGGTCTATAGTCCCTTAACATCCTACTAATATTATAAACGTGAAAGTTTGTATAGATGTTTGTTACTCTTTTACGCTCAAACGGCTGAATGGATTTGGATGAAATAGTACCAAGATAGCTTATATCCTGGATTAACACATAGATTTTTGATCCCGGAAAAGTGCAGTGTTCCCGTGGGATTATTTAATCACCGCGGGGCGCAGCTAGTCTTAAATAAGACAAACAATTCCCGGGATAATTCTAAATTCTGTGAGAGTTATATAATTTATTTTGAAAGAAAGTATGAGAAACTCAGAGATGACGTCTGTAGCTATCAGATCGTATCGCATTCACAAAACTGAATATGTAAATGATATGGTTGAATGTGAAGTGCCTCTTGTTGTTTTATCATTTGAAGCATCATTATGTTTTTGAAAGTAAACTAAATACCGCATTTGTATTATTGCACTTAAGTAATTTCACAACATTCTGTGTAATTTAATATCACGAGAAATTTTCATTTATTTTATCCTAATAAATACTTTTTTAAGCTAAATCTATTCTATATATAAATTACATTATAAGATAAATAACTGATTAGTTATTTCAAATCAGTGCGTCATTTCATAAAGAAATATGTATGTTTTTAAAAATCAACAATATTTATAGGAAATCAATTATTTACGAAAAATACGCTTCATGGTAAAAAATAAGCGTTTGATGCCTATAATCTTTATCAGCACTTTAAATCATTTTTTACTTAAAATTACATCTTGTAAGTCGAAGTATTTTTATTTGCCCGTTTCATCCCAATACATTCCAAAACAAATAAGGATAGGGTCCTTATTTGTCCTAGGTTATTCCTAGTAATCCTAGTAGTAATCTAGTCCTAGATACTAGTAGTCTCCCTTTTGGAATGAATAGTTCCTCATTACACTTATAATTTGTCAACTGTTCTCAGCGCCATAATGTATGCATTTTCTCGGTTAATTTAAACGTAAGCCATATAAGTCACTAACTATCGCTGGCAATAAATAAAATAACATTCTTTTGGTTAATAAAAGCGCGTCAATAAATGCGCACGCGATGTTATTATTGCTAAATAAATCATACGCACACCTACTTTGTTACTTTCTCCAGTCGAGTGGATCTTAAGTTACAATGTATAACTTTAAACGTGTATTACCGTTCCTAAGCTACGTCAAAGAGGTATCCTCCAGAACTATAAAACTTGCAAAAAATACTACTTTCTTTTCGTAATATTTTATATTGATTTGTAATTTTTACTCTTCGTAATTCCTGAAATATTCATAATACCAGCTGATACCATTGGACAGTGCTTAGCATGTGGACGCACTAATAAATTAAAACTCCTAAAAGGGATTTATTTTCGCTGTTTGAAGTAGTTCATTGTCCCTGTAATATAAATAATAATAAATATTGGTGGACATTTCACACAGCGCCATCTAGCCCCAAAGTAAGCTAAGTATAGCTTGTATCATGGGAACCAGACAACTGATATAATACTTATATAATTTTCTTTTGTAAATACATACTCGTACATATACTACATATTAACACCCAGACACAGAACAAACATCAATGTTACAAATGTCACATAAATGTTTGTCCTAAGTGGGGATCGAACCCACGACCTACAGCGCAGAAGGCAGGGTTACTACCAACTGAGCTATGAGGCCAGTCATTGGTGTAATATGCAGATAGTATCAATATTTTTCATGTCGGCAACGTAAGATTGATTATGCATGTTCCCATGTTTGGGAAGACACTGATTCCTAACACATAACCTAAGCCAGGAGTCGGAGCAACAACCCAATTGTATCACTTACTTTGTCAATAAACATTTCTATATTTTTTATTTAATTGAAGTCACGGAACGAGCTGACGGCCCACCTGATATCAAGTGATAACCGCCGCACATAGACAACAGCAGTACGACTCAAGTCCTCTCCATAGTACGAGATGACTCAAGTCGCATTGCGTTGCGTCCATCACCCCGAGACGGGGATGTTACGTCTCATGCGCCTGCAATTTCACCGGCATCCACTCCCTTCAACTGGATCACAGTAACACGAGTGCATCACTGCTTGGCGGCAGATTGCCAGTTGTGGTGGCAGTACTTCTCCGGGCGAACTTAGCATAAGTTCTACTGCTACTTTGGGTAGGATACAGCAGCTATATATGTAGACCAGACCTTACAATATACATTTACTCTAGTAAAAATCAACGTGGTATCTTGCAATCGCAACTTTAACCAATAAATCGTATTCCCACGTATTTCGTATCACTTATTACACGTTTTATAACATTACCATCTGATTAATAAATACTTAATATTGAACTTAGGTAATTTCGTAATTAGCGACTGCTAGTGCAAATTATCTGTAATGCCAATCTAAAGGATTAAACACCTGTCTAGTAGTAGAACCAGTTGACATAATTAAATATATTAACATTAAAACCTATTCTCGTTTTATTACAACATGATTTTATTTTGCTTAGAAATTGATCTATATCGGTTGGCCCCGAATTGAGAACACACTGTTATCTTAAATGAGTTAATGTTATTTATCGCTATGAATAACCTAATATTAATCAATATTGTTTTACATTAGAAACGTCGTCTAATTATTATTAAAGGTAATGAAACTGCAACCGAATATAACTGAACGCATGCAATTCATTGTGGATTAAGTAGTAATTAATTAATTAATTTAATCACAAATAACATATATTTATTATTTCTAAAAGACTGATTTAAATGATGTAAAATGATGATTGGTGTCAGTTTTTTTACTAATATTATTATAATATTACGTGTTATTCCTAAAAACTTAAAATACCCAGCTTAGGGGCAAGAAAATAAGCCAGCCCTCAGACTGTTTTATAAAATTGATCGTTTGTTTAACTAAGTAATCCTTCAAACTGATTTTGGCTACGGTGAATCAGTTATAGAGGCTAGTATGATTATGTGGCTCTCATAAACCTATACACCTACCATAATTATGCCAAAGAGTATGGACAACCTCGAAAAACTAGTGGGAATCATTTGAATTATTTTACATGATTAGTCTACTCTCATAATAACTTTACTTGAATACTATATAACTCATTTTATCTAACCTAAATAAAGTGTCATATATAGTTTTAATTCCCCTCACCCCAACCCCTTTTTAGAAAATAAAAGTAGCCTATAACTGTCTCCAGGGTCCACTCTATCTCTATATCAAAATTTGTCATAATCGATTCAGCCAAACAAACTCACTTTCGCATTTGTATTAGTTAAGATGTAACAACATACAGACACCTTTAAGTTATTATACGGTTGAACATAACTGAATCATAATAATTGTGTAGTCTTGATATTCCATAATGAAAAATAAAAGACACTGGACGAGTTAATCTGCTATCTAAACTTTTAAAATATCAAACCCAGTTTTTTAAATACCATGTTATCGAAGTTACTAGATGCTAGACTGCTCTGTATAACGAAGCTAAAAGAAAGTTCTAATTAACTATATACGATATATTTTATCTTATCTCAATTACAAAAGCTCAACAAAAGCTTAAGTAGTTTTTTTAGCTTTTAAATTCTTTAATACAATACTGATTTTATTAATATTGAGCCTAAAGGTAAATAAAATATACGGCTCAAAATTATACAATAGTAGGTATATAAATGAAAATGTCATTTATGTTCCTGGTTTTAACAATTATATTGTACCTAGTATGATTAAGTGAATACTGGGTTGCCATGGTTGTTATTCACCATAACAAACCATTTTATTTTTGTATAAAACACCAGGCAAAAATTAACCCACTGTGGCTCTACCTACCCCTACATTGAATATGTCGTTAATTCATTTATGAACTATGTCAATAATTAATAGATACCTACATGACAACTGTTAGAATATTATTTTTCACGGATGGATACCAGTTTCAGGAAAAAAAATAAGATATATAAATATAAAAATTTCTCCGTATCGTTGAGCACAAACAAGTATTGAAGACATTTGTCTGATGAAGTATCTATAATTTATTTTATCTATTATCATCTACCTAGTAACGTTAGTGTTAGAAATTAGACTAACCGCTCCAAAATACTAAGAAAGTATAAAAAGAACCCAATACTAGGATAATATATGTTTAGGTTATTCTATTGTCCTGTGTAAGTTTATGATAATATTGATTCTTTAAATGAATATATTAATATTTCGTAACATCCACTAACTTCATCCAGCTCTGAAAATAACTGGATATGGTTTTGTATTGTATTTTCCTGAATAAAATATGATAATTATATGATACAAGATATACATGGAACTATTTGTTAAGATTATCATTTGGATAGCAATGACCTGTTTAGGAGTAAATTTATTGGAATAACTTTTCGCTGAATTATTGGCGTCAAAGCAATAGCGGGGATGATCTCACCTCTTGTCGCTTTTTCTATCCAGTGATAATGTTACTGAGTTTAAACACCGACAGTAACCTTGTTTGCAAAGTGATAGGTCCCGGGTTCGATTACCAGCCGAGGCAAACTTGAGTTTTACACATAAAGTTTGTTCTCGGATATTTGGTTAGAGTCCGATACAAAGAGTACTAGCGCATTGGGTATCCGTTAATAATATTGTAACTGTTATGTTGCATTATAATTAAGTAACTAAATAAATATTGATAGACATTTCACACAACGCCAAATTAAGCATAACTTTTTCGGTGGATACCTACCTGATGGCTGATAGAAGCTTTTTGTAAATACATAGATAGTAAGACCCGGACACTGAACAAACATTCGTCACACTAATATTTGTCCTGTATGGGAATCAAACCGACGAGTATAGCGCAGAAGGCAGATACCAAATGACCTGTGAGGCCAGTCAAATTTAAAATTATTCCACCGTTGACCAGCCTAATATATGTATGAAAACACCTGCCTTACTATGAGGCATTATACCTTACCCTTAGCTACCACTCATAGACTCCCTACTAGTTACAATCATAATGCACTCCACGTCCGCACAGCTAAAACACTAATGTCGATTATAAGACATTATTAATTAGCTTGCTCTTGAAAAATTACCGATGTTTTGCTATCTATAGTTCAGTTATTTCAACAAAAACTTATGTCATTTACCAATATATAAAAACATAATGGGAAAGTTAGTAAATGTGAAAGTAGTTGCGTGTAGTTATTTATAGATAATAGTTTATGTCGTTCAATGTTTCTATGTTAATTCTAATCTCCATTCGTCTTATTATCGTCTTTGTTTCGTTAAGACAAATATTTTTGTGTACAATAAACATAAATACATATTGATGGACATTTCACACAGCGCTATCTAGCCCCAAAATAAGCATAGCTTGATACTATCTGATAGAATACCTTACTTTTATTTTTTGCAAAAACACAATACATATTAACACACTACATTCGTCACACAAATGTTTGTCCGGGTCGGAATCGAACCCATGACGCAAAAGGCAGAGTTATTACTGAACTGTGAGGCCTGTCAAAAATGTATTTTATTATGTCCTAAATTGTAAGTCTCTTTTAAATAGATTTTAATGTAATGTTAATTCCTGTCTTGTTACCGTTACTAACTATTCAGACTCCTTAACGTAAATAAATAAATAAAGTGTGCGTACGTGTTGTGTATATAATGTTGTCACAAATAATACAAAAGATTGATTACGAATATAATTTTATTAACAATTTTAATTTAATGACTGTAATTTAAGTCGATATCGTATTTACAATTTGCATTTCGTTTATAATACATTTTTACAATTCTCTCGCGAGTCACTATTACTAACGTAACGCCCCCCCGACTAAATTAATTAATACGCATTATATTTAAATTTACAAAATTAAATATTTATCTTAATAGCAAATGTCGAAAACTACAATACTAGATCACTACGATATTTAAATCATACTTTTATTCAAATGATATAACTGTCAGAATTAACACGTAATATTTCGTAAATGTTAATTTGTCTGTCGTTACAATTTTAAATGATCATAAAATTGTTAATATTTAGTGATTGTAATAAGAACACAAAACAAAACCTCTCATTATATGATTGTCATCTGTCACATAGTTTGAGTGTAATTGCAATTTATTGTAATATATTTTTTACTATTGTAAATTCTAACGACAGATCCATAGTCGCGTCTCCCTAATCTCATGGTGAAGATGGAATATTGACTTTGTGACAATAACAAAGAATATAAATAGCGTGACGCGCCATTGTTTCACTCAATTGCTAGTATCTATGACAATGAAGAGGTTTTCAAATAATGATCATCATTAAAACCCAGGTATCAATTTGAGTCAAGATCTGGGTAAGGCGTCTGAATAAAAAAGCTATAAAATTGAAGATATCTCTTGATTTATAATTGAGTGTACTTCAAAGATATTTTTAAGCAATTAATGAATTTTACAACGGTTGCGACGTATATTAAACATAATGCGATATTTTTTTGTGTGGTTTTACTCAATTTAATTTTTGATTACTTAAATTATTGTGTATTCGCCACTTTTTAATTCAGTTACTTAGCCGTACCTTTAGGCCTAAGTATTTAGAGAGAGCAATAATTAAGCTATTTTTGAAAATAAATAAGCCTCAAAAGACTTTGTAAAAACTACCGAATCATTCGTTCAGGTTCAAACTAGGATAATAAACTAATATCATAATATTCCTTCGAATATAATTATCTACATTATTTTTAACAGTTACAGCTATAACATACAACTAAAACCAGATATGATAAATAAAATCTATAACGATAGATAAGATCTAGTACAAATATTTAGGTAATAAATGCTTCTCTCGAAAAGCAAAGATTGCGATCTCTCACCATAAAAAATAGCATGGTAAGTAATCAAATAAATTATCTTAAAATCTGAGTAAAGGGATGATAAATTATATTATAAAATTAACCCTGTTGTACCTCGAAAACAGCAATGTATTTTCAGCTGAGTTTTTAAAATCATAAGGATACTTTCACGTAAGCCTAAGCGTCGCCCGTCGCCTGACGGCCGAACGTTAACTAAAGTGTGTGGGTAGGGTGGCAGTACATACCTGACGAGACGGAGTTCACTCGTCGCACTCATTGTACACTTTCAATATCAGAATATAATAGAGCGGCATGTGACGCCTCTCATCAACACCGGACGCATCACGGAATCTGCTAAAACTAGGATAATAGATAACTTTTCGTCTATATTGCATCGTTCGTCACGGGCATAACACGGGAGTCACGTCTCTATGTACAGTGTCAGCGGTCGCGGTCGCGGCGGCGTTACTCCTCGTCTACGTTAATCTCGGAGTCGACGGAGTCCTCGTCGTATGTGGAGGAGGAAGCAAACCCGCGGCCGAGCAGCGCGGACCGGTTCTTGGCGGCGGCGGCCCGGTCGCGCTGCCGCCGGTTCTTGAACCAGTTGCCGACCTGCGTGGGCGTGAGGCCGGTCGCCGCCGCCAGCTCGCGCTTCTTCGTCGGGTTCGGGTACGGGTCCTGCAGGTACCACTCGCGCAGCAGCGACCGCGTGCGCTCCTTGAAGCAGTGCGTCTTCTGCTCGCCGTCCCATATGGTGCGCGGCAGCGGGAACTTCTTGCGCACGCGGTACTTGTCGACGGGGCCGAGCGGGCGTCCGCGCAGCCGCTCCGCCTCCTGGTAGTGCGCCTCGAGCCAGAGCGCCTGCAGCTTCGCGTGGCTCGACCGCTGGAACCGGTGCCGCTCGAGGATCGCGTACAGCTCGCGGTGGCGGCCCGCGTGGTACGCGACCACGGCGCGCGCGCGCAGCACTGCCTCGCACCGCTCCAGCTCCGCGACGTTCGGGTGCGCCACCGGCAGCGACCAGAGGAACCGCGCGAGCCGCTCCACGTCGCCGCTCTCCTCGAGCGTCTCGCACACGGTGGCCACCTGCGACGCGCTGAACGAGAGCGTCGGCAGCGGCATCAGCGGCGTCGGCGCGGCCAGCTCGAGCGCGCCGAGCGCGGTGGGCGCGGGCGCGGCGGGCTCGGCGGCCGCGGCGCGCTCCGGCGTCGCGGGCCCGCACCGCGCCTCCAGCATGCGCGCGTGCAGCGCCGCCGTACTCGCCTCGTCCCAGGAGCCGCGCATCGGAGCGAGTGTGCGCGCCGGAGTCGCGCGCGATCTGACCGCCCGCCCGACGCGGCCGGCCGGGACGGGGCGCGGGGCGGCCGCGAGCCCCTATTGGCCGGGTGGGGCTCCGCCCCGGCGGGCGGCGGCCGCGTTTAACTCGGCGGCGCGCGGCGGGGCGCGGCCGCCCCGCGCCTCCATGATCCGTCACGCACACCGCCGCGCCGCGCCGCGCCGCGCCTCGATCGATTACCTGCAAACCCGCAATTAATAGCCTCCGTGCGACCGGCCGCGGCCGTGTGTATTACCCGCCCCGTGTTTGTATTGCCTATCGCCGATCACCGTTACCAAGTAATTTTACCCGTGATTACACGTCGACCTGTCGGCGTGTCGGCTCAACAAATAGCTAGACGGAATACGTATAAAACGCGTACTTGCCTACATGTATCATAGAACAACTTTGTTGCTTGTTTACATTTTCACTCTTAGAAATTATCGATCACGGTCGTTTTGTTGGAGTTTTCAATGTGAATAAATGTGCCCAATAAGCTTATAATATCATATATGCATACAGGTCTTAACCTAACGTGACCCACAATGTATGAAATTGATCAAAAAACTGAAATAAATCCACCAAGTATCAAAACCGTTCAGTCGGCGTACCGTGGAGCGAGATTTCAGCGCGAAAGCCTTTCGAGAGTATTAAGTTATTGAACGGCAAACCACACCCAAGCGGCTGTAACGCTACACAGGTATCCCCCCACCCCCCGGGGCGGGGGGAACACCCCCTCACCCTCCCGCCGGCACCCCCTAGCACCCCCGGGGTAGCGTTACGAGCCATTACGTGTTGCGAAGAGAAGGATATTATTACGACCAATATGGATTTATTTTCGGGGAAATATATGAGAACGTAATTATATGGCGGGTGCTGGTGTTAGGGTAGAGTCGCTCTACATTGTCAACGGTTGCTGGTACACAAGACTGAATGTAATAACGCATTATTTTTGTGTAAAATATGTTTAATAAATAAATTATCAGTTAAAAGCTCTTGTAGGTATTTACTATGATTAAAAAATATTTAAGAATATTTACGTACCTAATAACAAACTGAATTTTAATATGTAATGGTGTGAATATGTATAATATGTTGTATTTAAAAAAAACTATCACGTACCTGGTTCCGATAGTACAAGCTATGGGCTAGATAGCACTGTGTGAATTGTCCACCAATATTATATTATCTAGCTATTGATATATTTTTTGAACCAAGATTAGATCATTCTCAAATGATCAGGCACCGATCAAAACTGTTATTGCCTAGTTATAGAACTTCGGGAATTTATCGTTAAAATAATCGACACGCCTTCCCTAATCCTGAACGAATCGAAAGTTACAGTGGTAAACGTTCCGAACGAAAACATCTTGAGGAAACCAGTTGTAGCCAAATCTCCGGGAGCCAACTTCAAGTTGAACTGCCTCGCATCTAACATTGTGTTCCGGTATCCTGAACTGAGAGCCAGCTCGTAAATATACACAGTTAAAGTCCCTGTGGCCCGGAGAAGCGTGTGCTGTGGCCCGGAACACAGTTCGCTTCCGAATAGACTTAATATTACATATTGTGTTATCCTACTTAGAAGCTTAACTAAATATTAATGGACATTACACACAAAGTTATCTAGCCACAAATAAGCATAGCTTGTGCGATGGGAACTATGTAGGCAACTGTTATTATATTTTTATACATTTTTGTAAATAGGCACATAAATAGGAATATGTGAATACCCAGACATAGAACAAACTTCTATGTTTGTCACACAAATTTTGTCGTAGATAAGTAGCGAACCCGTGACCTGCAGCGCAGAAGGCTGTTACCACTGAGCTGTGCAACTCGGTAATGAGTAAGATTAAAAAATTGTTAGTCCATCAAAATGTGGATGCCACACGTAATGGAGATGTACGATCCAGAATTGTGTTGTTTCAAGAGATTTGCTCTGATTTGCATTTTTCCGTCGCTCGCTGCGTGGCGGGGTCGAGCCGGCTTTCGATTTGATTAGCGCATCCGTTCGGGTTAATCCCTGAACCCCTGAAAAAGGCTTGGAAAAATAAACAGTGAATATTTTATCGCGTTTCTCTTCTGTCCCTTTTCACTCGTATTTTGAAATGCAAAGAACTGTACTGGGTATTTAGTAAGATTTTAGTTATTATTTTGTATCCTATTAGTGTCAATTATAATGGTTAAAAAGCTATGTTATAAAATTAATATAATACTAGCATTCTGTTAATATATTTAAGGGTTTCTCGTATGTTCTTCCCCATGGAGGGTCAGATAGGCTTTGAACAGGCGTCAAACTTAGCGATAAGTACGCGTGATCTTATGTTATGAATATTATTGACGTTTCTAAGCCATTTCTTTATAAATTCTATGGATATAAAGTTTTTGACTTTGAATACTTGTAATCTCTTAGATATTTTTATGGCATTCAAAGATTCTCTAAGCATATCTAATAAATAGGCTCTTAATGAAATGAAATAAGTTTTATCGCTTTGTTGCTGAAATGAAAAGCGATTATTATTATAAATTATATTATTATTCGTAAATAACACGTATTTTATTTATTCGCAAATAACACATACATATATTGCTACTATTTTGAAGATTTCTACGTTTTAAATATGGCAGCAGGTATTTATTAAAGAAGTCAGTTAAGTCGCGCGTGATTTAATTTCACAGAGTGTTGAGTGGAAAGTTTCATAAGCAGGACGTAAGAGTCGGGAAGAGGTTGGTTGGGTTCCGTATAGAATTTACATGTTCATATTCGGAATATATTATTTTGTTGCAATTCTAGGATGGAAAGGAATTACTTTGGAAGGATTTACTAAAAGAAAGCATTGGAAGAATTTAAAAGTCAAAGTCTAAAACTTTTTTTCAGGTCCAGACTTGTAATAAAAATGACTTTGAAACGTCAGTTAGTCGGAAATATAAAGTCACGCATACTTATAGCTAATTTTAATGCCTGTTCAAACCCTAGATCCTCTTTTAGGTGAACAGCCAAGAAACTCCTAAAGGAGGGATTCCTTTCTTTATGACGGGCATGATCCTTTATCAATTCATGAACTAACATTTGTAGTTGGGAAAGCAACGGTAACGATTAGCTCACCACTTACCACGCGTAGTAGAACATAATATGACGTGGTTCATCTACCCTTTCGGGGTAAAAGCCTGTTTTTATTTGTTTATCGATGTTAAGATATAGATAGTAGGTAACCTTAAGACAAAAACTTTCTTTCTTCATTGAGAGTTATTCGTAACTTACTAAGTAAATATTAAAAGTCACATAGATAACATTCCCTGCAGGAAGTGAAGCCTTCTTCAAACCAAAACCTACAAAATTAAATGTACCAAAGATAAGTGGCCCGGCGTACCAACCTCCGCCCGGTGTGATGTTCGTATCGTGTTCCGGCGAAGCCTTCTGTTCGGTAATACACCCCCCACTCTACTACCCCCCACCCCTACCCCCCCACAACTCCCCCCACCCCCTCCCGATCGATACAGGAGGAGGGGGAGGGGATCTTTGTTTGGATGATATAAAATCTTCAGGGGTGTGGTCTGTCATTTCGTGATTGCACTGCCATTACTATGATTTATCTGAAAAGGAATATTTTTCTATTGTAGTTGGAAATTTTTCGCTTTCTTTGGGGCTGATTTTATTAGCGCTTTTATTGGGATGCGAATGTATGACAATTACGTGTTAAAGGTATGAGAAAGCCCCATACCTAAACAACATCGGAAATAAAATATCACAAGCCATTTATTTATAAAGATCTGCCCTGCACCGTACAAAACAGACTTTCGATCCGTTTGTAAACGTACCAAAGTCGTTAGAACTAGCAATAACGTCCTAACCATTTGCCGAGGAAAATAAAATATAACTACATAACGAAAATCATACATATTTGTGACGAACATGTGTAATATTCATAAATAAATATATACAGAAGCTTTCGTAAGCAAATTGCGTGATTTATAAGAGAGAGCTACTGATTTGAGCGTCATTTGAGCGTCATTTGAGCGTCATTCGCGATAGAATTGAACATTGTGTGAACAATGCTCGAACGAACTAGACATGTCATTGTTCGGACAAATTTACCAACAAGCATTCCAAAAATCCCACACAGTACGGACAGTGCAATCGTCTCTCGGTCGTTGGGCAACGGCGAAATAATAAAACAGCTGAAACGACTCACAGCCGCGAATACAATATGCTATTTTGCATTTGTGAATTTGAAAGTAAAATCTGTGTAGCTACTGTGTCGCAACATAGTTACATTTACTTCCCCCATAAAGTATCACCCGCGCCATTCTAAGCCTTACGTACCCGTAACAAGTGCCAGGCGTCCGGACAAAGCCGGACACGGTCAGGCTTTTTGGTTGCGTGTCCGGCCAAATTAATTGGTTAGGCTTTTTAACTTTGGCTAGTTCCTTTACATTTTTCATTGGTATAAAGAAGACTTATTCATTCAATTTTATTGCTGTTTCATTAGAATAGCCTCATAGCTCAGACTGGCCTCATAGCTCAGTTGGTTAATAACCCTACCTTCTGCGCTGTTGGTCGTGGGTTCGATCCCCACTCAGGACAAACATTTATGTGACATTTGTAACATTGATGTTTGTTCTTTGTCTGGGTGTTAATATGTATTATATGTATGTATTTACAAAAGAAAAGTATATAAGTATTATATCAGTTGTCTGGTTCCAATGACACAAGCTATGCTTAGCTTACTTTGGGGCTAGATGGCGCTGTGTGAAATGTCCACCAATATTTATTATTATTATTATTATTAATTTAAGAAGATGGAAAAGTTAAATGATTATGGTCTGATATATGATGCAAAAGTCAAGTTAAATTTTTTTTGAAGCTCTTTTTATGCTAAGACTAAAAAATTAGATGTGTCAGACATTTTTACCAAAATGTCCGGCTAAACAAGCCGGTCTGTCCGGGTTTTCGGTATCACGACCTGTCAGCCCTACCCGTAACCGTGCAAAGTGCGGCGGGTCTGTGAGACCGGCGCGGCGCGCGCGGTTATCTGTTTGACGGACAATGCGTAATACGTCATGAAGCGTAGTTTACGATCGCGAGGTATCGCTGGCGGCCGCGGCGCGGGCGACACTCGCTTACCGGGAATGATTTGTGTTTGGTTCAAACCATTTGATGGGTATTGATCATTCTCACGACTGAGTAATAGCCGCGTGGGAGTGTCAAAACGTAAGAAAAAAAGAGAAAAGTAAATTACATAATAATGATTATTTTATTTAGGTGTGAGAGAGACGGGTAATTAAAAAGATTGATACATTAGCGGTTTAGTACTCTGTTTGCAAATCAGTAGGCTACTACTAGTCACCAGTTCTATCGAAAATATTTTAGTGCTCATCAAAGAGGCTCATTTTATTCTTAAGTACACACATGTTTTCAAATGTCCTCACGATTTTTTCCTTCACCACATAAATTTATTACACTGCGCATATAACTTATTGGTGCACGTCGGGAAATCAGTGTCAACTTAGTAATTAACTATTTAAGGTACTTAGGTTCACTCAACAAATAAATCTGAACAGTAGCTGCTTAGTAGAGCCTTATTTGATGTTTATTAAAATAACATATCGTACGAAACTCGCATGCTGTGTTGACTAGGATGAGAAATTACACCGAGATTTTTTATGTCAAAATTTATATTTAGAATTATTAGTTGAGTGTAAATTTCAATTTGTGAACCGTTTAAACAAAAAAAAACTATATTCTATAAACTAAATCAATTGTCGTATCTCCACAACTGTATCCACGTCCCAACAAAATGACATTCGTTTTCGATCACAAAGCAAATTACGGAGTCAAAGCTATCAATAATTGAACGTCCCACCGGCGACCGCATGGCTGGACGTCAAGAATAGCAAAAATGAGACGAGCGGAATGATCACAGAGCCCAGTAACCCTTCAGCATGGTTAGTTGGGCCTCCGAGACCGCGCGCGGGGCTAAAGGGTTAAGTGTAATCACACATGAAATTACCGGTACGGTAAAAACGATTTCGCTCATTCCGAGACATTACATATAGCAAGTTTGTGACTTGTGTAGTTATCTAATTGGGTATTGTCATCTGCCGTGCTACCTATCATCAGGTGGTCATCATCGAGAGTGGGTTGGCCGAATGGTACGCTCCTACTTTTAGTCCGAAGGTTCCAACCTAGAACAGAAGAGTAGAATGTGTCTTGAATGTTTGTGCGCAATATCAGTTTATTTTAATTTTTTATTAATATTGGTGGACATTTCACACAGCGCACACAGAGAGCATACATTTGTGTGAACATAGATGTCTGTCTGGCTGTTTAATATGTATAACGTATTTACAAAAAAGTATAAAAGTATTATATCAGTTGTCTGGTTCCCATGATATGCTTAGCTTACTTTGGGGCTGGAGCTGTGTCAAATGTACAACAATATATTAAAAAAGAAAAAAAAGACGTGTGGCACTCGGAGACTGCCGCGGTAAAGCTATTGCGCGTGATATTTCAAAAAGTCATTAAAAGTTCTGGTATTTATCGATAGATGGAAAAACTAAAAAGTATCACCGCTGTGCCGGTTGGAGTGGGGGGTTTTAGGTTTTTTTCGTTACGGAATTTCTGGATTCGGTCTCCACGCTCAAGGCCCGCGATAGAAGCTATGCAATAGCTTAAAAAAATGTTAATTACTACCTTCAGCCCTGTAGGTCATGTATTCGATTCCCATCTAGAAGAAACATTTTCTTGACCAAAATAGTTGATCGCTATTTCTGGGTGTTAATATTTAGGAATATATTTACAAAAAAGTATTTTGTTGTAGTGTAGTGTATTAAAAAGGGGGTTAGATAGCTCAGTACGAAATGTCCTCCAATATTTATTCATTATTTATTTAAGTGTATTATTTCATTTTTTATCCTATTTACATATTTTACAGACACAAGATCTTTTGCCCACATTCTCAGCTCTGGATTTGGCCAGTCAGAAAAGCAGGAGTCCAGCAATGGAGATTGCAAATCATTGTAACAATAAGAGCACGGGACAACTTGTGTGACATCAGTATTCAGGTAAGCACCTTCTATTCTGTTGCCGGTGCTGTCTGAACGCGTATTGTGGAACACCCACAAAGGACGCAGCCCTTCCGCAGTTACGCGTTACGATAGCCTGTGGGACCAGTCTAAAGACATATGCCTCAAACATACAGGCCTCATAGCTCATTACCCTGCCTTCTGCGCTGTAGGTCGTGGGTTCGATTCCCACCCTGGACAAACATTTGTGAGGAACATAGATGTTCTGTGTCTAGGTTAATATGTATTATATGTAGGTTTTACAAAAAAAAAGCAATTGTCTGGTCCCCATGATACAAGCTATGCTTAGCTTACTTTGGGGCTAGATAGCGCTGTGTGAAATGTCCACCAATATTATAATTATATTATGGTCCTTAGGTTCCGCCATCTTCTCCCTCACGCTATCAGGCACACTCAGGCACACTTTAAAAGTTGCTATGGAGTTTACTGGCTGTGGACCTCCCATGTACCAAGTTCATCCGGGGAAGTACTGCGCCTAGCAGTAACGCATAGGTACGCAGTAAGCTGTGGGTGCTGGTGAAATCACAGGGAGTGAGACATCCCACCTCCACAACGCAGTCTTCCCATACCTAAGTAGGGGAGTTTTGTTATGGGCAGAGATTACCGTTTAACACAGCATCTTGCTAGTTTCATATCTTAATTACATAAAAATATTAACGAGCTCTAGTGTGGGTTATTATTATTAATATATGTTATTATATTAACTATGGTTTCATCTTTATGCAGTAGCAGTAGAACTTATGCCAATTTCGGGGAAGTACTGCAATCATACCCATTTCTGCCAACAAGCAGTGTTGCATATGCCTCTTAGCTTCCGGTATATCTAAGCTGCATACGCCATCAAAACTTCAAATTCTTAAGTTGGAGTTCCCATGGTGCGCTAATGTTATCAAAAGTTATCAGGCCACGCACTCTTATTACTGTGTATTATTTTGAAATATAGCCTTCGAACCTCTGTGCAATCGTCAGTTTCTTATAACTTGTACTGCGTTGTAACAGCACTTACGGTTTAAGAATTTTATTTTCTCAAAAGAATTACATAATTCACTTACAGAGAAAAACACATTAAATAATAAATTTGCCGGTATGCGTAGTAAGCAAGTACATTATTTGGTTTCCAACAATTGTGAATCCCATATGCTACATCAAATTTGAGCCTAAATAAAACTAAAAAATAATACAAATCAAGAGATAAACAGATAATATAACATAAGAGGGTAGGCACATCAAGCCCGCGAATCATACCCACAAAAAGCTGTTAAATAAGTTAAGTAATAGTTGTTTGTTAAGGCCTAGTGCACAGTGATAAACCGAAACATTCAGTTGCAATTATTTGAGTGTTTTATTATTCTATGCAACTAACCAGAGAGGAATCCTTTAGTATGTGGTCTTTGAGTATTTTTTTGAAAAGTGCAAATGATTTTACCCCTTTAATATCTTTTGGCAGTTTGTTGTACATTTGCGCACCTTCAAACATTATGTTCTTTTTGCCATAATTTGTTCTCGGGGCTCTTAAACAAATATTGTTCGCTTGCCTTGTCACACACTTTTGAAATTGAGCCTTTTTTGTAAATGTTATTTGCGAGTTAATATCTTTAGTTAAAATTTTTCTAATTAATATGCATGTGTTAAATTTGTACATCTGAGCGAGGTTCATGAGTTTCGTTTCACCATAAATCTTAACAGTAGGTGTTAAATAATCGTATCGAAATAAAGTTTTAATAATCTTATTCTGAGCCGTTTGTAAAGCCTGTAAATTGGATTTAGCCGCCGTTCCCCAAACCTCAATTAGATAGTTTATGTGAGGTTTTACCATACTATTGTAGATCGCAAATCTAACTTGTTTGGGAAGGCACCGCACCATACCACGCAGTGCACCTGTTAACGATATCAGTTTAGATCGAATATTATCTATGTGCGGTTTCCATGTCAGTTGGCTGTCTAAAATTAGACCAAGATATTTTTCCTTATCTACTTTATTTATTATTTCACCATTAATGGTAGGAGGATCATAGTTGCCAATTTTTTTGTTTTTCGCCGTAAATATAATATAGTTCGTTTTTGATATATTTATTGTGAGAAGGTTAGATTGTAACCAGGTATGTAGCAGATCTAAATCATGCTGTGCTTGTTCTAGGATATAAGCCATTGAGTTACCGGAGTAAAAGAGACTAGTGTCGTCAGCATAGAGTGTAATGTCCCCTTTCAAACCAATTTCATGTATGCTATTAATGTAAATTAGAAACAACAACGGTCCTAAAATCGATCCTTGGGGGACACCGTAAGTTATAAGTTGGGGTTTACTGTGATTTCCATCTAATTTAACTATCTGGTATCGGTTTGTAAGATAGGATTTGAAAATTTCGAAGGCAGTGTTAGTGATTCCAATGTTTTGCAATTTCAACAAAAGTATTTCGTGGCTTACGGTGTCGAATGCTTTTTTCAAATCTATAAATATTCCTAATGTTATTTTCTTTTTGTCAATATTAAGTTTTACTGTTGTTACCAAGTCAATTGTTGCTGTAAGCGTGCCGGATTTAGGCCTAAAACCGTACTGCTTTTCATAAAGGAAATTTTGAGATGAGAGGAATTCACTTAAACGATTATGTATTATCTTTTCGAATATTTTCGATATTACAGGTAATACTGATATGGGTCTATAATTCCCGGGGTCCATTTTATTACCTGATTTGAAAATAGGACAAACTTTAGCCGTTTTTAAAGAATCCGGAAATCGACCTTCATCTAAACAGCTATTAATACATTGAGTCAGATTTCCAATAACCAAGTCCTTAACACATTTAACCACTTTGGTGCTTATTCCGTCGATTCCAGTACTAGTATTGGAGTCTAAGTTGTCTATGATTTTACCTACTTCTTCGACTGATGCATGTTTAAGTTTCGAGAGTAAAGCATCCCGCAATTGTACATTTTGAGATGAGCAACAGGATAGGCCAGTATTATACGTATGTGTAATTTTACATGCTAGTTCAGTACCTATATTAGAGAAAAAATTATTAAAGCACTCACATATTTCTGTAGTATCTGTTATCAATCCTGTGGAAGTATTAAGTTTAACAGGAATCGAAGTGTTCTTTGTTTTGTTACAAGCCAGATTATTAATAAGTTGCCACATTTTAAAAGGATTGCTCTCACAATTTTTAAATGCCCTATAGTAGTAATTATTCTTAGCTGTTTGAATATCTATGTGCACTGATTTTTTTAGCTGAATGAACTGTGATCCAAGCTCTTCATCCTGCGGTGTTTGTTTTAATTTATGCCACAATATATTTCTTTTGTTTATAGATGTAATAATATCCTTGTTTATCCAGTCTTTCCTTGGGGGATTGAGTAGTTTAGTTTTTATCATCTTAGTTTTTGATATAAATTGTAATAGCAAGTTTTCCAATGATTCGTATTCCATACTTAAGTCAGTAGTCATAGCGTCTTTTACATTTTTATGTAACTTTTCGTAATTTATTGATTCATATTGTACTCGTTTTGGCTTTTCTGGTGTTGGTCTGTGTACTTCAAAGTAAACTTGCTTGTGATCTGACATAGCGCTTTCAATTATTGCCATGTGAAAAGTGTTACCTTGTAGGCTTGTACAGACGTGATCGAGTATAGTTTTGGAGGTTTCCGTTTCACGTGTGCAGTGTTCTCTGTCAATTTTGTTTAATATTCTAAAACCAGCCTCTTTTAGTACCAGTTTGTATTCTTTGATAGATTTCTCTTTACTTAATAAATTCAGATTATAATCGCCAAATACAATAGCTCTTTTTCTTTTCATTAGTTGACTGCTATAAGTTTCAAGGAACTTGTTTATACTTGCAGCAGGCTTCTTGTATACAGCTCCAACCTCCAGAGAAAGTTTGTTGATATGGATCCATAAGAAATGATTGCCATCTTCACACTGGTCATCTATAGCTTCATGTTGTATAGTGTTATGCACATATATAGAAACTCCACCGCCTCGAGATTTAGTCCTGTAATTGTAGTAGTGTGTGTAATTAGGCAATTTGAGTCTTTGTGCTTCGGACTCATCTTTTATCCATGTTTCCGTCAGGATTATGACATGTATTGTTCTTTGTAAAGACTCTGCGACACATCTAATTTCATCAAGTTTACCTGGTTGGACAATGCTGCGCACATTTGCATATAAAAAGTTTATACATTTTTTGGTTGTCGTTATATCTGAGTAACTAGAAGCAACTTCATAGGAGATGTCACTGATTTTTTGTTTTGTTGCATTTTCTCTGGTGTTCAGTTTTTTGGTTGCTGCTTGATGATCTTAGGATTTCCTTTTACGTATTTTATTATTAAGTCAGTCTCTCCATTTTCTTTACGCAGTTGCAGTTCCTTTCTTAGATTGTCCATGAATTTTTGTTGATAGGATGTCCGATCAGAGTATACTCTGACACCATCTACATTCAGCGTGCTTTTATTACGCAGGATGGTTTTGACTATTTCCGGAGTTGTAAAACAGACTTTCAATGGACGTGTTTTCTTGTCTTCGTATTTACCGAGGCGAATCACATTCTCAGCTTTCGGGCAGTCGGGATGTATGGTTTTGATAATTTTGTCTGCTTGACAGCAATCGCGTTCGCGTCTTAATTGGAAGTCATCTGTGTTTTGCTCAGGGATGCCCGTTATTACAATGTTCTTGCTTCGTTCTGCACGATCTTGTATTTCGACAATAATTTCGCCGTATGTATTTGGTAATGCATGTCGTTCTGCGAATGGTAGGTTTTGATCTGATTTCAGATGTTCAACTTCATTCCGCAGTGATTTTATATTTTCTTCATTTGCCCGTACAGTATCTGATAGTGTTACTACCTGTGTCTTAAGGTTTGCATTTTCCAGTATCAAATTCTCACTAGTATTCTTTATATCGTATAGCTGTTCTTTAATTGAAGAAATGTTTTCACTTATTGTATTTATATTTTCTATATGACATCTGCTGGATTCTTTAAGAATGTTTATAATTTCTTGTTTGAACTCTTTGAATTGGTAGGTAAAGTCATCTTCGGGTGCTTTCCGTTTTCGCAACAAAGAGGGTTCATCTGATCCAGTTGTACGAAATTTAGACAGATCAGGATAGGAGTTGCTATTTCCTCCGGAAGACACGGTTATATTTTGCGATCCACCCTTAGTCGGAGACCTTTTAACACTCATTGTAATTTGTCAATGTAGAATGAAATACTCGCTAAGCTTATCGCTCCGCTCCAATACGTACGCTCCTTTACAATGCGACAAGCTGACAAGGTGGCCGCCGAGCACCGCCGAGTATTGCCGGAGTGCCGCTGTTCCTTTCACTCAGAGGACCGAATAGCGCACACGCAGTTTTCGCCTATAGCTAAACAACGTATGCGTACAAGCGCCGCGTATTGAAAAATTAACGTTACGCGAAATACTTAAGGCACAAAATGGAATAAAGGTAATTAATGATTATTTAAAGAATTTTGCTACACGTCTGCTTACTACGCGTGCCGGTAGGCTTGTTCAAACTTGTGCTTAACTGCTTGTGGTTAACTTGGCCGGTAAGCGCCATTGTTCGACGGCAGTTTAGCGAAAGCAATTTCGTGTTTTACGCGCGCAGATATGAACACGCTATTGCGAAACGACCGTCCGTATCTGACTTCGGGACACCATTTTAAATATATTGAAATATATTTTTCTTTAAATATATGTGATAAACATGACCAAATTTGATTTTTAATATTAAGATACAAGTCACTAAAAGTCATAGCTAGTTCTCAAGTAAGAATATTTATGATAAATGGATCGTCTGAACATCACAGGACATATTATGGATTAATGGAAGAAAGTACAAAAAATGGTAAAACTTCTAAAACAAAGTGAAATAAAATAAAAAAAAGAGGAAACATTACATTGGAAAGGCTTTATGAAGTTTTCATCCAAACACCCAACTCAGGTGGAGCGAACAATGAGAGATCCCAAGCCGCAGTTTGAAGCGGTCCATACATCAAGCTCTGATCAGTTTATGTGACGTCTGGCATACTCAACCACTGGGTTGCGGTCGCAGCAGCTAATGAGAAAAGCACAAATTATCGGTGTATTGACAGAAAGTTAAAGGCACAGTCTGTCGTTGCCTCTAATACATTTAGTGCGGTCGCGTGCACGTCGACACAACAATAGCGATACTTACTTAGCTAGGTAAGTGTAGTTTCTCAGATCCTAGTGGCGATAACTAGAGTGAAGTAACTAGTGGCGATAACTAGAGTGAAGTAACTAGTGGCGGACAGGGACTTTTTAATGTTAAGTGGCGATGAAACGTGAATAAAGCTATTACCATTGTTATGATTAATTATATTATTTATAGGATTCAAACGATTCGCCTCGACTAGGACTCTCTGGACAAACACAAATACACAACACAAACATGCAATTCCCAAGAACAAATTTTATAGTCACCACACAAAAAAAAATCAGCAGAGATCGAAACCGGTACCTCTTGCTTTACGTCGATTGGTATAGACTTAATAATAATATTTTTGATTGTAACAAGGGAATATATAATTAGTAAAAACTCTGTAGTAATATAATGGTAAGTGCAAAAACAATTAAATATCTGTCCAACGCCCAGCTCCTAGGGTAGCTAAAATTAGCGTCGATTTTTAGAATGACTTGATCAAGTAGGCTTACAGAATTTTATATTACACCAAAAACCAGAGCCGTGTTTTTCTTCGTTTATTAGGTATAGTAATATAATAAATCTTAAAATGCTTCCGAAATAATGTAAAGTAATCTTTATTCACCGCATTAGTTAACAAGCGCAAAATAAACGAACTCATACGCTATTTGACGCCGTAACGATAATCCGCACGGCGCGGCTCCATTCTCTCACGATAATATTATTAACGCATTGCATTCTCATATTTGTTAAAGATATATATTAGCTAGGTTTCTACAATATAAATATATCAAAGTCAAAAAACATTTCCATAGAATTCATAAAGAAATAGCTTGGAAACGTCAATAATATTCAAAACATAAGGTCACGCTTACTTATCGCTAAGTTTGACGTTTGTTCAAACACTATCCGACCCTACAGTCGGCAGAAATACCTAAAGGAGGGCTTCCTTTTTTTATCTCGATGCATCCTTCCGAAGGTGAAGCTGTAGGTCCATTAACGTGAATTTATTATTTAATTGTTAACCAAAAATTACAATGCATGTGAATTTCTGTTTCCCTTATTCCTTCTTTTCCATATAAATTACAAAAGTACGTGTTTAAAATAAGAAAATAAAAAAGAAAAATAAACGAAATTAACACGTATGTTGGTTACGTATCCTCAGTTATTAATTGTAAAAATGAGTTTAAGAGTATGTAACATTACCTACCATTCCCGAATTCTGTGAATGTAAATGAATTTACCTATTATTAAATTTGCCATTGTGCTCCTTTCTTGGTTCGAATGTCATAAATAACTTACTAAAACAGAGACTAGAGACTAAACTTTAAGAGCAGTAGAACTCTCGCCAAGTTCGGCCGGGGAAGTACTGCCACCATGCCCATTTCTGCCGCCAAGCAGTAACGCTTTCGCGTTACTGTGTTCCGGTTTGAAAGGTGTGGTTGCCGGTGAAATTACAGGCACATGAGACATTCCACTTACACGTCTCAGAGTTACGGGCGCATACGTTGCGACTTGGGTCTGTCGTACCTAGTAGGGGAGGACCCAAGTCGCATCGGTTGTTATGGGCTGAGGTTACCACTTAACACCAGGTGGGCCGTCAGCTCGTTCTGTAACTGTATTACATAAAAAAAAAACAACTTTCTATATTTCTCGCTGAAAAACAAACCTTTAAACATATAAATTCCGTTGCGTCCCGTGGTTCGTCCACGGGTCGGGTCGATTATATATGACTTTTATTTATTACTTTAAAATCGTTTATTTCACAATCATGTTCAAAAAATTCTTGTCAGTTTTTCTTTTTTTTTAAAGAAGTATTACGTTTTATTTATCATAACATTATATTTTCATGTTTCTAAATAATGTCGTATATCAATGAGAACAGTTCGGCAACTACAATTTCCCCTCTACATCCCCATGTTTGGTTGCATTTTCAATAAGCCTTCACCAATGAATCAGGGATTTGCACATTACCAACAAGGCTTAGCTCATTTTCATTTTCAATTATTCAGGAAGACAAATGTATGGGTAGATGTTGTTTTATATTCGATTTTTAATTCTCTTCATTTGTATTTGTTATATTTACGTTAAATATAAGATGAAGTCAAAAGCTTTCCTTTTGATTGAAATCTTAAAAAACTCATTTGGAATCTATGGATCGCCATTTTCATATCAAGTCTTATTTCCGGTTTGCTGTTAAGTTTTAATTTGGAATAATGTATTTTGAAACAATGAGTTTGTTACTAACAGCCAATTCTCAGTTTCGAAGTGAATTGCAGAGGCCATAATCCTTGTGAACGTATGGTTTCCCCTAAAAATAAGCTTAAAGCAAACATAAACATTATTTTAGTAACCCGATGAGCTCCCCGCTTGCTTTCACTGCCGATTAGTTCACCCCATGTTTTAATTGTAAACTGCAAATGCGTTTACTATCCATAGACAAGGATTTTAATCTCTGTGGAAAAACAAGTAACAAACCTCACGTAAACTACAAATATATATGTAATCAAAAATGGAAATCTTCTTCTTCTTCTTCTTCATAGTTAATAACAATAGGTTCAGAGGCTATTTGAGCCTATAACCAAACTCTGGCCTTGCCACGGAGGTGACTGTATAACGCACAAAATTGTAAAAATAAGGATATCTTCCTTTAGGGGTACTGCTGTTCTTCCACAAGGAGGGTGTGATAGGGTTTGAAAAGCACTTAATAAGTATCGACGCCTGACCTTATAGTTTAAATTTACCTACTAAGTTACGTTTCCAACCCATTTCTTTATGGATTCTATGGAAATATTTTTTTACTGTTTATCGTTTGTTGATCTTACTATTCTCGATTGTAGAGAAAAGGCTGCAATAATTTTATTACATAGACAAAGGTTTGGATTCCTTACACGTCTTTAGTATGTATATACTTCTTACATAAATGTTTAACGAACTTTTTCAAAGTTTTCCACTGTTCAGTTTAGTTCAGTTCTTCTTCTTTGGCTTTCGTGTCTTAGCCACACAAACTCTGCCAGTGTCCGAGTTAGATTACTTTCACAAGTTGTTCTGTTGCTGGGTTTATTTAAAATAGAATATGGCCAGTTTATTAAGCAGAAGTTCCAGGAATATAACAACCATAATAATGTATATAATATGTTGCCAGATGAAAAGTTTTCCACTGTCGAGTAGGCGTGTGAACAAATCCGCTTACTGGTGACTGACAGCTGACACTGACAGCCGCAGGCAGGGGTGTGCGACCACTGTATTGGTAACGTGTTGAAAAAGTATGCGTACATTACTCGGCAGCGTTTATTAATAAGTTCTCTGGTGTGTTAGCAATATCTATATAACAAAAATCAGGGATCCTGAAGGGGTAGACAGAGCGACAAAGGCCCTAGTTTCATTTTTCATTAAACTGTTAAATAACGAATATTAGTATATTTGAAATAAAATGCACAGTACATTCATATACGTTATTTTGTTATTGTTGCAAGTTTTTTTGTTTGTGATTGCTTGTTTTTTTTTAAATTCATTATCTTACGTGTCCATTGTTGTAAATAATATGTCTGTGTCAAAATAAATATTTTATCTTTTCTTTTCTTTCTATTTACTTTCACTTACGAAGAACACAAATTATGAATGAACCTACGAGTTACCTAGATGTGTCTCGGAACTTGAATTTGTCTACGTATTATATATATAATGCTACCACATTACATTCACTCCCTAATGCAAGTAAGTTCATCAAAGTCCGGATATTTCGCGAGTGGGAAGTGTGGTGGCCAATAAATCCGCTTAATGCTCTGCTGATTGACAGATCCGAAGCGTTCGCTGTACACGGAGGGTGAATGTTCTCGCTACCAAATGTAGGTAAATAACGTGTAGCGGTTTTATTAATCCGTTGGGATGTTTCTGTAATGGACATGTGAGCTGTTTATCACAAATAGGCCAAGAATCTCGATAACAAAAAATTTTGCAATAGTCTAATCTGCTTCTACATTTCCTCCTGGTGTTTATTTTTTATTTTATGTGACACATTTACGGAACGAGCCGACGCGACGGTTCACCTGGTGTTAAGTGGTAATCTCTGCCCATAAAAACCGATGCGACTTGGGTCCTTCCCTACTAGGTAGGTACCTACGACAAGACTTAAGTCGCATCGTATGCGCCCGTAACTTCGCAACTTTAAGACGTGTAGGTGGAATGTCTCATGTGCCTGTAATCTCACCGGCAAAAACACCTTTTGACATAGAACGCGAATGCGTCACTGCTTCGCGGCAGAAACGGGCATGGTTACAATACTTCCCCGGACAAATATGGCGTGAGATCTACTGCTCTAAAAAATCTATCTAATCTATCTTAGGATTCTTAGGCAACCGAAAATAGACTATCACGAGAATAGTAGTAGGTTTTGGAGATATTTTTTGAGTTTCATAGGTCTGCATTTTCTTTCTTCTTTCTTCTTCTTCTTACCTGACCACTCTCCTCCTTATCCTCTATTGAAATTCTCGGCACTTTCCTCCAGAAAGTTTCATTAAAAATGAAATAAAATGTCATGTATATAAACAGATTTGTAGAGACAGGAACCTTCAGGCGTCCCCAGAACACTATATCAAAGTTTTCATCACAATCTGATCAATGGTTTCGGAACGCATACGGAACAACACATCAAACATTGATTTTCATTGATAAAAGACTAGCTGCGCCCCGCGGCATTCCCCGCGGTGAGTAAGTCAACCCACGGGAACACTGCATTTTTTCCAGATCAAAGTAGCCTATGTTTCAATCCAGGATATAAGCTATCTTTGTACCAATTTCATCCAAATCCATTCAGCCGTTTGAGCGTGAAAGAGAAACATCCATACAAACTTTCACGTTTATAATATTAGTAGGATAAGGTAGTGTGAAGTGACCATACAGTATCAAAATCGTTGACAAAACATCTCGGCACGCTTCCCTGCGAGCCTTTTGAGAGGACAATCGATGTGCATATGCAAAGCTGAGCGGGATGAGCCGGGATGAGCCGCTAAAAGGTGTCAAACACAGGTATCGGACGGATGCTGTTTCGCTTCTCTGCTGCGCGTTGGAGCGTGTTAGGTACGTTATTACAAGGTACCAGTTACAAGGTTCTATTCTAAGTCACTGGTTCTCTCAAGGTGACTACGACTGGTATTCTATTCAGCTGGTCTGTTCTTTCTTAGTTAATTGTTTTGGTAGACATTTCTTCCTACCCCATCAATCCCAAACCACAGATAGGGAATTAGATAACTGATAGAATTCTTATATACTTTTATCGTAAATTCATAACAGTACCCGTTGGTTACCAGTGGTTACCAGTTGGTAGTAACTCTGTCTTCTGCGCTGTAGGTCGTGGGTCCGATTCCCACCCAGGACAAACATTTGTGTGACGGACAAAGATGTTTGTTCTGTCTGGGTGTTGATATGTATAAGTGTATGTATTTACAAAAAAAAGTATATCTATAAGTATTATATCAGTTGTCTGGTTCCCATGATACAAGTTTACAAGTTTACAGTACTATGCTAAGCTTACTTTGGGGCTGAATGGTGTTGTGTGAATTGTCCATCAATATTTATTTATTTAATTTACCGCTTTTAAATAAAGAGTGGAGTGAATGCTAGTACACTCACCCTCTACTGAAGCTTGTTAGTCATTTAACACCAGAGAAAGATGTCTGCTGTGAAATAAAATGGTATACAAATGTAGTTATTGTTTGAGTGAATTAATTATTGCGTTATTAGAATGAAGTTTAGCTTGGAGATGATCAGATTGCCCGCCTGAAAGACTCAGCTACTCGATTAACAACTTTTATTATTCCGTCACACTCTCAAAGTGGGGTTTCTAAACCAAATGGCATTGTTTATCCTTGCAATAATACCTAAAATAATTAAAATCAAAATAGTCCTTATTGTTTTGCATCCTTGTGTTTCGTTCTAAATAATCTATTTGTATTAGTATATTGTATAATATAAGTAACATCCCCGTCTCGGGGTGATGGACGCAACGCAATGCGACTTGAGTCATCTCGTTCTATGGAGAGGACTTGAGTCGTATTGCTGTTGTCTATGGGCGGCGGTTACCACTTAACATCAGGTGGGCCGTCAGCTCGTTCCGTGACCTCAATTACATTAAAAAAAACTATAGATATATAAATATGCCGTTTACTAAATCATTTTACTTCCAGTAAAGCGTAAGTTAACGGTAGATACAGCGTCTCCAAAAACTAATATGTAAACTTTTGCTTTCAAAAGTTTATAAGTGGAGACTGGATTGAACCGGTTTCATCCGGAATTATCCACTAATGGGGGTAATTGGGCGGAATAACTGCGTTAGTAACCCGACGCCGCTTGTTTAGCTAACGATCCAGCATCGATTTACAGCGCTTAAATAAATTAACGAATTAGTCACGGAACCCTAAAAATATCAAATTACTTTTATTTCCTTATTATGATGTTATGTTTGATGAGGGCACTGTAGATTACATCAAAAGGAGCATTTTTTTTAAATAATATGCCGATTTTATGTACCTACAGGAATAATTTCGACGAAGAAAAAATATAATTAATTGTATACTCTACATTAATCTAGTCTAAATGCTTCTTTAATAATCTAGACCCCGTCTGACCCGTTCTCAAAACCCCATTTTGTCTAAATCTGGTTTAAATTATCGCACTAATCACGGAAAATATTTAAAAGGGTTACATGTAACATGGCTAACGACCACCCCAGGCCTATGGGATACGAACAAAGAAGTCAATGTATGTTAAATAACAAAGCGTAACCCAATTTCACCCCCCGACATACATACGAAGAATCGCATTACTAAAATATCATATTTAACAAGTAACTTTCACACCCCGCGTTGCGTCACCAATATGGCTGCCACCCTGTTACATAATTACTATTTGGATGTGACAATGGAACGGAGCACAGCGCCAGTCCGAGGGTAGCTCCCGACAAAATGGCCGATGTGTTTTGTACAGGCCGTTATCACCGACAGATGTTAACGATATAATCTAATAGAAACAGCGTAGACGAGTAGAACGTGACTTGGTGTGAGCGTCGGGCCCAGTAGTACCGACAACCAGTTACAATCCGAAGGTCGCTGCTTCGAATCCTGACGTGAAAGAGGTTATTCACCAGAAAACTTTATTGCGCCACATTCTCAAAACGGTGAAGGAAAAACATTGTGAGGAAACGGACTTGTCCTGGAACCAAACACTCAGAGACGTGTATCAAATGCATGTAAGGAACCTCTTTGAGGCGCACTTTAGTCCTTTCAGCAGCTGGTTCAGAGAGCTTGTGGCATAAAATAGTTCTGTGTGATAGACGTATTATTCCTATCTGACTCTAGCTCTGTTTAGGGGGTCAGATAGGAACAAATATATTTAGTTAGATCAGCCGTAGACTTTGAAGCAAACTCTTGGTTCGTTTTAACACTTAAACTTCTCAAATCTTTATTATCTTCGCAAATATCAGGATTTCAAGTAATCAGATTATTGAACCTTTGTAAGCGGAATTTTGGATGTTCAACAATGGTGTAACGTGAGATCTCTCGGGCCGCGGTCACAAATAATTGAGATTCCTCTAAATGTGCGGGCAGACGCAGACGGTAGGTAATGTGATGCTGCGTGATTCGATCACAATGGACCTTGTCTGGAAGAATTAGACCGTACATTATTTGGGGTTATCGATTTTAGAATTAATGTTTTTGAGTGGGGGGACTTTCATCGTGACAATTCAGTTGAAAGTGATCAATATGTTTTTTGAAATTTATTAATATAAAAAGTTGATCGAATACATTAAAATAAGACATTATTTTTTTATACAGGAATCTGGCTGAAATTCATCTCATTGGTCTAAATAAGGAATTTATAAATAAATAAGATTTACTAACCACTGTCAATATTGACTCCATCCAAGATTTCATCGATTATCGCCAGATGGACCATCTATCCGATCTACAAAATGTCATATAAATGAAACCTCAAACGGTCTCTACATTATAGTACTCACCGGTGACGTAGTGCGCGACTACGTCACAGCCAATATGCGTTTAAGTGTCTTTTAAACTTTTTTTAAATACATTTATATTAAACACCCAGACACGACAAACATCTATGCTCGTCACACAAATTTTTGTCCTGGGTGGAAATTGAACCCACGTTACTACCAACTGAGCTATGAGGCCAAGTTAACAAATATCTTACGAGTCATATACAAACTTCTATAACACAGAATATAATGTATGTTATCCCTCATAATACGACACAGAACTCGGACGGAACAAATGTGTCGGTGGTTACCCGGGGCAGCCACCGTGTCCTATCGAGATGAACTCCGCAGATAATATTATACGTCGTTGTATGAGACGTGCCTGCCCGCTCGTTTCTAAGCTTTCTATATACAGTATGATGGTATGTAAATAAGAGAATTTTCGACCCACCTTTTATATTTTAAAACCAAGCTTAAAAGGGACTTTTAGTACAATATTTGAAATTTTCTTAGTTTCTTATTATTTAGTTGAAAAAAGGGTGTGTAACCTTGTTTTTTTCTCTCTGGGAATGCCTTTCTTTCTATTCCTCTCATTATTTATTTTTAGCAATTAAATGATTTGATTTCCCTTTGGAGAAGTTTAAGCGAGGCTCTTAGTAAATACCACAAGATGCTGCTCGCTGGAGCTACGGGCATGCAAAACCACTATTCCTCGGTCTCATTAGTAGCGCGGTATTCATATACCTACCTACCAATTGCGCCTTCATAACAATTTTTATACAGTCTAAAATACCATCTAACTGATCACTCGACTATTATCAGAGTCGTTATGTCATCATATTTAATAACAATCCTATCTCTTATGTAATTATTGAGCACTTAAAAAGTTTCGTAATAAGCTATTATATCGAATCTTCAACTAGATTTTTAAGAGGAGATTGCAAGAAATCTTTTCAGAAGTGTTAAGACGTTAACGCCTCGACAATTTTCAACACACTTACCGCAACATTATGGGGTTTGAAATAAAATTCACCTTTGTGTTTATTTTTATAAGGTGTTTAATCAAAACATCTTTCTGTAATCCGCTTTGGCGTGGTTGTCGCTAAAAGACGCGGCGGGCGCTGCGCGAGCGCAGACTGTCCTCAGTCGTCACGCTTTGTGGTGTCGCTCGAAGATCTATATCGTGGAATAATCCACACTTTGGGTAACCGTAGGTTGCCCACGGCTTTGTAGTTCAACTTTAATTAAATATCTGTCTGAAAACATGTCTCAAGTATCAGAGCTTTCCCATCAAAACGTGATGGGAATGCACGTTGAATCCATGGTGGAAAGTCAGGTTTAGTAAAGCTTAATAAAAAAAGAAGATATGCTTAATGCATAAAAGTATCTGATAGAAAGTATTTGTAGATATTCTATGAATTCATATATTGATCTTATGTTACTCGTTTCCTCTAATTAATAATTTCTAGTTTCACTTCATTTTCAGACTTTTAATCAGAAATAAAATTAAAGGAAACATTTATTACAATTTGGAAATATTAAATAAAATACTTAATAACTTACTACTTTAAGCGAAGTTATTAGCAAAAATCTTAAAATTTACTAAAAGCGTGGTCACTCTACGCACGTCGGATGGCGTCAGTTTTGACACCAACGGCTGCACACACAAAAACATATACTATTTATTATTTGTGTATTATTCCGAGTAAATAAAGATCGCGATGACGCTTTGTCCCCCCCGTCGCTGTCATTGTCCTGGATTTTCGACATTATTCCCGGGATACTCGGGGATATATTCCACGGATGGGTATTGTGAAACTGTCCACTCGTGTGAGGATTAAACCAAATCGGGTGTTGGTGACAAATATTTGCGGCGGTGATATCATTAGAGTTGATAGATGCTACTTATTTGAATCAACACACCCTTGGATATATTTATATCAGCTCTGTTTTTGTTCTTGAATATTTTTCCTAGGGTTCCTAATAAAATGTGTAATATAATTCATGTATATGTCGCTAATATATGATGCTATTTAATGTATATAATATTATTTATACAAGTATAACCATGTATTATAACTAGACCACAGAAATGAGGGGTCTCTTCTAATACTGGTTTCTTAAACGTAACAGAAGAGTTCCCAATCCATTTTACGACAGCATTGTAATCAAATAAATAACTTTTGTTTGTTAAAGAAAAAAAAAATTGTTTTGGTTTCTCTCGTTAATCTAGCATTTATGACAATGTGAACATCAGACACAACATTTCTCACTTCCTTTGGTCTGACTGGCACAGATAATTTTGCATTAGTGATAGCAATCGTTCTGACAAATGACATATTGGCAAATTTGTCATAACTCTAAAAGCCCTCGTTTCAATAAAAAATCTAAAGATTTAAACATAATCTTAGCATTGTAAAGATCCCATATTCATCGTTATGACAAAGCCACAAAAACTCTATGCAAAAGTCATGGCACATCGTCCCAAACAGATGATTCACATGGCACCGTATCTTATCTTCATTACCACTAATCCTCAGCAACTTAAATGCTTATAATCCCCTGAACTATTATTGTCAATGAATGAAATCTGGTCTTGGATTTCCACAGGAGCTACGTCGACATCGTAACTTGGGCGCGTTGAAATCTTTTGCTGCACTAATTTGAGTCTTGTGCCTACGGCGTAGACGGTCGATGGGACCTTCGTAGAACCACTCATAAGTCGTTATTGGACAAACAAACACAGTTTCGAAGAAAGTCTCTATGTCAAACTAGGTTAATTCTTACCTTGGCTAATCCTTGGAACGTCCGGCGTCGATTACTCGCGTGTATACAAAAGAATATATTTTTTGTTGTAAATATAAAGCAAAACAGAGCTTTGTTCAGTCCGGAAGGATTCAGGATTACGTTTTGGTGGGATAATGGTTTTGAACGTGTCTTTGTCTTAATGTCCTTGCACAATCTGCTCAGTCATTGAATCCTTGCATTGAAACTGAACGGATATACCTAATTAAGCTGTCATCTGTACCTATGTACCTACCTACCATAGGTAAAGTTATATTAAGGTACCTAAATTAGAAGTTACGTGTTGTTATTTCGGATAGGTTCATATCACAAAAAGAAGTTTCGCGTGCCAAATGTGAAAATCTGTTTACTTTCAGTATTTGTATTTTCTGCTAAGTTGTCGTCTGCTAAGTCGTGTAAGTATATTGTCTGTCTCATCATCATTTCGGTGGTCAGGTACCTATTCTTCGAAAGAGGGAGCATTATCTTGTATTTATAAACGAGACCTTCCATGCTTTGGGTAAAGTCAAAGTTAAAGTTAAAATTCAAATAAACTTTATTTCCAAAAATTCATAATGAAACGGCTTGGAAAAGTCAATAAGTACTTATATTCAAAATATAGGTCAGTATAAATTGCTAAATTCCCCGTTTGTTCAAACCCTAACCGACTTTCCATGGGGAGAACAGATATTAAATTAAATAAAACGATATAATATAGTAGTCGATCCCGGAATAGTATAATAAGCCATGACCTAATATTACAACAGGATTGGCCACAAGTATATACGAACTTGATTTGACGAACAAACAAAGTCCCGCGCAAACCTTTACCTTCTTTCGCTGTCAGCTTCTTCCTGGAACGTTTTCAATTTCACGAAAATGCTAGCAGTCACGGTAACAAAACTCCATAATTTAGCCCGTTCTAATGACAGGTTCCCCGCCAATCCGCCATTTCGCGTAATTCCCCGTAATGGCGGCATACACGGGTACTGTTACACCGGTGTAATTACCACCTTTGACAGTTGAGCCGGGAGTTAGCTAAATACAAGCGGGATAGTTTTAGACAGTAATAGAATCGTTTGTTATTTTGTGACATGTAGGGAGCTAATGATGGAGAAAATTACCTACGTCGTAAGTATATTGAGGATTTAAAAATACTTTCTAAATGCTTATTCTGTTTGGTATTCATGATATTTTTATTTTGTACCTACTTTTAGGATACAGGTATAATGTTATGTAATTATTATTTTTTGATGTCCTATTAGTGACAGAACGAGCTGACGGCCCAGCTGATATTAAGTGATAACCGCCGCCCATAAATAACTGCAATACGACTCGAGTCCTCTCCACCAAAGTACGAGATTATTCTTATTATTTATTTGTAGGTAACTAACTGACTACTTAATTTAATGTCTGTATGAAGTATGATGATGATGATTCTATTATTTGCACATTACAAGTTACGGGAAAATAAAGAAGGGACACTATTTATTATTTAGCATGCGGTATTCAGTCTGAAAATTGTGTAATAAGGAGTTATAAAGTTCAGTTTAATACACTACTCCAAATGTCAATATCGCGTGCTGAATATTGAATAGCAGGATAACCGTTTAGGCACATACCAATTTCATGTAGCTGCTGCCATCTATCGATGAACTGTAGAATTAATTTATTCTTTGTTATTCGAAGTTGAAAATGCTAATATTCTTTACGAAAAAAAAACTGTATGTCATTACGATGCGTGACTGTAGCTTACTCTTTTGTTTTTAAAATATAACGCATTTTTGTTAACGCTAGTTATTACTACCACATCAATTTAGTCCCGGGGGCTTTAAATGTAATAGAAAATAAAAGACAAAAATTCAAAAAAAGAAACCTGTAAAAATAGACATTTTATCTAATTGGTTTACTATTTTATTTAGTTTCAATGATTTATTATTATATTATCTATATCTGTCATGCCAATGTCTTTGACAGTGAATTATCATTATTTGTCAGTGTCACTGTCTGAAGTTATAATGGCGCTGTGATGTTTAGCGGTCTTTGTTTTTAATTTATTATAAACAGAAAATTAATGAATTCTGAACTGACGTGTGAATTATGATTGGCATCAGAATGAATGCGTTTACAGAGAATTCTGGTGAACCTGAACAAGATGCTAACTCTGCATTGACCGAATTAGACAAAGGTAAACAAACATAACCTGTACACTCAAGTAAACTACAACCGATGAATGTAAATAACTCTTTTAGGGGATTTTTACAGGACTACGGTCTGGAAAAGTAGGAGAACAATGCGAAGCTATCGTCCGCTTCCCACGGCTGTTCGAAAAATATCCATTTCCTATACTCATTAACTCATCTTTTCTGAAACTGGCTGATGTCTTCCGAATGGGAAACAATTTCCTGCGATTGTGGGTTCTTCGGGTATGCCAGCAAAGTGAAAAGCATTTGGACAAAATACTAAATGTAGACGAGTTTTTAAGGCGCGTTTTTAGCGTTCTACATTCAAATGATCCGGTGGCGCGCGCCCTGGCTTTGAGAACTCTCGGTGCTGTGGCGGGAATCATCCCAGAGAGACAGAATGTACACCACGCCATCAGAAGAGGTCTGGACAGTCATGACAATGTTGAGGTTGATGCCGCTATTTATGCTACTACCAGATTTGCCGCTCATTCTAAGTGAGTATAGACATAAAGCTAACAATAGTATTTAAAATAATGTTTATCTTATATACCTATAAGTTTTAAAATTATATATAATAATTCTATGGTTTTGAGGCTGGCAATGTGTGAGCCAAAACTGTAAATGTTAGTTTGAAATTATGGAAGACAAATTGTAGATGAGAATTCTCTGTTTTGTAAAAATACCCTTATGTTTCAGTGCATTCGCAGTGGCCATGTCCAATAAGTTGTCCGACATGGTGGAATGTGAGAGTACAGCTGCAGACCGGAGAGTCAAGTTGGTACGAGCTCTGAGGACTGTTCACGGTGGAGGTAACTAGAAATATTTTATGCAACTAACCCCCAGCCTGCAGCAACTTCAAACCTGACTATATCTATTGCCAGAATTGCAAAGCACTGGTATCATGCTTTTTATTTCATATCACAGTGATCTTTATTTTTGTTTTTAGTCAAAAATTTTACCTTATTTTGTTAATATTTTCAATATGGGTATTATAATGATGATCTAAAATAACACATATACGTCTTTTTTATCCTAGCACCACACAAATGAAGCCTTTTTCAGAAGCTAGTTCAATATATCTTCATATATTTAGCTGTATTTAGTCTGCTGTCAGGGGATCCTTTATTTTTGGAAGTTGATGACATATTGTAATCATTATAAATGTTTCCAGCCGTGAGAGCCCAAGGAGTGTTGAAGTTGCTCCATCTTCTCCTAGAGAAGTACCCGTCCACAAGCTTGGTGAGAGCTGCAATTAGTGCTCTCACACACATCGCTGCTGACACTGTGGTCCATGTGCCGGATCAAGTAAGCGGAACATTCAGAACATCTTAAAGTTTGTTTACCTAGCTTATCTAGCTTATTCCATAACTATAACATAAAAAAATGGCCATAAATGATGTATTTAAAGTGCGAAGGGCATATCACCATAGCCAAGAAAGCTGATTCTTTTATGATGAGCTGTGTGGCCAGTCAAAAATAATGTACCAGGTGGAGTTACTGCTGAGCATAGCGTCTGAGGACCCGCGCGCGCTGGTCCGGCGCGCCGCACTCGCCGGCCTGTACGAGCTGGCGCGCCACGCCGCGCTGTGGAGCCCGCGGTGCATCGAGCGCCTCGTGCGCAGCCGACACCACGCCACGCTGCGCGAGCGAGTCATGCAGGTTCACATACTGTGCACGGACTAAATAATCTCACAAGATCATTGCAAACAAGTCAAAACTGTCTTTAAGAATAGAGTAAAATATAAATAGTTTATTTGGAACGAAACACAATACATTTAACAATAAGGAATTATGACTACTGCAAAAGCTAGGAAAGAACACTACCTTTCTTTTTAATCTGTCTTCATATATTGTATATTTTTCATTTTTTTTTTTTTTTTTATGACTGGACATTATGCTGTTGGCCGCAGATGGCCTTGACAGCGTTTACACGGGCTTTTGGTGAGAGCAGATGGCTCTCATATATTTTTTCATGTATTCATGGTTTATTTATAAATCATATGTATGTTTAAAGTATGTAGGTATTTTTTAAATCGTTTTTAGGCTGTAAAAAGGCTTTAGGACTTAGTTTTAATTTATCTCTATTATGTACACGTATATATATACATATTGACAGTCAGACAAACATACATACACGCACACAGCTGCCTGTTTCATTCAAGTTGAGACGAGAGAACATCGTTTTGTTTGCTCCCTCATTCATTTAAGTGGTTAGGTTCTAGTGGAGTGTCCGGCGATCTGCGCGGCGGCTGGTTCACCGCAGGCGGGCACCACCAGCGCTCTCCGGCAGTACTGCAGCGAGGCGGCGCTCAGCACAGACCTGCGGCAAGCGGCCACAGCGGCTAGGATACTGACCACCATCACTGTACACTGGTAACACACATCAGACATTGACAGAACTATCATCTTGACATTATGATTATTTTCATATGTAGTGTGTATCTGCTGCTATTGTAGTTCTAGAAATTTCTAAATGATAATATTTTCAAACAGGATGACATATTTTGTCCAAAGCGGGGCCTCATTATCAACTTCAAGTGATATGAATATACATATTTTTGGTCATTTCACACAGCGCCATCTAGCCCCAGTCTGCTAAGCATAGCTTGTAATGGGAACCAGACAACTGATATACTATACTTTTTTCTAAATACATATACATAATACATATTAACACCCAGACACAGAACAAACATCTGTATTCGTCTCACAAATGTTTGTCTTAGGTGGGAATCGGACCCACGCACAGCATAGAAGGCAGATTTACTACCGAGCTGTGAGGCCAGTCATGAATATGATATAAATTAACATAATCCGTTCTGATAGTTCAAAGTGAAGGTCAAAATTTCCAGCTATGAAGAAAGTCTGCCAGTGGAAGGTTCAGAGCTGATGCTGGCGCTCGAGTCGCTGGTGGTGGCGACGGGCGCGGAGGCGGGCGGCCATCTGAAGCCATTGCGGATCGCTCTGCAGTGTCTAGTGAGTTCTACCAATAAAAGGCTACTTAAAAGCTGACGGCCCACCTGATGTTAAGTGGTAACCGCCGCCCATAGACAACAGCAACACGACTCAAGTCCTCTCCACCAAAGTACGAGATGACTCAAGTCGCATTGCGTTGCGTCCATCACCCCGAGACGGGGATGTTACGTCTCATACGCCTGCAATTTCACCGGCACCCACTCCCTAACACCGGAACACAGTAATAAGAGTGCATCACTGCTTGGCGGCAGATTACCAGGTGTGATGGCAGTACCTCTACGGGCGAACTTAGCATAAGTTCTAGTGCTACTTTGGGTTGCTCATTTCGCACCACCCGGGGGACACGTGTAGGGATTCTATGGGTCACCTATGGACGCCAAAAACGTGGAAGCCAAAGCCCTTACTAAATAAATAAATAAATCTTTATTCATTGACTTTGTGCTAAGATTGACATATTGAGATAGTATGCATACTGAACCAAATATGCATGAAAATTTAAAATAATTTTTTATTTCTACTTCAGTACCAGCGGGCAAATACAAGTTGCTATTTTCTATTCTTGTATTGAAAACACGTATATACGAGAATAAAGTTGAAGGAAATAAATGGTTACTATTTTTTTTATTTATATTTGATGTCTAAGAAATCTGTAAAAAGCTGCGTTAGAATGGATGTTTTAGAAAGATCTTACGTCTCGGTGTTTTTGATCTCCAGGTCAAACTGAGCACAGTAGAGCCTGTGTCGTACGCGGCACGCACCGCGGTCGTGGTCAGCTCCCAGCTCAAGAACATCAACTGGCGCAACGGGGGGCGCAGCGGGGCGGGGGGCGCGCGGGGGGCCGCCCTGCTGGAGGCGCTCGCCGCCCTGGCGGGGGCGCCCCGGTGCCCGCCCAGGGCCGTCCAGCCGCCCAGGGATGTTATCGCGGAAATGCAGCGGTAACTTTTAGGGGGGATGGGGGGGCAATCAGAACTTCTTCGGCTGTGACATGTGATCTTCGATAGTATTATAGCCTATCTTGGGCTCCAGCTTCTGCGATAAATGATGTTAGGTCTAGGAAGGTACTTCTGCAAATGGTCCGGCAAGACTGGGCGTATATGACAGGCTTAATATTCTTTCTGCTTCGGACTGATGAGCTTGTCGAATTTGTTCATGAAAAGGAAGAAATTCATAAAAAAAAGTATTAATTAACGACTACAGTCTCATTTTCAAAAATAGGACTTTCATTTATTCAAGTTCCCAGTAATGCAATAATGAATATGAAATATTTGTTTTCAGTCAGGGTTGTATAGAGAATCCGTGTGACGACGGCACGGCGCTGGTGGTCGCGTGCACGGTGATCCTGCAGGAGCGCGCCGCGAGCGCGCTGCGCACGCGCACGCGCACGCGCCTGCAGCCCGCCTGGGAGCACCACCTGCTGACCTACACGCGCGCCGCCGACGGGTGGACGCGGTACCGGCTCGCGCGCGCCGCCACCAGGTACTCTAATACTCAAACTCTAACACTTTATTTCCATACAGTTCATAAAGAAATGACTTGAAAACGTCAAAGTAAAAAAAAAACCATATAATTCATAAATGGCTTGGAAACGTCAATAATATTCAAAACATAAGGTCACGCGTACTTATCGCTAAGTTTGACGCCTGTTCAAACCCCGCCCGACCCTCCATGGGGAAACAGACAAGCACGCCTAAAGAAGGGCTTCCTTAGGTACCCACACCAGAACCAAGGAAAATAAAATAACCTTCGCACCGACCCCGCCGGCGGGGTCGACGTATCACCGTAAACGCTCGCGCGGGACGCATTTCCTCCCATTCCTCCAGACTCGCAACGCCCCAAGCCGAGGTCCGTACCTAAGTGGTGCCCTTGGTGACGTGTACAATTTGAACTTTTACCGGGTGAGAGCCGTCTGCTTTCACCAAAAGCTCGTGTAAGGCCATCTGCGGCCAACAGTTGAGTCCATTCATAAAAAAACATTCTTGAATATATATATATTGTTAACAGATACGGCCACGTGAGACTGGCGTCCACCATCCTGTTGCGGTTGCAGGGCGAGGCCGCCTCCGAGGCTGCGCACCGCTGGCTGACGGCGCTGCACCGCGCCGCCGACGCTGACGCCATTTTACTTGAAGAAGGTAGCCGTTGTGAATAACAACAATGCCATTTGTAATGTTCGATTCATTATCTTCTCTTTTCTCTATCTATCTATATTCTGAAGACAATAGCTGTCAAAGTTGACAGTCCTCTGTATAGACTAGATAAGAATGCTTTTTGCGTGATTGTAAATTATTAACTCTAGATTATTTTTGATGTTCAAGTGTACCTAGTATTATTTAATTATTATTAACGTATTTATAAGCTGTCACAATTTTTTTATAGATATTTTTTTCTGAATAATACCATTATTATTATTATCACAAAACATATATATTATAATAAGAAATGTTTATTGTGACACTGTGTATAGAAAGATCTTATTTTAATATGAAGTATCAACAGTTTATCCTCTCGGACATACAATAATAACAGGTACAAATTGATAACATAGAACAAGTACCAAACGGAACGTAACATATTATGTTGTAGGTATAAGCGGGTTGGAAGCGGCGAGCTCTCGTTGGGAGAGCGCGCACGGGTGGGCTGGCGGGTGCGGGGGTGTGGGCGGGGGCGGGGGCGGGGGCGGCGGCGGGGGGTGGTGCGCCGCCGGGTGTGGGGGGTGCGGCGCGTGCACCGCGCTCGCGCCCGCGTGGCTGCAGGCGCGTGCGCTCGCGCTCTCCGCCCTCGCGCGCCTCGCGGCCGCTGCGCGCGCGCTCTGCACGCAGCCGCCGCCCGCCATCATGCACGCGCACGCGCAGGTATCTACGCGAGCTGATGGCGCGCGCTGCGTCTCAAGTGATATTGAGTAGTGAGACTACTGGATATTTAATGAAATTATTTTTAACTTGAAGGCATATTTCCCTCCCACCCTTGTTTCATCGTAATGTTTTCCTTTGCTGGAAGCTCTTTTATTTAAATTTGTAGGCGTTTCATGCTAAAATCTAAATATAACATTTCAGAATTTTATTTTAGTCAGAAATTTGATATTTTTTTAACTTTTAATTTGACGTGTGTTATCTGCAAGTTCGGTCCTATTCCTAGTTGTGTCGCACAATACATTGGACTCCAGTTTGCTTCAGTTAGTATCGTAGAGGTCCCGTAATATGTTGTATGTGTGCGTGCAGGCCGCGCGGGACCCGGCCGCGAAGGCGGGCGCGTGCGCGGCCGCGGTGCGCAAGGCGGCGCGCGCAGTCGCCGAGGTAGCGCAGCGGTACGCTGCCATCGCGAGGACTGCCTTCCACACGGATGACTCCACGCTCACCCACTTGTACATGTATCCTTTTATATATGTGTTCCGACAGGCCTCACAGCTCAGGTGGTAACCCTGCCTTCTATGCTATAGGTCGTGGGTTCGATTCCCACCCAGTACAAACATTTGTTTGACGAATACAGATGTTTGTTCTGTGTCTGGGTGTCAATATGTATTTACAAAAAAGTATATAAGTATTATATCAGTTGTCTGATTCCTATGATACAAGTTATGCTTAGCTTACTTTGAGGCTAGATGGCGCTGTGAAATGTCCAGCAGTATTTAATTATACATGTGTATATACCTAACAATGAGCCATTAAATGCTCAGAAATCTGATTTCAAATCTATTTTTACTGATAAAACTTGTGTAAATGTGAATTTTTGGATGGTGTTAACACAAATATGAAGCAAAAGTCCTTAACCAACAATCTCAGTTCTCAACACACGTACAACCAGCTGTACCAGTTCCTGGAACGCATCACATCGCCGACCCAGGAGAGGCAGGAGCCGACGAGCAAGGCGCTGCCGGCCACCACGCTCGAGGAGCGGATAGCGCTGTGCGCCAGCGAGGCGCTCACCGAGATAGAGACCAAGCTGTTTGACAACCCTACCACCGGCCCCGGTATTACCCACAGGGTGAGTGTTAATGCTTCTTATGGTAAAGCCTTGAGTGTGAATGTAATAAATCGATGGGTATGTTTTTTTTTTATAATTTCTTAATCTAAATAAAAGCTTGTTTTAAAAATATTTTTTTACTATTATCTTATTTTTATTTTTTTTTGTCATTTTATTCCAATTCTTCTGAGTAAAACATTTTATTTCATACCCATATCATGAGAGTGCTTAAAAAACTACTCCGCCATCTTGGATGGTCCGCCATATTGGATTTAGGATGACTTCACTTAACTGACCATGTTTCATCATTTATTATTTATTTAGACACCAACAACAGATACATAATACACTGAAATCTTATTTTCCGGTTTTGGCTTATAAGCACCTGTCACTTACAAGTACGTACAACATTCTCGACTAAAACGATTATTCTTACCAAAGATATTAACAATTCAATATAGGTAACATCCGAACTAAACGTGTATGCCCAATCGTCTGTATGATGTGTGTGTTGTGTTGTGTCAGCACATGGAGGCGGTGCTGGGCGCGGTGAGTGCGTGCGCGCGCGCGCCGGCGCTGTGGCCGCGCGGCGTGTGGGCGGGGCGCGCGTCCGCCGCGCTCTGCCGGCTGTCCGTGTGGCCGGCGCACGAGCAGCCGCCCGCGCTCCCGCTGCCCCACCGGCTCGCCGTCAAGCTAGAGGGGGTGCTGCTGCCCGCGCCCCTCACGTCAGTACACTGCCCGAGACTGACAGACTGATGACTGATTGACTGACTCACCGGCTTATCCAGTCTTGTGACTGAAATTCAACTAGTGTTGTATCATTCTAATGTTAGAATTACAATAATGACTGATTGACTGAATGACTGAATTACCGGCTTATCCAGTCTTGTGACTGAAATTCAACTAGTGTTGTATCATTCTAAAGTTAGAATTACAATAATGACTGATTGACTCAATGACTGACTTACCGGCTTATCCAGTCTTGTGACTGAAATTCAACTAGTGTTGTATCATTCTAAAGTTAGAATTACAATAATGACTGATTGACTGAATGACTGAATTACCGGCTTATCCAGTCTTGTGACAGAAATTCAACTAGTATTGTATCATTCTAAAGGTTACAAAGATTTGTCGCCAGAACTGTAAAGTCAAAGTCAAAAATAGAAATGGCTTGCAAACGTCAATAATATTCAAAATATTATAGCCAATTGGATCAATAGTTTTGGTGTGACTGTAGCGAAAATACATAACCTTCGCCATACATCAGGATATGATTTATAATAATATTTCAGTAAGCGCCAGAAGCCGCGTCAGGTGAAGGGCGTACAGATCACCGTCACCGCCACGCCACATCCGCGCACCAATGAAAAGGTAACTCATAATTTACGCTGAACAAGTTAATTTTGTTTGTATCAGTAGTTATTTATATATCGTACAAACTGAGAATTGTTAACATCAAACGATCGAGGGTAGACACAACAAAGATTTGACTGGCCTCACAGCTCAGTTGGTAGTAACCCTGCCTTCTGCGCTGTAGGTCGTGGGTTCGATTCCCATCACATTTGTGTCACGAACATAGGTGTTTGTTCTGTTTCTGGGTGTTAATACGTATATGTATGTATTTATAAAAAAGTATGTATATATATGGTCTGATGTCGCTCTGCTCAACGACACACAAAACATCCTGTAATAGTATATTATGTAGTCATAAATGTAACATAGACCTAAGTACTCAATTGTTACAAGGATCGTGCTCGCGAAATAAAAGGAATCCTTCCATTAGGGGTTTCTTGTCTGTTCTTCCCCATGGAGGGTCGGATAGGGTTTGAACAGGCGTCAAACTTATCTATAAGTACGCGTGACCTTATGTTTTGAATATTGACGTTTCCAAGCCATTTCTTTATGAATTCTATGGAAATAAAGTTTTTGACTTTGACTTTATCAGTATGTATATCAGTTATCTGGTTCCCATGATACAAGCTATGCTAGCTTACTCTGGGACTAGATGACGTTGTGTGAAATGTCCACCAGTATAACTTATATGTGTAGAGTGGTGTGGATGGGTGTGTTGGGGGTGCGGGTGCGGGTGCGGGTGCGGGTGCGGGTGGGGGTGCGGTGCTGCGCGCGGTGCAGACGGTGGCACCGGTGCGCGACTTCTTCTCCGCGCAGCAGCTGGTGAGCGTGCCGGCCGCCGGGCTGTACACAGTCGCCGTGGACGCGGCCTTCGTCGACGAGAGGGGGGCGCTCTGGAACACGGGGCCGCGCACCTCGCTGCTCATCAAGGTGACAGTTTAACACCAGTAGAACTCACGCCAAGGAAGTAAAAAAAAAAAAAAAAAAACTGCCACCGTGCACATTTCTGCCGCCGAGCAGTGATACGCGTTACTGTGTTCCGGTTTGAAATGTGTGCTTGCCGGTGATATTACAGGCACATGAGATATTCCATCTACACGTCTCATACTTACGGGCGCATACGATGCGACTTGGGTCTTGTACATAGTAAGGGAGGACTTGTTATGGGCCGAGGTTACCATTTACCACCAGGTCGGCTCGTTCAGTAACTAAATCACATTAAAAAAAAAAGAAAAAAAAAACGTAATTGGTACCTATTAGTGCATTTAGAAATCGAACCCCCAGTTTAAGCATAAAGTAATTTTATTATTATTTTCAGGCTCACGAAGAATTAACCGGCAAAGGTAACACGCAACCAACCCGCGCTGGAAGATTTTAATTGGACAATATCATTATACTTACTGACTTTAATTGGGTATAAAATGTGTTTAATGGAAAGTGTACAGATGTAAACATTGTCTGAATAAGAAATACTTTTATCTTAAAAGATTTGACTTTTATTATGTTTTATTTATCGCCACAGCGTCTTCACATGTTACCAGCAGGCGTTGGAAGAAGTTTTATGTCATTTGTATAATGTGTAGGAGAATAAAGCAAGAAAATAAGAAAATCTCCGTGAATAACACTTTGAAGTGGCAATTTTCATGGTGGTCGGTCAACTGGTTTTGGGGCTTATCAACTTCGTTCAAAATTTCAATATCCATTATTTTATATATTAAGTAACTTATTTGAAATAATTAAAAGTGAGAGGAAAACCTTCAAATATGGCTGAGTCCATGTCATTTTTAACCGACTTCAAAAACAAGGAGAAAATTCTCAATTCGTTAGTATTTTATTATTATTGTACGTACAGAGATAAAACTGACAGGCCTTACTCAGTTGGTAGTAACCGTGCCTTCAATCCTGTAGGTCGTGGGTTCGATTCCCATCCAACACAAACATTTGTATGACGAATATAGATGTTTGTTCTGTCTTTGGGTGTCAGTATGTATTATATGAATGTATTTAAAAAAGTATACATACATAAAATCACGCCTGTTTCCCGGAGCGGTAGGCAGAGATCATGGTTTACCACCTGCTATGATCCTGACATACCTCCTTAGCATCATCCACTCTCTCACATTCTTCATGCAAGCTCGGCGGTTTAGGGTAAATAAAAGTATTAAATCAGTTGTCTGGTTTCCACGATACAAGCTATGCTTAGCTTAAGTTAGGGCTAGATATCGATGTGTGAAATGTCCACCAATATTGATTACAGAATGAACTGAACAAACAAAGAACGCATTTTACTTTCAATACAATAACTGAAAGGGAAATGTCGGTCAGTGCTGATAAGTCTCATGACTCGCGACAATATCGTTAGAGGAAAACGTGTAGCATTCGTCGCGACTCGCATTACCTATGCATTCATACATGACGTCATCCGCGCGACACATGAAGTACATACACGCAGTTGTCACCCGTATATATACATTTACATACATAGTTTTATAGACTAGGAACCGTTTAAACAAAGAAGTATTACTATTCGTCGTTCGGTCTAGTCCTACTAATATAAACGTGAAAGTATGTATGGATGTTTGTTACTCTTTATGGCTCAAACGGCTGAATGGATTTGGATGAAATTTGGTATCAAGATAGCTTATATCCTGGACTAACACACGGGCTAGTTTGATCCCGGAAAAGTGCAGTGTTCCCGTGGGTTGACTTACCGCGGGGCGTATTTATTAGATATGTGAGGTAAACAAACTAAAATGGCCAAGAATCAAACAAATATCTCCGATAAAGATTATTATCTACTAGAGCGCGATAACGCCCGTTCGCGTCGTAGTGTTAACCGAAGACTCGTACGCGATGTACATTATTATACTCTTCGCTTTCATTACACAAGTATACAGTGATATCTGTGAAGTGTGTGTGTGTACGTACGATAACAAAAATGCGGGCGATTTTCAAGGAGAAATCGTGGATTGTTCGTACAGCGTCGGCTTGCTGAACTCCAATCATACGGTACCGGGTTCGATTCACTCGCTGGACCTGTCGGCGAGTAAGCTGTCTCGCTTGTACCCTACGACTGTACTGCAATCCAACACTTTACACATTCTATTATTGAGAAGCAATTTGATCACAGATATAGACGCGAACGCTCTACTATTACCCGAATTGAAGACACTAGACTTAAGCGACAACTTACTGGACTACATAGACAAACAAGTGTTTAGAAAATTGAGGAAATTGGAATATTTGAACTTATCCAATAACAGATTCACGACATTCTCCAAATTAACTTTTCATCCGCTGAGCAGTTTACAAACAATAATTTTAGACAACAATAACATCGGACAGAGTTTGCAACAAGTCAATTTATTCGATCGTAATGGATTTGGAGTCACAGCGTCTATAAGAAACCTGAGCATCAGCGGTGTCCATCTAAATTCGGTCCCGGACAACTTCTTTGTCGACGCATTCGACATACGATCGCTGATAATATCTAATAATAACTTGTCTGATATTTTCGAGTTGCCGTTTACACTGGAGTGTCTAGACTTGTCCAACAATCCTATTGTTGAAATAGAGGGTGAAGACTTCAACGATCTCGCCGGACTGAAAGTCTTGAGACTAAACAACGTGGCGTTGAAAGAAATACCTGAATATGCGTTCGCATCGCTACACTCTTTGTTGCATTTAGAACTGGAGCGAAATCACAATTTGAGAGAGTTTAGCAAATTGGCGTTTGGGAGAGAGGTTTTGGACGATGCAGACGATTTTTTGCTGGAGAGTTTGTCTCTGAAGGGCTCGCGCCTTTCGAGACTGGATGAGGAACTGTTGCAGCCGTTTGGGAAGCTGTTGCATCTAGACCTCCAAGGTAACCTGTGGAAATGCGACTGCAAACTCGTGTGGCTGAAGAAATTGCAGATTCCTGATAAGGATAACGACCATTTGAGGTAAGGGACCTTTGTATGCGTCTTTTAATGTAATTAAGTTACTGAATGAGCAGGTGGCCTACCTTTTTTATGTGTTACAGTTACGGAAAGAGCCGACGGCTCACCTGGTGTTAAGTGGTAACTTCGGCCCATAACATCCGATGCGACTTGGGTACTCCCCTACTAGGTACGACAAGGCAAGTCGCATCGTATGCTCCCGTAACTCTGAGACGTGTAGGTGGAATGTCTCATGTGCCTGTAATTTAACCGTCAACCACACCTTTCAGAGTGTATTCAGTAGGTATGTCTATAATCAGGGTAATTCAGTGTTCACAATTACTCATAGTTGCGATAAGTAACTAACCACAAGTGATGAACATTATATCGGCTTATCTGTTTATTTCATAGATATTTTATTCATTACTAGCTGCTCGCCGCGATGAATATCGTCCCACGGGAACACTGCGCTATCCGGGATCATAGCCTATACTTGACTGGCCTCATAGCTCAAGTTGGTAGTAACCCTGCCTTCTGCGTTCGTGGGTTCGATTCCCACCCAGGACAAATATGTTTGTGACAAGCATAGATGTTTTTTCTGTCTGGGTATTAATATGTATATATTTACAAAAACAAAAGTATATGTATTCCATCAGTGGTCTGGTTCCTATAGTACAAGCTATGCTAGTTTTGGGGCTAGATGGCGCTGTGAATTGTACACCAATATTATTATAAATATTTATTCGTACATAAGTACGAATCCAACTGATTTGACAGCACATACAACTTACTTTCAGATGTGTAAGTCCCCGGGCGCTCACCAACGCGCGCATATTCAGCCTCAACGCGAAGTACTTCGCGTGTCCCCCGCTCAAGGGACACGTCGGTATTGTGATCGCGGGGGTATCGCTGTGCGTCATCCTCGCGATGATCGCGGTCTGGTTCTTCGTGTTCGTACCCAAATACTACGCGAGGGGGGGCGTGCTGCGCTGTATGTACGCGCCGTCCACCGCCTACAGCGTGCTGCCGATGGCCACTACCATCAGGGGCGTCGATGATTTGTGAACCGATCGAATACCGGTTACTGTGATATATTCCGAACTAGCGAACCGCGACGTCGTCCGCGTGGAATTTGGTTTTATCACGCACCCCTATTTTACCCCTCGGAAAAGTAGCCTAAGTTACTCCTTGTTACATCAAGCTATCTGCCAGTGAAAGTCCCGTCAAAATCGGTCCAGCCATTTCAGAGATTAACCGGAACAAACTGACAGGCAGAGAAAAATTGTAAAAAAATGTTGTTTTGGTATATGTACCGTGTATACATCCATATGCACTTAGTTAAAGCGGTTATTTTAATATTACAAACAGACTCCAATTTTATTTATTTGTATAGATTAGGTAGCTGTGGAGGCAACGCAAATTTCGATGAATGAATGGATTTTTTATTGTACACCATTAGACCAAAATACAAATGTTAAATTAAGTATTTAAAATACGCGTACAATGGGCGATAAGAAGCGCTCTCTTCAAGATCGCTTCTTAGCGTTCTTTAACTTTAGAGCGCCACGTCAAACCCCTAAATAGGGAAGGACCCCAAGACGTCGTTTTTAAGCAGTACCACGGCATCTTTCTCATTCCGCAACTAATACAGGTAAAAAGGCTTTTTATATATTATTATTTAGATGATCTGTACGGAGCTAACGCAAATGTTGATGTAAAAAAAAAAATTTTTGAAACAGATTTATCAATTCACGCAGTAGCAGTAATGCTCTCGCATTAGAGTTCCGGTTTGATAGGTGTGGTTGCCGGTGAAATTACAGGCACGCGAGACATTTCACCTTCACTGCACACAATGCGACTCGGTCTTCCTGAATGGAGGGAGGTAGTTTATGTTACGGACCGAGGCTTATCATCAGGTGGGCCATCTTGCACGTAACTTATACACACAACTTATACATAAACATATATATAACGCAAAAAACGGCCGCTCAGTTGCGTTAACATTAGTCAATGAAACAGCAAAATACAAAATTCAATTTAAATATATTTTGAAAATACAAAAGTGTACAATTGTTTTACAAATATTACAATAATTGTGCATTACATTACATTACATCTTATACACTGGCAACATATTTGTGCTTCAGATCCATTGTTGAGTATTACTTATTTTAGTTACAATAAATGTTTTATATGTGTTAGCAAAGTAGTTTGTGTAAAAAATATATTTAAAATTTGATATGTGCTTGTAGTGGATAACATTATTGAGGAAGGCCGCCGCAGACTAGTCGCGTGGCAGTGCAACAATATATATCGCATTTCATTTGACGCACACGGTTGTCCGATGCAACGCAACGTAAACTGTCTGCGGCGGCCTAATCCCATTGTTTTCACCATTTTACAAAAACCGACGACCTGTCAAACGCCGAATTATTTGCAGATAGATCAATTACAATTATTATTTTGCTATTACGATTTGTTTAAACAAATAACTATTATAAATGTTCTATGAAGAAATTTGACCTTAACAGTGTAGCAGAGAGAGATAAATTTATTTCGTTCAAAAACGTTTAGAAATTAAGAGTACCTATTATATGTTTAAGATTTTTTGAGATTCGCTTAAAGTCATGTGTTTGATTAAAACTTATTTATATTTATTTATATATAAAAGTTATAAAACTCACTCACACTTACACACTAAGCAGGCACAAGCGTTATACAATACAAAGGCTGAATATTGAGCACGCAAGTTTCAAAATGAGGGCCACACTTTTAACTATGAACTATGAATAACTATGAAGTTATACATATGTTCCTCCTCAAGTAATTTACTGTTATATACATGTTTCCTGATATTAAAATGAAATATAAATCAATAACTGATTAACAGATAGACAAGACATTTCTTTAATGCACAAGAAAAACAAGTTCGCAACTTAATGCTAATAAGCATTAATAAGCCTGGGATAAAGTTAATATGTGGCCCTGTCTTAATTTTACATTTCTTATGATAATCATCTTAATAATTTCACAATTGTGATGCTTTTAATCGATTTCAAAATATTGATATGTTATTTAGCTACATTTCAAAGCCATCTTTGGTCAAAATAGCGACATTACACCGAACCAACGCGATCACCAAATTCTTGCACATTTCCAAAATATTAAGAAACAGCAGTCTTAGTTTTTAAACCTAACTACCTCCTAATATTATCTTAGTAAAATGGTGTTATATTTAACAAATTTCAAATAATAACAGTTTCTTGACAATATTGTCGCAGTCAAATAAATCCACGGATTTCAAAAACAACTTCACAGCTTCCAAAATTATTTTGAGTGCTCAAATCGAATGACATGATATGAAATAAGTTATTCCATAACTTACCTAATTAAGTTTGCCATATTTGGCGGTCTTACCCCGCCATAGCACACAACCATAGCCTGATTTTAAATTTTATTAAAATAACATTACATTTGTGTCGAGTCTTGCCAAATAAAATAAATCATTTTGACAGAACTATGATTATTGTTTTCTTTTATTCCATATGAAACAGATATATTTATGTTTAGTTTTAGATTTGGTCCAACAGAATCGTAACTTAAATTATAAAGTTTATAATACAGAATTATTCTACACATAACCTAAAATATGACACAAAAATGTACATTATTATTTTATGATTGTATAAAATAATTAGCTAATAGAAAATGTATTGTAAATTATAAAGTAAATGCAGTCAAGTCTTTCAAATAAAATGGCTCCTCCAAAATTGTTATTTCGTTAATACTAAGAGATTCTTTTTTAATTGCACTGGGGCTGTGATAAAATAAAAATTTATTTATAAAACTATGAAAATTGTATTTTAAAACCTCAAAAGATACAATTAAAATGAAAGTATGTGATATGAGTGAGCCGTCACCAATAATATTCCTAAAATACTATTATCCTACCTAGTAATACAGACCTAAAAAGTATAACTTAACTTCATTCCCTACTTAAATATAACTCAGCTGGTTTCCCCCAAATTAGGAAGGAAAGATTTTACAAAAATATCTAGCCTAGCATTACTATTCACTAAGCATACTATGCACTAAGCATACTATGCACTACGCATACTATGCACTTTGCATACTCAGTATACAGAGTGTAGCTCTACAGGCATAAAATATATAATTGATGGTTATCAACTGAGAATCATAGATTAATCCACTAAGAAAATTGAGTTGTAAGAAATTAATTTAACAGTTAGCATGTATTTTCATAGACAACGGCCTCACAGTCAGGTTGGTAGAAACTTTGCCTTCTGCGCTGTAGGTATGGGTTCAATTCCCACCCGGGACAAACATCTGTGTGACTAACACAGCTATTTCTTCACTGTCTGGGCGTTACTATTATATGTATTACAAACATTTATCTTGTTCATACAAGTTATGTCCAGTTTGGAACTAGATGGCGCTGCATAACATATACTTCAGAATGTATTTACTGAATATATATTTTTAAGCATACTGCCTCTCTACAATATATCAATAGCAAAAAATCGGGAGATGTCTCATTAAAACATGTATTATGAAATACACTCAACAATGATCTCCAACATTCTGCTTGCTGCTTATCATGTCTAGTTTCAAAACCGAAAACAGTTAATACAGTCTTTGCTTGTTCTGCTATTTTTGATAAAAACCACAACCATACTCGTAACTAAAAAGAGTTCCAACTTTATTTTTAAATGTATAACAGTCTCCTTAACGTGACGTAAGAAATCAGGACAAATTACATTTTATAAATAGACCATTTTTCCAAGTTGCTTATATGTTCAAAAATGGCTGCAAAAAACGCCAAAAACCGGCGTCAACAAAGTTAACAAATTAACATTATTATTATTATTATTATTTCTCCTATCGTATTAGTATTTCGGATCGTAGCCCAATCATTTAAAAGGCGTTAGTGAAGCCGAAACTAACACTAAGAGGCTATTGCGGCACTAAATTGTCTGGTTATTGGGCTATCGCACTGAGACTCGTCACATGCCGATTAAAGTCTTTATATTATTATAAGGAGAGTTGACTGTGAGGATTACACATACCGGTAGTACCCCCCGGGCGAGGGCTCGTGTCAGACAGAGGTCTCGCTGTTGAGGCGGAGAACGAAGCGGTTGCTCTTGGGGTCTACCACCTCCTCGCTCAGGGTCAGCTTGGGCAGCCGCTTGATGGAGCAGCTCAGGAATATGTCACCTGAGGAACAGTCCACCGATTACTACTACTACTTGTGTCGCTGGTTACCAACTGTGTAGTGAAACGAGTAAAGTTTAGTTGAAAAGGTTCGTGCACTACATGTCTTCGGATTTCGATACTAGGTCAAGCCGGTTTCCTTCACCGATCTGAGAGCGAAGATCAATCTTTCAAGCGAATAACTTTGTCAAGTCTAGATTTACACCACCTACTAGATTGAAACTAGGGTTCGATACCACAGATCAACAACTTTCTTATAAATAAAATAATATAAATCTTACTATTGTTATAAGTGCGAAAGTTTAAATGGATGTTTGTTACTCAATCACGGCTGAACGGATCTGGATGAAGTTTGGCACAGAGATAAAGTATAGTCTGGTATCTATCCCAACTGCGACACAAGCGCGTAAATGTACCTTGTCTGAGCTGGAAGTGTATGTTGTCGGCGAGCGGGCGCGCCAGCAGGTCGTCGGATATGAGCGACCAGCGCTGCAGCGGGCGCGCCTCCTGTTCCGCGGCGAGCACCGGCCCCTCCACCAGGAACGGCTCGAGGAACGCGCGCGGGGACGCGTCCTGGGACAGGCAGCGGGCGAGGTGGGCGAGCACCTGAACAATAATAATATTGGTGGACATTTCACACAGCGCCATCTAGCCCCACAAACCAGACAACTGATATAATACATACTTTTTTTGTAATTACATCCATATTAACACCCAGACACAGAATAAACATCTACGTTCGTCACACAAATGTTTGTACTGGTTGGGAATCGAATCCACGACCTACAGCGCAGAAGGCAGGTATGTACATACTAAATATACATTATTATGATATAGAATCTGTATGAAACTCACAGAATCAGCGGAATGTCTCGGTTGCTGTCGCGTGGCGCGCAGGTACTTCTGCAGCGCGCGCGCCAGCGACGGGAACACCGCCTGGGCCGCCTCCCGGGGACCGAGGGCGCCGCCTGGAATATACACATCAGTATTAAGGGCCTGAGGCTTCCACTTACCATGCAAGAGACATCAATTATGGCAACTAATTCCCGTGTTGCCAACGTCCATTTTAAGAGCAGTAGAACTCTCGCCAAGGTCGCCTGGGGATGTACTACCGCCATGCCCATTTCTGCCACCAAGCAGTGACGCATTCGTGTTACTGTGATCGGGTTGAAAGGTGTGGTAACCGGTGAAATTACAGGCACTCGAGATATTCCACCTCACGTATCAGGGTTACGGGCGCATACGATGCGACTCAGGTGTTGTCGTACCTAGTAGGGGAGGACCCAAGTCGCATCGGTTGTTATGGTCCGAGGTTACCACTTAACATCGGGTGGGCCATCGGCTCGTTCCGTAACTGCACCGGTGTGGTGTTACCGTTAGCGGTGGTGACGCGCACGCGGCGCACGTGCGCGAACGCGTCCTCCGCGGCGGTGAGGAGTCGCGCGCGACGCTTGCGCACGCGCCGCGCGCGCTCCGCCTCCTCGTAGTAGCGCTCGTTGTGCGCAGACGTGGAGTCGCGCCGCCGCCCGGTGCTGCCCGCGCACGAACCCGCGCCGGATCTACAACAACACACGCTACACTTGCACGGGCATTCGTGCGAACAAACGTGGAGTGAGTTCTAAAAAAAAAACAAATAAACTTGTCTATACTCATGTACTCTACACACAAGTGACAAGTGACAAATGTCACTGTCAGAGACAAAGCAGAATATTTTTTGCCGTACTTCAAATGTTACAATTTACATACAAAACATAATAGGTACTTCGTAAGTTTTCTAATTTTAAAGGGTCGTTCATCTATTACATATTTTCAAATAGAGCCTTGCATTACAATTAGTTTCAATTGCAATTTCATATTTTTTTATGAATGTGTAAGTATCTTATTTGAACACAGGGAAGAGATTTTAATTGTTTTGTTCCATAAATTCTTTAAAAGATAAAATTAGTCTTATTGGTACATAATAAAATGAAAATAGTTGCAGTAAGCATGAGATATTTGGGCATATTAAACATTTTGAAACTGGTGGCCACAGATTATTTTCTAGTTAACTAATCTGAGTAAAAATGTGCTAAGTTCACTCACCTGGGTTGTCCTGATGCAGGATTTGTATTAGATCCATCTACATCATAAAACTTTATGCTTGACTGTGCATTCCTCTGTGACTTTGCTATTGGTATTTTCTCCAAATATGGGTTGTATATCGGAAATTCAGTGTAATACTTCTGCAGCACCCAAACTGCAGCCCGCTGTATGCTCAGCTGCCCGATGGCATAAGACCTGCTTTCCCCATCAGGGCTTCTCACTATTTTAATATAGTATACTGGCTCCAAATGGCGGATCTCCATCAATATTACAGCAATATAATGTATGAAAATTAATGTATCCGCAAAACTGGATACGTAAGACACTAAGGAGTTATAATCTATAGCCTCTTCGCCGACAGCCAAGGCTTTTGTCGCTTCAGTTATCTGTACAATATAAAATAGCCAGTATGAAAATATACATACAGCAAGAATGACTAAAGTCATCGCTCTAAATACAAATATTCTGGGCAATATAGCATTTCTCGGTCGAAGAAAAATTGCCCACACACCGATGGCGAGTAAAACTAGTTTGAATGCTAACGACAGTAGTATCCCTTTACATTCCGCTGTGCATGCCAGCAGCTGTATTCTTTGACTTGGCTGAATTGCAATATTATCAGTCAAACCCGGGAAGAATCCTATTTTTGGGAGCACAACCATCGCTAGCGGACTGACAAATGAGACGAATGACAGGCCTAGCGCAACGGTTGTGCCAAAATATCGCGAGCATACAAAACCAATTCCATTGTCATTCTCCATGGGCCAATTACTGACATCTTCTATAGACTGGGAGCCTTCCGAAGTGTTCCCTGTCACTGCTGTGGTATTCTCGCCCCAGTTTTCATCTTGCGGCAATATCTGCACTTCAATGACTTCTTGGCCGTCTCTACCTATTTCTGGGTTGATGTTCACACTCGTTTGGAATGGTGCCATTGTACTATCTAAACAATCTTTCCTCTGCGATTTGGTGCTTCTAGAAACAAACAAATAATAAGAATCTTATAGGAAATGTAAGTTTTAGAAAATCTACACACAGAGTTTAGTCAACTTCATCAGGTTGTGAATGAAACACTGATCACAAAGCAGAAGAACTGAAACTTTGTAACATATAGGTTTAGAACAGGAAATAAATTATGCAGGAGGTAATAACAACTTCTCATTTATAACCCCTAATGAGACATAATGAGTGGATACAAAGTAGAAACACGTAATTTAATCAGTCTATTAGGTACAGTGTATTTTACGTAGCAGACAAAGTAGGGCGCAGGACTCACCGGGTGCTCCTATGTGTGTGCGATCTGTGTCTCGAGCTGCGCCGAGATCGGCTACTCAACTCGGAGCGCACAGACTCAGTCTCCATAATTATAAAGCCTGCGCTCAGCCATCAGCTAATTCCCGGCTAAACCTGCAATAATTCCAGCGTAATCATATCAAATCACGGGCAATTAAGATGCTTCCTTCTTCACGGAACTATGAACACGACCGAAAACAATTTCACACAATGGAATTCCAGGATTTTATAACTGAAATGTATTGCCGGGGTCACATTAGCTTTGTTTTTAAGATAAACTTGTGAAATACCTATGCATTGTTGATTAGCTTATAAATTTTAAGAGCGTCTTTTGAACGTTGTCGTACAAAGTACTTTGCGACTAAGGGTGAGTCCGATATATTAGTATTCGCTAAGATATCAGTGATATGTCGTGTATTCATGTATCAGTAATCCCACGAAATCTGGTATGCTAATACTTAATATTCACTCTACCATATTAGCGGGCGTTTAATATCAGTCGTATAATATCAGTATTCTACTCGTATTCACTATTCATTGGCTGATATATCTGTCGGCGGGCTTCGTGTAAATTATGCCTCACTCTGATTCGCTAATATGTGATACGTGATCAGAACAAGCGAGACAAATAGTTACGTAGGGAAAGTGAGTCTTTTGTGCATTGCTTAAGGACTATTTTGCTTTGGACATATTTTGTCATGTAGGCGCGTACAGCGCCTCAATCAGTTGTTAATAGTTCAAGGGGAAATTACTAGATGGCAATATATTAAATTTGGCATCCGTGAGAGTGAATAGTACCTGTCCAGGAACAAAATATTTAGAAAAAAAAAGTTAAAGCGACGGTTCGCCATTCTTGTTCTTGAATTTGTGATCGAACTAAAATGAAGTATTTTTTTTGTTTCTTTGCGATATTTGTAATGAACATGGTACATTAAATTAATCGTGAAGATATTTTATGTTCGAAATATGTATAATGACGACGATCCCGAAAGGTTTTCATAGAATAATTTGGTCCAAAAAGTTACATGATCTCGACGCTATAATTGATTGTGATTGTACGTTGTTGAAAATTTATAATAGTATCTTTGTAAAAATAAATGCTAAATTTAAGATAATGCTTCACTATCATTACATCTAGACCATTCAACAAACGAAATATACTGAGATGCGTCTGATGGATGAATGGATGGGTATTCATAGTATTAGGTATAGCCACCAATATCATGAATATCAGTGATATCCAATATTAGTTTAGGTATTATAATACTTCTCAATGAATATACTGGTATCAGTGATATTGTAAAATATCGGTATTAACTCATCTTTATTTGCGACAGAGTCGTCGATCTAAACGAATTTCATGAACTAAACGGCCGATTTAAAGTATCATGTGTTTGATCCGAAAATATATTGCCATCTCTTTCATTAACAGTTAATGTTTTTATATTCATCTATGTTCTACAGAAATATTTGTGACTCGCTACTTTGGTCGCACTACCATTGACTGACAGCAATGTCTCCGTTCGAAAACCAAGAAACATTACTTGCTTGTCTTTCATCTCGACATTCTACAACGTAGGCTGTATGTCATGCACTATTTACAAAATAAAATTTATCATTTAAAAAATATTTATTTCTTTCGAATTTTATTATAAGATCACGTTACTTTTACTTATGCAGAATACATATTTCGAATCAATGTATAGCTTTATAGCGGGGATTTTAAAAATATAGAGCAAGAGATTAGGTACAAGACTGATATGATAAGATAACACACCCATTTCATAAAGATAACTCATCGAATACTCACCGATTGTACCATGAAGTTGTTTATCCTGTGAAAAACCATGGAAAACCCGGACCGGAGGCGAACTGAAAGGAGTGAGAGCAGAGTGGAGGACCTGCACTTGGATAGGGTTGTCGCGTCGCATCCGGAGATAGGGCCGTCACCCCCCGACGGAGGGTATGGATGGCTTATTGTCACTTCTGCTGTGATTTACAACATCAGTGTACCTGCGTTGCTCTCTCTATATGGACTGATAATATTGAAGGCGATACGTGAAGAAGGGCTCGATCCGGATGTGAATATGACAATATGGGAGATCGACATAGCATTAGTTCCTGTCATGATGGTAGTGATACGGCTTCTGCTGGAGTCGTGGTGCAGGGCCATGGTGAAGATATGCAACATGCCGCGGTTCATGGCTCTTTCGGGACTCTGCCTGACAGTGGCTGGTATACTCCTATCTTCCTATTCTACCGAAGCTAACAGTAACGATTACATTATAAATATATTTTCTGGAATATTCATAGGTACGTATTCTTTGATTTATGTTTCGTTTGTTTGTGTATCTGACGCCATTCATCTTTGTCACTGACAATGAAACTCAATGAATTATTGTTCTTCATGACCTTGTAGGTGCTTGTCTATATTTAGTATTCAAGGCCCTGTAATAATAATTTCAAGTAAATTAAAGAATTCTTGGCATAAATATTGTTCCCTGTGGTACCTACCCAAGTTCAGTCGTCATTAATTCAAAAGGTGTTTTGTATAGGTATTAACTGCTTTTATAAAAGCGATATAATATCTTTAATAACGCAATATTAATTTGTTCGAGTGGTTTACACAGCAAATAATAGGTATTGACTGCGACACACGTGTGTAATAATAATTACGACCAGTGACAGAATGAAACGATATCTCACAATCGATGGAAATGAATTGGACCTCTTTGTTTCAGGTGCTGGTTGTGCATTGACAGGACAGCAAACAGAAGTCATAATAACACATTACTTCCGCGACAAACTCACGATGGCTCAAAGAATAGTCCGCATGGCACCTTCTGTAGGAAACTGTTTAATACCGATACTGGTCGGATACCTTTGCACGATATATACCGGCGATGCTGTCGTCATGATATATGGGGCTATCGTGATGCAAAACTGTTTCTTTTTAGCTTCATACACCAGACCAATTTACATAGAAAAGGTCATCAGGCACACGTACAACATGCTCCGAGACGCAGTGGAAGACGATGATGAAGTAATATTTTCAAATGTTAACCGATCACCACCTGAACAGGGGGTCCGAAATGTCGCCAACGTTGAAGTGACTCCTACAACAGCTAACGACGAAGACGGAAATGACGTAGTAGTGTTCAACTCTAACCAGAATGCTAGAGAGATCATGGATCCTGCCGTACAACGTAGAGAAAAGGGGTCGACTAGTCAGCGTAGGTTTTCATCCGATTTCAGCACAATGGTTGACGGTAGCGATCCAAATCGATTTTCCTCAGATTTCGTAACATCACCTAGATTCTCCTCAGATTTTGGGTCACTTGACGTTAGTGATTATAACAGGATCAGTGGTTACCAAGAACTGGAAAGTATAGATAGAGAAGCAAGAGATCCACAGCCGTTGTATAGAGAAACAACTATAAACGCTCCACAGAATGTGGTATTCGCAGCGGAAGTGACTGCTGGCACTGCGAGAAGAACTGCTTCGCTTAAGAAGAATTTAATTACCATAGTGAATATGTTAAGGGATCTAAACTTTTATTTGTACGCGCTTCTACATCTCACGACGACATTCTCGATACTGATATTGGGGCTGGTGTTTCCGCCATACGTGTGGGAGCAGAACCGGTCCCTTAATATTTGGTCGGTATGTGAATCTTAATTATTTATGCCAACATGTAGAAAAATATGTTCGGTTTTATCACTGTTGAGCTAAAAGGTATCTTAACGTTACATCAAACCTCATTTATATGAATGTGTCAAATCATTCAATCGTTTTCTTCTATTGAAGAGTATGCAGCCAACTATGAAAAAAAGGAACGTAAAGAATATACAATAGCGGCCCTAATGAAGTCCCTGAGGAACACCATCTCATTTCCACCATTAAAGAGGTATATGTGAACACTACTATTTCTCAGGTATCCTGTGTGATAGCAGTGGCGCATGGATCAGCGTTGTGCTTCATAATGCTGTGCGTGGTGCTTCCGAAGGCTCTCAATGAGAAGGAGAGGCTGTGCGCCGCGTTCTGTGTCACGGCAGCTATTGGATTTTACGGTAAATATTGACATACTGACTGACTCTACCAAACCATGACGTCGATATTGAAAATATGAAATCCGAGATACCCATAAATTTGAAAGGTGTGGTTGCCGGTGAAATTACAGACACATGAGACATTCTACCTACACGTCTCAGAGTTACGGGCGCATTCGATGCGACTTGGGTCTTGTCATACCTCGTAGGGGAGGACCCAAGTCACATCGGTTGTTATGGGCAGAGGTTACCACTTAACACCAGGTGGGCCGTCGGATCGTTCAGTAACAGTACCAAAAAAAAAATTGCACAATTTTATTGTCTTCCAGGCATAACCCTCACCAGCAAGACGAAGAGCTTGCTGGTCGTGTGGTGCATGTTCTCGAGCTTCGCAACCGCCGCCTCCAGCATCCTGCAGCAGCCCATCTACAACAGCACGCTCAACGAGTTCGATACCACAGCCACTATGACCGGCTCCAACACTCTGGTAGCCGTCTTCATCACGGCGTGGTCTCTCCTCGGCAACTACGAGTACAGGAGCTGTTTCCTCACCGCTAGCGTCTTGCAGACTCTCACTGCTGTCGTGTACTTCGCTTCGTCTTTCAGAAGACGAAGGTAGTTTTCAATTAACATAAGATTAAATTATTCCTGTGCAGTCTAGTGTAAGTTTAAAACTAAGCGTTGTGATGGCCCACCTGGTGTTAGATAAGTGGTAACCTCTGCCCATAACGAGCAATATCACTTGTGTCATCCCCTAATTGATACAAGTTCCAAGTCGCATCGTATGCGCCGTGACTCTGAGACGCGAAGGTGGAACGACTCAAGTGCCTGTAATTTTACCGACAACCTTTCAAATCAGAACACTGCTCGGTGACAGAAATGAGTAGAAGTTTCTAAAAATTTAGTGAATTCTGAAGATTACCGGACGTCGAGTAATGAGTACTTCATTGACAATGATTTAATTATTAATTATTATTTTTAATTATTACCATAGACTTTGACTAAAAGCAAAATGTATCTGGTCCACACTGAATTTGACAGTAGATAGATGTTGTATATTGTGTTATAAGTGTTTTCTTTATTCTAAGAAACCATGACCTGTCTACTCATTCATTTAAATATCGTTAGTTTATAAATAATTACATTCCATACACATTACTACATTGATTCTGATTCTGTTGTGTTAACTACATATATAGTCATTCCCTGTATTTAAAACTAGCTATTGCCCGCGACTTGGCTTGATTCGGTTTTATCGCGCACCCCTAATTTACCACTCGGAAAACTGGCCCAAGTAACTCCTGATAACATTAACTATCTGCCAGAAAGTCCAGTCAAAATCAGTCCAGCCGTTGAAGACTATACATTGGCCTCACAGCTCAGTTGGTAGTAACCCTCCCTTGTAAGTTTGAGGTCATAGGTTCGATTCCCACCCAGGACATCCAATTTTTATTGATTTACCAATAAAACATGATGCGGTGTGCAATAACAAATGTGTTGAAATAAAATTACATGAATAGGAGATCGTTTTTATATGATTTTGTATTAACTATAAAGTTAAGTTATATTTGTCAGACGACAAGCGACTTCATTAAGCAACCATTTATAATTAATTACAATAAGTGTAATGGTTACCAATTAAGTATTTCGTAAGTGCAACTAAGTTTAATTAATTATTAATTACATCAAAGATTTTTTTATTTACTTATATAAAATAAATTTATTTGAAATTAAAATGCATAGTTTACCCTCATTTCATGCTTAACATTAAAGGAATGTTTCTAATTATAATTAATCTATTTTCTCTCGCGCTGTTTTCCCAAAATACATTTTTTTATCACAGTATATACAAAAACACATTAATTTAACACATAAAATAAATAGAGAATCACAGTATTTACAAAATCAGAAGGAAAATAAACAAACACTTTATATAATTAACATTAATTTTAAAATCCTCATAAATAATTAATTATGTTTTTTTATTTATTTATTGTGGGTTTCCAGTAAGTGGTACACATTTTGTTACATAGTTATCATCGTAAAGGTAGACTTCTTGTGATGACTACCCCAAGGTAACCACAGCATACAAAACCTTCCTTCTATCAGTTTACAGTTTCACTTTTCGCACGGTCAATATCACATACATACATACATACATACATACATGTCGATATATAGCGTGCAGATAAAACCCACAAATCATTATAATTTAATATTCGTCAAATGTCAAAATAATTGAAAGTCAAAAACTTTATTTCCATAAAATACATAAGGAAAAATGGCGTGGAAAAGACGATAAACTTCAAATTAAAATCTTAATATATAAAAATCTCGTTTGTGGTCACACTCCTCCGAAACGGCTCAACATATTGTTTTTTTTTGTATATTCGGTATGTATTAGAATAGGTCAATTTTTTATCACGATTTTTGTATGAACAATATCCAAATAAATTGACCGTCGTTCACGTGAAGTGTCACTTTGAAATTTAATTCAGCGTTTGTTATTTATCGGACCCGATAAATTCCTAGAACAGCGAAACAAAACAATAGCACTTTCAGTTTCAAATGTAATATTTCACTTTCGATTATACTTGTTCGATTTCTTTCATAATTTATATGGCAGAACTAAAATAGGCAGAAATATTAGTATCCTGGTACCAAAATTTCATGCAAATTCGTACAGCCGTTTGAGCGTGAAGGAGTAACAAACGCACATACTTTCGCCTTTATAATATCATTATGATTCCTTTTATTTCATTAAAAGCCCGCTTCCTGTATTGTTTTTATTTCTTTGTATTGTGTAATTGTCTTCTTATGTTTCTTTTATTAATGTTGTATGTACTGTGCTGCCGTCCTTTAACTAGAAAGCCGGTAAACCTCAAAAGGTCAATTTTGACTTTTTAATAGGAAGCGATACAGTTCAAAATTCTCTATCTTTCTGTGTAAGAAACGTTTGTAAATTATAATTAGTTCCGGATATACAATAAAAATTGTAGGCCTTTAAGTGACGGATTTAAAAGGAATTATAAAGAGTTCTCTGAACATATCGCAAAAACAACAATTTGGGCTTAACGGCCTTTTAGTTAAAGGACAGCAGTGTGTGTCAAATAAAATGTATTATATTGTTGTGAGATTCAACTCAACAGATCCATCATTTCATTATCCTTCGTCTTACCACCGTTGTTATTACCCCCTTGACTCGGCAGCAATGATTCAAACGCAGACCAATCCTGTTTAACGTTGGAGTTAGTTTGGCTGGTAGTCCACTTGTTGGTGAAGTTGGCCGCGTTGCCCGAGTTGCCCGAGTTGGACCAAGTGGTAGGGGGCAGCGCTAGCTGGTTGTCAAACGGCACAGGCGCGCTCGTTTGGTACCCGAAACTGTTTGAAGCGTTGTAACTTGATTGATTGTTTATATTGACAGCAGTATTGATGTGGGACTGTTTTATGTACGGAGACATTACGTTGTGTATGATTGTATTTTTAGTATTGTTCGTGTTCGTTTGTAGTGTGAAAGCGGAGAGGTTGGACTGTAGTAAGGAGGAGGTGAGATCTGTCGGTTTGCTCTTGGGGAGGGTGGGAGGGGCGGGTAAAGCGCTCGGGGGTTGATTCTGGGAGAATCTCCTGGCACTTTCCTGCTGCTGTGCTATCCTGTAATATAAAGAGAATAAGAAATGACTATGCTGTATTTGTCATTTGAAAATGTTATATTATAATTATCGAGTACCGAACTTATTCTTAATAGTTTTTTTTAATATATAATGTAAAGTCACGGGACTAGCAGATGGCCCACCTGGTGTTAAATGGTAACCTCTGCCTAACAAGCAGAACCACTTGAGTACTCCCCTACTTCTGTAAGGCCCAACTAGCATCGTATGCGTCCGTAACTCTGAGGTGGGTATGGTGGCAGTACTTCCCCGGCCGACTGCTAGTGACATACCTCTGTTTGTCCTCGATGGTGAGTGAGGCGGCGCTCTCTAGCACAGCGGGCGCGGGGGTGGGGGCGGGCTTGTCCTCGGTACTGAAGGCGTACGGTTCGACTCCCAGCCCCGAGAACATTTTGTCGACGTCATTCTGGAGCGCGGGCGCCGCCACCAGCGCCTCCGCTGACGTCAGCGCGTGCTCCATCACTCTGTCAACAACATATATACCAATAACACAATACATACCGACTACTTCGTAGGACTTACTAAGTGACCACTCAACATTAGTTGGCAACTTAGTGACATACACGTATTTATCCCCAAAGGGGTAGGCAGAACCTCAGCGGGCCACCTTGTGGATTAAACCATCGTGGAAACAAAGATGGACGAGTTGTCAGCTTATATGAATGTTTTTGTAAAATAATACATTGTTAAAAGAAGCTTCTCCATCAGACCCTGGACACCAGCAAGGGCTGTAGTACTCGTCGACACAAATCCAACCAACCAGACTCCATCATGAGACCATGTTGACATATTATTACATTGTCATCAAAGTTACATATAATTATGTTCTAAATTTCAGCTCAATCAGTTGGAAGGATCTTGTGAAAAACTCAAGTTACAAATTTTGACCTTAACAAACATACAAACATTGCAAGTTAAATAAAACTTTTAGGAATCGTAATGACATTGCCTTTTAGAAAATACATACTTGGATTCGGCTTGTATAGAGTTAAGTTGCTCCAACTTGGCTCGATGCTCGGTCTCAACCTTGGATACCATCTGCTTGACCAGTGAGATGAGCGCATTGAACTGGTTCAAGGTGAGACCATTCTCAACACACAGGGGGATCAGGAACGGAAGCACTTTAGTGGCCATCACCTCCTTGGTGATGCCAAGTTTCTTGTGGCCGAGCGCTAGTTTGTAGATTCCTGGAAAACACATCAGTGGATTTAGTCAATGATCAAATTAGACTTTCTAGGTAGATTACAGGGTCCTGACCCTCGCTGTTCAAGAATAGATTAATAAATAAATGCATCTGGTAATGGGAAATAACGATGGGCTTCACAGCTCAGTTGGTAGTAACACTGCCTACTGCAATCTGTAAAAAAAAATTGATTTACCTAGTATTCCCATCAAAACAGCCGGCTCTCTGGACGGTATCTGTGGCAGGAACGGTATAATCTCATCCAGCACCAGCCATTTGTCCAGATGTTCCAGCAGCTTTCCCAAGCAAAGCAAACAATTCACACGAACCGAAATATAGTTTGTACTGATACACAACTTCTTTATTCGTGGCATCAATGCATTTTTCATCGCTGGGTAATCTATCAATGATGCAAACGTTGGCAGGACAGACAGGCAAAGCTCCTGGATTTGTTGGGCATCCGACTCCAGCGCTCTGTACAACATTGGAAGGATATCTGTCTTAACCTCTTCTCCCGGTGTTAGTTTTAGTAACAGCTCCATCTTTTGCATGAATATTAGCAGTATTTGAATGGGATCTTGTATCATCATGACCGGTTTAAGTACCGGTAGAATATATTTAATATACTCCTCTTTTGAAGAGTTCTCAGCTATTAGTAAAACGTTTGGTAGGACAAACGGAACCATTGGCGGATTGACAAATTCTTTGGCTAGGCATGGCAGGATTCGGTATATGCAGATACGGTGAGGCATCTTTTGGATGATCTGTGGTAACCCTTTGTAGAATTGAGATTTTTGTAAGTTGTCCCATTGGAATAAAGAGTCTAGGTAGTTGAGTGTTTTTACTCCAACGTCTTCAAAATATGGTATCTAAAATTAAAAAAAATAAAGTTACCAGACACAGTAAAAGGAGAAAGAAGTTAAAGCACTGCTTCCTGTGTTAGTTTATAAATATATATGGTATAAAATAACTTGAATAGTAGGATTTTTGTATAATAAAAAATGACAAGGATACTGGTTCCACATCCTGAAAGGCAGAAAAATTAAATATAGCCATTTATAAACAAAAAGCTTACTTTTAGGAATTGATGTGGGTCCGGCCTCAATTCAGGTGTAACATTCAGCATCAGCTTCACATATTCTTTCAGTTCATCTGCCACACATGACAACCGTGATGGCGGTAGATTCCGCAGCTCATTTACATACCGTTTATACTTCATGTAATCATTGCCAATATTACCCAATGTCTGGTGTCCTGTGCTATATACCACGTAGATAACCATTCCGAGTGAAAATATATCACTAGCTGGTGAATGTGTAGCAGATAGTACATACTCCGGAGCCAGGTAGTCTAAAAGTGGTTGCATCAATGGTGGCATCGCCTGACAGTATTCATTAAATGGCCAGAAGGGGGCAGCACCCGGGGAACTCTGGTTGGCAATACAGAAGTCAAATCCGAATATCTTCCAAGCTCCTTGCTGGTTGACTATTATGGACTCTGGACAAATGTTATGATGAAGTGATTTCACATCATTGTGTAGAAACGCTAATCCCTCTGCCACTTGCATCAAGCCATACTTTATTTCAAGTTCAAATAGTTTGTAATTGACTATGTGGTTGGGTACGGGTTGTGGCATGTTATCTGTATTCCCCAATATGTTGGCCAAGCTGGCGAAAACGGGTTCCGTGGCGAATGCCAAGCTTTCCCTGCTCTCTTCGAGACTGTGCTGTACCGTCAGTATCTGAGGATGCCGCAACTTTGTCAGCTGAACGATGCCCCTTTTCAGTGTCTCTAACATGATGTCTCGGTCGGCTTTTGACCATCTTTCGATATGTTTCTTCTCAAATACGAATATAGATGCTTCCTGTTTTGTGGATTTTTTGTAACCTTTGTAGATTTTCCACAGTAATCCTGTGAACATGAGATGCAAGATGACTTGTTTTTATTGTAAGATCAAAGCATCATCAGTCATACTAAATCTATGGCCAATGCTTTATAATTGTTAATAAAGCCAAGATTACTCACATACAATCAAATCTTAAAGCGGTAAGCCATTGAATACATTACATTTTGATTTACCTGGGCCAGCGCTAGCAATGAACTGAGTAGCTTCAAACTCTCTTGTTACTGGGTTCCCGGGCAGCACACCCGATAACTGAGACACTGTATTACTCACTGAAGAATAGAATTTGTTAAAAACCTCCATATTTTATCACTTTTATAGTTATTCTTGAAAATAAATCATTTGATATATCCGACAAACTTGGGGCTACGAGAACATTGAACGGAACAAAAAATGACAATAAGCAACCTTATAAAATATATTACTCGTATTTCTGAACGAACAAAATGTTAGCGAATTTAGTTCGAATGGCTATAGATATTTTCATAGATGCTTAATACATATGTCTTCCTGTTCCTGTATCAGATAGTGAACTCTCGATTATTTTCATCTAGAAACATAACTCATTTACGTAAAATATTTTAATGCAAAACCCATTGTACCTAATTTCTGTATATTTTGTAATAAATTGAAAAGCGCAATAGCCCCTGTGCTAATAAATGTGTTGTCATTGTCAAGAACTGCCATATTGTCAACTTCACTGTCACAAATTGCACCAATTTTGTGAAATGAGATGTGGACTTTTTTGTTATGGTTAGAAAATAAACATTTATTTGATAAACCTAATGAAAACCCACGAATTTATTCACAGAAATGATACCAACAATACACTACGCATTGATCGTATTATCAGTGATACACACAATTTCATCAGAAAGCGATCCGTACTCGAAGGAACCATACCGACCCCTCGGGCCCCTGGTGAAATGCAGTTTCCTGCCCCTAGAGTTCCTCGATTGTGACGAGCCTATCGACCATAAAGGGAACCATACTGCGAGAGATGCAATTGGACACGGCTGCGTGAAATTCGGTGGAGTTAGATACGATCAAGTGGAGAAAACTAAGGTGCAATGTAAAGCTCTGGACGGCATTGAATGTTTCGGTACCCGAAGCTTTCTACGCGATGGATTCCCTTGTGTGCGTTACTCTGGCCATTATTTCACAACTACACTGATCTACAGTATATTACTCGGGTTCCTGGGTATGGACCGCTTCTGCCTGGGTCAGACTGGGACAGCGGTTGGAAAACTACTAACACTTGGCGGTTTAGGTATCTGGTGGATTGTAGATGTTGTGTTACTCATTACGAATAGCTTACACCCTGAAGACGGAAGCAACTGGAATCCTTATGTTTAGTTATTATATTGTGATAGATATTGTAAATAAATTTTAATTAAAGTTCAACAAAAGGTTGTTTTATACAAATATGTCATATCATCAACTTCCCAATGTGGAGAAACTGAATGTGGTGTCAATCCATCCACTATTGGCATGCACACATTCCATAGTAACACTAATTTGGGTGTGATTAAGTTATATTCTTATTATGTATTGTATTTCAATAATTAAAACTACAAAATAAAATCAAGTTCAGTCTAAACACCTAATATTTTTCTATGCCTTAACATTTGTAGTTAATCAGGCATAAAACATGACTGTACAAAATCAAATAATTTGTGTTGGTACTATGGGAATGCCCTATACACAAGGAACAACATAACTTCTTATATATTCTTCTTCTATACAGACTGCTTAACTCATCATAAAAGCCGCCTTTTACTTAATCTAAGGTGAGTAATTTCTAAGACTAGTTATCTGAAATTGCTACTTGACATTTTGCCTGAAATATATCAGAAATCCTTTACTACATTTTTCTGTCACCTGCTGTGTGCTAATCTCAGGAAACTGCTTCATAGATAAACACAGTTCCACCAAACATTTTCAATGAGCCGGGAAAGTGAGGGAAAGTTTGCACATGTACACTTGTATGAAATATGAGTCCTGTGCATCGAATGACATTTTTCTAATTGTATGCTGGCATCTACAATGATTTAATTTCCACAAAATGAGATTCACAAGGTTTAAATAAAAAATACTAAGTTGTAACATTTATGGTGATAAATAGTGCTGCCTATGCCAAATTGCAGAGCCATTGATATAAATTCAATGACTGACAAATTCTATGATTAAAGTTAATAAATTTAGTGACAAATGGGAACAACCCTAGAAGTGGCAAAATAAAATAAGGTAGAGTAGCTGTTACATTTTATTTAAAATTAAGCCACCAGAGCAGATGCAGTGCTGGATTCATATTTCCAGTTGGGTGGAAGCACACTCTTCGTCTTGTAGTAGCGGGCTAGCCTGTGGATTCTGGACTCAACAAGAATGAGGCGGAATTTGCTGTCCTTGTCTTTCCTGTAAATAAAAATTTTCTTGTTTCAGTCATATTTTAATAAAATACAATAATGTAAATGAGAAGGGCACCATGTAATTATATAAATATTTGACTGGTCATAAAATATTTTATCTTATTGGATGAACTGAAATCCCATGTTTGTCTTCTTAGTGCAAGAAAAGACCTCTTTGAGGCACACCTAAAATCACACATTGGTTCAACAAATCAACTAGGATGAGGATTACAGATTTAATAATTAGAAGTAGTGAAGGAGTAAGTAGTGAAAATAGAATATAAAAATAATAAAATAAAATGATAAAGAGAACCCATTATCTGGCTACTATTATTGTATCTGAGATAATGGGTTCTATTTATCAATCCATTTAGGCACACAGCTCCTACATAATTTATATTTGACTAGAAAAGCTTTCATGTTTTTCAATAAACATCTGAATTAATGGGTACCTTATAGTAACATAACAGAATCCAAAGAAATATTATGTATGTATTTATCAGAGCTAATTTTGAGAAATTAAAACAATCCTGAAATTTAGTAGACACTTCAAGTGGAATTTGTTTTTATTTTCATGCACCGAATCATAAAGTTCCACACACTGGATGCACCATGGGTCAGTGCAGTGCAGTACACTCAGGTATCAATGCCGCGAATTAGTATTGTGGTGACAAACACCATAAAAGAGGGAAAAAGGGGCCTCTCAAGGTATAAGATATGCTTAGAAAAATTAACTGCATATATAACCAACAAATAAGAATTAATAAAAATAAGTTTTAAGTGAAGAAACATGAATTGTACCTGTTGCGTTCCAAGTGCTTCCTCATAGCTACAGCCTTCTTGATCAGGTAGTACAGGTCCTCAGGTAGGTCAGGGGCAAGTCCCATAGCCTTCATGATACGGAGGATCTTCTTGCCAGTGACGAATCTGACCTGTGCCACTCCGTACGAATCCCTGAGCATGACACCTGGCAAATGGACATTGAAGTTCTAGTCAGGTTAGTGAGTCTAAGTAACTAAAATGTATTTCATAGCGAAGACAAAAAAGTAATGCATGGATTTCCTACAAGCCTTGATTAGCAAAAATTGTTTGATAGATATCACTAACACGGATAAATGCACAGTGGTCTAGTGACAGTTCTTGTGGTCAACGAGACCCATACTCATGATGAAAGTAAAACATATGATCCTTTTGGCAATTCAGTGCAACGATGAACTACATGTAAATGCAGGGTTTTAACAAATTTTAAATAACTATTATGAGATGATAATCGTAATCATGACATCAATGCCCGGAGGATAGGTTCAATGAGTAAACTTACCGATTTGCGAGGGTGTGAGACCCTTCTTGCCGAGTTTGAAAATTTGTTCCTTGACATCGTCAGCGGTCAGTTTTAGCCATGTGGGGACACTGCGGCGGTAAGGCAGTGCCGACTGGGAAATACCCTTACTGAAAACATAAAATCCACGCTTGAAACATTCGCCATGTGGTGATGGCAGAACGGGATAGGTTATGTTACCGTCGCAAAGCTATGGCCCCGGACAAAAAATGGTTATACAGGGACAATAAAACATTTTACATTCATAAATAACACTGTAAATTACCCAGGTGCGTGCATACGACCCATGGTTGCGGTTTTTACAAAACTCGCCGAACTGACAACGACAACAAGAGAAACCAAAAAGATGGTTGCCGGAAAACGTTCTCTCGTTCACATATTTATTTCGTTATCTATTTCGGTCAATCATTCACTAGTGTTGTACTCACACATATTTTACCGGTATTTGATAATTATTTTTATCGGTTCGGTTTTTAGGTCCATAGATTATAGGTTGACGTTTGTTGGAATATCAAAATCAATTGACGTTTATTTTTCTACAACCAGTCGGAATTATAAACTGACTTACCTATAAGATAAAGTTGACCGTAAATTGGTCAAAAATGGCCAATAATTACGGAATATCCAATGAGGAGCTGAACCTCATCAAGCAGCAAGCCGCGAGGCGTGCTATGATGAGACAAGAGTTCCAAAAACAGCGTACTAACCCTTGGAAACAGGCTGGAGAATCTGGATATGTTGTGAGTGTTTATTACGTAATTTCTTCTAATCCAAGCTGCACAATACAAAACGAGTAAACAAATACGTGTGCTATATTCATCAAATAATTATTTGTAAATTTCCAGTTCGACCCAGCGCTTCAGAGGTTTATGTCAATGAAAGTTAGCCAGTTTGACTTCTTCCAAGCTAACAGAAGAACCAGTCTGTTTGGAGTTTGTGCTATAATTATACCCATGTTTTCGTTCGGCTACATCGTTTGGAACGACCGCACTAAACGCGAGGCTCAGATCAGAAACGGAGAGCTCAGATACAAAGACAGACTGTTCAAGTTTGTATAATTTGAAATTGTAATCTGTGAATAACTTTGTAGAATACTTATAGGTTGCAATTGGTGATTATTAAATTAATTTATAAAGTCATAAGTACTGTTTATTTATGGTCTATAACAGCTGGTTAATACCATCTATCCTACAGTGTTGATAGCTAAACAATATTTAAAGTTTGTTAAGCACTATTCACTGAATAATTATAGGGTGCTATGATGTTGACAGAAATTTAGTGTCATTCTATGACACTACAAGGTTTTCCATTAATATATTTTAATCTGTTAAGTTATAAATTAAATTATGCATTATCTTCACTCTGAAATGTTTCTCAGTACTGAAGGAAAAATTGGTTTGTATAAATCTCAGGTATTTTTATTTATAAATAAATAAAATAAATATTGGTGGACATTTCACACAGCACCATCTAGCCCCAAAATAAGCTAAGCTTAGCTTGTATCATTGGAACCAGACAACTGATACAATACTTATATATTTTTCTTTTGTAAATGCATTTATGTTACAAATGTCACATAAATGTTTGTCCTGGGTGGCAATCGAACCCACGACCTATAGCGCGTGAAGTGGGACTAGGCAAGCCACATTTGCCGCACATTGGATGGGTTGTGGGCAAAACCCACAGAGACAGGGAGGCCCAGACATAGGTGGCTAAACAAGATTGACTTTTACTTGCCAGTCAATTATGTTGTTATTTTTTTTATTTGCACCATACAGTATTTGAAACATGAAGATAAATAAATTAATTTATCAGTAGACCATAAATGGCACTAAAAGGTGACAAGGAAGATGCATCTTAAGTAGTTGCACACTCGCTACCTAGCAACAGGTGTAATGCACTGTCCAAGGAAATAATAATATTAAGGTAATAAGTGTTTTATAAGCAGGTACCTTCATGACTACACAAACACGAAACTTCTTAAAAAAAATATTGTGTCATTAAAAATTGGCATTTAACAAAAGACTAGATTTGTCAGAAGAATGTCAACGAAGACATGAGAACCTGCATATGCTATTTAACAAAAAGAATAGAGACATAAATTAGCTTTAACAATGTCTTCAGATGGATATGGTTTCTCTGAGGTTGAGTGCAAGATCATATTGGCTCAAATTGAGCGTAGAGCCAGATTGAGGAAAGAGTTCTTGAGGCTTCGAACAGATCCATGTGCCAACTCCCAGGAGTCTGGTCATGTTGTAAGTATAAATGCTGGAAGCCATGCCAAAATCACGCCTGTTTCCCGGAGGGGTAGGCAGAGATCATGGTTTTCCATCTGCTATGACCCTGACACCTTAGCTTCATGTACTCTCATCACATTCTTCACGCATGCTCGTCGGTTTAGGTTACTTTTGACGTGGCCTTTTTCCAAAACGTCACCGATTTGGTATGTACGCCGAGGTCTACCCCTTTTCCATTCGCACTCGCCTTATGCACTTGTTTCTTCTTTCTTCTTCATTCATCCTCTCTACGTGTCCAAACCATCTGAGCATACCCATCTCAATCCTCGTCACTATGTCTCAGGATCAAGGATTATTGTAACATGTCTTAATAGTCTTTCGCTTGACTGCATCTAGTTTTCACTCAAGCTGACATTCTGAGAAGCGTGTAACAATTTGTTCGACACTTTGACACATGATTTCCTCCGCAACAAAGTAGTTCACAACTGGAATCTGCTACCGGATGTTCTGCTACTTCTGTGAATGCTTTTGAAGTGAAACTAATAATATAACTTCACGTCTCAGAGTTACAGGCACATTCAATGCAACTCCGGTTTCTTACTTAGGGGAGGACCCAAGTCGTATTTCTTGTTATTTGTAGAGCTACCACTTAACACCAGGTGGGCCATCCACACGTTGAGTAACTTTATCACATTCAAAAAAAATACTATAATTTCAAACACTGCATAAACTGGTTATATCATTAGTACTTTTGGTAGCAGTAGAACTTGTGCTTATTTCGATCAGGGAAGTACTGCCACCACACCTGGTAATCTGCCGCCAAGCAGTGATGCACTCGTGTTGCTGTGTTCCGGTGGAAGGGAGTGGGTGCCGGTGAAATCGCAGGCGCATGAGACGTAACACCCCCGTCTAGGGGATGGACGCAACGCAATGCGACTTGAGTTAACTTTTACTTTTGTAGATAGGACTCGAGTCGTATTGTTGTTGTCTAAGGGCGGCGGTAACCACTTAACATCAGGTGGGCCGTCAGCTCGTACCGTCACTTAAAAAAACAGCGAAAGCTGCTCGACCATAATATAGATTAGTACTATATTATGGTCGAGCAGCTTTCGCAGTAATAAGTAATAGTAATAATATTGGTGGACATTTCCACACCGCCATCTAGCCCCAAAGTAAGCTTAGCATAGCTTGTATCATGGGAACCAGACAACTATTATAATATTGTAATACTTTTTTTTCAAATACACTCAGACTCAGAACAAACATCTATTTTCGTCACACAAATGTTTGTCCTGGGTGGAAATCGAATCCACGACCTACAGCGCAGAAGGCAGGGTTACTACCAACTGAGACCAGTATAATAGAGAAAGTAGCAGTTTTCATTCCAATTGTTTGCTGCTGTAATTGGTTAAGAAGTAGCGTATTAATAGTAAATTCCCAAAAAAAAATAGGAAGCATATATCAGTACTGAACAATAATTTTTCAGTTTGACCCGGCACTTCAAAGATTCATGTCTATGAAAACATCTCAGCTGGACTACTTCCAGCCCAATGCAAGAACAATCAAATTCGGCATCTTTGCTGTTATCATACCGATGACTACCTTTGGCTACTTGGTGTGGTCATCGCGCCAGGAAACCGAAAGAGACATACGCTGTGGAAAAATCAAGTACCGGGATAGATTGTTTAAGTTCAAATAGTTGCGACTTGATTTCATGTTTCTCTGCCCTACAGGTTGAAATAAAAGTATTTTGTTATAATATTTACTTTAATGACAGTGCTGCAATCTAACAAGAATTATCTTAGAAACTAAAAGTAAAATACAGATTTTTAAAGTATGTTTAGTAATTTTATCGGTCGTCCAGTGATTTGTCCCGGGTTATAACTGAATCGTCGAACTTGACCATGTAGGTGGTACCCTTGTGCCAATGGGCGCTCACTTTAGCAGGCTGAAAAGAAAAACTTGATGAGCAGGAATAGGTTTGGGATAATACTACTACTCAAGAGCAGTAGAACTCGCAAAGTTCGTCCGGGGAAGTATTACTGCCACCATGTCCATTTCTTCTATGTGGTTGCCGGTGAAATTACAGGCACACGAGACATTCGTCAGTCAACAGACAGTCGTACCTAGTAGGGGAGGACCCAAGTCGCATCAGTTGTTATGGGCCGAGGTTATCATTTACTACCAGGTGGGCCATCGGCTCGTTCCGTAACTATATCACAGAATGTTATAGTGGCAGTACTTCCCTTGAACAACTTGGCATAAGTTCTACTGCTACTAATAGTTGTTATTAATGTATAATAATTATGTTATACTTACAAAACCGCCTTTAGTGAGAACAGCCTCAATAATTCCCGCATTGAATGTAGCGCAATTCAAAGACCCTTTATCCTTTGGTACACTGATGAATTTGTTCACCTGTAGGGTATAGACATTCTTGTCAGGCAATATGGTAATTGCTTGTTTTTCATATTTTAAATCAATATAAACTAATAAAGTTTAGAAAATTATGTGTAAGTAGTTCCAGAATGATGTATAGGATAGGTAGGATATAGTTGGGTTTTCAAATTTTCTGAACATGATTGATCATATTTTCTTAGCTGAATGTTAAAATATGGTCACAGGGAATAGCATTACTGATTAGATGTAAGAGGTAAGTGAACAAGAATTAATTGAAAGTAAAATTGCAAGGATGCTTCAATATTTAGGCACATTTTGTTACATGAGAGAGAAATAGAAAGAGATTTATATATTCTGAAAGCGATAGAGAATGTCATGTATGCCTACATATTAGTTTTTAATAAGGTTCACTACATCACATGTACACAGCTACATGTATTTTTCTATTTTTTTTTATATTTCAGTCTCTCACCACAGCATCCTTCTCTATGATGTAGTAAGTCCTCTCATCATCATTGGCATGCTCCAGTTTATCAGCCTCTTTACCAAACAACACCTGGAGTTGAAAAAATAAATAAAATGATTTAATGCTGTGTAAAAAGGTCTACATTAGTTTGATGAGATCAACATTGATCTTGTAGTAGAAAACTACATTAAATTTGAGCTCAGTCTCACAGTACTACTACTACTCATGTCTAAGTACTACTACTAATCTTGTCAGTGTAGTAGCTATCTCCAACCAGTATTGTGAAAAGATTGAAATGTGCCTCAAAGGCTCCTTTCCTGCAACTGACCCAAGCTTTTGTTTTTATGACATGTTGGTTTTCTAAAGAGGTTTTCCTTTACTTTCTTACTTCTTTGGTATTTATATTTATTGTACACATCAATTTTGTCAAAACTCATTGGTACACTTCTATATTTGAACCAGCGATCTCCAGACTCAAAGTTGAGGTCTATACAACTGGCTACCACACTCTCAAAGTATGTTAATAATAAACCAAATTAAAATAGATTAGATTATTTATTAGTATAGAGTTTCATGTTGCCAATAGAAAGCTGTACACATTATCTTTGAAGTATGGTCATGAAAGTGATAATATTTCAGTGCCTGGCTTATGTGAGCAGACTATTACAGGTCTATTGAGACACATTTATTGTATAGTGAACTGTCAGGTTACCTTCCAGAGAGTAGATTTAACAAAAAGCAGCATATTAAGCAGTTTGATCTCCCGCTTGCTGTTGCGCTCCCTCACAAAATAAAGATCCAAAATCCTAGTGCCAACATCTTGACCAATATCTGATAGCCTGCAAATAAAATATATTATGATGTGAACATTGATTGAAATACTCCTCCAATTATTCATATGTAGGTACACATACTTATTCTGCAGTTCCTGAACGGAATGTGACTTATTCTGGCAGTATTGAATTATTTCCGAGAATAAAAGTGCGTAAAACGCCAAGGAAACTTCACCCTTTCCTTTATTCAGTGGTTTGTCGAGTATTGATGTTTTTGAGCGGTTGGACGACATTTTTTTCAGCTGCAATCGTTGAAGCAGATGTTTGTTCGATTTTGTAAAGGATTTTCGAGGAAAATATTATAGGAATATTTCAGATATCTATGTACTTCTGTTCTGAGGCCGCAATGCAACTTTTGTTTCATTTCAACACAACAATAAAATTATTATAGCTTTGGATTTTTCTGCTTCGTCAACAATTTGCCAATGTCGCGGGCACGACCATACGTCCAAGTTGTTCGGTGTTACAATGTCATTGTCAATTTCATAATGTCAGGCAGCATGAGTTTTATAGTCCTTTCTACGAAATAAGTCCTGCGGCAGGTAAAGGAACTAACGTAAAGCCGAACTGAAATTTCTCTTTTGCGTAGAAACTAGAGCCACAGCCATGAGACTTCTTTCGTGGAACGGGCTCTATAATATTTATCATAATTTCAACCATATTATACTCACATGTACAATCGTACATCGATAGATTGGTAGGCTCTAATAGCCTTAGAAAAACCATCAAATATCTACTATGCGGATGATGTTGCATCGAATCGGCTATCATAAAGCCTCCGTGAAGTATTGCCATCGTACAGATTTCTGCAGCTAAGCAGTAATACATTCGCGTTACTGGGTTTCGGTTTGAAGTGTGGTTGTCGGTGAAATTACCTGCTCGAGATATTCCACCTTCACTTCGCCGAGTTACGGGCGCATACGATCCGACTTAGATATTGTGTTACCTACCTAAGTAGGGGAGGCCCCAAGTTGTATTGCTTATTATGGACAGAGGTTACAACTTAACACAAGGGGGGTTGTCAGCCCGTAGCTTTGTCACATAAATAAGTTTAGTATAACAACTGTGTTGTCAGATAAGGTCATGACGACACTGCCGGCCGACCGATGAGCGATCCATGCTTCCCTGCGTTAAATTCTCGAAGCTTCCTATACTATAGATTATAATATTTTTTCTGCGAGCTAGTGTATATCAGCTAGTGTAATAACTTCCTTACTTCATCCTTTTCCGGCTATTTTACTGGAAATGACTGTGTGAGATCAAGACTACCCACCTTATACCTACAGCCACAATGAGAGATAATAAATATATAATATATTGATTACATATTAATAATTTATTCATTATGGGCATGTTACATACTCATGAAATAACGCATTTATCTCCGAAAGAATAGTCAGAGCCTCAATGTGCCACTTCACAATCGTGACGTTAAAATTATCTATTCACTTAGGCGTATTTTATTATCAAACCTGTCCAACAATAATCATAGGTAAACAAAATATTTATACTACATAAATATTACACACTATATATTTTCAATTGACAATCACATGTAATATTTACCTGAATCTAATAAGATTTAGATTCAGATTTATTTGAAGAGGCGACGGCTCAGATGATAGTGAAATCTTACAATGAGCTCGAGCTTCCACTGAAGGAAAACGGCGTGAAAAATTCGTAGCGTGGTGGTTGCAAATACCTGGCCGGATAGCGGGAAGTGAAAGTTTACATTCTGCCGCCAAGCACCTGTGTTCCGGTGGCTTCACTTGACAACCTGTTCCCAATCCAGGAGTTGCGTAGTACCACCATTAGGTATATAGTCGCTTAAAATCAGGTGACAGGTTAAATAAACACAGGTTGCGTTATAAATAATTTAACAAAACTTTATTTCAATATTATTAAGCAATAACATCTGTGTTGAGGGCTACATTAATAAAACAAACTGTGTACGTAATAACCTACGAATATAGGTAAAATATATCTACCAACCAGAGGTCCAAATGTAAAATAAAATATATCGCCAAGATATACAAAGGGATACTTTCCACTTAGCGAATATAAAACAATCACTTATTATTATACCCCTAAATCTGTTTTGCATTCTATAATTTAATCTGACACTATCAATTCATGCAATGAAAGGTAAATTTAGCTTTATATCATGAGCACCACACATCAATCGGAGAGCTGTCGAATTTTGTATGCATCTCAATAAATAACACACCAAACGGGGTCAGATTTCAAACCGGGCCACCACTAGCTATCGATACGACTGAAGCTTTATGTAGAATGCAACACAGAATAAAAGTCGTACCTACATAGTACCCATAAGATGGGTCTATCTACCATGTTCAATGAAAGTACGATACCGGTGTTAGCTGTTCAAGTCAGATACAATTTTACAGATAAAACAAATTTCTCATATCAGGCGAAAGTAAATATTCGTCACGAAAAATTAATGGGTGTTTAGCGAAGTAAAGCCAATCATGTTGCCGAATCAAGTCAGTGTGAAGGCACCCCCAAAAGGGGTAAAATAAGGAAAACCAGATTCTTTGGACTCAAATAATGTAACAGTCCCTCTCAGCCAAAACCAGGTCACAACTAAACAGGACGTAAGCCAACGAATTTGGCAACAGTATTCGCCGTATTTAATATAATATGCGGAAAACTTAAAGGCTTGACCGCAAACTTTCGATAGGATCAATCATATTTTGGGATGAACAAGTGTGCAACAAATTGTGGTTATTGCATTTTGTTTATTGAGAGCTGTACATTTACTGTTATTTGTCAAATTGGTGGACAATACAGGGATAACAAACAGAACATAAAATAATTTTATTACTAAACTTACGCTATTTATAACTAGTGTTTAAAACTGGTAGTAGTTTCTAAAATTGAGTATTTTCTTTTAATTCAGCGGACGGCAAACTATTGCAAAAAACTAACCATCTCTGTTTTTCATTAAAATGTATAATAATTATTGTCATTCCTTTACAGAATGTGTATAAAATGTATACCACTATGTTAGATAAATCCCCACTCAACTAATTATTATTATTAAACAATTAACATTTTACAATGGTGCATTTATTTTTACTTTAATTGGACAGGCGTAATCTTAACAAATAACACTATTTACTCAATTAATTTTTGTGCAATCTGACATAATAGCAGGTGTAACGTGCCTAAGGATCCTTCTTTGGTCATGTTACATGCGCATATTGTACGTATATGAAACTAACGCGTCAATATCCGAATGAAATAATTATAGTAGTTTAGACAAAGCTGATGGTTAAATCGATTAATCTGCACTTTTGAATAAGACAAGCAGAAATACAACCAGTTTTATACACCTTTTAAATTTTTGATTACAATATTGTGGTGCAGGTACTAAAATTTACATATTTAATCATAAAAATAATGGTTATTTAAATTAAAAAAACGTGATAATAGTTTAATTACTGTGTTAGTAACTATACAATAGGTTATTTGGAACTGGGATCAAATAAGATTCACCGCACACGTCGGTGTCGATTATTCGGTCATCCAAATTAGGGCACAAACATGCCGAGGATACCCCGCGGTCTATAAGTGGAGGACTACATCAACAAGGAAAAAGGTTCATTAGCACTTGCTCAGTTGATCCATTTCACCCGAACTAAGGCGAATCAATTTGACCAACATAATTTTGCCTACTAATATTCTAAGGTTACTTTATTTTTAAGTCAAGTTACCCTCATTAAATCAAAATCAGTTTATCAATGTGTCAATAATATTGATTAAAATTATTATTAAAAATAAAATTCCCAAACTTATATAAAAAAAAATGTCGACAGTTGATAATTCAAAATACATTAATATAGTCAATAAAATAAAAGAGAAACAACAAGAAATATAACATTACATATGTGTATTATCATTACATATATGCGGTCCATTGAAATAATAACCACCGATGAACCGCAGTGAAGCATCTTCGGCATGTCATTACCTTTACATTTTTCAACGAGTGGAATCGAGAGGCTACAGTGAACTGTTCATAACGTGAAACTGACACCTTCAGGTTACCCTGATTCGGTTACCGCTTCAGGTTACCCTGATTCGGTAACCGCTTCAGGTTACCCTGATTCGGTAACAGCTTCAGGTTACCCTGATTCGGTAACAGCTTCAGGTTACCCTGATTCGGTAACAGCTTCAGGTTACCCTGATTCGGTAACAGCTTCAGGTTACCCTGATTCGGTAACAGCTTCAGGTTACCCTGATTCGGTAACAGCTTCAGGTTACCCTGATTCGGTAACAGCTTCAGGTTACCCTGATTCGGTAACAGCTTCAGGTTACCCTGATTCGGTAACAGCTTCAGGTTACCCTGATTCGGTAACAGCTTCAGGTTACCCTGATTCGGTAACCGCTTCAGGTTACCCTGATTCGGTAACAGCTTCAGGGACCCTGACACGATATTTAGACTGTGTTGCTACACTAACACTACTAGCTAGTCAAGTGGGACAAGACACAGCGTTGTTTCAGATTCCTATGTTAAGGAGTAAGGCATTTTCATTTACGATGGCGTAATGAGCATTCAGGATTATAAACAATAATCTGAACTTGTCGATTTTAAGAGGAAGAAGAAGAAGAAGACTCCTTAACGCTCAAACTGCTGTACGGATCTGGGAAAAAGTGCTACCAGGAGAATTGGTACTTATATTCTGGATTAACACATAGGCTACTTTGATCCCGGAAAAGTGCAGTGTTCCCACAGGATGACATTAACTGTGGGGCGTAGCTAGTCTTAAAAACTTTACCTGATGTATGTCGAAGTGTGCTACAATGCAAGATTAATATTTTTTTATTTGTATAAAATCTTAAACATAAAAATAATTTTTAACAAATGACATTTAACAACGTTTATTGTTACTGGCAAAGTGTGTCATATCCAATTAGGTAAATAAATAAAAATCCAATGTCCCATACTCCTCAAATTATAACATGAATTCAACATTATTTGCGTATTTGTCAATCGGCCACAATAATGAGTTCAATGAAGCCGTAATCTGCATAAAGTTCACAGGTCAACTGCGCACTTCCAAACACATCAGTGTGTGACTTTTACAACAAGCCATTTATAATAAATTCTTTGGTTCTCTAATTGTTTTTTAATATCACAATACTGACCCTATTGTGATGTTGTCTCACAAGAAACGCTTGAGGACCAAATTTTGTAGTTCGAAATGAACAGGTCTATGCGAGACATCAGATGTGAGGTAACAAAATTTCATAAGACATTATGTCTCTTCTTTTTAAAATTAAATATTTGGTTATTATACAATATTTACAATACTCTATTACTGAGTAGGAATTAAATTTTGTTATATTTTGAATTATGCTTGATTATGTATACCATAGAATACTGAATATTTTCAAACTTGTAATAATTTTACTGACTTTTGTTTTTTTATGAGCAGAACGGAAACAATTTTACCCATATTTAGCTTAACCACTTAGAAATTGTTAATTTAGAAATTATGAGTTACCAAAACCTTACATTAACTGCACTTACAATTGTAACCACGGTTTATACACAAGTTTTATATTACCTAGCAACAAGTAGATTGCACCGTTTCAGCTTCTAAGAGGTTGAAGTCCATTCCGTTGGGGCGACTGAAACCAGTCTTAATGCCGTCCCAGCCGTCTTCCACCTTGTATTCACCTGTTTGGATGCGGTTGTACACTTCTTGTGCCACAAGGACAAATGCCTCTTCTACATTCTGACCAAATTTAGCTGATGTTTCAACATGATGTAAACCTAGAAGTCAAAGAATATCTATTATACAAAAAGTTTGCTGTTTTTGATGATATCAAGCAAATCTATTTACATATTGTTTATAAAAATGTTATAAAAGGTATAATTTATTTATAGTAATAAATATATAATGCACTGTAATCTCAATATATATGATTAACTTAATAATATATGAATATGTAATGGGTAAATTCTATCATTCTCTAGAAATATAGAAGTATTATTAGCCAATACCTTAACTTCATCTTCTAAAATTTGAATATTTGATTTTATTTGATCTTGAAGATTTTATTTAAAACATGTTTCAGAAAGAAACCAGGTGACATTGGAATAACTTAATATCATTTAAAATGAGGGATTTCAACATAGAAAAATATTTGTGTATTATTTACCATTTTCCTCAGCAAACATTCTAGCTTCTTCACAAGAGACTTCTCTCCGAGCCCCAATCTTGTTATCTGTTCCAACAAGGTCAATTTTACATCCGACAAGAGCAAACACAGGTCTGTGTGGCTCTATATGCCTCTTAGCCTCCATCATCCACAATGGTATGTGCTCAAAACTGGATCTGTTACATACGTCGTACACAAGTAGAGCACCAACAGAATTTCTATAGTAAGATTTGGTGATTGATCTAAACCTTTCTTGGCCAGCAGTATCCCATAGCTGTAATTTTATTCTAGTGCCATCTTGAACTTCTATTATCCTCGCGAAGAAATCCACGCCAACCGTAGGGTCAGATAGCTAAAAATTAATGCGCAATTTACTAATTTATCCAATGAAGTAAACAACAAAAACAACAGTCTCATGATCTCACCTCAGCGAATTTCCCGTCTGTGAAGTACTTCAACAAAGAACTTTTTCCCACAGTACTGTCACCGATTAGGATTAACCGAAATTGGTAGTCGAATATCGGATCAACCATTTTTCAAATTAATTTTCATCAATTCAATCACAAAGCGATCTCGTCAAAATTACGTATTCCCAATATGACAATAGAAAACATCAAGGCCCAAAACAAGTCACACAATTACGATATTGTTGTCTATGGCTGAGTGGAAAAGCTAAAATTGGCTGGAATAAAGTGTGAACTATATTATGCACAAAAAAAATAACCGATAGGATAATTCAGAAACAAACAGGAAATACAGAAGAACTATGCATATCCGTTTCCTTGAACTGTGAACGTAATGTTGATAAACTTGTCATTCGCTCTACCCGTTCACTCATTTGTTGATTTGAAAAATGATCTACAGAGCCAATGAATTACGTGAAAATATAACAATATTCAATGAATTCAATTAAAATTATCAGGTTTTTTTTAACTGAATTAAAGTAAATTGTGTAGTATTTATACATTTTTACGAGTAGAATGAATTCATCGAAAGATAGAACACTAACCTCGCAAAATAACTAAAGATGCCTTCGTTGGCGTCCTACAGACCCTGTTTTGTTTTTGAAATATTCACGGTAAATAGCACCGTTTGATCTACGAGATAGTAATACAAGACTTGGAAATTTCATTCTTAGCGCATGTTCATATTTTCAAAGTGAAAATTGCAAATAAAAATGAACTCTAACCTCGGTTATAAAATGAAGGAAGGAAACATGGACTACGGGGATTCTAAAGCGAAATCTACGCCTATTGGTATGTATACTGGCTTTGAAATTATGTTTCTTTTTAATTGTTTGCAATCTTTTGTTTATCTTGTGAGCTCACTGAAAGATTTGATTTTATTCAGTACACTGACCTTCCCTCCTATATATTATGTGTGTCATTTGTTTCCCAAATCTGCTAGTTTGAATACGAGATCACTTTGTAACTTGTAAGTTGCACGGTGCTGATATACCTGTAATTATATGCCGATGTTCTAATTTAATGTCTGACTATAATTATTGTGTTTCAGCGATGGTGGCTCCAGAATTGAAACAGAACGCAAGTGATGTAGGAATTACAAAGACCTGTGCAGTACTGGGGTGTGAGGACTCAAAAAATTTAGATCCAGAGATGTTTTTTGGGTAAGCATTTACTAGTTTCGGAATAATATTACTTAAATGGAGATTCACATCTGAATAGCTACCAAACCAACCACAAAATATGAATGAACTTGTAAATTTCCAGTTAATTAACTGGATACAATTGCTGTAAAGATTAGTGAAGTATGGAAGACAAGTTCTCAGTATAGCTAGCAATAATTTGAAAAGAAGCTGTTTCACACTATCCTGATTCCTTTCAGCAAAATGGTGTGGTGGTCAGCACCATTTCATAAAATAAAGATAATGCATATTTACTGCCAAGGTAATCACTTGTCTAGTTCATCTAGTTCATAACCTAACACTACGTTGCCAAAGTTTCAAATTTAGTCACAACACTCCAAAACAATGTGTTTATAACCTAAGTTATAATGATCAAAGACTAAACATATACTACCATATTTTCAGGTTTCCTGAAGAGCCTTCTCTCCGACAGATATGGACGGACCTAACGGGCCGCAGTAACTGGATGCCCACCGACTATTCATACATGTGTATGCAACACTTTTCCGTAGATTGCTTTATGTGCAATGAAAAGGATGAAATGGTATTGGTGGACAAAGCTGTTCCATCACAGAAACTGCCCAAACATGTTTTAGAGGTGAGATTGCACTTGCTGCATATAAATGCAAGTTCCTCTTGAAATATTTGTTGGGATGCACTCGACAAACTAATACCACCATCACAAGACGTGCCACCTTCCTTATAAATAAAGAAATATTGGTGGACATTTCACACATCGCCATCTAGCCCCAAAGTAAGCTAAGTAAATAGCTTGTGTCATGGGAACCAGATAGATAGAGAGACAGATAAAGAGTTAATTATTGCATACACCAGTAAAACATATAATACAAAAAAATTCATTAAATATCAGGCACACAATGGAAAACTGGTATACTTTTTTGTAAATACATACATTTAATACATATACATAGTAACACCCAGACAGAACAAACATGTTCATAACACAAATGTTTGTCCTGGGTGGGAATCGAACTCACGACCTACAGAGCAAAAGACAGGGTTTCTACCACCTGAGCTATAAGGCCAGTCAAGTTATATGATTTGTCTATTTGTTGTGTTCAGTGCTTATGTTACATTAACCTACAATAATTTTACAGGTAGAATACATAGACGAAGACTCTTCTGATGGTGAAGACGAAATGGATGTAGATGATGAAGATCAAAAGAGTCTGAATTACGGAACAAGAGATGTCGCTGACAAAAATTCATTACAAATGGACAAAGAAACCGATGAACAAATTGAGCTGCTAAAACTATTCACCGAAGTCCAACGAATGCAGCGCTCCGCGGTCGGACTTAAAGACAAACTGAAATACAACATGAGAGTACACAACCGCCAGAATAGGTTTCTGCTTAGAATAAAAGAAATTATAGAAATGAAAAAGAAAGTTTTAAGTCAAAAAAGAAAAAAGAAATGTAGAATATTGCTGTCGCTACAGGATAAAATAAAGGAAGACTCTAGTGGACTGGTTCTGGCTATGCCGATGAGACAAACTGATGATTTGAAGAATTTCGCCCTCAGTATCTACAAGTATTCACCACAAGCGTACATTTACATCAGGAATATGCTGCGGACGATGTTGCCCAGCACAGAAGTTTTAGACTCCTGGGTCACGTCCGGCTTCCAACCTAAGAATGTGATGACTTCGGCACATAATATTAAAGTTGTAGCAGAACAGTCAGAGACAGAACTATCGTGTAGAGTTACTTTAGGATAGTGTAAGTGAATAACGGGGGAAATATATATGAAATCAATTATAAAAACGCGAAATTTAAGTTTATTATTATATGTGATCCCACCAGATATTTTGAAATTTAATACCTGTGTCCTGTAATTTAATAGTTTCATATCACAAACTAATATAATAATATCTATAGCAAACTGTGAAACAAAATAGAATACTTAAGTAAAGAAATAAACTTAGAAATAAGGAAACAAAAAAGAAGAAGTGATATAATAAATTATAGAAAAATCTGGCAGAGTCAAGCAAGCACGGGAAGAACTAAATGATTACACACTGTCAGGGGCCTCTGTCGACCCCAGGGAGTATCGGGTTGCGCGGTGTCGCCACGCACCGAACGCGCGACCTGCGGTATTATGAAACAGTTACATATTTGGACTACTTATACACTTGAACAATAAAGACGGGCAAACAAATATGTCCACCGCAGTGTTTGTGCTGGTTGGTAATCGAACCCGGGTCTCTCTTTACAGGTAGTGTTCCTACTGGCAATATTTATGCATTGGTTAAATCATCGTAAATTAACATTATTTCATTACCAGATTATTGTGAGTATTAGTACCTGTCTCTCTAAGGAGTATTATAAGTTAGGACTGGCCTCATGGCTGTTGGTTACTCTGCCTTCTGCCCTGTAGGTTGTGAGTTTGATTCCCACTCGGAACAACATTTGTGTGATGAACATAGATGTTTGTTCTGTCTGGGTGTTCCATGTATTTACAAAAAACAGTTGTCTTGATCCCACAATAGTACAAGCTGTGCTTAGTTTGGGGCTAGATGGCGCTGTGTCCACTACACAAGTATAGGATAAGTATAAGTATAGGACAAATATTTCATAAAAATGTTGGATACGTCGATTAACCATTAATATTCAATGTATAAGGTCATGTGTCATTGCTTAGTTTGGCGCATGTTCAAACCCTATCCGACCCTCCGTAGGAAAGAACAGCCAAGGAACCCCTTCGTTTACTAGAGCATGATTCCTGTATCAATAATTCTAAGTATCATTTATGAACCGATTTGGAAGATTATGTGAAAGGATTGGTCCCAGATTGGTCCCATAGAAAATTCATAAAGATCGGTTTAGTAGTTTGTTTTATTAAAATAACTGGAAAAAAAATTGTCTTTCAAGTGCGGGATAACTAGGAATCATTCTCTTTCATTGGCGATTAAGTAATTTATTTATTTATTTAAGTACACAAACATCATATATATTACACAATTAAACTAAAATAGAATAACAAAAACACCGTTTCAGTCGGGTTTTTTTCACGGCAATAATACACGTCGTTTGTCGTATCTAAACTATCAACCACTAGCTGCGCCCCGCGGTTTCACCCGCGGAAGTTCCGTATCCGTAGGAATACTGGGATAAATGTAGCCTGTAATTTATTCCGAGTCTCCAGACATTAATAAGACCTACAAACCTGTAGTACATTAGTTGGTTCTATCATCAATAGTTTTCGCAGCGCACGCTAAAAACTATTGTGGGTTTTCTACCTTGGGTACAATATTATAATTTTCTTACGGATCCCTAATTTTTTGAAAATAAATTATAGCCTATGTTACTCCTCGATAATGTAGCTTTCTATTGGTGAAAGAATTTTTGAAATCGGTTCAGTAGTTTCTGAGTTTACTTCGGACATACATACAACATACACCTTACCAACATTATCTCTTTATAATATTAGTATAGATAGAAACTAGGTACCTGGTTCATATCGTAAAATGTATCAGTGAGTGATACAAAACCCGTAAAGTCAGCGGTCAAGTTTCTATAACCGCAGACTGTGAGCGTATCCGACTGCAGCGTTTTCGTATAGATGGCGCTGTTTTTAATCCCTCCCGTTAGAAAGGGAAGGCGGCGCCGAGACGCGAACTCGGAGGTACTCTAGCTCCAAACAAAACGTTTCGTTCCGGCCACGCTTAGTGCCGTGATTACGCGTACCGTCGACGGCCGCGTTACCTTACCCGCCCAAATCCCGCGCGTCAACCAAAATAAATACACCATCTGTTCAAATATTGTGCAAGTTTTTTTATTATATCCCAAAAGGGATGTGTGCGTTTTGCTCCTACTCATAAAGATATCTGTAACGTTCCGTTTTTTTGTGTTCCGAAAGTGCTCGAGTGGTTTTTGTTTCCCGTTTGTTGTGAATGGATTTATTGCTCGATTATGAAGACGTACGCTTCTTGAGGTATGTCTTAACGTAATTCTATTTCGATATATTCCGCTGTAGAATAAGGCGAGACGAAGCTAACTAGTGGCGGTCACTAACTGGACTTTTGCAATCACTATTCCTTTTGCGTGTTTACGTGCCTTAAATGTAAGTTGCAATGCCGTACGGTGCCGCCCGCCGAACCGACCGACGTACAGACGTGTAACATTTTTAATGCTCACCATTATACGGCTATAACTAATCACAAATATAAATTAGTAGCCATGTTTCATTCGAGTCATGCACGGATGTCATTTCTCTACTTTTATGGTGTCAATTTCTATTATTACTCGTCGAATGAAAGTATGCAGTGATATCTTTTGAGTGCACCTTTTATGGGGTATGCGGGTAGTTGCAAATTAATTTGAAAATGCGGGTGTAGGTAGCGCAAAGTTCCGCGGTGCACATAACTAATTACGCGCTTTGTGCGGCTCCTGTGGGACTCGTGTGGTGCGCGTATATGCAATCTAGGCTTCAATGTTTTGATGAATTTCTTTGAATACAACATAATAATGTTCTTTCAGGTAAGTTTACAGGGAAATTAAGCTCCAATACCACAACTAAAGGTTGACAAAGTATGTGTTAAGTAGTAAAGTTTATGAAATATTTTTAATATGTTACATACAAGTTCATCTTTAAACGCTGATCGAAAACATCGTGTGGAAACCGGCATGTCCCAGAAGCGAAAATTCGAAGGCATTTGACATGGGCACGGAAGGAGTCCCTTCTAGCCGACAAGCTCTGAAAACGGAAACGACTTAAGTTCGTGAAGCCATTGCTACAGGAGAGGGATTGCTCTTACACTTTATTTCTACATTCGTTCAGTTGAAAATCATAGAGTCGTTTTGCCGGTTATCAAGCCAACGAACGGTTTCAGTGTTGCAGTCAACACCTTGCTGTCGTAAAACGTGGTGGCCCAGTGGTACTGACCCCGAGTTTAAATCCGGAGGGCGCTAGTTCTAATCCCGATGCGCACGAAGCCGCCTACCGCCAAACAGTAATGCATTTTCACAGGTTCCTATTTGACCATACAGTGTAACATTAGGGAAAATTCTAGGTTAGAAAATCTACTCCCCTACAAACTGTTGTATTGCGATTTTCTTTCGTTAACGTTATATGTAAACTGTGTGTCAAAAATTATTTTAATCTATTTATTATTGCAATACCAGGTGGGCCCTCTGCTCGTACCGTTTCGATTTGTAACTTTATCATTTAAACAATCTTAATAGTGTCTCACACAACTTAGATTTTCAACACGTGATACGAAATCAAAGACTAATTGATTTGATTGCCTACGATATGATTTTTTGAATTCTTACGAATAAATAATTCAATGAAAATAAGCCAATAAAATAATGGATAACCCGATAACCAAATATTCTAGTTACCTAATTATCCATGTCAGACTTCGTTCTCTACCGTTTGCGTGACTAAATTCAAATCGATTTCTAGAAAATTCTGCGAATTCAAGATATTTTGTAATTGTAACAAAATATTACCAATTAATACTATGTACAGTAGGTACCTGTACATAGTGCTGTTAATTAACGGACATTCGAGCACGCGATCCAAGATTAATGGGACAGAATCGTCGGCGTCCGGTTTATTAGTAGCAGTAGAACTTGTGCTAAGTTCGCCCGGAGAAGTACTGCCATCACACCTGGTAATCTGCCGGCAAACAATGATGCACTCGTGTTGCTGTGTTCCGGTGGGAGTGGGTGCCGGTGAAATTGCAGGCGCATGAGACGTAATATCCCCGTCTCGGGGTGATGGACGCAACGCAGTGCGACTTGAGTCATCTCGTACTTTGATGGAGAGGACTTGAGTTGTATTGTTGTTGTCCATGGGTGGCGGTTACCACTTATCACCAGGTGGGCCGACGGCTCGTTCCGTAACTGTATCACATAAAAAAAACTACCAGGTGATATTCGATTTTCGCCTGCACCTTTAAAGAACTTTCTTTTAATACACATGATTAACACTTAGCGACTGAAGTGAGTGGCAGTACTTCCCGGACAAACTAGGCATAATGCTACTAGACTTAATCAAAAGCCATTATATCGGTGGTTAAACATATAACCTGCCGGAGGTCACGGCTGTCACATGAACCTGTGACCCTGATACCGAATGCTAATTCGCGGTTACGTCGTCAATGTGACGTCACGCGGGAACACAGAGGGAGCTCAGGATGCAATTATATTATTATGCCGTCATTTGTCGCGTAAAGCCCACAGCTTAGGATCAGACACAAATGCTATAATATGTACCTACATATATAAAATCCATATACATATCCCATAACAACCGATGAGACATGGGTCCTCCCCTACTAGGTACGACAAGACCCAAGTCGCATCGTATGCGACCGTAACCCTAAGACGTGTAGGTGGAATGTCTCATGTGCCTGTAATTTAACCGGCAACCACACCTTTCAAACCGGAACACAGTAACGCGTTACTGCTTGGCGGTAGAAATGGTGGCAGTACATCCCCGGACGAACTTGGCGTGGGTTTTACTGCTCTTAAAATCAGGAAGATACTTGGTGGACAGTTGCTGAGTATATTAGTGAGTCTCAAGTGCCCATATGGTAATAAAACTCCATCTACCCCCCTCCCTAGTCCACCAGTGCCATGACCCATGTCCTACTCGTAAATGGCACAGGCAATGACCCCTTGATATTGTGAACTTTCCGTCTAGACCCACCCAATACTTAACTTCTGTTGGCGCATGTAATAATAAATAAATAAATAAATATTGGTGGACATTTCACACAGCGCCATCTAGCCCCAAACTAAGCATAGCTTGTACTATGGAAACCAGATGACTAATAGAATACATATAAACTTTTTTTTGTAAATACATACATATAAATACATATTAACACCCAGACACAGAACAATTAATGCTCTTCTCATAAATGTCGCCTGTTTAAACCCTATCCGATCCTCCATGGGAAGAAGAGACAAGAGACCCCTAAAGGATCCTATTATTATAAAACTGACTTCAGTGGTATTGACCCCGATATAACTAATCCAGGCTAGCCTAGGTGAGGCGAGCCGAGGGCGCTGGTTGCATTAATTCCTATTCTACACGATTACGACCTTTCCCAAGACGGTGTTCGATCAATACTCCTTCACTCACATTTTAATTGGTTTAAGTTATTACGTTTAAACCAGAGCTGGTTAAGAGGAAAATGCAGTCAGAGGTTCTGGTTTCGCTCAGCCAAACATTATTAACATAACAAGATAAATAGGAGTAAAAAACCTTTATTTTCGTTACTTCAAACAGAAATGGTTTAGTAACGGCATTTTGGATTGAGCTCCCATAGTAGATTATAGCCATTATAGTTCACTTTCGTTCTTTGGAGTAGGGGGCGTTACTGCGCTCAGAGAACTCTGAGGGTATGCGCCCTTATCTCTGAGACGTTAAGGTAGAATGTCTCATGTGCCTGTAATTTCACCGGCAACCACACCTTTCAAACCAGAACACAGTAACGCGAAGCTTGGCGGTAGAAACGGGTATGGTTGCTGTTGGTAACCTATGAATGGATTGGGTAGAGGGTACCTACTGCATAACGCCTGACCATCTATTAACTAATAATAATAAATATTGGTGTACATTTCACACAGCGCCATCTAGTCCCGAAGTAAGCTAAGCATAGCTTGTATCATGAGAACCAGACACCTGATATGATACTTATATTTTTTTGGTATAATACATACAATTATAATACATATTGACACCCAAACACAGAACAAACATCTACATTCGTCATACAAATGTTTTTCCTGGGTGGGAATTGAACCTACGACCTGTAGCATTGAAGGCAGGGTTACTATCAACTGAGCTGTGAGGCCAGTCCAACTGCCGCCAACATAACGACCACCAATGTTAGAAATCGCCCTTCGTTTCTGCAACTTCCTCGACAGTGGCGGTCGATTTTACACCGATATGTAACTGTAATCGCTCGCTTCCTGGATCGTTGCGTCTTTCGGTGTGATTATTCATTTGATTCATAATACATTTGAAGTGTAGCATAGCTTGTTCGGCCGTTCTTAAACTTAGTGTTCATATCATACCAAACGTTGGTTTTCTACAGAGTGTAATGACAGACACTTCAGGCCTGTACCTACTGAATAGCTTATATCCTGGATTAACACATAGGCTACTTTGATCCTGGAAAAGTGCAGTGTTCCCGTGGGATTACTTATTCACCGCGGGTAACACCGCGGGGCGCAGCTAGTATGATATAAAAAACTGTGGCTGGCTCAGAGATGATTTTGAATGCTGATTCAAATGAAGCGAAGTCTACAAAAACTATTCTCTGCGAATGTTTTTTGTTAAGAAGTCCAAAGTAAAAAATGACATGATAACGTAACATTTTGACTTGTTTTTATATTTGTTCTAAGTGTAAGCTTTAGTGTAATTAAGTTAGTAAGTTTAAGCTTGATGAATATATAAATGATAAATCCCCATGGTCTGATGTCGCTCTGCTCAACGACACACAAAACATCCTGTAATATCTTATTGCAGTATTTTATGTAGTCATAAATGTAACATAGATCTAAGTCCTCAGTTTGCTACAAGGATTGTGCTCGCGAAAAAAAGGGAAGCCCTCCTTTAGGGTTTTCTGGTCTGTTCTTCTCCATGGAGGGTCGGATAGGGTTTGAACAGGCGTCAAACTTAAGTACGCGTGACCTTATGTTTTGAATATTATTGACGTTTCCAAGCCATTTCTTTATGAATTCTATGGAAATAAAGTTTTTGACTTTGACTTAGTGTATAACCACAGATTATATTTTCAGTTACCTGGTCCCCGTAATACCTGGATTATGTGGAAACACTGGCGTGGTAGCTGTTGATCGAACTGTATATGGTCCTGTTGTAGATAATGGGTTTCGGGAACACTTCGTGTTGCCAATTTTCGCGCCTGATTGGATAACGTTAAGTTGGAACTAAGTTAGTTGTTTTGGTCGCTGTTCCTGTAACTCAAAAATAAATTATATCTACTTACGAACTTAAGCAAAACGTAAAAGTAAAAAAGGATTTTTCTTTACGAGGCACACACCACCCATTGAAGATTTGTTCAAAGTGCATGAAAGGAGTCTCTTTGAGGCTCACTTTAGGTCTTTCATCACACTGGTTCGAGAGAGCCAATGAAAAGATTAGAAGTAGAGTTTCTTTATTGTAATTTTAGGTAATCTTACAGCTAGCTATATGTATATGTTAATAAATAGATGCTTAAGGATAATTAAAAGATTCTACTTTTGTCTTAAGTTTTGCGGGCCAGCAATTTCTACTAAACCATTTATTCCAGTATTCATAACAAAGGTGCCGTGACAAAGTTACAGCTAAAATAGTCTCTATAAGGCCTAAAAACTTTTGATAGTATCCAAAAATACGATCGAATACGTGTTGTATTCGATCAGTCGAATAAATATTCGATTTTATTTCGAGAACATACATTCGGGCTCGTAATTTGATTTCGATCTCGTCCCGGAAGCGACCGGGACTCTTAAAAGATTATTCCCGACACAAAAGGGATCAATTCACCGACATATGTAGTCAGAGTATAGAAATTCAGATGGTTGTTGTTCAAATCGACTGGTCTCATAGCTCAGTTGGTAGCAACCCTGCTTTCTGCGCTGTAGGTTCGATTCCCACCCAGGATAATCATTTGTGTGACGAACACAGGTGTTTATTCTGTGCCTGGGTGTTGATATGTATTATATGTATGTATTTACAAACAAAGTATTTAAGTATTATATTAGTTGTCTGGTTCACATGATACAAGATATGGTTAGCTTACTTAGGGGCTAGATGGCGCTGTGTGAAATGTCCACCAATATAGAAAAAAAAAAATAGTATTAAGGTGAGTATTAACGCCAGTAACAGAATACCTGGCGGTGTACGGAAACCCTTCCGATGTGAGGCCCGCACGCGATCACCTTATTAGATCAGCTCTGGATTGACACACACATAATCGGATCCCGTTTCATTTTCATCAGCCCCGTCTTGGGTAATTGGGTTAACCTCAGCGCCCTCTGTTGGTTCATCTCTAGGCTTTGGTTACTTTGCATTACTCGAGTCACTAACTCTTTCTTAACGTGTTATTTTCGTGTATTTTTATGATTTCTTTATTAATTCAATTGACATGTGTATTTTTATTTTTATTTTTATAATCTAATTTAATTTTTGTTTAATATTGTTTGGTTTTGTTTATTTAGAATAAGTATGTGTGTGTATGGGTCTATTGTCACCTGAAATAAATGATTTAATTTAACAGTATGGTGTAATGATGGTGTACCTAGTTCTTACTAAGGCTACTTTCGCGCACTATACATTTTTTTTCAATTCACACAGCGCCATCTAGCCCCAAACTAAGCATAGCTTGCACTATGTGGACTTCTGGAGTCTTGTATATGTCATTATATACTTTTTTAAATACCACATTTACAAACCAGAACGCGAACGCTATTTGGCAGCAGAAATGGGTATGGTCGCAGTACTACCCTGGACGAACTTAGCAAAAACTGTACTGCTATGATATATATTGCCGCCTCCTGTCGTTACAAAGTTGTTGAAACTCTCCACCAGTCCGATCAGCGAAGTAATTATCCGGTGAAATTACTAAGTAATTACCCGTCGAAATTAAAATGAAGCCTCGTCTTTGCAGCTGTAATTGTAACTTCAGACTATTAAATGGAGTGGCAGACACTTACCAAATAATAACGCTTCGGCAATGAACTCGGTTTATAGCACTCAGTGCGCGTTCACGAGGTTAAACTTGCTCTACTCGGATATGTACAACAAATACACCAAAGATACTGCAATACCACAACTTTATGCATATAAATCCTACTTATATTATAAACGTGAAAGTTTGTATGGATGTTTGTTACTCTTTCATGCTCAAACGGCCGAATGGATTTGGATGAAATTTGGTACCAAGATAGCTTATATCCTGTCTTAACACAGGCTACTTTGATCCCGGAAAAGTGCAATGTTCCCGTGGGATTACTTATTCACCGCGTGTAACACCGCGGGGCGCAGCTAGTATATAATAAAAACTAAGTTAAATACGTAATATTTTCTTGTCGTAAACCGCGTCCATTGTCCTCGGAATGTTTACGCGAAATGGCATTATCGTGTGCCGTAGAAGCGATTTCACGTCGCACCGATAAAGGCGGTTGATGGCCCATCGGCCCATAAACCCGACCGCAGATTACATCGATCGTTATTGTATCCTTGGCGTTACTTCATAAGGATTTGATTCGTAACATCTTGCAGATGAGACTACTGGCACTCAGTGTGGTGTGTCCAGCATTTTAGAGATAAAAAAAAAATGTCTATGGCCCGCCATTTTTTTTTTAATGTGACGTGGGTGGTATACCAGCTGTTGGCCCACCTGATGTTAAGTGGTAACCGCCGCCCATAGACAACAGCAATACCACTCAAGCCCTCTCCACCAAAGTACGAGATGTCTCAAGTCGCATTGCGTTGCGTCCGTCACCCCGTGACGGGGGTGTTACGTCTCGTGCCTGCAATTTCACCGGCACCCACTCCCTTCCACCGGAACACAGCAACACGAGTCCATCACTGCTTGGCGGCAGATTACCAGGTGTTATTTGCTTCGATGTGGTAACTTGAAAATTACTGTAACCGGATGAGATTTGTCTCAGCGTGTTTGAGACGCGACATGCAACTCTGCGTGTAGTGGAGATCACAATACAATCCCCCATTTGGATAAAAATACATCAGGAAATGACGTAATGACGTCCTCTGCTTCGTAGAAGAGACAAGATCCAAGACTTATCTTGGCTTAAATCTTTATAAGCTTGCTGTCAGAATCCAGTTAACTATTTTAATTTCTACGAATTTAATGCTACGGTCTATCCAAGACGTTCCTCTCTCATGATTATATTATGATAATATAGTGCACGAAAGGAGCTTCTGAGGCGCACTTAAATAGTTTCAACAGACTGGTTCCAGGGAACCAGTGTACAGACTAAGTCGTACCTATTCATATCTCGCTGACGTCCCATTTTCAAGTCTGACAGTGACTTTGACGTTTAATGATGCGTCGCGAATTTTTTTATCCCGTATCTACATTGTTACGAATTTCTATTTTATGTGACGGGGATAGGTAATGCTAATAATAAGATGGGACATACTCGTATGCTAGTGTCGCCAAATTTATAAAAAAAACATCTAAATTAAGTTTTTTTTAATTCATTTGCGTTATGGATTGTTAAAAACTGTTTTTGCTAACTTTAATTTTTCGTTTTCGTTTATTCGTCGCATGAATATTTTTTTTCCTATAAATGCTACACACAAAATTTAGTTAGAAGAGCTGAGAAAAGTTTAGTCGTCCGTTTCTAATTAAGGTTATACATAATCTACGTGTGGTATTGAGATCGGTACGTAATTGAAAACGTATTTGGTTGAGAGCAAATCTATACTCTAAGGACAACATCAGTGTAACCGCACTATTCAAATTACACCACTCCAATTACAAACCCACGCAACTCTGTACAGGACCTCGTAATGGTCCAATCACACTATCCAACTTTTAATAATTACTGCAAACTGATTAGCTTGATTTGTAATTGTTCCTTTCGCTCAGTATGCAAATTTTTACATACTAATTATTGTGTCTTTTGTTTTTATGTCCTGTGTAAGCTTAGTGCCACGAATAAAATATTTTTCTTTCTTTCTTTCTTTCAAATAGACTGGGTGCAGTGCGATAGCGTTAGATTTGTAAGATAGCTCTTTCTCAGAATAGGGCCGCTTAGTATCAGGTAATATACTAGTTCAGTCAGAATATCTTTCTGCGAGGATAAAGCCGAAGTTTGTTTGAACGTGATAATATCATGAACCACCATTCGGATTTGAAAAAATACTTTTGCATTTAGTAGCCCACTCCCTGTGGATAGGCCAGCCATTTAACGTCACGCTGTCTCTTAGGAGCAGAGCAAAAAGAAAAAAGTCAGAAAGCTGAGCGAAAACGAAGTAATAGCGCCGGCGGGCGATACGACGCGTGGGTCGGGGAGCATTACAAGATGCCTATTTAAGCCTATTATAAAAAACCGCTGGACACAGCTAGTATAGAAAATATATTGTGTCGTGCGCTCTTAACCGTTCCCACGCATTAGCAAATGTTACCATTCTACCATTAATGTACTGATGATTGGTATGTGTGGGAGGTTATAGGGAAGCAACAGAGCGGATGCGCTACTCTCGCATGCACTGCATTAATCGCGGAGCGAGCTGATTGATACCCGGATGCGTGTCAAGCTACGTCAGTCCAGTCCAACCTCAAACTTGGGCAAAACTACGAATAACAGCTTTAGCAACTTGTCTCTCTTGAAATTGGGTAAAGCTACGGGGGTTTTTCGGTTCACGAAAGTCCACGAACCAATTAAATTCAGTTCATTTCATTTATTTAATTCATGTAGGTAAGTTGGTACAAGAGTTATATATATTTTTAAATATTTTATTTTATTTCTTTTCGCGGGTTGATAGTCTATTCTAGCCATTAAGTCTCATGGCTGTGGTGCTAGTGTGGTGGTCTTTCTGAGCTGTGTCTAATGTTTTCTTTTGTCTACATGAAAGCGTAATATTTTTCTATGAAATTAGTTTCTGGATCCGCCGTGGAACTTGATTATATAGAAAATCAAAAACGATTGTCGCCTATTAGTGATTGGTGATGGGGAAAAATTATCTTGCAGGATATAATCGCAATAACTCTTTAATTAAGCTCTAAGGTAGGATATTTTAGTCATTTTCAAACTGTTAACAAACTCAAAAACACCTTTTTTTAGGTATCACCATTTTAAACATTAAGAAGTACTTAGTTTATTATGTGATACAAATTACGGAGCGAGCAGATGGACGCTCGTGTTAAGTGGTTACCTCTGCCTATAACAAAACGATACCATAAACAATAGTTATCTACATTTTAAAAATGATATCTACTTGTATCAAATAATGTTATTAAATAAACACGTAGTAGAAGTTAAAACTATCGAAACATATCTATTTATATTTAATTTCAGAATAGATACAATTTGGGTTCGATGAGAATATATGAAAATACTCTGTGAAGATAGAATATCGAAAAACGTTTCGTTTTTAAAACTGACATTTATATTTTTTTAGCGCAGTAATCAATCGAGCGTCACGGAGACGAAGCGAGTCTGACACATTCGACCGCGCGATCAATCATCCGCTATTGAAACTGGACGCAATGTTGCGCCACTGTTTCCATTTACAAATAAAACATTGAGGACGTGTCAAAAGCTCAGCTTATTGGCCGTTTTCTTTGTAACTTCAGTTGGCTAAATATTGTAGTTTGGCCGAGGAAAACACATCTGCAGAGGTTTTTTTTATTTGAAATCGTGATGCCATGCGAAAACTTTTATTCGGTTTTAACACTTTCACAGGTCAACCGGTATCCGCACTAAACTTTGCCAAAGAAATCCTCTTCACCATTAAAATTACCAATTCAAACAAAATTCTCTTTACCCGGCAATGTGGTTTCGATCTATCAGTGAAACAGTTATTTTTATTTAGTTATTAAACCTACTTTACGGTTGCGCTATAAAAGAAAGTGTTTCCCGCGTCTTGCCCTAACGTTATGACGCCATTACGCAACAAACAATGGACGTTGTAAGAACTATAGAAGGTAACTTGTCACGGGTCAGTTGACAATGTAAATGAGTGGGAAACTGACAAATGCGATAATCTGTGGAGCGCGTCGTTTCATAGTTTTAAAGTGTCGGTGAATTTATTCGTTCTATTTATGCAATAGATGGATGTGATTCAAATTATTGTTGTGCGATTTGTAATGGGCGTGCGAGTGGCGTGAGAATTATTTTCTATTGTTACGACACTTACAAAAAGTGGGTAACTTGCTCGAGTTAAAAATGAACAAAAATTATGTAATTTTTTTTTTTATAATTTATTGGATGTGGCATAGTTTTATATTTATCATGTTGGAATTTACTCTTTAAGAATCGATTTCATTTAAAGCCCTCGATACGATAATGGTAGTAAAATTCAGCGTTAACAAAAAGCGTTATTTTTCTTAAAAACAATATAAACTACAGTTGCACGTCGGAGCTGAAACGCACATTTTTTTATTCTCTGTGGCTCTTGCTTACGTATTGTATTAAGGTTTTTGTTTACGGGTCTTTTGGGCTAACAAATTATTAAAGTACTTGCTTAAGTAATTAATTAAAATCGTGTAGTATGTAAATAATATATATAACAAAACTTAACATAATTACTTATTATTTACGCGTCATTTAAATTTAAATTTAAAAAGTTAAGATGAAAAATTCCATGCACTTTTCCTATCTAAAACCACTTAAACTTAAACATAATAGCTGCCATTGTGGTCACCCTAATTTTGTATCTTAAATCGCGTCCCTTTTACAAAATTCTCAAGGATTTTCAGTGATATTCGTCTGAAACATCTTCACCTCCGTAAAGTAAAGTGGAATTCATTACACCTACCTTACAATAAGAATGTACAAAAGCCAGACTCGCCCCCATTTCAATTGTTACCCGAAATAGACATAATGATTCATCTTTTCAACGGGACTAGACAAGATTCTTATCGAATAGAGACCTAAGAGACGGAATCCACTTAATTGTACATTACACAAATACATACAAATAAACATGGTAAAAAAGAATAATAATATTACATACAATCGAACGGCCTCACAGCTCAGTTTGTAGTATAAACCTACCTTCTGCGCTGTCGGCCGTGGGTTCGATTCCCACCCAGGACAAACATTTGTGCGACGAAGACGCTGACACAGAACACCTATGGTGTTCTGTGTCTGGTTGTTAATATGAATTATACATATGTATTAACAAAAAGTACATTATAAGTATTATATCAGTTGTCTGGTTCCCATGATACAAGCGATGCTTAGCTTACTTTGGGGATAGATGGCGCTGTGTGAAATGTCCACCATTATTTATACCAACAGCAGGTGGCCCAGCTTCTCGTTCAGTAACTTACCAAATACTCGTAGCGTGTGGTGATCCTAGTTTGGGTACCAATGTGTTTCCAAACAAAAAAATGTTTAAATGTTTTATGTGTATGCTACGTTTGTATTTTTAATGCATTTTTAAATTTAATAATGTTTGTTGGCGAAAATAAAATTTCATTTCATTTCATTTCATTTCAAATAAAAACCATTTCGCCTAATGTAATGGAAACGATGTTAGGTTGTACTAGTCAGTTTGCGCGGTCATTGTCTATGCCACGTCAGTCCACCTACACTTTACGTAGCAATTAATATTATCGACACAAAAGCACCTCTGTACGGCCCCTGTCATATAAATGATCTCTCCAAGCAGTCTGTCTGAAAATACAAAAGAAAATGTAAAACCTATTCTTTTTATAGCACCACAGATGATACACAGCCTTTTATAGTCTGTTCGCTCTCGTTACCTATTCTGGGAACATGGAGGACCGTACGCCGCGCGTCACGTATTACGCACATATCATTTTTATAAAATACTAGCTGTGCCCCGCGGTTTTACACGCGGTTTTCATTGAATGCCATGAACAATTCGGCTCTTCTCGGTAATGTTCGGTCGGGTAGCCTACTCCACGTCGCAACGTTCGACGCTATTCATTTTCGCTTAGCGATCGTTTTTACTTTTTTTTGGTCGGCTCCAGTAGCATTTTGGTCTTTCACAAGAATTGAGCTATCAAACGCAAATATAATTGTTCACATCTGACTCTAAGTTCCTGAGATAAGCGCGTTCAAACAGACGAATAATAAACTGAGTTTATTATTCGTACAGATATACGTGGAAAGGAAAGGTTGTATTGCGTTATACTTGATGTAGCAGGAAACCCAACGATAGAGAGTTTTTCGTACGAAAAGTAACGAAATATGAAATATTCATTATTCATGTATCTACGATATAGGTACAGAGGAATCCACGAAATAGGTTTTATGGTTTTAAAACCTTTTTTAAGTAATAATTAAGCGTTTCTGTTGCGTTTTCGAGCAATGTAACTTTTCAAGACTTTTTTCAGCAAAAAGTATAGTTATACTTTTTGCTGAAAAAAGTCTTGTAATTGTTTTATATTTATGTTTGATCTTTGGGATGGTAACATCTGTTTAAAATCTATGTAGGTACGCTATTGTAGTATATATTAGATATTTGTGACCCTCTAACACAGTTATCTCCATACTTAAAAGAGGGTCAATAACACTTAAAATGTATCTTAGATTAAGTAACTGAGATAAATACTTATTATTATTATTATTATTATTAGATATGTATATTTGTAGGTATTGTATTGTAGGTATGTGCATATATATGTATATCACGGTAAAAAAACAACGAATGCAAATCTTTTTTTTTACTTATTCAACTGCTGTAAAAAGTTTTAAAATAATCCGCAACGTTTTACTGCCTATGAATAAGTTTTGACAGTTGTTCTCTATTCAAAATTCTGACATTTCATTTATTAATTTGAATTTCGAACGAACTAGTGAATCTGTGATGAACTTAATAATTGGATCCGACATGGCGCTTTTTTCCTATTTCTTTTCACACATGGCTGGGTTTTGCTTGAAAAATGAAAATAGAAATCAACCCCTCATGTTCTCGACAGGAAGTCCGGAATAAGGAATTTTTTACGTGTTTCATTATTCGAGATTTGTGTTTATTTATGAAACGGGTGGGTTTCACGAGAACCGGATTTGAGATAGCTTCAGTTTGATGTGACATACAGCTGGCTTGGAACATTTACTACAATACAACATTTACTACATATTATATTACATAGAGCTTAAAAAAATGGCCTTGAAAATTGAATAAAAATTTTGTGCATCAGTAAGACAATACGATTCGGAATAGGTAGATATTTTTTTTATCTCACCCGAATAATTACTAATATAAATAAAAAAGCTAAAATAATATAAATAAATAACCGACAAAGCAATAATGAACTCAACACAAGTTAAATCATAGGCACATAAGACGTTCCATCTTCAACGTCTCAGTGAAGAGAGAGTGAAATGCAATTCGTTTGAGGTCTTTCCGTTATTAAGTAGGGGATTTAATAACGGAAAGTCCTGAGTTCTACTATTAAATCGTATTGCCTCTTTTACGGGTAGTGGATGTTATTTTCCGCCGTGGCATCTGCTTGATCCGCTATTCAACACACGTATTAAAAATGCTAACTATATTTTGATGCGGGAATCAAAACCGCTACCATTGGTTTCGATGCTAATAACCACCATGGTAATAGACGTCAAGCTTCCTTCAAGCAAATTAATGATTAAACATACTAAAGTATATCACACTAAAAATATCCGAACAAAAAGCTAAAGTACGTGTGATCCCAAATTTCCACGAAATTATGCATCAGAATGTCGGTAGAGTCCCTACCCGTTTAATCTCCGCTAATATGTATCGAAAGGGATCAGTTCGCTTGAAATAGAATCGATCGATTGCCGCCAATGGCTATCAATTTTTCACAACACTGGCTGCGGGCTACTTGTTATAAGTATGATGTTCTTCGTTCGGGATGCGACCACTAAAAACGTGTTTTTTTTCGGAAAGTTTACGGTACTAAGCACAACACTATTCTTAGAAATGTAAGACGCCGGCAAGTAGACGGCCCCATTGCAATGCTTCAAGGAATTCCAACTTGCGACAATTACAGTTTCCAAGTTGGACGGGGTAGCTGGGTTGCCTTCGTGACGGATATAAATGGATTATATTATAGCAACTCGCTACTAATATACATAATTGCTTGATTATAAGCATTTGGTATTATATTTTGTTTTATAATAGTAAGTAGTTCTACACTACCACAGTGCATATTCAGCGAATTTAGCGTACTGAATTCGCCCGACAGCAGATTTATTGTTATATCCAATTGATGTTTCCTTAATAACACCTATATAAAATTGAGAGCGTGGTGGCCGAGTGGTGCTGACCCCAAGTTTCATTCCGGTCGTCGCAGGTTTAAATTCTGACATTGGGTATATTATATATTTATAGCCTAATAGATAAATTATGTGCTTAACAAATGTTCTCAAAACGTTGAAGGAAAACATCGTGTAGAAACCGAAATGACCTTGAACCTTGTATTTGGTCATAATATATTGAGTGCACGAAAGGAGCCTCTTAGAGGCGCACTGAAATCCTATTACCACATTAGTTTGGAAAGAGCCAGTGGCATTATACTATTACCCTATTTTCATTTTTCAATTTCTGGAACTAGCTATAACGTGGGTTGATTCTGTATCCCTAAAGATGAATATTCAGATATCTGGACGTCCGACTAGAAGATATCAAATATTATAAAATGAAACCTTAGATAGAAGGTAATGTTACCGCTTGAGTGCTTTTCGGGGACGTATACCTATTTTTGTTAAGCTTGAAGTCTTGAGATTTTTACTCTTTCTTTGAAGAACAGGTTACATATTCACGACATACATAAAGTCCCACTGTTTCCCGGAGGGGTAGGCAGAGATCTGGGTTTTTCACCTAGTAAGTAGATATTAACCATAAATATACATAAATAACAGTGTTGATTTTTCTTTACTTTTAACGTTTTATTGTATAATTTCATCACTTACTTGAATAATGAACACAATATACATCAAAATGCATTCTCAATCCGTTGCCTATCTTAGAAATAGACCAATAGAATACAGTAGAATAGACAATCGTAGAGTTACAAGTGAAACCATAGATAAAATAAGTTTCAAACTAACTTCAAAAATTGAAGCAACGATTCAACGTTGCAAGTTCTGTACAATCAGAGAACAAAATCTAAAGTTCTTGTTTCAATCTGTGATTTCTCTACTGAGTAAAAGATATCTCTCAAAGATTCAGAGATAGGTTATATGACAGATAAGGACAAATCAATTCACATCGAAATAGACAATTGGTAGAACTTTATTTCCATAGAAAGAGATAACTCGGGAACATCAATCACTCAAATTAAAAGACAAGAGCTCGCGTACTTACAGACGTCGTGGGCCAAGTGATTAATCAAGTCATTATTTATAATGGCGTGCATCAAAGCTGTGATTAATTTAATATTGCAGCATCTCTGTTCGTGTTATTGTGAAATAGAATTGTCGATAGCTATTATGTATTCACCCAAAGGGAAAAAGATAAAAAGAAACAATATAAAATAAAGTTTAATATGTGCGAAATCAATGTATTTTAACTTATCTATTCACAATGACAATAAGCCATCTATACATCGATTACATAAATTTTACCATGATATTATATGTAATTAAATTCTAAGGAAGGAACAAAGTAATTCCTATGTTACAGGCCCGGCCTGCTTTGGGCATTAGAGATTTGTGTATGCTATGTCATGTAACCTAATTTACGTACGTACCTTACAAGTGTTAAAAATTAAGTATATCAGTATTGTAAAATGGAAATTGATGATAGAATGAACTGAATAAAATGCACGAATAATTTCCCTCACTAGGGACGCCTGTAACTGATTTATAAAAATTGTGTTTAGGTTCAACATAAAATGTTACCGTGGCAAAAAAATGGGTTAATTAACTCCGTCAACGTGTTAATAAAAATGAATACATACAAGCCATAACAAAACAACGATAAAAAGTTTGCAAACACAATTTTCGAGACAATTCAGCTTGTTTTAGAGCGAGATAAGTTGACGGCAGAAGGGTAGAAAAAACGAAACTTTTTAATAAATTCAATTAAAATCATCAAAGTCAAAGTCAAAGTCAAAAGTCAAAGTCAAAAACTTTATTTCCATAGAATTCATAAAGAAATGGCTTGGAAACGTCAATATTCAAAACATAAGGTCACGCTTACTTATCGATAAATTTGACGCCTGTTCAAACCCTATCCGACCCTCCATGGGGAAGATCACAACAATCGTTCTGTCTATCTTTATAGTATGAATTAATTTATAAATGGAAATAGATTAACAGTGCTACATCCCCGATTCTATAGTTTGTAACTAGGTACTCAGTGCAAATGCAAGATCTATTATCCTCGTAGATAGGCGCTACTCAGCGCAAATGTAAGATCTATTATCCTTGTAGATAGGAGCTATTCAGCGCAAATACAAGATCTATTATCCTTGTAGATAGGAGCTATTCAGCGCAAATGCAAGATCTATTATCCTCGTAGATAGGCGCCACTCAGCGCAAATGCAAGATCTATTATCCTCGTAGATAGGCGCCACTCAGCGCAAATGCAAGATCTATTATCCTCGTAGATAGGCGCCACTCAGCGCAAATGCAAGATCTATTATCCTCGTAGATAGGCGCCACTCAGCGCAAATGCAAGATCTATTATCCTCGTAGATAGGCGCCACTCAGCGCAAATGCAAGATCTATTATCCTCGTAGATAGGCGCCACTCAGCGCAAATGCAAGATCTATTATCCTCGTAGATAGGCGCCACTCAGCGCAAATGCAAGATCTATTATCCTCGTAGATAGGCGCCACTCAGCGCAAATGCAAGATCTATTATCCTCGTAGATAGGCGCCACTCAGCGCAAATGCAAGATCTATTATCCTCGTAGATAGGCGCCACTCAGCGCAAATGCAAGATCTATTATCCTCGTAATAGGCGCCACTCAGCGCAAATGCAAGATCTATTATCCTCGTAGATAGGCGCCACTCAGCGCAAATGCAAGATCTATTATCCTCGTAGATAGGCGCCACTCAGCGCAAATGCAAGATCTATTATCCTCGTAGATAGGCGCTACTCAGCGCAAATGCAAGATCTATTATCCTCGTAGGTAGGCGCCACTCAGCGCAAATGCAAGATCTATCATGTCTTCTAATTTTTGGTGCTAGGTTCTAGGACGGCTTCGCTTTAGTTGGCGCTGCTCAGTTGATAAGGTTAAAAATGGAATAATTTCATAAATAAAACCTTAAAAAGAACCTTATAACAACCATAATTATACTACTTTTAATTATATTAACACCGCTTCATTGTTATGATCCTAATTCATTAGTCAGCAATATCCAAAGATTTATTCCAAGACCCGGGCTAGACTACGAGGGGGGATCTTATCTAATGAGATACAATTTACTCGGCGCCTTCTAAGATTTAATAAAAGTTTGAATATTAAAATCTTGTATCTCTAGACGGATTCTTAAAGCTTACGTTTTATAGGAATATTATGGATATAGAGTTTCAGCTGCTATTAGGGCTTAGTCGGTCTAGACATTGGTTTAAAGCTTGTATTACATTACATTACCTGTCACAGTGCTTTCAGCGCTGTCAATGATTTGTGTGTTGTATTTATTTCAGGCGCCACAAGAAGGATAATCATAATGATTTATGGTTTTTTCTTTATGTAATTTAGGGTATAGAACGAGCTGCCGGCCCACCTGATGTTAAGTGGGTTAAGTTAGGTAAACAAAAACAAAAGAAATGTACAATCGGCAGTTTTATCGCTTAAAGCGATTTGTACCAGACAACCTTAAGATGGAAAGAAATACTATGTAAATATATTGTTGGTCTTATAAATCTAATAACAAAACTCAACCAAAAAAATTTTACAATACAATAATTGTCATAATAAATATATATATACAATAGTATACAATATTAATCATATAATACATAGTATACATATAATTATACATATATATGAACATTAATTTATACCATTGGTGTTATATGTCACACTAGCTGTTGCCCGCGACTTCGTCCGCGTGGAATTCGATTTTATCACGCACCCCTATTTTAACCCCTCGGAAAAGTAGCGAAAGTTACTCCTTGTTACATCAGCTATCAGCCAGTGAAAGTCCCGTCAAAATCGGTCCAGCCATTTCAGAGATTAGCCCGAACAAACAGACAGATAAAAATTGAAAAAAAATGTTGTTTTAGTATATGTACCGTGTATAAATCCATATGCACTTAGTAAAAAGCGGTTATTTTAATATTACAAACAGACACTCCAATTTTATTTATTTGTATAGATAAACAGTTCGATACATCTTCAGTTCAGTAGCCGTATGGTTTAGAAAGCTAGTATCATATCTAACTTTACATCGGCAGCACTCAATTCGTCCAGTAACACAGATTGAGACCACTATCTGCATGTTACACTGACAGACTGACATGTTTATATATACGGACGGGGGAAATCACATCGACACGCTGAAACATTCATTAGCTTTGTTGGTTGGCAACACTCCTAAACTTCGCTCTCAGTGATCTCTACCGCCACGAGTTAAGTTTTGAGTAGTTTTAGTTTGTTTCAACCGGCTCATGCATGTGTTATATTATTTTGAAATAATAACATATATATGTGTGTATTTATATCCAACATGGTCTGAAAGTCATTATTTATATGATAAAATACGTATAGTTGAAACTTGTTGCTAGTAATAAGTTATTATTTGTGTTTTTACATAGGTTGTTTCGTTATATTACTATGTATATAGCAACAGATATCATTATGTGTAAATATGTGAAGGTAGTATGTACCAAATAGCCGTTCTCAAAGTCCGACTCACGAAGTGAGTCGGATACAACTTCGTAAAGCCGATTGTTGTTTACAACTCACAATAAAAGCCAAGGCGCCCGGCCAAACGAGTTAGTTGACCGTCGACCGTCGAACAGAGCGGAGCTGCTGCCCAAACAGTCGCCGACGGACCACGGAACGATAAAGCTAAGTACCTAGTTATTATGTTGTGCCAATGTTGTGTATAGTTTCAAATATAAAGGATATAGTATTGATACTGTTCAGTGTAAACCTATGTAATGTTTTATTGAAACTATTATCAATTTTATATACCTGAGTTTTGAGTTTTGTTATAATCAGCTGTTTAAATAATAATAGCATACACTTGCTATGTTGTAAGAATGGAGTATAAATGTATACTTACTTTTGAATTTATATTTTATTAGCTCACACTTCGTTTCCTGATATACATATATATAATGTTCAATCTCACATCAGAAGTGGGATGCTACCTTCAGCCAGTATTAATAAAAATTTTTTGTTCTAGCTACCGCTTCAACGTGATTATCATCACAGAAGCTTCTTGACGGACCCAGCGGTCGTGGAAGGCCTGTTAAAGGCTATCCAAGAAGGAGTCTACGATCGGCATCGTGGCGATGACGTGATGCTGCCACCGTTTGATCCAGACAAGAATGACAGTGGTGCTGATAGCTGGTGCAGTGCCATCAGCTCCCTTGCATTGGACCTAGGATGGCGCAGCGTCACAACAGTTGGGAAGCAGAATTGCAAATTGTACGTCATACGATTTTCAACAGTAGTCCCCCGCAGTAATGGTCAAGTTTAACGGTATGTTACCACGTCAACGGCTGATTATCAGAATGGCCGAACGTTCTTTGGAAAGTACCTACATAATATTTACACACAACCATTCAGAAATTCAGAAATATACTGGGTTTTCTACCATCCGATTGCTAATAGGTAGATAAACATACCATCCATAAAAGCTCAGCTAACTAATGTTATAGATGAGTCACTAGAACCAAAAAATATATGTACACGCTGATCGTAAATTAGCTCAGCAGTCACAGACGTCGCTAATAAGTTCAAAGAGCGTTCGGATACTACCAGGCTTAACCAATACAACCTACAGCATAGGTGATTAAAGGGCCATATGTGATTGTTGAAAAACTACCATGTAATAGATTCTTTTTGAGATTTCAAAATAATTTTATGTGATTATATAGGCAAACAAGCAGACGGCCCACCTGATGTTAAGTGGTTTTTAATGCAAATATTCCAAGTATATTTTGATTAGGTTTCGATTGATATCTCTCAGTAAATCGCCGATGTAAGGGCAAATCGTAAATTGGCTTACCAGCTTTTATGTCTACAAACAATAGTTTAAAAAAAAAAATGATGAAATAAGGGGTTATACTAAATATTTTTGAAATTGTTCGTAAAAGGTTTTTAGATGACATCTGACAGACTGAAACGAAAAAAAAAAAAAAAAAAAAAAAAAAAAAATGTAGCGTAATGGGATAAGGGCAGGAAAATGGTGTGAAGATGATGAGTATAATACAATATACAATGAAAATGAAATGAGAGAAACGAATACTCATGATAAATGAGGTGTATAATATGAAAATTAAGTTTACATAAAAAAAAAATGATGAATCTTATATTTAGTTGGAACTGCAGTACAGTTATTTGCTTTATTCTAGTCCGCTTCATGCGATGCAGGTGATGGGACTAGATACTATTGTCGCTAAAGCAAATGACCGTTGATAGCTGTCCCTTGATGGATAAAGACAGTATCAATGAATTTATGTATATAATACAATAAGTTATATTTAGTTGGAACTGCAGTACAGTTACTTGCTTTATTCTAGTCCGCTTCATGCGATGCAGGTGATGGGACTAGATACTATTGTCGCTAAAGCAAATGACCGTTGATAGCTGTCCCTTGATGGATAAAGACAGTATCAATGAATTTATGTATATAATACAATAAGTTATAGTTAGTTGGAACTGCAGAAAGTTTTTTGCTTTATTCTAGTCCGCACCATGCGCTGCAGGTGCTGGGACTAGATACTATTGTCGTTAAAGCAAATTACCATATTGTTATACTATAACTGATAACTGTCCCTTCAGTACTAGATTTAGTGGAACTACAGAAAGTTTCAGACCATTGATAGTTGTCCCTTGATGGTATAAGTAAGACAGTATCAATGTTTAGTGTAATAATTATAATAATTGTAAATACAACTTACAACAATTTAAAGAGATGGTACTTCGAGAGCGAAGTACTGGTCAGAATGGCCGTGTTATATTATTTTGAAATAATAACATATATATGTGTGTATTTATATCCAACATGGTCTGAAAGTCATTATTTATATGATAAAATACGTATAGTTGAAACTTGTTGCTAGTAATAAGTTATTATTTGTGTTTTTACATAGGTTGTTTCGTTATATTACTATGTATATAGCAACAGATATCATTATGTGTAAATATGTGAAGGTAGTATGTACCAAATAGCCGTTCTCAAAGTCCGACTCACGAAGTGAGTCGGATACAACTTCGTAAAGCCGATTGTTGTTTACAACTCACAATAAAAGCCAAGGCGCCCGGCCAAACGAGTTAGTTGACCGTCGACCGTCGAACAGAGCGGAGCTGCTGCCCAAACAGTCGCCGACGGACCACGGAACGATAAAGCTAAGTACCTAGTTATTATGTTGTGCCAATGTTGTGTATAGTTTCAAATATAAAGGATATAGTATTGATACTGTTCAGTGTAAACCTATGTAATGTTTTATTGAAACTATTATCAATTTTATATACCTGAGTTTTGAGTTTTGTTATAATCAGCTGTTTAAATAATAATAGCATACACTTGCTATGTTGTAAGAATGGAGTATAAATGTATACTTACTTTTGAATTTATATTTTATTAGCTCACACTTCGTTTCCTGATATACATATATATAATGTTCAATCTCACATCAGAAGTGGGATGCTACCTTCAGCCAGTATTAATAAAAATTTTTTGTTCTAGCTACCGCTTCAACGTGATTATCATCACAGAAGCTTCTTGACGGACCCAGCGGTCGTGGAAGGCCTGTTAAAGGCTATCCAAGAAGGAGTCTACGATCGGCATCGTGGCGATGACGTGATGCTGCCACCGTTTGATCCAGACAAGAATGACAGTGGTGCTGATAGCTGGTGCAGTGCCATCAGCTCCCTTGCATTGGACCTAGGATGGCGCAGCGTCACAACAGTTGGGAAGCAGAATTGCAAATTGTACGTCATACGATTTTCAACAGTAGTCCCCCGCAGTAATGGTCAAGTTTAACGGTATGTTACCACGTCAACGGCTGATTATCAGAATGGCCGAACGTTCTTTGGAAAGTACCTACATAATATTTACACACAACCATTCAGAAATTCAGAAATATACTGGGTTTTCTACCATCCGATTGCTAATAGGTAGATAAACATACCATCCATAAAAGCTCAGCTAACTAATGTTATAGATGAGTCACTAGAACCAAAAAATATATGTACACGCTGATCGTAAATTAGCTCAGCAGTCACAGACGTCGCTAATAAGTTCAAAGAGCGTTCGGATACTACCAGGCTTAACCAATACAACCTACAGCATAGGTGATTAAAGGGCCATATGTGATTGTTGAAAAACTACCATGTAATAGATTCTTTTTGAGATTTCAAAATAATTTTATGTGATTATATAGGCAAACAAGCAGACGGCCCACCTGATGTTAAGTGGTTTTTAATGCAAATATTCCAAGTATATTTTGATTAGGTTTCGATTGATATCTCTCAGTAAATCGCCGATGTAAGGGCAAATCGTAAATTGGCTTACCAGCTTTTATGTCTACAAACAATAGTTTAAAAAAAAAAATGATGAAATAAGGGGTTATACTAAATATTTTTGAAATTGTTCGTAAAAGGTTTTTAGATGACATCTGACAGACTGAAACGAAAAAAAAAAAAAAAAAAAAAAAAAAAAAATGTAGCGTAATGGGATAAGGGCAGGAAAATGGTGTGAAGATGATGAGTATAATACAATATACAATGAAAATGAAATGAGAGAAACGAATACTCATGATAAATGAGGTGTATAATATGAAAATTAAGTTTACATAAAAAAAAAATGATGAATCTTATATTTAGTTGGAACTGCAGTACAGTTATTTGCTTTATTCTAGTCCGCTTCATGCGATGCAGGTGATGGGACTAGATACTATTGTCGCTAAAGCAAATGACCGTTGATAGCTGTCCCTTGATGGATAAAGACAGTATCAATGAATTTATGTATATAATACAATAAGTTATATTTAGTTGGAACTGCAGTACAGTTACTTGCTTTATTCTAGTCCGCTTCATGCGATGCAGGTGATGGGACTAGATACTATTGTCGCTAAAGCAAATGACCGTTGATAGCTGTCCCTTGATGGATAAAGACAGTATCAATGAATTTATGTATATAATACAATAAGTTATAGTTAGTTGGAACTGCAGAAAGTTTTTTGCTTTATTCTAGTCCGCACCATGCGCTGCAGGTGCTGGGACTAGATACTATTGTCGTTAAAGCAAATTACCATATTGTTATACTATAACTGATAACTGTCCCTTCAGTACTAGATTTAGTGGAACTACAGAAAGTTTCAGACCATTGATAGTTGTCCCTTGATGGTATAAGTAAGACAGTATCAATGTTTAGTGTAATAATTATAATAATTGTAAATACAACTTACAACAATTTAAAGAGATGGTACTTCGAGAGCGAAGTACTGGTCAGAATGGCCGTGTTATATTATTTTGAAATAATAACATATATATGTGTGTATTTATATCCAACATGGTCTGAAAGTCATTATTTATATGATAAAATACGTATAGTTGAAACTTGTTGCTAGTAATAAGTTATTATTTGTGTTTTTACATAGGTTGTTTCGTTATATTACTATGTATATAGCAACAGATATCATTATGTGTAAATATGTGAAGGTAGTATGTACCAAATAGCCGTTCTCAAAGTCCGACTCACGAAGTGAGTCGGATACAACTTCGTAAAGCCGATTGTTGTTTACAACTCACAATAAAAGCCAAGGCGCCCGGCCAAACGAGTTAGTTGACCGTCGACCGTCGAACAGAGCGGAGCTGCTGCCCAAACAGTCGCCGACGGACCACGGAACGATAAAGCTAAGTACCTAGTTATTATGTTGTGCCAATGTTGTGTATAGTTTCAAATATAAAGGATATAGTATTGATACTGTTCAGTGTAAACCTATGTAATGTTTTATTGAAACTATTATCAATTTTATATACCTGAGTTTTGAGTTTTGTTATAATCAGCTGTTTAAATAATAATAGCATACACTTGCTATGTTGTAAGAATGGAGTATAAATGTATACTTACTTTTGAATTTATATTTTATTAGCTCACACTTCGTTTCCTGATATACATATATATAATGTTCAATCTCACACATGCATGTATGTATGTATGTATGTATGTATGTATGTGTGCGTGCGTGCGTGCGTGCGTGTGTATGTATGTACTAGTACATACATTTTTTGCGACTGACGTTTTTAGTCTTTTAATTTATTATTTATTTTATTTATCTATTATTTTAATAGCCTTGCTTATGTATTATGTTCTTTTTTATGTGATACAGTTAGGGACGAGCCGATGGCCCTGGTGTTAAGTGGTAACCTCTGCCCATAATAAGCGATGCGATTTGGGTCCTCCCCTACTAGGTACGACAAGACCAAGTCGAATCGTATGCGTCCATAATTCTGAGACGTGTAGGTGGAATGTCTCGTGTGCCTGTAATTTCACCGGCAACCACCGGAACAGTACGTGAATGCGTTACTGCTTGGCGGCAGAAATGGGCATGGTGGCAGTACTTCCCCGGACGAACTTATAAAAGTTGTTGCAAATGAATTTTAAGTTCCTTTTTCTTACTTGTCTTCTTTCTTGGTCGGTACAGAGAGAACAGTGTAGGTAGATGGGGATTCAAGCAGTGAGAAGATAGTAACACATCAATGGATTCAGGGATTAAAATTTGATAGCACGCGACTGCATTGTTTCGTTTCTGAGTCCCAATCAATACAGCATCTTTAAATAGTATTAGAACAAAGAAGTTATCTGCTAATATCTTTCTCCGCTTACTTCTCTAAACCACGCAACGGATTAAGATACTGTTTTCACTAATAGAAGAGCGATAAACGAACATATATATATATATGATTAGTAAATATTTTTTACAATATGGCTGAACTTTACTTTCTTGCTAAACGCAGTCTTCATTTTCTTTTTTTACATCATTACACCCACGCGAAGTCAGGGAGCGACGCTAGTAATGTAACGGCCACTTTGCCGAGTCAAATGTACCGTAAAGCTGACCTAATCGCATTGAAAAACATTTATAACATAATGTACCGTTAAATCATAAGAAGAAAGTCCCAAAGTTCTGAAAGTGGATCTTTTTATCAGCGGATTAATCAGATTGACTTAGAAGCCGCCGTATATTTACTAAAGGTTCAGCAAATATGACACATAGCCAATATATTCAGTCGATATTCACACATTTTTTTTCTCTATCCCTTTAACACAATTTCGACACGTCCTTTCACTCGAAAAGGAAATAACAAATCGTCTTGGAGGGCCGACCCCCGACGCCATCAGTTTCATGCTTTTTTTTCTTGCGATGTTCAGATTTATTGCGTCTACAGCCTTTGAGAACATCCCGCAACAGATGTTTGACTGACTGCGGTTTTGTGGGTGTTTTTATTACAATCTAATGTTTCAATCCATTATTTCTATATTAAACCTTTTTCACTTGTTAGGTGTTACACTTGTATTGTCTGAATGAGCTCGAATTTCTTCATAAATATAATAAATATTGAAACTCTGGAAACTTTTCCTATTATCATGATTACAAATTATTAGCAGTGGAAAATATTTACAGCATTCCTAATATCTTTATGCCAAGTCTTCTTAGTTTCAGCTTCACAGTTTATTTGAGGCTAAATTTCTCCCAATGACCGTTTTATGATGACATATCAATGTACGTAACGTAATGATCACATCGCAACCAACTAAAGCACCTTTAGCCAAAGATTTTAAAAATGTAATAAATTCAATTTCCTAAGTTGTGTTGGAAAGTTATTATCGAAAAGATAGCTACAATTGTTTTAAGAAATAAAAGGCAATTTTAAATCTTACAATTTGTCTGGTACAGTGCTCGTGGGTATAATTATTGTTAATTAAATTGATTTCCACGCGTTGGCCATTATCATTGCGTAAAGTTGGCATTATGTTCCATTCCAAATCCGACACGGCATCACAACACTTACTACCATTCGGACACTGGATAAAATTATTCTTCCGATAAGTGGAATGAAAATAGACAATTCGTATTATCTGTGTAACTTCCTAATGTAATTGCGGCATTCATTTTTATTACAAGTTTTTGTATTTTACAATAAAATTACATAATTTTTAGCTGAAAATATATTTAATAGCGAAATAATGATAATTCTGTGATATCTTTAATTGGAATTGAAATAAAAAACGAAGTTATTTATGCTGTTAGTTCTTTGGTAAAGTGTGGGTGCCGATGAAATTACCTGCATTAGGTACATGAGATTTTTCTTACATATCTTAGAATGACCGGCGCAATAGAATGCGACTTGAATCTTGCCATATATCTACTAGTATGGGAAGATCCAAGTCGCATTTTAAAAGGGTTAGTTTATTATGAGCCAGTGACTCGTGTCACTGGCTCTCTCTAACCAATATGGTAAAAAGATTAAAGTACGCCTCGGAGAGGTTACTTTCGTGCACTAGAGTATACACTTAGGTAATTCATTCCCTCAAGAGTGGAACGGGTAACTTTTTGAGAAATTTTGTTCTCAGATTTCAAAAGCACGAATCGTTAAAAAAATTATTATTAATAATAATACAACATGAAATTATTTTCAATAATATACCTATAACAAGCATACAAAACTTAGTGTTTAATATTTGCAACATCAAACTCGTTAAAAACAATTTTTAATCTGTTCGCGTTTACTTTGATAAATCCTCTCGTTGAAAAGTCCGTTTCAACGAGCTCCATTTAACCGATCCGATAGTTTTTTATAAAGTGGGCTAACAGTTACCGAACGTGTGCATGTACAGCCACAGAATATATATGTATTCAGTTTTTATCGCATGTCATGTCTATTAACAGAAAGGAGGGTAATGTCAGTTTCAACTGATGTCGTCACGTTTGGGTCAATAGTAGCTACAAACCGTATGTTACCATTCACTCAATTTGCCTAGTTTACTTAGAATACCTTGAAAAATTGTATTTGGAACACTGTCTCGATCTCACTCACACGCTGTCAAAATGTTATGTCAATGTCAAAAAGTAAAATTGTTACAATAAAGACTACGAAATAACCTCTGACAAAATTACCTTTGAATAATCAAGTAAATTTCTTTGGAATAAATCTCAAATGTACTTCATTTAGAGTGGCCATGCTCAGATGGGCCTTCGAGTTAAATGAGGACTCATTTCATTAGCTTTCGAAAGTTAAACGGTAAAGGACACTCGAGGGTCCCCGTCACGGGATCCAAAGGATTCGTTAACGAACTACAATCGAGGCAACAATTCAATTGAACTGGAAATAATAACGTCGACCCAAGTCGTTCTATTACGGCGAAGTGTGAAGGAACGTTTCAAACAATACTCTTCATAGACTAGAGAATTGTTATAGTCGAGATACCGGCTGCAGTGGAATTTGTGGCTTGCGTACTAGGATTTAGGTTCAAAATTCAATCAGCAATAACGTACCTGTGACGCGGAGGCATACACTGACAGTTTCCGTCAGTAATCAGGTCACGTTCCTTTTTTGAGGCGCGCGCGGTTGTGACTCGCTCGTGAGCGTGGCGCTGGAGATATTGTATAGTGCGATCCGCTTTGTGCACTACGTATGGCTCCAAATAGATTTTATTGCAGATACGGAGTGGAATGTTACACAGATATTTGAGAGGAAAAATACTGAAACGTGATAGGCCACGTAAGAACGGCGTGGAACGACTGAAGGGCTGTGATCCTTTCATCTGGTAACAGCGTAGTTTTTTATGAAAGTGATATTCTGTGATCATGTTGCAAAGCGGTATCCATGTCTGTCTTCTGTCTTTTTTTTTTTTATGTGATACAGTTACGGAACGAGCCGACGGCCCACCTGGTGTTAAGTGATAACTTCTGCCCATAACAACCGATGCGACTTGGGTCCTCCCTTACTAGGTACGACAAGACCAAGTCGCATCGTATGCGCCCGTAACCCTGAGACGTGTAGGTGGAATGTATAATATATAATATATATCTGTCTATATATAAATAAAAATCAATGTTTGTGTGTTTGTTCCCTATGCGTTCCGAAACCATTGATCAGATTGTGATGAAATTTTAGTGTTCTGGGGACGACCACGACGGTTCTTGGCACAAAATACTTTTTATTTTTTTGTCGGTAATAATTAAACTGTTATAATAAACGGGTACAACTAGTATAATATACATGTTGGCAGTATTTCTTAGGATGAGCATGAAAACATATACATCGTAATCTATTCGGTTTTTATGCCTAATTTTATCACCAATGTATTGATGACTAAACATCGGCAAAATTACCTCGTATCATCATCATCATATCAGCGGGTAAAAGTCCACTGCTGAACATAGGCCTCCTCCAAAGATATCCATTTTGAACGGTCTTGAGCCCTCCTTACCTCGTATGCTTACAGATTTCTACAGTGAAAAATGAGCTAAGATATTTATCTTTTGAAAAAGTGATCGATTTTTCTGCAACTACGTTGAATGCTGGAGAAATTTTGGGCTCCTATTTACCGCGCCACTGGCTGCTACAGCGCACAAAAGGGATTACGCTCGCCGAGCGGAATTTGCTCGTAGTAGGTTGCTCTGGACGAGCACAGGATTACTTGTCCTCAGTTGCCTAATACTGACGTTTTCACACTTTCAGGCGTCTGGATTTGGTGCTCAGATACATCAAAGTTATAGTCAAAAACTTTATTTCCATAGAATTTATAAAGAAATGGCTTGGTAACGTCTATAATATTCAAAAGATAAGGTCACGCGTGCTTATCGCAAAGTTTGACGCATGTTCAAACCCTATCCGACCCTTCATGGGGAAGAACAAGGAACCCCTTAAAAAAAACCTTTTTTTTCGCTTATGTCGTACTCTTGTTATATCAGCTTTGCAGGTTAATGGGTTTTTGAAAGTGCGTTGCACAAATTTTGCTTTAACTGGATCATCTGGAATTTTCCAGGACATAAATAGCGATTCTGTAAAATGACAGGCACATGGGACGCTCCATCTTCCATGTCGCGGTGACGGGCGCGATAGAAAAAAACTTTATGCCATTGAATTCTTATCAAAATAGCTTTGAAACGTTAACGCTATACAGACAAGCTTAAATGGGATTGGTATGTCGCCCGACTTAAAATGAATTCTGACACGTTAATTCCCTCACATAAAAGTTTTATTATATTACACAATATGCAGTTGACTGAAGAGCTTATTTCTCAACTCCACTTTGCTAGAAATTCAGCGTTCTGCAAAACCATCAGAGACTTGAAAGCGAATCCTCAAGACGTTTAATTGCAATCCAAAGCGTCTGTGAATATCAAAACAGCTGACCCACTAATGTGTCCGACGGCCGACTTTTTCGCATTCCTGTACGTTTGAAAGTCGACGTCTTAGTTTTGACAAGTGCTTACTTACCGCGCCAGGGTAGGGTTGTGTCTTGGAGCCTGTTTTTAATTATTATTTTTCTGTAGTTTAAGTGGTGGAACGAGCTGACGGCCCACCTGATGTTAAGTGGTAACCGCCACCCATAGACAACAGCAATACGACTCAAGTCCTCTCCACCAGATGGCTCAAGTCGCATTGCGTTGAGTCCATCACCCCGAGACGGGGACGTTACGTCTCACGCGACTGCAATTTATGTCTTTGTCTTTTTAAGGGCGGAACATGCCACTGAATAGCAAGTATGCAATTTGAATAAACTATATCACAAAATAAAATTAAAGAATACCTCATTATTACCATAATTATGCGAACTTGTGGGTAGTTTGGCCGTTCAACTAGCTCTTGTGAAGGGTATATTATACCCCCCGTCGCGTCGTTTCCCTCCGACACTGCGACTTGCACATTACTTAACCAGGATGCATTAAATGATGATGATAGATGCAATAAATAAATAAAACATTTTATTATCTAATTTGTACAACGTTTTTAGTTTTTATTGCGATTTCTTTTATGGAATTCCTGTGACAGGATACTAATCCCGGACATTAAATTTGGAAGATAAAAACAAATTTCGAATGAGATGCACGGGAAGCATACGTTAAATACGAGATAGATTAAGAAACTTTTTAATGTCTGAAACTGTTTTATAATTTTGTAAACGAACCTTAAAATTAAAGAAACTGATGTCGCTTATTCACAGGACTAGCTTGAGAAAAAGTAAAAAGAAAACAGTGGCCCTAATAGCACCAACTTAATCATATTAGGCCTTCATATCTTTCAGTCCCTATGAATTTTTATTTCGTCACTGAATTAAGAGAAGACATTATAGAATTTCTTAAAAAAAACAGCAACAAATAAAAAAAACTTAAGATTAAATAAATACTACACTAACCGGCTCCATAGGTTGTTTGGGCGTCCATACCCTGCCTTCGCTGCGGTAGCCGGTACGATTCCCAGCGGAGCACACACAGTGTGTGACGCAGCATACTCACATTCTAATCTTGTTACTCGTAAGTGCGTAAAACAAGAGGCATCCATAGCTCCAACAGTGAATGCAGCAACATTACAAAACTCGACAAAAACACAAAAGTTGAATTTGACGAAATATTTTTATAAATTCTTGGAGATATCGCCATCCATTCATAGTTTCAAACAAATGTTTGCAGAGCGCGAATAATGATTTCTGCTGGCTGTTTGTAGATCACAGAAATATTTGTTCCGATGCGGAGTCCTTTGTGCTCGCTTTAATATTCCGCGTGCAGCGACTCGGAAGATCGTCGGTTCGCATCCCGCGTCGACATTGTTTGTTTGAAGACTGTAATCGATAATTTACATCTCTCACATACAATTTTTTATACATTTTATGCTAGCCCTTTCTTATAAAAACATTTTTATAAACATTTTGAACTGACAGTCTCGTCATTTCTACCTTTTTTGTTCATTAGTTTTTAAATTTGTTCTAGATTTAATCACGGTTTATGATGGGAATTTAATTAAAATCGAGTAAGGTAGAGTGTTCCGTTTGTTTGTACATATAATATTATTTGAAAAGTATTTTAAATACGAGACCTACATACAACTGTGTAATCAAACTGCTAGTTTCTTTGTCTTTAATCTAGGTACCTGAAGTAGGATTTCGCAAAAGCTATGTACCTGGTTCTAAATTACCCATACCCACAGATGATATAATGCTTATCAATACCTACAGATAATATAAAAGTTTATATGTAATAACCACAGACATATAATAACCACAGACAATGTAATAACCACAGACAATGTAATAAAGCAATAGTTTTAGATAAGTTCATAGACAATTCAATAGTAAATCAAAGAGCACAGGTATAGAGTACACAGCAGGATAAAGTTTCATGTTATGAAGCGGCTATTCAAGCCGCTAAGTTAGCGAGACGGCGATTGTGTTACAAAAGTTGTTGGTATTATACCTAGTATGTTACAAGGATAAGTTTCAGAGCTTATAGTTAGCTCTGCTATCGTCTGTTGCTTCATGGCATTAATGGTGTAGTTGGTAGAAATTATTATTTTTAATCTGTGTATGCTTTTTGTCTAAACTGTAGCCATTCATACATCAAGGATACACAAGAAAGGATATGGTTTTTTGAGTTTCAGAACGAAAAAGTAGGTCTCTAAGTAACATTCGAAAGCCCAGCATTAAAAGTAAAATGCATTAGAACTCTTAGCAGTACCTACATACCACGTATATGAATGAAGTTTGTAAATAATATTGCCAAGTTCCGGTTTCAAAGGTGCGGTTGCCGGTTAAATTACAGGCACACGAGACATTCAACCTACACGTCTCAGAGTTACGGGCGCATACGATGCGAATTGGGTCTTGTCGTACCTAGTAGAGGAGACCCAAGTCGCGTCGGTAGTTATGAGCAGAGGTTACCACTTAACAACAGGTGGGCCGGCGGCTCGTACCTGTATAAAAAAACTACCTATAACTGTCAGCTAACAGCAGTCTGAGTAAGTCTCGTTTGCATTTTCTTCGCTAACCCGAGATAACTAAGATAGGCGTTTTTACATTCCAGCGTCTCCCGACCTGCCGGAGCAAGGATTAGTCAGATGGACGTGACCCGGGTAATATCTGCTCCAGGCTGCTGTGTATATCTTATTGCTAGATAGTGGTTATTGTTGTAATAGTTTGACTGGCCTCATAGCTCAGTTGGTAACGCTGCCTTCTGCACTGTAGGTCGTGCGTTCGATTCCCCGGGACAAACATTTGTGTGACGAACATATATGTTTGTTTTGTGTCTGGGTGTTAATATGTATTATATTTACAAAAAATAAGTATAGAATCAGTTGTCTGGTTCCCATGATACAAGCTATGCTTAGCTTAGGTACCTACTTTGGGGCTAGATGGCGCTGTATGAAACTTCTATCAATATTATTATTATATTGATATTGTAGGTACTACAGTTCACTTAAAGTCTAATATAAATTGCGTATCAAATCATACAGTGCTGCCATTAAAAACACAATACATTCAACAAACGAGTAACACAATCACAGAAGTTGAGTGACCCCTTGGATGGGGCGACCGGCGACCGCAAACAATCGCCGACAATACCCGGCCTCGCCCGGCCCGTGGTACGAGTCAAACGCGATACCGGCTTACCGATTACCTTAACAATGGAGATTCAAAAGATAAGGCTTTAGAAGCTTGCAGAGAAACCAATAGAATGTACTTATTTTATTGGTCTCGGTAATAACTGCCTTTTGCACTGTAGGTCGTGGGTTCGATTCCCACTCCGGTACTAGTTTAACATCAGGATGATGTATCAAAAGTAACTTTTGCCGGTGAAATGCCGCATGAGACGTAACATCCCCGTATCGGGGTGATGGATGAAACGCAATGCGACTTGAGTCATCTCGTACTTCGGTGGGGAGGACTTGAGTGGTATTGCTGTTGTCCATGGGTTAATGGCGGTTAACACTTACCATTAGGTGGGCCATCAGCTCGTTCTATCACCTTCAAAAAGCCAAAACGCACTCGGGGAACAGCTGACTAAAACTTCATAATTCGTTTTGTATGTGATGTCTGGCCGACTGGCCTGATGGAAATTGGTTGCCGCTGGCTGTGATCACCTGCAACACCAGAAGCTTCGCTGTTAGATAAATAGATAAGATAGATAGTTAACACATTTATTCAGCACATAGGACATTAAAGAGGAATGAACTAAAAACGACAAACAAGAAAAAAAATTACAATATGTACCTCCAGTGCCGAAGAAGGGGTTGGTTCAGCATATGCCGAGTAATTTTACTCAGCGCTGTCTTCCCTTGAGAAATCCGCCTTTTAAGGTCCCATAGAAACTCGGGGGAAAACCACAGCAGGAAGTTATACCTCTACCTACTTCTATTCTATCCTATTCGAGTCACTGGTCCTCTCGAAGCTGTGTGGTGAAATGATTTTAAGTACGCCTAAAAGAGGCTCCTTTCGTGCAATCGAATTTTTGTTCAAGGACATGTCGGTTTCCTCACGACGTTTTCCTTCACCGTGGTATTGCGCACATAAATCTTTCAAGCGAAAAACTCATAGGTACACGTCGGGGTTTGAACCGGCGACCTCCGGATTGAAACTCGGGGGTCAGTACCGCTAGACAACCACGCTCTCTATTAGAAAAGTAGAATACTAGACGCAAACGCTTATCATTTGTGATGTCCACTACGTCCGAGGCCTAAGGTACTAGACATCCGGATAATCCGGCTATTGACAGGTGGAATTTCATTAACCGCGTACTTACCGTCCTCGTGTTTTGTTATGGCCAACGAAAACCCGTGCGTTTCCTTTCGTGAACAATTCATATCTTTTTGGGTTGATATTCGAAGGCCATCTCCCGAGAAATCTCTATTGTTATTTCTGTACTTCGTTGTACTTGCCAATATTACATTCACAGTAGTTATACTAGCTAAGATAAAATAATTAACCCATCATGCCGTATTGTGCATGAGAGGAGCCTTTTAACATACAGTTTTGAGGAAAACTAGTAGTTTTTTTTATAATAATAAATATTGGTGGACATTTAAACAGCGGCATCTAGCCCAAAATAAAACTAAGCATAGTGTATCATGGGAACCAGACAACTGACATACCTAATACTTATATTTTATAAATACATACATATTAACACTCAGACACAGAACAAACTATGTTCATCACACAAATAGTTGTCCTGGGTTCAGTCAATCAGTTCGATTAGTAGTAATAGCCACTAATGTTACAAACGGGTGTATATTTGTTTGGCTGGATGTATATTTGTTACTCTGTCTCAACACATTTTATTATGTTTTGTAACGGAACAAGATCATAGCCCACCTGGTGTTAAGCGTTAACCTCTGCCCATAACAAGCAATACGAATTAGGCCTCCCCTACTTAGATAAGACAAGCAACGAGTCACACAGTCGGACATCGTATAAGCCCGTAACTCGAGACATGAAGGTTTAATGTCTCATGTGCCTGTTATTTCACCGGCACCTTTCAAACCGGAACACAGTACTACTTAGAGGCAGAAATGGCCATGGCAGCAGTACTTCCCCGGACGAACTTGGCGTGAGTTCTACTGCTCTTAAAAAGCTTACAGCTTTCGATAACACGACTGACATTCGCAGAGTTGCCCACAGATAATATTCGGTGTTACAAACCACAGAGTATATAATTTTTAATTAAATTAAATTACAGACAAAACCTTTGCAGCCAACTTCATAGTGGCCACTATCAGTCGCCATTATTGTACACCGCTAACTTCAGTTCGTAAGTTTTGACGATGCATTGTGATAAGACAAAACCTTTTGCAGCCAACTTCATAGTGGCCACTATCAGTGGCCGTTATTGTTCTAACTAGCTAACTTCAGTTCAGTTTCACGGTACCACGGTACCGGCAAATGAGTGCAGTCATTCACAAGTTGGCATCAGCGCATACTCAGTAGGGACGTGCCATAACTTATAAACAGCGAACGCTGCATTCCTAGGCAAGTTGATGCCTGCAAAGTTTCCCCAGCGCAGCGCTCAGCATTACCAAAGCAATTTCTTCGTTACGCGGAGCTTGGAACGGGGTGGAACTATGTTGTTTAATTAGTAACTGCGAGACGCAGATCAATCAGCCTGTGTGCTATTTGTTATGGTCGCATAGGTACTAGAAGGTGTAGATAGGGTAAGATGGAAATATGTCATCATTTTCTTGCCCTTATCCCAACTAGGTGGGGTCGGCACAACATGTACTTTCCTTCCATTTCTCTCTGTCAGACGTCATCTCAGCACTCACTCCTTTCTTACTCATATCATCTTTCACGCAATCCATCCATCTTTTCTTTGGCCTACCTTTACTCTTACATCCATCCACATCCATATCTAGGACTCTCTTTGTAGCATGACTTTCATCCCTCCGCATAACATGTCCATACCACGCTAACCTACTGCTCCTCAACTTCTCCATCACTGGCGCTACTTTCAAACTTCCCCTTACATACTCGTTCCTAATTTTGTCCATTCTGGTCACGCCACACATCCATCTCAACATTCGCATCTCCGCTGCATGCAATCTTCTTTCATCAATTCCTTTGGTGGCCCAACATTCCGATCCATACAATACGACAGGTCTGACAATCGACTTATATATTTTCCCTTTCAGTTTAAGGGGCATCCGCGGGTCACATGCTGTTGCTGAGACCTGTCGCCATTTCATCCATCCCGCATTTACTCTATTTCTCACATCCCTGTCTATTTCTCCATTATTTTGGATCACAGAACCGAGGTACCGAAAATCAGGGCAGACTGATAGGGGTACACCATCTAAGGCTATAGGGGAAAAATTGGATGACCCACCAAAATCGCAGAACAACTGTTCAGTTTTTGTTCTGCTGACTTTTAAACCGGCATTCTCCAATTTCTCCAGCCATTTTTTCAGTCTGGTCTGGACCTCAGTGGCTGTTTCTCCGACCAGAACAATGTCATCGGCGAACAGCATGCACCAGGGTGTTTCCTCTTGTAAATCAGATGTTAAAGCATCCATTACAAGAACAAACAAATACGGGCTTAAAGCCGACCCCTGGTGCAAACCTACAGCCACACTGAACTGGTCCGAGACTCCAACCTCGGAGCGAACATTCTTACTCGCTCTGCTGTACATCGCCTTTACAAGCTGCACATACTTCCCAGGCACTCCTTTTTCTTTCATAGCCCACCACAGAACCTTTCGGGGAACCCTATCGTATGCTTTTTCGAGATCAACAAACACCATATGCAAGTTTTTATGCGCAAGTCTGTACTTCTCGCAGATTTGACGAAGTATGAATATGGCGTCTGTTGTCCCACGTCCTGGCATGAATCCAAACTGGTTCTGTGATACTTCACTCTCTTCTCTCATTCGTCTCGCAATAACTTTCTCCCAAATCTTCATACTATGTGACATGAGCTTTATCCCTCGATAGTTGTTACATTCCTGTACATCACCCTTGTTTTTGTAAATAGGCACCAGCGAACTGTTGCACCATTCATCCGGTATTGCCTCTTCCTGCAACAACTTATTGAAGAATAAAGTTAGCCACTTCCAACCGTCAACCTTAAGTAACTTCTATACTTCCACTGGTATGCTATCAGGCCCTACAGCCTTCCCATTTTTCATACTCTGACCAGCCTTTCTAACTTCATCCACACTCACTTCTTTCACTATCCCCATGTTAACAGGCAAATCCTCTAACACACCACTCCAGTTATTCTCCTCATTCATAAGTTTATCAAAATATCCTTTCCATCTTTCTTTTATATCTGCCTCATTCGTCAACACCTTTCCCGCATCATCTTTAATACATTTTATATGCATAATGTCTCTTGCATTCTTCTCTCTCATTTTAGTTATTCTAAACAGATGTTTCTGCCGCTGAGGGCTCTCTAGCGACTGGTACAGCTTATCTTGCACCTTTGCCCTCGAGAGAGCAACAGCTTTCTTAGCTTCCTTCTTACATTTCATGTATTCTTTTCTCATATTCTCTTTCGTAATATCATCTCTTTCGTTAATATCCTTCCATTTCTTAAACGCTTTCTTCTTAAACGCTTGACGTTAAGATGGAAATATGTATCTAGTGATTTTTTACTGACTGGCCCAATAACTCAGTTTATGTATCTAGTAATTTTTTATTGACTGGCCTAATAACTCAGTTGGTAGTAACTCTACCTCCTGCGCTGTAGATCGTGGGTTCTCCCACCCAGGATCAAAATTTGTGTGACCAACATAGATGTTTGTTCTGTCTGGGTGTTAATATGTACTATATGTATGCATTTACAAATAAAGTATATTTGTATTATATCAATTGTCTGGTTCCCATGATAGGTACATAAGCTTAGCTTTCTTTGGAGCTAGATGGCGCTGTGTGAAATATTCACCAATATTATTATTTTTACTGGCTTTTTTCAATGAAAAACTCTTTCGCTATTCATGGCTAAGTATGACCTATAAGTATATATAGAGGGGGAGTTCCGACACCGAGGGCTGAACGGATTAGCGACAGGAAAGGGGAATGCGACAGCCGCATTAGTTTCTAATGAATGGGGAAAGTAAGCTCACTGCTTCACTATTTCTAGGAAGACGGAGCGGATAAGTTACATAGACAGTTCAATTACATGGATATTGGAACATTGAAAACTTAAATTAAGACTGAAAAACTACATTAAGTCTTTGATAAAAATGTTATATTTGGACGAAGGCTAGACGGGGCTGAGCTAACAAAATTTAATTATGAAGAAAATATAATAAATAAATTTGACTGGCCTCATAGCTCAGTTGGTTAGTAACCCTACCTTCTGCGCTGTAGGTCGTGGGTTCGATCCCCACTCAGAACAAACATTTATGTGACATTTGTAACATTGATGTTTATTCTGTGTCTGGGTGTTAATATGTATTATATGTATGTATTTACAAAAGAAAAGTATATAAGTATTATATCAGTTGTCTGGTTCCCATGATACAAGCTATGCTTAGCTTACTTTGCGCTGTGTGAAATGTCCACCAGTATTTATTTATTATTTATATAACAAATAAAGAAACAAGTAACTATGAGTCAATGGTCAGTGTAGTAAGGAGATCAGACAAAAGCTTTATAAAATCGCCTCTCTAGCCTTAAAGGTTTGCTGGAAGAGAACTCTTTTTAGGGTTAAGCTCGCCTTTGTACATGTATTACCTATCACTTATTTATATTGTTTTCTGTGTACAATAGGTAATAAAGAATAAATGCTTGTGAAGGTTATCTACCGTTTACTACACGAAAAAAGCCTCAAAATAAGCCACAAGTAGATAGTATTAGTACCTTGGACAATCGCTCTAGTCCAGCGCTCTATTCTTCTTGTATAGGACATACATCATCTCTCTAGACTAGACTAAAGACCTGAGGAACATTGATTAGTAGTGTTTATTTCTATTGACTGGCCTCACAGCTCAGATATAAGAAATAGAATTACCAGAAAACAGGTAGCTCTAGGCTATTGTGAGGTTGAGTTAACAGCCTAACGACTTATCCTCAACCTGCGGAGTGCTCAAGGTAATGGAAAGTAATTCGTGTGCGAGTGTAGCAGATTGACGGAGCAACGTAACGGAAATCAGGCTGTGTATCTCAGGGGCATTGATTTGCGGTGCGGTTGTAGCTTTCTCTAGATTTTTCGGAAGAAAAATCCTTCGGGGAAAGGAATGAATCTTGGTAATAATTAACACGTAGAAAAACTATTAATTAGTGTCTTTATTATCTATACAAATAAATAAAATTGGAGTGTCTGTTTGTAATATTAAAATAACCGCTTATTACTAAGTGCGTATGGATGTATACACGGTACATATACCAAAACATTATTAAAATTTTTGTCTGTCTATTTGTTCCGGCTAATCTCTGAAATGGCTGGACCGATTTTGACGGGACTTTCACTGGTGGATAGCTGATGTAACAAGGAGTAACTTAGGCTACTTTTGCGAGGGGTAAAATAAGGGTGCGTGATAAAAGCGAATTCCACGCGGACGAAGCGCGGGCAACAGCTAGTTATACATATATCGTCTCGGTAACAGGCCTCATGTGCCTTAACATTGTTTTTCCGTACTTAAGTAGGGGAAGACCTTAGTCATATTGTGGTTTTTTGCACAAAAGATGCCTATATACTTGTACTTCATTTATTTGTTGAAAGAACTAGAGACGTTAGCTGTTCGCAAAATCAACTCGATTGCAGATTGATGGAGCAATATATTGGAAGTCAGGAAGTAACTTTCAGCGCGTGTACTATCCATTATGTGGGGTCATTGATTTATCTAATGTGCTACCCCCAATGTTTGGCGAAATTCTCTCGATTTGGGAAGTAATTTTTTTTCTTTATTTGATGCAGTTGCGGGACGTGCAGACGGCCCACCTAATGTTAAGTGGCAACCTCTACCCATAACAAGCATACCACTTGAGTCCACCCCTACTTAGTTACGACAAGACCCAAGCGGTATCGCATGCGCCCGTAATTCCGAGACGTGAAGGTGGAATGTCTCACGTGCCTGTAATTTCACCAACAACCACACCTTTCAAACCGGAACATAGTAACGCGAATACATTACTGCTTGGCGGTAGAAATGGGCATGGTGGCAGTACTTCCCCGGACGAACTTGGCGTAACAACAATGTTTGTAGTTACCGATTTTGACTTTTTATTTTTACAAACATATTTCTCTCGGATCAGTGGCCATCTTCTATAGTTAGAAAATTCGAATTCGAGCCTCATTCATGTTATTTAGTTCCCTAATCTCTGCCGCTGTACAGAATTACCTACATATTCATAGCCGACATTAATTAATTTGTCCGGTTGCCACAGCAACCTTTGTCCAACATTCGGAAGGTTTTACTTTGGAATCGGACGTGATTGTACTATGCAAAAGTTACTAAAGTACATACGGGGATTAAGGCTGTTTTTTTTTTTTTATGTGATACAGTTACGGAACGAGCCGACGGCCCACCTGGTGTTAAGTGGTAACCTCTGCCCATAACAACCGATGCGACTTGGGTCCTCCCTTACTAGATACGACAAGACCCAAGTCGCATCGTATGCGCCCGTAACTCTGAGACGTGTAGGTGGAATGTCTCTTGTGCCTGTAATTTCTTGTGCCTGTTATTTAAGTACCTAATATCAAATATATGTCCTCAAGAATCGACTGAGTTACAAAGACCATTTCCAGCATTCTCTAAAATAAACCTTGGGTGAGTAACAATCTTCTGCAAATCTTACTAATATTATAAACGTGAAAGTTTGTATGTATGTTTGTTACTCTTTCACGCTCAAACGGCTGAATGGATTTGGATGAAATTTGGTATCAAGATAGCTTATATCCTGAATTAACACATAGGCTACTTTGATCCCGGAAAAGTGCAATGTTCCCGTGGGGAATACCGCGGGGCGCAGCTAGTATAAGTATCCTTTACGTGACCTTTACCTAGCACCAAGTGAAGCAATATTTGAGTAAAATGTTAGAAAAGTAAATGCTAAATCTATTATGGGGATCTCACTAAATGCTTTAGGTATTTAATACATGATTACGACTTGGTACTTTGGAAATGGCGTGGCACAATATTTGACTCATTGCGCAAGCCGCTTGAGCGAGACATGTCAGGTTTATTTTGACAAGATTTTTATATTACACTAGTTGCTCCCCACGGTGTTACCCGCGGTGAATAAGTAACCCCACGGGAACACTGCACTTTTCCTGGATAATAATATATAATAATATTAGTGGACAATTCACACAGCGCCATCTAGTTCCAAACTAAGCATAGCTTGTACAATGGGAGCCAGACAACTGATAGAATACATATATACTTTTTTTATAATTTCATACAATACATATTAACACCTATATACATATAATACATATTCATAAGATCAAAGTAGCCTATATTCCAGGATATAAGCTATCCTGGTGCCAAATTTCATTCAAATCCGTTTAGCCGTTTGAGTATAAAGTGCGCATAAACATACAAAAAACTTAAAAAAATAGTATTTTACATTCTGTTATTTATTCCTAACGTATCCCAGTTTATTATATGCCTAAATTTAATTTACACACACGACATGTAGCTTCTACCAGACTATATTGATACAGACGCTTGTTGATTTTCTATTCTATTCGAGTCCCTGGTTCTCTCAAACCAGCGAGCGTGGTGAAAGGATTTTAAGTGCGCCTCAAAGAGGCTCCTTTCGTGAACTTGACACATGTCTTCGAATTTTTTGTTCTAGGACATGCCGGTTTCCTCACGATGTTTTCCTTCACCGTTTTGAGAACGTGGTATTGCGCACATAAATCTTTTAATCGAAAAACTCATAGGTGCACGTCGGGATTTGAACCGTGAAACTCGGGGTCGGTACCACTAGGCCACCACGCTCTTCATGTTGATGGCTGCTAACAGATTTCAAATTTTTTGAACCCAAACATAACTAGCAACTTGTTGTAAACATGTATGAAAATATTGTTTAAAAACGCTTCCCCGCTGTGTTATTCACCTACTACAGATCCGGAAAGATGAGCCATTGTTTCATATATCATTACATCACTCCATCAGGTAGATATCTCACGCTGTAGTGGAGGCAACCGGGCGGCCTTAGCCCACGCGCTGCGCGGGCGCACACACTGACTCACGTCTGTTTACCATAACCAAACTGTTTTGGCAAAATGTTACATTTATTCGTTGATGGCTTCGTAGCTAAGTTTTGAGCTTAACATTATCCTGGAACCAAAAATTTTACATGTGTCTGTTAGGTTAACTAAAGTGTTTCTTTTCAATGTTAATTTTTACAATTACTATTTTAGTTAGTTGCCATATTGACCACCCATTTTTAAATCCCGATGCGAGGGCAACACTGACGGGAGGATGTGTTTGACTTGGTGACGCATTGAGAAGCTACGACGTAATTATTGTGCGGATGGTGTCTTTGTGAGCTGGATTAACCGAAGAATAAATAGTTATCTTGTAATTAAGTGCGGAGTTTTATAACATATCTAATGCATGAATGATGCATCTTGGAGGCGCACCTTAATCCTTTAACACACTGGTTCCAGATAGCGATTGAGATGAGTAGAAGTATCAGGAGTGAGTTGTGAGGCTGCACTGATACGCCTAATTAACTTGTATGATACGCACTGAAGTTAACTACAGGTCAGAATCTTGTCCAGGCTGAAGTTCGTGCGAATAGCTGCGCAATAACATTCAAATATAGTTTACTTCACTATATGTATGCGCGAAATTTTGAAATCACAGTGGACGTGACTCATCGAACATACTTATGAGTGATCTTGTAATTTTTATGTGTCGTTTTGAAGTTTCAAAGCCATTTCTTTAAGAATTCAATAGAAGTAAAATATTTCATAAAATATATAAAAGAAACGCGTCAGGACAGGCAAAATGTAGATTATTATGTTATGCGAACATAAATGCTGTCGCCATCTTGATCTGATTATGGTAAAGTCATTTGAGCAACTCGTAACGTGCGAAAGCGTTAGTTCCGGTAATACAAGTCGAGTTAGTGTCTTTTATTTATGGCTGATAGGATTATCATATACTGCATATGTACAAGTGTTCACATGTGAGATACACGACATACATAACAATTTCAAAATATAATTGTTACGTGCAATAGCATGTTTTTTTTTTGCATGACATTAATATATTTGTCAACTAAATCCCTTTATCTGCTGTCAGTATATGCCAATTAAAAAAAAATAGCAGAAATTTATTTTAAAAATCAATATTAACCGGTCACGTGTCTAGTGACCCAGTAATTTGTTACTGGATATTTTGGTAATTTTGTTTATATTTACTAACAATATTTTTAAAAATAATTAAAAAAATATGGATCATTGGTGTGAAATAAATGTTTTATTATTACTGAGGCTATATTTTAAATAAAATTACTTGTACGCTTTTCAAGCCGCGCCGGCAGTTATTAGGTACCTCACATTAAATGGTTTTCAAATACAAAACCAAAAAATTCACTCAAATTCAGAACAAACTATTCGGATAAAGGATAAACAAAACGGCAATTGTAGCGTTGAAGATGATCCTAATAATTACCGTTTGACCTGACGAGCACTTGAGGCACTTGACTGGCTTCGCACACCTGAACCAAATACTTAGGGCGGGGTAGACGAGTGGTGTTTATCTCCCACTTCCAATACCAGGGTAACCAGTTCGTATAATCCGGAGTCAGAAAATTAACAAATTTGTTACTTGATAAACTGAAAACATGGAGACCATTTATCCACCACTTTTAGATTCAAATTTTTTTTCACTATCTCATTTGTTCTTTTTGTGTTAACCTTCCGACGAACGAATATTATTTAGGTTAAAGACAATAGGAGAGGAGTCTACCAAGTCTACCGTTTCTAAAAGCTGTAAGACCAACCGCACAATTCAGTAATTTTTGGTAGAAAAACACTGGCATTCTGCGCATAAATTCTAGTGCTAAACCCACTGCCAGAATTTTTAGTGATCGATCGACCTTTCTCAAACCAATAGAACGTGGGACTTACTTCTATTGTCCCTCTAAGCCTAATGATCGTTTAAGTCATCTTACTTTAAACTTACATCACTATACAAGTTATAAGTTAAAATTTGCACGAAAAATTCAAACAGTTTTTTGTTAAACTTATAAGCTAAATAGAACGTGATTGCCCAATGGTACAAACCCCGAGCTCCAATCTAGCAGTCGCTAGTTCAAATCCCGTAGTACACCAATGAGTTTTTCACTTTAAACCTAAATGTGCACAATACCACGTCCTTAAAACGAAGAATCACATCTTGAGGAACGCTACATGTCCTAGAACCAAAAATTTCGAAAAGACATGCCAGCGAACAAAAGTAGCGTCTTTTAGACGCACTTTACTTCACCACACTGGTTCGAAAGAACCAGTGACACAGTAACCAACCCATAATATAATTTGTCTGACTTATCCCGAGGCAATATCTGTGTGAAATAACATCGTCACAGAGATAAGGCTTAAACAATGGCGTAATCTACCTCGCAGAGCCACTTTCATCCAAACCAGTCACTCACTTTCTACAATAAGGATGTATTGGGTAATGCCTGAGCTTGCTGGTATAAACGGCTGTTGGCTTTCCGTACGTACTTTACTTCTAACATAGACATTTGAAACAACCAGATTTCTTGTTTAGAGACTAGCTGTGCCCCGCGGTTTCACCTGCCGTTTTCGTTGACGCATGCACTGTTCGACTCCTTTGCTTGGCTCTCAATAGAGTGTGAGGAAATGTGAAATAACCTCTAAAATTTGTCTATTAAATGCAAAAAGAACTTTTCAAATCCAGAGTAGTTCTAGAGATTAGCGCCTTTAACCTGGTAAGTAGTAATCTCTGCCCTTAACAACCGACGCGACTTTGGTCCTCCCCTGTAGGTACAAGACCCAAGTCGCATCGTATGCGCCCCTAACTCTGAGACGTGCAGTATGATGCCTCATTTGCCAGTGAAACAATAGGCACACGAGACATTCCACCTTCAGTCTCACAGTTACGGGCTTCCCATACGTAACTAAGGGAGGGCCGTTATTTTATTAGGTACTGTTGATATAAATAAATATTGGTGGACATTTCACACAGCGCTATCTAGTCCCAAATTAAGCGTAGCTTGTACTATGGAATCAGACAGTGATAGAATACTTATGTCGTTTTTTAAATATATATTAACACCCAGACACAGAACAAACACCTATGTTCATCACACAAATGTTTGTCATAAGTGGGAATCGAACCCACGACCGCGCAGAAGGCAGGGTTACTTCCAAGTGAGATGTGAGGCCAGTCAGAGTATGAACAGACTTTACCGTTTTTTTTTTATGTAATTGATTTACTGAACGAGCCGACGGCCCACCTGGTGTTAAGTGGTAACCTCGGCCCATAACATCCAATGCGACTTGGGTCCTCCCATACTAGGTATGACAAGACCCAAGTCGCATCGTATGCGCCCGTAACTGTGAGACGTGAAGGCGGAATGTCTCATGTGCCTGTAATTTCACCGGAAACCACACCTTTCAAACCGGAACACAGTAACGTGAATGCGTTACTGCTTGGCGGCAGAAAAGGGCATGGCACGTTTAGCAGCCGGTGAGCCATCGGCTTGTTCTATAACGTATTCACATAAAATAAATGTTTAGCGTGCTTTCTCTGTCCGTCTGTACCGTCTGTGAGTAATGTGCGCTTGTGACCCGACCGTAAACACTTCACTCCCGCTATAATGTAATGGAATATGTGAACCCGACAGAGCCCAAAAATCAGGGTAAATATATCCATCAACGTCAAAATAGGCTTAGCGTTTATGATGGGTACCGAAAAGCAATGACTTCAGTATAACAGTTTAACCACGAGTTTCAATCCGGAGGTCGCCGGTTCAAATCCCGACGTGCACCTATGAGTTTTTCGATTGAAAGATTTATGTGCGCAATACCACGTTCTCAAAACGGTGAAGGAAAACATCGTGAGGAAACCGACATGTCCTAGAACAAAAATTCGAAGACATGTGTCGAGTGCACGAAAGGAGCCTCTTTAAGGCGCACTTAGAATCCTTTCACCACACTGGTTCGACAGAACCGGTGACTCGAAGAAGAAGAAGAAGTATAACAGTGTGGGTAGTTTTTTCTACTTTTGTTTGTTCGTTTTAAAAAAGGTTTCAGATGCGAATCCCAGATTTGTGCCTAAGTCCAAAATGTTACTAATATATCTATGGAATGATCGATCGATCTATCCTATCTGAAAGCCTATGTTAGTTTTTTAACTTTCTTCAAAAAAAAGGAGGTTATTCATTCGGTTGGTATTTTTTAATGTTTGTTACCTAATTTTTTGATTTCGAAAATTCTTTTTCTCATTTTTTCTATAGAATTGGTTCCATAGAAATTTCATCAAAGTCGGTAGTAATTTGGTTTTAAAGTCAAAATAACTCGAGATAAATGTCGGCCAAGAACGACCGTGAAGAATTATTCTGCTGCGATGAAGTCGGTTTTCTCAATACTTCATTTACTATTACCGTATAGTAACAGTAGCCTATCAGTTAAATGCGAGCCGCTAAAAAGCACTCACTGCGATGAATATTAATAAATTCAATTTGTCAATAATAATGAGTTCTCTCGTAACTGCAATGGTCATTATTTACCACAGTGTTTTAATCAACAATTCTGGGTTGATGCAATCGCTTCAAATAAAGCAATAAAAGGTTCAGTTTTCAAACGGAATTTGGTTTTTAGTTTTAAATCAGTCCGTGAATTTGAACGAAGATCCTAAAGGCATTTTGAACAACTCTTTAGAAAGCTAAAGTCAGCTGTGCAGTACTAAATCTTACCTTGAGAACTTTGATAATACGTTCTGTGTACAATTTCGTAGATAAGAATTTCTGATGAAGCAAGTTATACAACTCTGTACAAAATAAGCTGAGGTACACAGGAAAGCTCTTAGTTTACGCTCTCAATTATTAGGTAATGTCTATTTTGTCAAGGAAAACATAAATAAACACAAAATAATATCTTATTTTTGCAAAGAAATATAAAACGATATCTCCACTCACCGAAAGTGTGCCCATTGAAATCCAGTTTTGATTTCGTACAGTCCGAATGAAATATTTTCCGATATACTTAATCCCCACATTCGTCGATAAAAAAGGCGGGAACAAATAAAATGCCAGTAAGGATAAAATGGCGACCGTTTTCATTCATATTTTACAGAGTCGTCTCACCGCGGTCGTTCAACCGATTACGGTCCTACGTTTGAAGGCGGAACGTTTTCGTTTTTCACGGCAATTTGGGTGACATTCCGACGTGGACTTTTTGCGGCCACTTTTAATCGGTGTTGCCATTTCAGAAATGCGAGCTTTTCGTTCCCGTGACGTTTATGTCGGTTTTGTGTAATTTCATCGTTTTGTACATCGTAAACCGTACATGGAACGCGGATATTGTAATAAAAGTATGTGGTTATGAGTGCGACCCAATGCTCAAATGAGGTGTCTAGATAAAATTATATCTGCACACACTTTAGAGGAAGTTTAGACATTTCTAGGTTTGTTTAACTCAAATCTGGTGTGAGTCAAGATGAATAAATATTCTTTACTCCCAAACGTGAAAACCATTCAAATACATAATGTTACACATTATTCATATACTGTGCTGTTGTGTTAATCAATGTTCTAGAATGATCTCTGTTCAAATTCTTAATTGAATTATTGATGTGAAACATCTATAGCCGCACGTAAAACCGATTTCTGGCTTGGCGACGCGTCGCCACGGCATGAGCGCTGATTGGTCCGTTCAAGGTTACGACAAATCATAAACATTATTAGTGATGGGGTACTTAGTTTCTTACAAAATAATGTCGATGTTTCACATCTGCCAGGCGTCCCGTGACGGCTCACATTTTTTACATGTTTTATTTAAATAAGTTATGACAAAAACTGATCAACAATTTTTCTTCTACAGATAAACAATGATGGTGGGATGATGTGAAAGCGATGCTGCTGCAGCAGGCGTCTTCGTCGCCTGGTCCCAGCGGCACGGCCACTCCTAAAGCACCACAGAGCCCCAGACCGAACCTCAGTCCCTGTTTTGGGCCGAGACTGACCGGGAGCCCCAGTTTGAGCGATGGCGCTTCAAGCTCAAACAGTCCCAGGTTGGGCGCCAGTCCCAAGTACGGCAGTCCGCGACTCGGCGGCAGTCCCCGGCCGGGGAAGTCGGCGGTGGGAGATGAGGCGGCGCTGGAGAGATTGCAGACCGAGTTGAAGGAAGGGTGGACGGTGCACACGGGGAGGGATGCCAGACTCTATTATTGCAAGTAAGTTTACACCAACTTGACATTACATCAACAAGTTACAGCTGAATTATCACGAACAGATTTTTAAGTCGAAAATTTTTACTAAAATTGGATTTACTGTTATGTATATACTCTTTAATGATTCACTTGAAATATTTCAGTTTTAAAGGTTAGTATAAAATGAGTTTATTCAATAAAAAATTGATAACTGCTTTGTCCAAAGCCAAAGTCAGCTTTAATTCCATAGAAATCATAAATGGCTGGGAAACGTCAATAAGTAATATTCAATACATTACTTAGGTTAGAACGATACATTTTCTTAGATAAAACTTAGTGTAATGACTGGTAGTGGGTAATTTAATTCGCTAAATATAAAGCTCATAACAATCTAACCCTAACCGAGTCATATAAGTGACTGGTTACCTGAGCTCAGTGTTGCCGTATGGAAAAACATAAAAATAGCGACTGGTCCCATATTAAAGCCACGTGTAGCGCATCATCGCATAGCCTCTTTAAATATAAAATTTGTGACAAAGGATAACCAGTGTCTGCGTTCGCGTGTTTGATTCTCGGAGAGGACATATGTAAAATTTTCCGGAATTTTTATTTATTAAGGGTTTCCAGTAGATAAGGTTATCCTATAATAATACGTATTTGTTACATAATTATAAATATCATCTTGAAAATCGACTTCTTGTGCTCACTTCTCTAAGGATAGGTAACCACAGCTTACAAATGTAGACTTCTTTGTTGAGATGAAAATGATTTATATCAACTAACAGTGAATATTTTAATTCTTTTTATGTGATTTAATCGGCGGGTTGAGCTGAATATTTTTATTATTTCTTTTGTTTTGTTTCTAATAATTAGAAACAAAGCAAAAAAAATTAGGGACAATAATTGTGACAATGATAGAATATAACAAGAAAAAAAATACAATATTTGTGTACCTATATCTTAAAAATTAATTACTTATTTCCTAATTGTTCCCGTCGGTAATAAAAGACCTGTTGATATAATAATGTCACGTTAGATGAAGTTCGCAGCAGTAATTAAATGTTTCACCAGAATCCGGGTAAACGCGAGATGATTATATTGAATCGTGTTTACCAAAGCCGTTAATGCGAACGTGCGTAATGGTGGGGTGTAAGTAATGCGAGGCAATCGTTTATACATTGTTTGTACTTATTAATAAACTTTTGTGGGCTTAGTTCCATATACCATTTGTTTTTATTCAATATAAGATAATAATATTGGTGACATTTCACACAGTGCCATCTAGCCCCGAAGTAAGCTAATTATAGCTTGTATTATGGGAACCACATAACTGATGTAATACTTAAATACCGAGTAATACTGAGTGACGAATTATAGATGTTTGTTCTGTGTTTGGGTGTTAATATGCATTATAAGTATTCACAAAAAAAAAGTATTCTATCAGTTGTCTGGTTCTCATAGTACAAGCTATGATTAGCTTGGGGCTTTTAAAAAAACTCTTGTATGTAGTTTACATTTGTGGCCATAAAACCTCTACCTAATATAACGCGTTCTACAATGATCGCGCCCAAGGCAACGATTGCTTTCATAGTTCCCGTCTCAGACGTGTACTGGTATACATTGTGCGTGATGGGTGCGGATCCTGGCGTAATTTACAAGCGGATATCTGCTCATTGTCTCACTCGGTTCAATCCGTATAATGAAGCCGGAATGACGTGCCGCCATCCGCCATGTTTATTTAGGGTTGCTATGTGAAAATAATTACACGGATTCACATGTTACTACTTGTTACTTCACTAAAGTCATGGTTTAAATAGTAATAAAAAAAAGTTAATAAAATACTGCAGTGGTTGTTTCCAAAGAACATACACGCATGTACAACTGGGATATATATATCCCATATCTCTTACCATCTTAGATAAACTAAGTATAGTTTATTGATGTGTTATTTTATAATTTGAATTGTATTTTATTTATGTAATAAATAAATAAAATAAAACCAGCAGTATATTTGAACAATTATGTAGCTTTTTCACAAATATAGACACGGCTGAACAACCAGAATTTGAAATTTGAGGTCTTAAGGAACGCTGTGAGTTCACTAGAATCACTTTTAGTAAAGTCAACGAAATTATTCAAAACCGACTTTCCTTGAAAAAATATTTTTTGTACCCGATCTAAGAAATAATGTATTAAGTGTTATACCACTTTAGAATCCTTATTAAATGCGCTAACTTTTAAAGTTACTTGCCAGACTTGCGTGGTATAATTTTTTTTCAGGACCGTCAGTTAAAGTAGAGCGAAAATCTGATTTTCAAAACGTGGTTCTGCAAAACATGACATCTTCTTTCAAGCTGGAGCAGTTAGCTCAGATTTTATGGTTACAAATTACAGAAGCACTATTCGGGATGAAATAAGTAAAAAAAAAAGGCAAAAAGTAAACATTTGTAGCAACAGGAAAGTAAAAACTGTTACAGGTGTACATTTTCCCGAATAAATTATTTTTTGCTATGATTTTAAAAATACAAGGCTAATATTTATTTTTATATTTTTCTGATAACTGTTATGACCTTACCTATCATGCGATTTCGCCTTGACGTCGACTTTTGGGACACTCTGTATAACAAAAAGAAATAAAATTGAAATATCTGTTTGTAATATCAAAGTAATAGCTTTTTATTAATATATGAGGGTATATACGGTACATATAACGAAACGGTTTGATTGATTTTGACTAGACTTTCACTGGCAGATAGCTGATATTATAAGGAGTGACTTACTTGGAGTACTTTAGTTAAGATTAATTTACAAACTGATAATAATAACTACACCAGGTAGTCAAAGACTGAATTCAACTCGGGCGAAGCTGCGGGCACAGCTAGCTACTCGTATGTATAAATCAATTTAACACTTATTATACGCTCAGAGTTATTCTACTGAACATATAGGATAGGTATTAAAAGCGAAAACGCCTAGCATGTGTCTAAAGTACCGAACACCCTTCACAAACGTTGATTGCAACGTTTCCGTGACAGCCCTGCGCGATGACAATGACGGGAAAATATTGACGTCACAAGCACTAATGTTCCGAACGAGCGAAGCCGCAGTTTGCCCGCCATTGTAGCTACAGATGCGAACGTTTCCATTATAATCCACGCAATGCCTCTCCACCGAGAAACAAAGCTACTCTACAATAACTGGTAGGAAATAAACCGGCGGGAAATACAGATAAGTACAGGCGCTGTTGCTTTCTACATGTATTTTCATCAAAATTGTATATTAAATTTCAGATATAACCTAATAATGACGCAAAAATGTAAGGCAATAATACATTATTAGTATCTGTATATTTTAAAACGAAATTGGCTTCTCGCCGTCTGTCCGTCTGTATGCTTAGATTACAATTTTACCAAAAATATGCATAAAAAAGTAGCGATTTACTATTATTTCTGCAATTTGTAACAAAATTGTATTATAATTAATGGCTGTGTTTCGATAAATAAGTCCTGTTCTTGAAGCCGCAAAATTGTTCAAGTTGAATAACTGCAAGAACAAAATTAATTAGCAAAGTTAGGCCCACCCCCGCCCGCGCAACCATCGGGACAATTTATTTGGATTTTGCGAAGCAACGTTACTTTGGGAAAATTAACAAGCTCTTTGTGGCAACACAATAACATGAGGCAACACTGAACACACGAGGAAATGAACTCGCCGTTTTAAACATGGAGCACGGAACACGTTTATACACAGATGTGGTATACTACATAGGCCATCCACTAACATTCATTCTTTCGGGATTATCTGTAGTTTGTTTTTTATGTGGTAATGTTACGGAACGAGCTGAAGGCCCACCTGGTGTTAAGTGTTAACCTCTGCCTTAAATGTTAGCAAGCAATACGAAATGGGTCCTCACCTACTTAGGTAAGACGTGATCCAAGTCGCATTTTAAGCGCCCGTAACTGAGACGTGAAGGTGGAATATCTCAGGTGCCTGTAAAACCGGCAACTAGACCCTTCAAACTAGAACACAATAACTGAATTTATCACTGCTTGGCGACAGAAATGGGTATAGCGGCAGTACTTCCCGGACGAACTTGGTATAAGTTCTACTTCTACTAAATGTACTATATGATCTGTATTGACGACGGAGAATGTTGAGTGGATTTAATATCGTTCTTTGTGATGCAAATCCATTGGATATGTTTCATAAGGAGCCTCTTTGAAGCTCACTTTAATATTTAATATACCACTCTTGCTTGTCAGAGGCACGAGTATCTAAATACTGCCGTCCTTTAACTAAAAGGCCGTTAAGTCCAAATTGTTGTTTATGAGATTTTAAATCCGCACTTAACGGCCTACAATTTGTTCTATATCTCCGGAACTAATTATTTACAAACGTTTCTTAGACAGAAAGATAGAGAATTTAAAACTGTATCGCTTCCTATTAAAAAGTTAAAATTGACCTTTTCAAAGTCCCAAAGTCAAAGGCAAAAACTCTTATTTCCATAGAATTCATACAGAAATGGCTTGGAAACGTCAATATTATTCAAAACTCAAGGTCACGCGTACTTATAACTAAGTTTGACGCCTGTTCAAACCCTATCCGACCTTCCATCGGGAAGAACAGGAAGAAACCCCTAATAGAGGTCTTCCTTTCGTTTCGCGAGCACTTTTGGTTGTTAACGGCTTTCTAATTAAAGGACAGCAGAATACTAGGCGTGACCGACTCACTGTGACTTCAGGTTGGTAATCCCGTGTTGAGATTATTTGCCCACCGAGCCGCGTAACTCTATACATGCAAAACCAAGCGTGAACTGCGCTTATTGGATTCTATTCCATCCAGTCAAGGTTCCCTCACACGAATATTTTAAATCAATGGAACTTCTACTTGTGTTTTTTTTTGTATTGTTCTGTATTTTTATGTTGGTTTAATAGCGTAGTGGTTGAGAGATTCAGACCCTGAGTTTCAGTCCGGAGGTTGATACTAGACATATCACGTTGCGAAGTAATTATAATAATCACATTATAATATAAATTGAATCGCTGTGTGAAATATCCAACAATATTTATTATTATTAATAAGTATTTCGCTTCTAAGTAACATACGGCTGTACACTGAAATCATTTTAACTTATCAGGCAGAACAAACAATATGATTAGGTTTGTACGCAACTCAGTGTCAATATTTATGTCGTGGCATATATCGAAAGTTCTGTCTACTTCGTATACTCTGCGGGTAAACTCATTTCACACAACATAAATAATGTTAATGATAGCCTTGTCAAAGTCAAAGTCAAAAACTTTATTTCCATAGAATTCATAAAGAAATGGAAACGTCAATATTCAAAACATAAAATCACGCGTACTTATCGATAAGTTTGATGCCTGTTCAAACCCTAGCCGCAACATAACTCATACTTTCTTTACTGTTGCAAAATTTCACTGGCCACAGCTCACATAAACACGTTTCGTAAGGCTGACTGTATCTCTCATAGGAATACAGTAACGTACAATAGAGTCACAATATCGGCAACATCAAAAACATATCGGGCGCAAACTGTACACGGGCGAAGCTTACAACATCTTTTCATTTCACTATCGATATTGGTCCGACCCACATCTGTCAACGGGTTCGTTCCCATTGTCTGATACGATTCGGGAATTGGTTAATTCTTGATTTGGTTAAAATAATTTTTCGTGTGGATGTGAATTTTATTTAATTTGTGGTTTATTATTGTTATTTCATTAATGTAAACTTTATTGATTTATAGAATTGAACATATAAACGCTGGATTTATTACAATCTGAGTGATGCTTAAATTTTAGTGAATACAAATAGTTACTTGGAAAAACTCCAAGGAAGAGAAAGAACTCTGGATTTTTGAGAAAAAATATGTTTTCTCTTCATATGTTAGAATACTTCAAAAAAAATCCCTAGTAATGAAATTAGTTTTGTAAATTTCAAAATGAATTTATCACTTGGAGACGTCTTAACTAATTAAGATGTTCATGTTTCTTACCAGCTCGTAAAATTTATAGAATAAAAGTAATAGAAACAAAATTCTGTTTAGCATATTAAATGAATTTTATGAATTGTAAATCAACATTTTATGCTCCATAGAGCGAATTTATGAGAACGTGTTGTGAAGTGTATTCGCACTGAATAAAGATATCGTAAATAACTGTTTCTTTACAATAATCTTAACGAACAATGCATATGGCACGGTGGGCACCATGCCTTTATTACCACAGTAGCATTACTAGTGAAAGACATGAATACATTTTTAACTAAGTCTTTAAGAAGTAAATTATTTAAAACAGGTATCATAAGGTGAAATCTATCACCAATAAATAAACTAAATATTGGTGGACATTTCACACAGCGCCGTCTATCCAAAGTAAGCTAAGTAAATAGCTTGTATCATGGATCCAGACAACTGATATTATACTTAAATACTTTTTGTAAATACGTCCATATAATACATATCAACACCCAGACACAAAACAAAACCTATTTTCGTCACAAAATATTTGTCCTGGGTGGGAATCGAACCCACGACCTCCAGCGCAGAAGGCAGAGTTATACCAACTGAGCTATGAGGCCAGTCATAGTTCAGTTCATAGTTATATTTTTCGTTATAGATATCAAAAAATAACATAGTGTACACTCAGGAAAATCAATTATAAACTGTGTAATCATTTGTCTCTTGTATATATATATATATCTCGATATATATCGTCAACATTGGATTATAGGCGAGATTTAAATGATTTTAAAATAATCGAAACTAGGATAACTTCTAAACATACTACTACACGACTATTACACGTACAGATAAACCAGCAAAGTACTGATGCAGGGAATCACTAATGAAGATTTTTTACAATAACGTTGAGAATAGACAGATAAATGATTTAACTTAGATAATTCATAAAAATAATATGAGATATCATAAAATATCTTTTTTTATATATTATTATATTATTTATATAAAGAATATATATTATTATATATTCTTTTCTTATATACTTATCTGTGGAACCTTTTAATTAGCCTTAAGTCTTTAATTTATTAACCTATTCATTAAGCTAGCTGTAAGATTTCCTAAAATTGTAAAAATAAAATAAAAATAAAAATAAAATCGTGTAATAATGGAAACAAATCACGCGTAGAAGCTTTTATACTATCAAGTTTTGATTTATGAGCCGTATTTACGTGTCTATGTTTTCGTAGAGTTGCGTAAATCTGTGGGAGGGAGTGGGATGATATCACATCCTCTTCATGCCACGAGTGGAGCTGTTTGGACGAACATTTCGACCTAGTTGTATATATTTAAAAAAGTATTTATACATTTTTTATATATTTGTGTTGGTGTATATATGTAATGTAGGATGTAGATGATGCTATTTATTTATATTCATAACTGAGCGCTTTTGTCTTCAACTTGCGTCTTCTTCTGAAACAGTGTATACTATATACCGCTAAAGTCAAAGTAAAAAAAACGTTATTTCCATAGAACTCATAAAGAAATGGCTAGGAAATGTCAGTAATTACTTTTAAAAACATAACGTCACGCGTACTTATCGCTAAGTTTGACGCCTGTTCAAACCCTATCTGACCCCCAATGGGAAAGAACAGCCAAGAAACCCCTAAAGGACGGATTCCTTTTTTCGCGTGCAGAACCTTTAACACGCAACAGTCTGTCTTAAGTCCAGTCCAAGGAACTTGTTTACAATGTTTAGAACCTAATTCGTGAGGTTAAGAAAATCAAGTCGGCAATTTACGAGCTACCACAAAAGTTATTCCTAAGTTATAAATTAAGTTAATGTAACTTAGGCACAGGTATTTTCACCATAAGTACAGCAAGAATGAGGCACCAACCCTCCATTCAAGTAAACAAAGTTGGCACGTTCCATTAGTAACTCCAAAGATTCAAGTTATTTGCAAACATGAGTTCCATGCTCCTCTCACGAACACAGCGAATCAAATGAGCTTTATGCCTTTACATTATGGTGTAATTTAGTCTGTTCACTTCAGTTTATGAACAGGGTGTTTTTTAATGCTAGTGGGATAAACCAGTCACCATTTACTAGTCATAAAATATAACCTAACTCAAAAAATGTAACTTGAAAACGTGTAATTCTACCAGGGAATGCGTCCGAAAAAATACTTTTCCCTTTCCTTTTTGAACACAGGAAGATAATTAACTTTCTGCCCTCTGGTAATTTATCTTTGCCGCCGACGAAACAAATATTGGACAACGATCCAATAGAAATGTAAGGTACAATTTTAATTATTTCTGCGTGTGTTAAATCCCCACATAACCCAATTGAGTGCTGCGAATAGCCGAAAGTACTGGACAGGATTTCAACAGCGAATACCAGAGCTGGCATAATTCAAAGCTTTTCCATTCCGATCCGTTGAGAATTCAGTATTCGAAATAGAATTTTGATTAGAAAAATAAAGGTATTGGAAAAATGTGTGTGTGAATTAGCATTTACAAATTGGTTCTCCATATCGTTCTTTAAATTAATCCTTTTTGAAATGTAAATTACTGTGTTATAGGAAAAAAATCTCACGAATCCTTTAAACTTTTGAGTCCATCTCTACAGTCAACCTTCTACTTCAATACCTTGTCAGGATCATATAAAGTTTTAGTGTCTACCTACTAAAAGTATAAAGGTGACTTGCCCCACAGCTCAATTGGTAGTGACTGTGCCTTCTGCGCTGTGGGTCGTGGGTTCGATTCCCACCCAGGACAAATAATTATGTGAAGAAAATAGATGTTTGTACTATGACTGGGTATTAATATGTATTATATAATTTTGTACAAAAAAATGTAATTATTCTATCAGTCATTTACGTGAACATTCTAACATTTTTATTAAAAAACTTACGTATATAAGAAATAAGAATTTTAATATGAATCTGAATTAAATGAATATTTTTGACTTATTCGACTCACCCCTGTGATTATTATGAACATAGGATAAGCCTGAAATATTAGGGGGAACCTAATAACGAAAACGTTACGAGTCAGTCAGTCACTAATGTAATATAACACCGACGATATCTGGTAACATTCGCTAATATTCCAAAACATAAATAAACAAAATGTTTTTAACGTAACCAAACAACAATGTTTAATCACCGTTAAATACATAAATAAATAACCTTGGTGGAAATTTCACACAGCGCCATCTAGCCCCAAAGTAAGCTAAGCATAGTTTGTATCACGGGAACCAATACTTACTTATTTTTTTTTATAAATGCATACATATAATTCATATTAACACCCAGACAGAATGAAATATTCGTCATACAAATGTTATGTAGTTACGGAACGAGCCGACGGCCCACCTGGTGGTAAATGGTAACCTCGGCCCATAACAACCGATGCGACTTGATATTTGTCCTATGTGGGAATCTAACCCATGACCTACAGCGCAGAAAGTAGGGTTACTAGTTTACTACCAACTGAGCTATGAGGCCAGTCAAATAGTGATAGCATAAAGACGATATCTGGTAACATTCGCTAAAATTCCAAAACAATTTTATGCACTGTTAATACTAAATTTGTTAACTTAGCTCGAAAAATTGTTGTATCTTTAATCTTTCCCTTGTGTCGGTCTATCGTACAAGTTGTGATGTTAATTGGTCCCCTGTGCGTATCGTATAAGCTAACAAGGGCACTCTTGATGACCCTGAACGACCCCCTAGGGAAATTCTATCAATGGACGAACTTAAGTCTGCAGCGATACCTAAATTCAAGCTGTTTTTGACTTAACTAAAATAATATGAACGTATTAGGAAGCCTCGGTGCATGGTGGAGGAACAGACACTCCTGTTAATCGAAAGGGCTCGGTTTCGATTCCCGGCTGGGGTAGACTTCTTTCGAGATGTTGAGAGAAAGTGGATAATTGTGTTCCTTATCTGTGCTTCTCCATGCTACCTGCGACACAGTTAAGGAGAATGTTTTAACGAGATTGAATTAAGAAAAAACAACAGACACAGAACCAACATCTTTATTCGTCATACAAATGTTTGTACTGGGTGGGAATCGAACCCACGACCTGTAGCGTAGAAGGCAGAGTCACTACCAACTGAGCTGTGAGACCTGTCAACTTCACATTTTTCGAAAGTTCCTTTACATTTTTTATCTTTTTGTATGCAAATGAAATATTTGGCTGATTTTTGATTAATTTCTTTTACTTACGCAACACAAATTTACTGGCAGAAGCTAGCCATAAAGCTTTGCTAATGTTAAATTTCCGTGTATATCTTACAATCTGAACCAAGGACTGGTGCTTAAGAACTCACAGGGGAAATCCAATCGATGGACGCCGATAGCGTAATGTTTTATCCTAACTTAAAGCTACCTAACTTACCTAAGTAGATATTCTATATTAGAATGATTTACTCCAGTTAAATACTATTAATATTGAAAGATATTAGACGTAAATTGCTAATCTTAATTTATTGTTATATTTTTTGGCCTTCGTAATCAGAATCAGTTATTTTACTACTGGGAAATTAAATCTTTTGGCTAGAATACACAACTTATAAAATTTATAACACATTTAGAATTATTAACGGCTTCTATATCCAATGAAAATCGGCCTTTTTGATAACTATATCACAATTTTGACGTATTAAACAATAATAATAAAATATTAGACAGTAGTAAATAATAGTAGTAAAACTGTTCGCTAGTGCTGGACTTCATAATGGTAAGTACTGCATCATATAAATTTCTGCCGCCAAGTATTGACACGCTTCGAAGGATGATTTTTTCATTTGATAAAATTACAAACGAGCAAGATAGCTCACATAGTGTTAAGTGGTAATCTCTGCCCATAACATCGATGTCACTTGTGTCCTCCCCTATCAGGTACGACAAGACCCAAGTCGCATCGTATGCGCCCATAACTCTGAGACATGTAGGTTTTTTTTTTAATGTAAAAAGTTACAGAACGAGCTGACGGCCCACCTGGTGTTAAGTGGTAACCTCAGCCCATAACAAGCGATGCGGCTTGGGCCCTCCCCTACTAGGTACGACAAGACCCAAGTCGCATCGTATGCGCCCGTAACTCTGAGACCTGTAGGTGGAATGTCTCGTGTGCCTGTAATTTCACCGGCAGCCACACCTTTCAAACCGGAACACAGTAACGCAAAAGCGTTACTGCTTGGCGGCAGAAATGGGCATGGTGGCAGTACTTCCCCGAACGAACTTGGCGAGAGTTCTACTGCTCTTGTGTGGTATGGTAGGTGGAATGTCTCATGTGCCTATAATTATTGTTATAGGCGATAGCAATAAAATAATTGTTCAGGTTCAACGCCCTCCCTGAAAGAAACAATTAAAACTCATAACAGTTCAACAATTAGTCCCCCGGTGGGACTTTAAATTGGCTCAAGTGTATAATTGCGGTCGGGATGAAAGTCGTCACATGCCTCGCACTCGCCTTCCAGCCTCCCATCATTTGTCACAATAATAAATAAATATCGGTGGACATTTCACACAGCGCTATCTAGCCCCAAAGTAAGCTAAGCATAGCTTGTACTATGGGGACCACACAACTGACAGAATACATTTATACTTTTTGTATATTATAATACATATACCCAGACACACAACAAACATCTATATTCGTCACACAAATGTTTGTCCTGGGTGGGAATCGAACCCACGACATACAGCTCAGAAGGCAGAGTTACTACAAGCTGTGAGGCTGGTCGTTATATTTCCTGTTATTCGATAAAATGATATTCCGTTATATTCATTGCGCAGTTTTTTATTCTTCTCTCTTCATGTTGACATTACTGCATTGTAATTAAAGTTACATATAATTCCAAACTTCAGCTCAATCGATTGGAGGGAACTGTGTAAAATTCAGTTTGCAAATTTTGACCTGTGCGAACATTGCAAGCTACTTAAATAAAGCTTGTAAAATATGTGTACCGATCACCTCTCCGAACACCTTATCCTATCTATCTATAGATAACCAGGTATATAAGTGGTATAGCTGGGTGGTAGGTGGTTTAGCTCAGCGCATCGAGTGGCCTGCCTGCACCGAGACACACGGATAAACTGCCTTAGTAACTTAAAAAGTAGTAACTTAAAAAAGTAAGTAAAGTATTTTGTGGCATTTAACGTTTTAAGCTACTAAGGGCTGATTTTTCAATCCTCAGATAAACCGATAGCTTTTATTCGATAAACGGGAAAATTTGCGGGTATTTAAATAATTAGATGGTTTGTTAAAAGTATAAATGTTTAACAGCTTCTCAGTAAACTTGTTTAAAGGGATTTCTGAGTAAACAGTGTTTTGTAAACGCTAATAAGAGTACTGATAATAGGATTTATAAAAAGCTGTAATCACAGAAAAATATTGTCAGTATTTCTGTAATATCCTAGTTGTATATTGTTAGTATGATATTTTCCATTTATAAATCATTCTGCTATCTTAAATTTTATATGATTTAAATGACATAAATATTATAATGTATATATTTAACCTCACACGCAGTACTTTATTATAATCAGCTAAAATATAACTTAATTCTTATAAAACTGTCTCATTTTTCCTTTCAACGTATTACCCCTTCGAAATATTCCTTTCAAAAGGAGCACATACCAATGATAAATTCGAATAATTTAACCCTGATTCAGTGTTCCATCCGTTCTGATCCTGTGTAGATTTCCCCTCTTAATCTAAGGTCTGGTTTAGAAAGGGGGGAATCAATCGGGGGCGGTGGTGTATTTGCAGTGGTAAATGAGGGTGGGCTGTTTAAGGTAAGGATTTTAAAAATACTTTCCTACAAACTTTTAAGTTTAAGTAACGTTTGGTGGTTTGCTGTTGTAATTATGAGATGTTTACTTAATTCAAGTTATTCCTATTAAGTATTGATGTAGGTTAGACGCCAAATACTTAGTTTACAGAAAATTCTAGACGGGACTTTAATGTTCTGTGTCTGGGTATTAATATGTATTTATATGTATGTATTTACAAAAAAAAGTATATATGTATTCTATCAGTCATCTGGTTCCCATAGTACAAGTTATGCTTAATTTGGGGCTAGATGGCGCTGTGTGAAATGGGCACCAATATTTATTATTATTATTATTATTATTATTAATTATGGAGTGAAATATTACGTGTTACTAACCATAAAAAGTAAAGGATTTCGCTGTCGGTATGAACGAAACATCAATTTAATATTATTTTTTAACACCAGTCTTTTTAATATGGTATTTTTCGATACCTTTATAGTTTCTCGCTTTGAATTTTTTTATTATTCTCTGGAAAATGCTACCACTTATATATTACATTTCAAGTTATCGCTTGAGAACGGTACCCTAAAAATCAGACTTGTATAGTACGACCTTTAAACCTTTCCCGGTTATTACCTGCCTCACTTCAGCTTCTAAAAGAATTTGCCCAGTTTAAATAATTAGATAAAATTTCAAAGGCTCTGTAAAAACTGAAATTGGTTTGGAAATGTTAGCAGTTTTAATTTTCAGGGAAAACTGTATCGCAATTTTAAAAGTTTGAAATTTACGTAGAATATATTTTTAGATGAGAAGTCAATTTGCTAGCGGACTTAGCTCGGATATTTTCGTTTTTTTACCTATAACGCTTAATAAATCCATGAGGTATTAGCGACCAGACTTTTTTAGCGGCCAAGGTAAAAACGTTTTGTAAAAATTTGTTTAAACGTTTTACGGTTAAGATCCATACTGGCCCTAAGCCACAATGTCACTCTGGCAGTTAAAAGCAAGCCCCATATAGGATTATCGTCACAAGACCCTTACTTTTGAGAGTGTCCTCATGGAGTCAATGATTTCATCGAACCGGCTCTTTTCGTGCAATTGACAACTTTCAATTTTTGGTTCTACGACATATCGGTTTCCTGACGATGTTTTCCCTCACCGTTTTGAGAATACTCACTTGGCGCCGGTGCCTCACGCAATCCTGACAGTAGCCAATATAACAAAGTGATACAAACCCAAACCTTCTAGGTAAGACACTTTGCAGACACAATATACAATAGACTAGATACAATAAGAGCAGACTTGGGTCTTGTCGTACCTAGTACGGGAGGTCCTAAATCGCATCGGTTGGTATGGGCCGAGGTTACCACTTAACACCAGGTGGGCCGTCGACTTGTACCGTAACTGTATCACATAAAAAAGACCCCGCACGGACTGAAAAAAGGCCTAAAAACACGCCATTTATTAAAAAAATTGAATAAAAGCAATTGTCAAGATAAGCCATTATGGCGCGAAAAATCTTGAGATCTCGAGATAAATTCACGTGCCCCGTGTTTTCCCGCCTAAGCCTCTAATTTAATTTAATTTTGAGCTTTTGAGCGTGCCTCCCGCCCGCCCCGCCGCCCGCAGCGACACGGAATTGAATAATTTGCATAAAACTTTGCATTTTTACGTAAATTCAATAAGTGCTGTCCCTTGCCACGATGTTTCAGAAGACAAGTTGAAACATTAATTTGTTTTCGTAAAGATTAGTATAATAATAATAATATTGAGGGAAAATTCAAACAGCGCCATCTAGCCCCAAACTAGCATAGCATTTACTGTGGAACCAGAAAACTGATACATCGTTTTGTGCAATGGAAAATTTGCTGTTGGCCGCAGATGGCCTTGACAGCGTTTACACGGGCTTTTGGCGAGAGCTGACGGCTCTCAACAACCGGTCAGTACTTTTTTGTATATACATACATATTCATTATTTATACAGCTGCTCGTTCATCGGATTACTTCCAGCGCACACACTACCAACTCATCAAAGCGGCTCCTGGATCATGTTATGCTTAAATCTGACATGCCGGCAATCACTCTGGTTACAAATTCCTCCCTAACCGACCATAAAGTCAGTCTACTAACATTTACTTTAAAATTGCCCAAACCCACGCATTGTATTTTAGGTAACAGCACTCATCCATCGGACGTCACGATAAATAGCCAGCAAACAGAATAAACTAAAATAAAACTAAATACAATTTTGGTTAGTAATCTTTGTCAAAAAAATTGTTGTTTAACTCTCTTTTGGACCCATTTTGGATTGAATATCCAAAAATTCCTTCGTTGTATTCGCCTTATCACTTAAAATTTCAAGTCTTTTTTCATTTCAAGGTTTTATATCAGTCAGACAGTCAGCCATCGAGACATACTCTTTTGTAATACATATTGATGCTACTAGTATCTTCGATTCGAATATAAAAATGCCCCTAATGTCTGTGATATTTAAGTCTCTCTATCTATTCGAGTCACTGATTCTCTCGAACCAGTTTGGTGAAAGGATTTTGAGTGCGCCTCAAAGAGGCTCCTATCTTGCACTTGACACATGTCTTCGAATAACTAGTTCTAGGACATGTCGGTTTCCTCACGATGTTTTGCTTCACCGTTTTGAGAACGTGGTATTGCGCACATAAATCTTTCAATTGGAAATCTCATAGGTGCACGTCGGGTTTGAACCGGCGACCTTCGGATCGAAACTCGGGGTCAGTACCACCACGCTCTCATATTATATATTTTTAAGTGAATGTCGCCATAATAATTAAGATGTAAAGGTAAACATGTGTTTTCGCTATTCACCCTCGCATCCTACCATGGAATCAGGGAAAGCTGCCATAATGAAACTTGGCACACAACGAGGGTAGTTGGAATTAATGCAGGGTCATAATTACCACCTATTTAAGACCCTTGGAGGTATTGTTTGGAAGATTAGTGATAAGCGTCGCTTGTTAGATGTCTGCACACAAGACGTTAAAATTGATAGAAGAGATTATTAATTAATAATATATCTCTCCAAAAGAATGAAAGCAGTGAAAAAGTAATACTGATCAATATGCGAAGCAGCTATAGACAGTTTTAATTGTGATATTTAATCTATACAAATAAATAAAATTGGAGTGTCTGTTTGTAATATTAAAATAACTGCTTTTTACTAAGTGCATATGGATGTATACACGGCATTTTTTTTTTCAATTTTTGTCTGTCTGTTTGTTTGTTCCGTCTAATCTCTGAAATGGCTGGACCGGTTTTGACGAGACTTTCACTAGCAGATAGCTGATGTAACAAGGAGTAACTTAGGCTACTTTTCCGAGGGGTAAAATATGGGTGTGTGATAAAACCGAATTCCACGCAGACGAAGTCGCGGGCAACAGCTAGTCATCAATATATCGACTGCCTACAGCTCAGTTGGTAGTAACTGTGCCTTCTGCACTGTACGTCGTAGGTTCGATTTCCACCTAGTACAAACATTTCGATTGTTTGTATGTATATACAAAAATATTATATATGAATTCTAATAGTTGTCTTTTGCCATAGTACAAGGTATGCTTAATTTGGTGCTAGATGGCGCTGTGTGAAATGTCCACTAATATTATTTATTTGAGACGCATAAAAGTCGGCCAGGTTTCATAAGATTCTCCACTCGTTAGCGACTAGAACCCGGAACATAGTTCTTGTTTCCGTGTAAATTTTGTGAAATAAAGTTTACCCGGCTACCCGGATTAACCCGGCTATTTATCACCCGGACTTGTTGGATTCATTTTGTTTGTAAGTAAATGATTTATCACTCGGTAAGTTATGTCTGGCTGTCGTTTCATTAAGTGTTCCGCCGAAGTACAAATTTTGATGTTAATATAGACGTTTGTTCTGTGTCTGGGTTATAATAAGTTTTATATGTATGTATTTACAAATTAAATGTATATATGTATTCTATCAGTTGTCTGGTTCCCATAATACAGGCTATGCTTAGTTTGGGGCTAGATGGCGCTGCTTTAATTGTCGTTATTTTGGTAACCTTGTTTTATATGGACAAAATAACTTTTCCCAAATTTGACACGGCCGCTGTTTGGCCGCTGTTCAGCCGCTGTTATGACGTGTGTGTAACGAAACCAAATGTTCCGAAGTATTCCCACCGTTAATACATCGTATGTGAAGGGACTTGAGTATACCGCCTCTGTGTAGTGGTTACATAAAAAAGATGCTTAAGAACCATGACATATTCAGTTTTGTTCTGAGCGATGATCGCTTGGCTGTATTTGTAATACGCTGTGTAGTGGGTTCGAATCCTATTTGAATTTCTGGTGCAGGAAAACATCTAGAACTAAAACCATAACGTGAAGTCAGGGCGATTTGCCTAGCTGGCTAGACACCCTCAAATTGAAAATCTACCCCGTGAGCACCTGAGTTACATGATTGCTCTCGGCTACGTAGACGCTTGTGATTGAAGTAAAGAGAAATGGTGTCAGTTTAAAAACTTAACAGAAGAATTATTTTAAATAAATTTAAGTTACTTGTAATTTACAAAATATGTGATATTATAGTGATATTTAACGTAAATATACAATGTACTGATTTAATGAATTTATTTTTATTCTTACGTACAAAATCTAGGCTATCTAAGTAGCGTTTCCAACGATCTATAGATAGCTCAAGATGAATAAAAGTAGTTGTGTCTGCGAACGGTCCTTTTTGCCCCAAACGCGCGCGGGACGTCAGTACAACTTCGTGGTTGTTTGGTGTCAAGTCCCACTTCTCCGACCGTAGCTGAGATATATTTGTGGACACTTTATGTATCCACTTAGTTAGGGGAAGTTGCTGTTTCATCTAGTTTACATGTGTGACGGTCCCTTGTTATATCTCTGTCTGTTAAATGCCGCCGTTAACTTAAACTTTTGATTTAAATGAAGGTATCAAACAAATTATTTTAATAAGCATCCATTAAATAAATAAATAAATAAATAAATAATGGTGGACATTTCACACAGCGCTATCTAGCCCCAAAGTAAGCGAAGCATAGCTTGTATCATGGGAACCAGACAACTGATATAATACTTATATAATTTTCTTTTGTAAATACATACATGTAATACATATAAACACCCAGACACAGAACAAACATCAATGTTACAAATGTCACACAAATGTTTGTCCTGAGTGGGGATCGAACCCACGACCTACAGCGCAGAAGGTAGGGTTACTAACCAACTGAGCTATGAGGCCAGTCGAAATAAATATTGGTGCACATTACATAGCGCAATCTAACCCCAAAGTAAGCATAGCTTGTGTCATGGGAACCAGACAACTGTTTCCTTTTTATAAACATACATATCAACACTCAGACGCAGAACAAACATCTATTCTCGTAACATAAATGTTTGTCCTGGGTGGGAATCGAACTTACGACCTGTAGCGCAGAAGGCAGGGTTACTACCAACTGAGCTGCGAGGCAAGTCAATAGTAAATGTTTTGTCGGTTATCTGTCTATTAGATGGAAAAAAAACCAAACGCAACATTGTAGATAATCCATTCGGATGACTAAAAGGAAACAATAATAATAAATAATAATAAATATGTACTATTAGGAGATGTAAGATCTAATTCTGCCGCCAAGCAGTAACACATTCACTTACTATGGTTATATACTGTATGTACTTGTGTACTGTGTTTTAAAGGTGTGGTAGCCGGTGTAATTACAGGCACTGAATATTCGACATTCACGTTTCAGAGTTACGGTTGTATACGACGCGACTTGGCTCTTGTTCTACTTCTAGAAAAAAGAAAATAATTTCAAAATAGTCTAGAAGGGACTTTTATATTCCCTTACAAATCGGATGTTACAGATATTACCCATAAATCGGTAGGATCAAGGGTCCCCAAATGTCCTTGGTTTGTACAAAGCTAGTAACAGATCAGTCGTAACGAAATCCCTTAAGGTGTGATATGAATATCCACGTCGGCTGTATGGTTTGAGAAAGTCACTAGACCTTTTCTTTACGGCTGATTTACATTTCATATCGACATTGACATACGTAGAAACTGCTTGGGGTTCATCCTTATATATAAATTGGATACTTTTAAATCTCACCCTACTAAAGAGGTTATTTGATAGGTTATGGAACGAACATGGTCTCCCCATGGTCTGATGTCGCTCTGCTCAACGACACACAAAAAATTTGTAATATCTTATTTTAGTATTTTATGTAGTCATAAATGTAACATAGACCTAAGTACTCAGATTGTTACAACGATCGTGCTTGCGAAAAAAGAAAAGCTCCATTAGGGGTTTCTTGTTTGTTCTTCCCCGTGGAGGGTCGGATAGGGTTTGAACAGGCATCAAACTTATCGATAAGTACGCGTGACCTTATGTTTTGAATATTGACGTTTCCAAGCCATTTCTTTATGAATTCTATGGAAATAAAGTTTTTGACTTTGACTTTGAACAGATTTCCTACCTGGTGTTAAGTGCTAACCTCTGCCCATAATTCTATTCTATCGAGTCACTGGTTCTCTCGAACCGGTGTGGCGAAAGGATTTTAAGTGCACCTCACAGAGGCTCCTTTCGTGCACATGTCTTCGAATTTTTAGTTCTAGGACATGTCGGTTTCCTCACGATGTTTTCCTTCACCGTTTTGAGAACGTGGTATTGCGCACATAAAACATAATAGCGAGTGTCAGTCCGTAACTACCGCGATGCTGGCTTTCCGCCAGATGCCATTTCTTCTAACTATCGTGGTTGCATTCAAAGTTACTAACATTTTTATCATTACACGCTTACCAGATAAGTCTGGCAACACTTTGGGTTAACGCGTTAGGTTTCGCGATGCGGTTAAGTTAAACTATGTTCCATTGTAAAGTAATATATGAACATTTCATAAGAAATTGACTTGACAGTGAAGTTATAAATTGATCTTAAATATTATCTATCTTTTTTTCAGGAGAAACACATATGGCGTTAATATGTATTTATACAAAAAAGTATATGTATATTTTATCAGTTGTCTGGTTCCCACAGTCCAAGCTATGCTTAGTTTGGGGCTAGATGGTGCTGTGTGAATTGTCCACCAATATTATTATGTTAAATAAAGTTTCCCAGCTTGTGAAGATAAACAAGGTCGGACAAAGTATCTACAGAGAACTTTCGACAGCAGAGTTGGTCACTATAAGACCTGGCATTTACGATTTCATCCATAAATCCAAAGAGCAATCGCGTGCATACTCCGTAATTCTAAAGCATATAAACGAACCCCGTGTAAATCAAAACAATGGTAATATAATACAGCGGCGGCGTGCGTCGAACCTGCTACCGCCTGGCGCGCTGCCAACCTCTGCTAACGATACGCCCTCGGATAAATAACAAGTAGAGCTTACTCTGTGCATTGCTTACGAGATAGAAAAACTATGCTGGGACTGTAGAGGCATTGTCCATTGATCTGTTTGCAGAACATTTGGTAAAAAGAAGAAACATTTTTTTTATATTTCAAATTTACCGAGCAGATGGCGCTCCTAGTGTTAAGCGGTAACCGCTGCTCATAATAATAATAATAAATAAAAAATGGTGGACATTTCACACAGCGCCATCTAGCCCCAAAGTAAGCTAAGCATAGCTTGTATCATGGGAACCAGACAACTGATATAATACTTATATATATACTTTTTCTTTTGTAAATACATACATATAATACATATTACCACCCAGACACAGAACAAATATCAATGTTACAAATGTCACATAAATGTTTGTCCCGAGTGGGGATCGAACCCACGACCTACAGCGCAGAAGGTAGGGTTACTAACCAACTGAGCTATGAGGCCAGTTATAATAAGCGATGTGACTTGGGACATCCCCTACTTAGGTACGAAAGACCCAAGGCTTCCTGTTTTTTCAGTCTTTGTTACACCGTGTGTGACCAAATCGATGAAACTGCCATCACAATTGACAGTTACCAACTGTCACATAATTCTTAGTAAAAAATATCTTATTAAAAAGGATTCCACATCTCTTGAATCACAAAAATAATCCTCGCAGATACTCTTAACTATTTTTATTGTGCATCTTGCTTGCTATCCCGTAAAGGTAAGTGGTACCTAGGCAGGCTACTCTTGACATTATCTGGAATGAAATTCTGCAAGCCACGAACGAAATCTTATTCGCTAGTTGGATAACGGACGGAGCCATTTCAGATTGTCAGTTGAAATGTGAGATAAGAAACCTGAATTTGTAGCAAATAATTTGAATAGCTTTCTCGCTCAAATTAGATAGATAGATAGGTTGATAACACTTTATTGATCGCCATACATGAAAATGTCATAACTGTAATTGTGTGTGTGTGTGCCTTATTGCTAACAGCGATTCCTGCCAGCCAACCTTTTTGATTAAATTTATTTATCAGAGGTCATTGCTAAAAGCTGTTGTATTTCACAAATTTATGTGTTTTGCTGCTTTTTAATTTTCGTGTATTGGACCGTTAAGACTTTCAAGAAATAAATTCTTTCATAAAACTTTTCTAAACCTAAAAGTTCAATAAATTAAATTAGTTTTCGTTTCTGGTGTAAAAGGTGCAAGCGACAGATGTACGGTTTAAGTTTTTCTTGCGGGCAACACAAGACAAAACGAGTCTGGAGTGTTGCCAGCTAATTATCAAGCGCTGTATTCGGCCTCAAAATGGCTGCGGGATAGATTAAGCACACAGGATTAAAAACGGGTAAATTGCGAAGTTTGGATAGAGTTAAAAACTAATTAGCTTTGTTCAGGTCTGTGCTTGTAACTAAGTATATACTGAGTCAGTTATATTTAGACAATAACAATGTTTGTGTGAAAAATTTCAGCAGTCTTTTCTCGATATCCTTTAGGGGCTGATGATAATATCCTTTAGGGGCTATTTCATGTTTGAGAAGTTTAATAAAATTTTATGTTTATATTAATTATTAGTATAAAGAAATATAATAAATTCTATATAAAATATATAGAATTATTATACTCTATTATGATTAAATTCCATTTTTTAAAGACATCGATAAAGTACTGTAAGCAAATGGTGTAGTTAGTGAACGAAGTCTGGCACTTTATACAAGTTTATAAAATATGTCGGCTATGTAGCTGATCTGGTAGTATCTCTTCTACAATGCGAGGATTTGATTCTGGACAGGGGCATATATAATTTGTGTGATACCTAACCATCACGTTTGAAAGACTATGTTGTGTCTGTATGTCAATAGCATCTAGAATTTTAAGTTTCAGTGGTATAAGGTTTTCGATTTAATTAAATTTTTATTATTTTACAATTCTTGCCTTATATATGTATTCCTAATAACGCTAGCACATTCGCAAGTCCATAATGGCCTTCATTGCCAAAAATATTATACTGAAAATAATTAAATGTATTCACCCCGCTCATTACGCCCGAAATGTTCGACAATACCTCGATGAAACATATCGTCGACGATGGATCGGTCGTTTGGGGACAATTTTGTGGCCACCTCGTTCACCAGACCTCAACCCATTGGACTTTTTTTACTGGGGATGTCTTAAAGAAAAGGTTTATAAAGACCCAATTAATACAGTGGACCAGCTACGGGAGCGTGTGCGATTAGCTGCTCAGAAAATCACAGAGCAAAGATTTGCGAACAGGATTAAAAGATCTTTTATCAAAAGGTGCAGAGCATGCATCAGAGCACGTGGTGGACTTTTCGAACACCTTTTGTGATAGTAAATTTAATAAATGAAATGCATTTAAAATTTATTGTTTCGTTTTATTTCATTACCGAATTTTAAACTAATGTTTTTAGGTGATTTTAAGTAATGAAGTAAATTTTAGTACTATTTGTAATTTTATAATAATTAGCTCTACCCATTTTAATAGGAATTAATTTTGAATCAACTTGTGGAAATACCATGTAATATACCATTTCGGAATCTCGATGAAAAAGGCTAATTTTTTTAAACGTTGGCATTCAAGTGACCATACATTTTTTTTACACCACAGAAGGGTAAAGGTCAGGAAAACAAACGAAAGCAAGTAAAATTTTAGTGAAATCTTATTTTAAAAACATAACTGTGCTTGTGTTATTAAAATAATAGTTTCCATTCGATAGCACATCTATCCAAGAATACTATCCAAAAAACAGATAGAAAAAAAAAATTCATTTGCAGTCTGGGCGCCAAAAATAGTGACGAAGGGTGAAATATTTCTTAAATTTCGAAAATTACGAATATCTCGAAAACCGAGGCACTTTTACTGAGCATAACAAATATTTTTCTGAACCGCCACAATGGCCCCTACCCGCAGGTACCCTATTATCCACTCATTACGCCACACCCTGTATAGTAAGAAGGTAAATTATATATATATATTTTTTTTTTTTTTTTGATTCGTTTATTCCTTTTGATTAATATCTACTGTTACTAGTACTAGCTTATAGTACACTCCCAACCACTCTTTAGCTATTAAATACTCTTTCCATCCCAAGGTTGTCTGGAAGAGATCGCTTTATAGCGATAAGACCGCCCATTGTACCTCTAATGTCTAAGTTTTTTTTAATTATTATTTGTAATCTTCTATGGTGTACAATAAAGCATTTTTATTATTATTATTAACTACACAACCTGCCGCCAACCAGTAACGCGTCTGCATCACTGCTTGGCGGCAGAAATGGGCATGGTGGCAGTACTTCCCCTACTTATTGTGGACAGTGATTAAAGTATACCATTCTCCTGATTGTTACAAATTATCATCCATTTTTCATTTGATTTCAAACAGTACTTAAACAATTAATTCGTAAATAAAACCGGATTTTCCTTTCCACGTATCCGCCATACATATTTCAAAATTAAGTTAGAGAATATCCACGGATGTAACCTTTGTAAATGGTTGTACATTTCACGAAAGCAACATCTCCAAGAAACAGCGAAAATTGTTTTATCCATCTCACAACCACACAGAACAATTTTGAAGAGTAATTCAGCTTTTACATACGTTACAGGAGTGGTGACGGAGTAAAAGGTGGCTTTAAACTTGCCGACTCCGACACGACACCGAGAACATATTGATATTTTTATTTATTTATTTATTTGGTATCACAAAACCCACAGATCTTAGACTAACATATACATATCTTGAATATTAATACTTACATCTAATAATGGATTTATTTTATATATATTTTAATCGTTTAGAGAGAAAAAAAAATATTATTAGTCGCTAAGGCTTTTTTTAAGCAATTGACTGAACGAGGTCCACAACAGAGGCAAAATCGTTGAAAACGACTAGTATTACAATTACACTAATTTAGACACTATGGCAAGTAGTCATCTCATTTCAATGTACTACTACTGTTTTTTTTTATTAAATTTGTAATTTCGCTGCAATTAAAATCGGTGTAATCACAAAGTTTGGGAAGGTAACTATAAAGACTAGTCCTGTTCAGTTTAAATATGCTTTTAAGATATCGTCTTTAGCCACATGGCGACCTGTACTACAACTTTGTAATATAAAGTGATACTCGTATCTTTAAGACAATTACTTAAATAAAAAAAAGATAATGAAATTACACAGAACACTAAGTATCTTCAGGAATACTAGACGAGTGCTGGATAAGAAAGAACAAATTGCGGGTTTTTTAATACTCTATATTATTGTCAACTAAGTTTGCTTAGAGAAAATAATGTCAGACACAATAGTATCGACAGATAAGTTTAAATAGTTTTTTGTTCACATAGGATTTATCGCATTCTATAGTATGTTATTTGTATTATATTATGTATTATTGTATGTTTTTCTGCCAGGGACGGCTCAGAGTCGTGTAGTGGTAGTAACAAACCTCCGTTTGTTTTTCGTTGAAGTCGGTTGGTGTAAAGACGCCCACGTCACGTCACCTAGACGAACAACGGAATTTTCTGCGCGTAATCAGTGTAGGCTTCCCTCAGTAAATATTTAAATTGTGCTCCGTTCTGCGGGTCCCGTAATTAGGGTTACCTGGGACCCTTATAAATTCATGTTTTTGCTAGAGAATTGCAAACTAGAGGGTTCAAAGATTAGGGTTAACCGAACTCTTTATCTCAAACAGTAATGAAGTAACGCTTTCGACCCTTTACATTTTAAGTGTTTTAACCTCCGGGTGTGAGGCGAACACTGTGGGTAAAAACAGAGATCGTGTTTTTAGATTGTGACATCTTTACGATATAAAATTAGACTAATTATTAAGTGAAATTACAGACATCCATTTACACGTCTCAGATTTACGGGCGCATACGAAGAGACTTGGGTCTTGTCGTACCTAGTGGTGGAGGACTGAAGTCCCACAGTTGTTATGGGCAGAGGTTACCATTTGACTGGCCTCATAGCTCAGTTGGTTAGTGACCCTACCTTCTGCGCTGTAGGTCGTGGGTTCGATCCCCACTCAGAACAAACATTTATGTGACATTTGTAACATTGATGATAGTTCTGTGTTTGGGTGTTAATATGTATTATATGTATGTATTTACAAAAGAAAAGTATATAAGTATTATATTAGTTGTCTGGTTCCCATTATACAAGCTATGCTTAGCTTACTTTGGGGCTAGATGGCGCTGTGTGAAATGTCCACCAATATTATTATTATTATTATTTAACACAAGGTTCAGCTTATTCCGTAACTGTATTATTTAACCAAATTCCACGCGGGCGAAGCCACGGCGGGCTTATAGTTTTCATTTCAGTAAAACTAATAGGTTTTCCCTGAATCTTCCTAAAACAATAATTGAATAACCCACTCTAAACGTCAGAATACAAATTCCCTCGAATATATTCAGCAGCTATACCTTGTTTGTATATATCAAATCTATACAAATAAATAAAATTGGAGTGTCTGTTTGTAATATTAAAATAACCGCTTTTTACTAAGTGCATATGTATACACGGTACATACACAAAAGCAACATTTTTTTTAAATTTTTGTCTGTCTGTTTGTTCCGGCTAATCTCCAGAACGGCTGGACCGATTTTGACGGGCCTTTCACTGACAGATAGCTGATGTAACAAGGAGTAACTTAGGATACTTTTCCAAGGGATAAAATAGGGGTGCGCGATAAAACTTAATTCCACGCGGACGAAGTCGCGGGCAACAGCTAGTTTTGAATAAAACAGCGGAAATAAAGTTTCCAAGAGAAAACACTTGAATGGGAAAGGTTTCGAAATAGGGAATGATCAAAAAAACTATAGTTTTATCCGAATTCTAGGTTTGGAAATAAAAAGCACATCATTTTAAATTGGATTTATCGTTTCGTTTTAGTATTTTTGAGTAATAATATAGTAATATAAATAATATAGTTTTTTAGAGAACAGGCGAATGGAACGCTTTGAAATGGGAATGACAAAAACGTCTATTGTTTTATGCGAATTCTAGTTCAGTTAGAAACAAAAGCTTTTGAAATAAAAAGCACATCATTGTACTTATTGTAAATTTAAGAGCAGTAGAACTGTCGCAGTTCGTCCGGGGTAGTACTGCCACCATGCCCATTTCTGCCGCCAAGCAGTGACGCGTTCGCGTTACTGTGTTCCGGTTTGAAAGGTGTGGTTGCCGGTGAAATTACAGGCACATGAGACATTCCACCTACACGTCTCAGAGTTACGGGCGCATACGACATGGCTTGGGTCTTGTCGCACCTACCTAGTAGGGGTGGACCCAAGTCGCATCGGTTGTTATGGGCAGAGGTTACCGCTTAACATCAGGTGGGCCGTCGGCTTGTTCCGTAGATGTACTAATAAAAAAATGTGAGCCGTCACGGGACGCCTGGCAGATGTGAAACATCGACATTATTTTGTAAAAGTAATATGCAACGCATGCCGTGGCGACGCGTCGCCACGCCAGTAATCGGTTTTACGTGCGGCTATAGATGTTTCACATCAAAAAAAAGAACTGACTTTGGGCCGGCAAGCGTTGTTTTAATCCATTTCCTGAGTATCGTTTACCATTTTGTCGATTTCGCGAGCCATTCACGTCCTCATTATAAAAATACATTCATAGATATACAAACTACATCAGTAAATCTAATATAATATAATTTAAATTTAAAACTACTTCCCTGCGATGGCTCCACGTTACTAGAACCACGTCCTTAGTTACAAGCCCCCAACTAATTTACGTGAGGGATGAGTTTAATTGAATTGGAGAGGGGTAGCGACGCCGCGGGCCGCGGTTCCCGGGGGGTTGCTCCCGGGAGGAACGGGCTGTGACGGTCGCTCATAACGGAACTGAGTTTAAAAACACATCCGCCAAACCGTTAGGGATATTTTTTACGCTTTTAGTGCGGAGACAACCTTTTTCTTGTATTTTTTAAACTATATTTATTTCTTTTCTTAAATGTCAGATTAGTTTTTTTGGAATGCTTAGTTATTCTCATTAAGTTATGCTAAGTTATCCCTATGAGAGATCTTTATGAAAATGTATCTGTAGTAACAGTAGATGTTATGGATTTCAATTTTTTACGTGGAATTGGGTTTTATCACGCACCCCTATTTTACCCCTCGAAAAAGTAGCCTAAGTTACTCCTTGTTACATCAGCTATCTGCCAGTGAAAGTCCCGTCAAAATCGGTCCAGCCATTTCAGAGATTAGCCGGAACAAACAGACAGACAGACACAAAAACTTTAGAAAATGTTGTTTTGGTATATGTACCGTGTATACATCCATATGTACATAGAAAAAAGTGGTTATTTTAATATTACAAACAGACACACCAATTTTATTTATTTGTATAGATGAATTGCCTTATTTAAATATGAGAAAGAAAAAAAACGGAAGGATACATATCACTCGATTACGACGGGATGGAATACTTGATTTGCCGATACGTTGGCAACTTGGGAAACGAGAAATTAGGGAGGGGACGGAGTCGATAGTTAACCTATCGACATTTGCCGAATAGGATAGTTTTAAGGCGTTCAAATGCCTTACTACAGACGTGGCCTTACATACCTTGTTCTGTGTTAGAGGTTCCAGGTGAAGAAATAATAGCTAAAAGTCTGTGAAAGTTGCTTTATATAAGCTGTTTTCGAAATGTAAGTAAATGGACAGGTCTTACAGGACAGTTGGTCCTACTCTACCTTCTGCGCTGTAAGTCGTGGGTTCGGTTCGCACCCAGGACAAACGTTTGTGTGACGAATATGTTTATTGTGTTTGGGTGTCAATTTGTATTAATTATGTATGTATTTACAAAAAATAGGTATATATGTATTCTGTCAGTTGTCTGGTTCCCACAGTACTATGCTTAGTTCGAGACTAGATGGCGCTGTGTGAATTATCCACCAATAATTTATTAGATCTAATGGTTACTTCTGCATAGTGAGTTCCTCCAATGCAGTTCTGTGTAACGCTAATCTGAAAAGGAAACTACTATATATCGATGAAGTAAATTGTTCATCGATAGATTCCTTCTCTACGTTAAGTTTGCATGCACCCCTATAGCGTAGCGCTGATAAAGTTCCGTGAAGTAAAACTTGTTGGAAACAAAATTGTCTGTGTGATGCACGGAGTGCGAACACGGCCAACTGCCAACTGCCAACTGTCGGTAACTGCTTTCGTTGGATTTATCTTTGGTCCCGACTCCCGGGAAGTTCCGTTTATGAATAGAAAATGACCCGGGATTCAGGATAGCGGTAAAAGTTTGGAGTTGAACCGTTTATGCCAATAACGATGAGATAGTAGTAGGTTTTAAAAGTCTACTGCTCTCACTCCACCACTCACTCCAAGTAGATCTGGGGAAGTACTGCCACCATGCAGAGTACAGAGAGCAGATGTTAAATATTAAGCAAGTGATAACTAAATATATTATTTAACTTTATAGTTTAGGTTCAAAAGCATTTAACAAACCATATGATAAATAAACATATCAATAACATATTTACTAAGTCTGCTAACCCTAATATTGTAAACAGCATTTGTATAAACAACATTTACTGAAAATGACATCAAAAAACTTACAACTCTTAATAAATTATAAGAGATAATTTTTTTTAGTTCAAAAGTAAGTATTTCATATTAACACATTTGAGCGGGTTCTTATTATTAAACACAATAAAATATAGCATTACTATCAAAAACACTGTATTATAACTCCTTTTGTCTTCTATTCTGAAGCTCCTATTAAACTCACTTTACACAATATCCCACGGGAACTGTGCATTGTTTCCTAGGGTAAATGCAGCTTGTTTCTCTGACTTATAACTATCCTTACAAAACTCTTGTTCCATTGCTGCTTGAAAGGACAAACCAACAAACACATCTAGCATTTATAATATTAGAAAATAATAAAAAAGATTCTTAGACATGATGTCGGAAGCCGATAATTATATCGAATTGGATAGTTCCAGTTATAAACTACTAGATGGCAGCACTAGTAGTTTATATGACATTGACAGTTCGAGTAGGCAGGCAATCGTGAGATGTGTAAAATTAACCAAGGAACAATGTAATATAACACCCCCAGTAATATATGGGCTTAAAACTAAAAAGTAGTTCTTTGGGTATACGTGTTTAAAGATTCTGAATTCTTACGTCCCGGTTTATTTTGTGAATAAAATTCTTATTACCTAAGTTATAAATTTGAAATTTTGCAGTTTTATTCTTTAAGAAATATATATTAGTAGCTAAGAAAAAAAATGAAGTATGGACACGTTACTGATTGTGACCGTGTAGCGGTAAGAACGGGAGACGAGCCGGGAGAGTGTGAGAGAGACACAAATGTAATTACCGAGTCATTATTGTCATTTTTCTCTCTCTGTCAGCGGCAAACTGTAGATAATATTGTTTTATGCCCTTAGAATTTAAAATATCACTTCACAAAAAACTTGACTTGAGCCTTTATATTACTAAGCATGCGATATATCTCAAAACAAGGAGTCCTGTTATATTATTTCGCCCCCCTGGAACTCGTTCACATGAAATAACCAGAACTTTTTGGTAACATTCCTGTTAAATGAGGTACCATTTTATATTTGAGTAATCGTAAAAAAGCTTATTCTTTCTTTATTTGAAGTCATCACGTAGGACCAAAAAGAGAATTTACGTCCCCAAGCCTGCATATAAAGATAAGTAATGTCAGTCGGACTCGTCATAAAACAGGGCAATCCGGGTCAAACAGACCTGTTGATTCCTGTAATAAAATAAAAGTTTAACAGCGGCAGTGGTCGTTGGAAACAGTGATTAAGTGACCGCAATGGTACTACGCCATTTGTCAAGGCCTTACCACTAGATTTACATGTATAGCGTATCTGATCTGATCGATATACCTTGTGGATCGTGCTCGCGAAAAAAAATATCCCTCCATTAGGGGTTTCTTGGCTGTTCTTCCTGATGGAGGGTCGGATAGGATTTGAACGGGCGTCAAACATAGCGATAAGTACGCGTGACCTTATGTTTTGAATATTATTGACGTTTCCAAGTCATTTCTTTACGAATTCTATGGAAATAAAGTTTTTGACTTTGACACCTGGTATCTTGGGTTTATTTTAATTTCGTTGGTATAAGATTTGGCCTGTCTGTCGGGTTATTGCAGAATAAATTACGAAGGAAATGGTGGCTGAGTTATTCGTAACATAACAATAAAGGCGACGAGCTCACGCCTAGTTACGTCTACATTCCCACGATAGTGTAAATTTAAAAGTGGGTCACTGAAGCTCTGCCAACCCCTTCAGGGATACAGGCCTAACCTATGTGCGAATCTCATCAAACATCTAATGGTATGTTCCGGCAGCTTCACTTGAGTGATTCCCCTAATCAGGCGCTACGAGGCGCTACCATCGGCTAAATGCTGTGGTTGCCGGTGGAATTACAGACGCACGAGACATTCTACCTTCACGTCTCAGAGTCACGGGCGCATACGATGCGACTTTGGTCTTGTCGTACCTACATAGGGGAGGACCCAAGTCACATTGCTTGTTATGAGCAGAGGTTTACCACTTAACACCAGGTGGGCCATCTACTCGTTCCGTAACATTAACTAAATTATTTTACTTTCAAATTAAAAAACATAGCCTCTTTTTTATTATCTTGACTCACCTCACAGCTCAGTTAGTAGTAACTCTGCCTTCTGGGCTGTAGGTCGTGGGTTCGATTCCCACCCAGTACAAACATTTGTATGACGAGTTTAGATGATTGTTCTTTGTCTGAGTCTTAATATAAAATGTATTTAAATGTATGTATTTACAAAAAAGTAATTAAGTATTATATCAGTCATCTGGTCCCCATGATACAAGCTATGTTAGCTTAGTTTGGAGCTAGATGGCGCTGTGTGAAATGCCCATCAGTGTTTATTTATTTAGCCTAACGTCTGACGTGTATACTAGACTTCTTAGTTTGAAGACTTCTTGAACTTCTTGACTTCTAGAAGGTTATTTGTGCCATGTTTTACTTTCTTTATTGTCAAGCCATAATATATATCGAATTATATTTTTCTTCACATAAATACTGAAATACTGAATTGTAATCTTCTGTTTCGTGTTTGATGCCATTAAAAGGGCTTTCGTTTAATGTCAGAGTGAGGTCTCACTTCGGCATGCGCTGAATTCATCACGGGCTATGAAGCCTTAATGCCTTTTACGACTCGCGGGTACTTGGAAGACCTTTTCTTGAGGGTAGCAAGTTGGAGATGGAAGCGACTCGAACAATATAAATGAATATGAGAGGTTTGTGTCTTAAACAAGAATAAGAGACCTACCAATATATATTCACGTTGGTTACATATAAAGGTAGCTGAAATTTTGTCATATGTATTTAGCAACAGTTTTTTTAATATGAAAACTATTTTGAAAATACAGAGATAATAATAATGATATAAGTGACTGCACGAAAGCTGATGCCAATCTGATGTTAAGTGGTAACTGACTTATATTAATACTTTACTTGTAAATACACTTTGAAGTTTGTACAAGAATCTAAAGAATGATTTTATGTGACTAGGTATCGGAACGAGTAAATGGCCTGTTTGATTTTCATCAGTATCCTTTACATTAACATATAAATATGTACAATTTATAACTCGCATTAAAATATTATGTAAACTCTTGATTAAAGATCTCATGTCTTTAAGCCGGCATTCACACACTTCAGACTAGAACAGGACAGTGTCAAGAACACGACTCACTTCTGCCCGGTGGCAAAGTAGGTCTGGTAGCAGTACCTACGTAAAACGTCAACTATAATTATTCCGCTGCATATACCTGAATTCTGATATTGCTCGTATAAATTGGAGCATCCAAGCTCTGCAACATTTCACGACAGTATTCGTAGGCGGCTTTCAGACCACAATTTTCATTGCGAACGTCTGCTGTCATTTTGAAACGTGTACCGCAAGTAACGTGATTCGACAATATTCTATTCAAAACTTTGTCATTTGAACAAAAACTCTATAAAAATGTTTATTTATTTAATATACGATTTTTTATTCCTATGTCAAATTTTGGGCAATGCCTTAGGTTTTTAACTCTATGGTATATCTATCAAAAACGTTGGCAAAAGTTTCGACATTTTTTTACACCTGAATACAGTTTGGAAACGTGAAAAACGGCGTCCTTTACTTAAAGTTTCCACGTCTCGAAAGGTGCCTAGCCCTTATTTATTCAATTATGTTTATCTAAGTACTATCGGTGTCAAATAAGTTACAAGTAAGCACAGCTTCCTAATAAGATAGAGTGGAATAGAATAGAACACAATAATGGTTTTTTCTTGTTGATATTTTTGTTCATTGCTCTTTTGTATATTTGTGTCCTATGTGCTGAATAAATGTGTTATCTATCTATCTAATATAACTTTATTGTACACCATAAGTTATTAACAAAAACTCACTAGTTTTTGATTCATACATCCCATCTTGTATTCCATTGTATTCCGTTACCTCATTACATTTCCTCGCCTTATTATGAAACCGGATTTATCTCCTATTCTTATGTGGTCGTCATGATTGAATATTGAGGCTCGAGATAAATAGACACCCAAAATATCAGACGCAGACCCTAGAAGCCGAAATAGATCTAAAACCGTTGAATAACGCTATTCGTGCTAGGAGCCTGGATTTTATCCTAGAAAAGCCTAGGATTTGACACGTATATTTCTATCGCAAATCCTTTCCACCGCCTCTAGCTATCCTGTTTGTGGTTACGGGCACCTGTCACCCTTTTCATTCCCAAATGTTATATGAGTTTTTACTAGTTTTGTCATAAAACTCGAAGTTATTACTTTAAGAGGGTGTAGACAGGTCGCTCCCCGATAATTTCCGGACAACTTAATTTTTGTAAACTTTCTAGGCAATGTTACTTGACTAAATTTTTTCATTAAAACTTAGCCACAGTTAGTTAATTTGGAGTTAACTCTCTTAGTTAACTTACAGTCGTAAAAGCATAAACGCTTTTTAATGTTAGAATTGTCAGGAAGATATTTATAAAATCTTTGAATAATCTTATTAGATTTCTTTTGTAGGGCTAATTAAGTCCAATTCGAGATATAGTTCAGTAAGTTCTGACCTAGTAAGTAAATGTATGTTTCATGGTGTCTACGTTTCAGCCCCAAACATGGAAGCATGCAATACAGGATCAACAGGTCTGACCCGGATTAGCCTTTATGGCCACCAGAGAAACACTTTGCGACCGGAATTAACATTAGATGTGGTCTCTGCTCTACATTCTTATGAGTCGTATATTTAAGCAACGAAGGTTCCGACCCAAAAATTCAAGTCATACATAAAGAAGGGTCTGGTAAGTAAACCTTATTACACTGTAAATGATTATATAAATGATAAATCCCCATGGTCTGATGTCGCTCTGCTCAACGACACACAAAACATCCTGTAATATTTTAGTATATTATGTAGTCATAAATGTAACATAGACCTAAGTACTCAATTGTTACAAGGATCGTGCTCGCGAAAAAAAAGGAATCCCTCCATTAGGGGTTTCTTGGCTGTTCTTCCCATGGAAGGTCGGATAGGGTTTGAACAGGCATCAAACTTATCGATAAGTATGCGTGACCTTATGTTTTGAATATTGATGTTTCCAAGCCATTTCTTTATGAATTCTATGAAAATAAAGTTTTTGACTTTGACTTAATAATAAATATTATACTAACAAAAATGGATGTAAATCTGATGAATAAATAAATGAATGAATATTTAAATAGGGAACTTGGGGTCTTGTATAATATTTCTTAAGGATTTATTCTACACTGTAGTAATCCATTGGTATTTGATTCACAATTCACTTGTACAGAACTGATTTGAACAACCCGATATTCGATTAAATATAAGATCTACTGACTGGCGTCACAGCTCAGTTTGTAGTTGCCTGCTGCGCTGTAGGTCGTGGGTTCGATTCGCACCAGGACAAATATTTGTGAGATGAACATAGATGTTCGTTCTGTGTCCGGGTTTTGATATGTATTTACAAAAAAAGGATTTTATTATTATATCAGTTGTCTGGCTCCCATGATACAAGCTATGCTTAGCTTACTGTGGGGCTAGATGGCGCTGTGTGAAATTTCCACCATTATTTATTTATCTAGTTAAAGACGGGTTACACAATTTGTTTACCCAATCCCTTGGAAAATGGCAATTGGCGCCCAAACTTGTATCCAATAAATCAATCGTCTAAGTTTGGGAGCGTCATTAGTTTAGGGCAACTTGAAAAGAGTCAATTTAACTTGGGCAAGTGCTCGCAGAACGTGACTTTATTGGAATATTCTACAAGAAAGGACCCAATAACTTTGTAACATGGGGCCAAGTGCTTTAGGATCGGGTCACATCTGAGCGCCTGCCACCGTAGTCATAATAATAATATTTGTGAACATACACACAGCGCCATCTAGCCCCAAACTAAGCACAGCTTGTACTATGGGACTCTGACAACTGAAAGAATAAATATATACTTTTTTGTGAATACATACACATAATACGTATTAACAATCCAGACATAGAACAAACATCTATATTCATCATACAAATGTTTGTCCTGGGTGGGAATCGAGCCCACGGCCTACAGCACAGAAGGCAGAGTTACTAACCAACTGAGCTGTGAGGCCTTGCATCATGTGATGCATACATCTATCCCTTTCAGTCCCTTAGAAAAGCCATTAGTTAGAACGAGAAACAAACAATGGCGACGGAAACGCCACTGCTTGAGTGCTGGCGCTACTAAACAATGTGTCCCATTTTAACTAATGGTTCGTCTGAGCGACAGAAAGGGATGAAAGTATGCTAAAATTCAGCGCCGGGTTGACAAATGTGTTTCAACCCTTACAGATCTTTGTTCCAAATTCGTGTCGTACCTACCTGCTCCCAATTGTAGTTTCTTTATTTTGAAAGGTACGAGCATATAATAATTTCCAAATTTACTTTAACCATACTATAACCATAATATAACACTGCCTGCATTGACAAATAAAATATGTAAGTTAAAACCGGGTTATATCTATACAGGGTGTCCGGTAATTAATGGTTAACCTTGAAATGGGTCTTAGTAGAACTATTGGGCATTCGGAAAAAAAAATCAAATAAAAAAAAAAACAAGTAGTATGCATGTATTTTTTAAATAATATCGATGTTTTTTTTCGTTTTTTTTTTGTTTTTTTCTTTTCTTGATACTGCTTGGTTTATTTTTTAATTGATATTTTTTTCCGAATGCCCAATAGTTCTACTAAGATCCATTTCAAGGTTATCCATTCATTACCGGACGCCTGTATATCTTTCAATTCAGTGATGTGTCTCTTCCTTTGGTTTCCTGAGCGACAGAGACAAAGCCCTTTAAAGTTACCCTTTCATTTCGCTAATTTTTAATCTTTTTACCGTTTATATCGCCCCAGAGAATATTCTGTGAACTAAAATAAATAATTAAAATACCTTATTTAAAATAACCAGTTATTTAAAACAGATTTTCGACTAAAGTAATATATTTAACTTTTACTATTCAATTTTAAGCTAAATTTACAGCGTATTGGATATTTGCAAACGTATTTGAAATGTAACGTTCACATGTAAACAGATGGATACGTATGAATCGTAAAGCCCAATCACCAATTGCCTAAAGGGATGAAAATTGCCACCCGCTATAAACAGAAACGTATATGAACCCTTACAAAACGGAGTATTTATAAATACGTGAATACATTGTGTACCAATAAAAATGGCGGCATTTGACCGATATTTCTATCGGTAATTTTAGAATATGGCTTTATCTTAAACGGCCTCATAAAATGGTTCTCTATTAAATTCAACTACGAATAAATAAATAATAAAACGAATAAATAATGATGGACATTGTCACACAGCGCCATCTTACCCCAAAGTAAGCTAAGCATAGCTTGTGTCATGGGAACCAGACAACTGATATACATACTTATATACTTTTTTTTTGTAAATACATACATATAATACATATTAACACCCAGACACAGAACAAACGCCAATATTACAAATGTCACATAAATGTTTGTTCTGAGTGGGGATCGAACCCACGACCTACAGCGCAGAAGGTAGGGTTACTAACCAACTGAGCTATGAGGCCAGTTAGAACTAATGTATATTTATTCTTAATTTTACATACACTATGAAAACTGTAGAATGGCATAATTTTAAATATTTTTTTGCGAGCACTAATCTGTTTTGTCATTTTTGATATATTTGACTCTTAAATTACGGTGATATAATAATAATAATAAATATTTGTGGACATTTCACACAGCGCTATCTAGCCCCAAAGTAAGCTAAGTAAATAGCTTGTATCATGGGAACTAGACAACTACTAGATATAATACTTATATACTTTACTACTTATATACATAAATATCGACACCCAGACACAGAACAAACAAATGCTCGTCACACAAATGATTGTCCTGGTTGGGAATTGAACCCACGACCTACACAAAACAGGGTTACTAGGAACTGAGCTATGAAACCAGTCTAATCCAGTCTAATATCTATCAGAGTTATGTTGTAAAGTAATGGTTAATAGAAACTAGAAATAACTAACTTCACGCATAGAGTTCAATTCATTTGGTTATTCCAATGATTAGCATTGTTCGGTTTTTTCCTAATCCAGGCGTTGATTGTCCCCATCGACTACGTAGCCTCGTTGCTCACTTGTAGTTCAAGTGACGGACGGTGCGCTACGCCACTTGATACGCCGCTGCATTTACAAATTTGTTGCGTAGTCTGGTATTAATGATGCTCATTTATAACCCGGTGTTTTTACCCGGGGCGCTCGGCCGGATAAATTATCACATTATCCCGGGATCCGGTATTTTTAATTATTTTCCGAAACTAATAGCCTCTCGGGTGCTTAATTGCCTCTCCGGCTGATAGCCAATTTTCGGACGTCTCGTCCCGTCTTAGCAAAATTAGCTGAGCTCGTTTTAATATTCGGGGAGGTGATCTGGAAGGTCCGGGCTATCGATGTCGGGGGACGGGCTACCCAGAAATGTAATTAATCTCTGGTTTAAATGCTTAGCTTTTAAGAGCAGTAGAAATCACGCCACGTTCGTCCGGGGAAGTACTGCCACCGTGCCCATTTCTGCCTCCAAGCATTAACGCATTCGCGTTACTGTGGTTCCGGTGAAATTACAGGCACATGAAACATTCCACCTACACGTCTCAGAGTTGCGGGCGCATACGATGCGACTTGGGTCTTGTCGTACCTACTAAGGGATCCAAGTCGCATGGGTTGTTATTGGCTGAGGTTACCACTTTACACCAGGTGGGCCGTCGGCTCGTTAGGTAGCTGTATCACATTAAAAAAGCATTAATCTGTGGCTAATGTTGATATAATTGTCATATTTATTTCAATAGCAATCTTAGCATAGTTAACTATAATTTCAAGGAAATTCATAATGTTATGGCATTACATTTCTAGAGAATGTAAAGTTCTGCTGAGGCGAAATATTTTGGCTCGACAATTTGAGACGCAATTTATTTTCCATACACTTACATTCTCAGCCATCAAACACACAATACATGATGATAGTAATGAATAAATTGTAATCAAGTTGTATATTCCACACAGCATTACTTAGTTCGCGACTGATCTATTTAGCGATGGCGTCTATGAACGAGAATTGCACATCTGAATATTTCTCTTCTGGATACAGCAGCAAGAACCTGCAAACGCAAGATATTAACTTTAACACGATATTTAGGTGCCTCTTGTGTGCGAGTTGGGTGTGGCTGTGTATATGAAGTATATTGATATATACCCTTTTTGCCAACTCTGTTGAGTTGGCAAAAAGGGTATATATCATTCCATTTACTATGTCAGTTGCGTCAAATAATATTCTGTTTTTAGTTTTTAATGTGCGTGTTATAATAGGTATGTTTAGAATAGAAATTTGCATTGTTGGTTATAGCAAAATAAATACTCTTTCTTTCTTCTTTCTTTCTTTCTATATTTGTTGTTATCTGTCAAACTTCTCAAACTCTTGAACATACTGTTGCTGTTGATCAGAAACTTACTTCCCCAGAGGCAGCCGCTTCATCATCTTCCTGATCTGTCCGGTGTACGGCACGAGGCAGTGCTCGGCTACGTTCACATGGCCCACCATCTCGTACGCCCACTCCGACAGCTCGTATAGCCTCACTGCGACAATAAATAATAAATAAAACAAAAGTTATTTATTTAAATTACTATTTTGTCGCTATGATGGATTCGGAACTCTTCGGTTAAGTTTAAAGAAACCTGTATTAAAAGAGACCCCCCATTTCTGTGGTCTGGCTATACATGGTTATATAGGTACTTTTTGATTTTATAATAATGTATATAGATGAAAATTAATTTATTTATTACACAACTAGAAAAAAAAAATGGTGGACATTTCACACAGCGTCATGTAGCCCTAAAGTAAGCTAAGTAAATAGCTTGTATCATGGGAACCAGACAACTGATATAATACTTAAAATAACTTACATATTTGCCAGCAGAAAACAATAGATTAAGCACCAAATGTCTAAGTATGTGTTGCTTAAGATAGAGGATATAACTCTCTGTTTTAGCCGATATAGATACAAGCAGAATTATATTTGAAGCGATGCTAATATCTCAGGGTTTCTACGAAAGCGAGCAAAGAAGTTCCGTTTTTTAATTTACCTTGTGTAATTGTTAGGAATATATTTATTAATATTATTTTAAGCTTTATAAAATAATACAGGTAAAAGGAACCATGGTGATTCCTTTGCCCGTTTGACCAAAACTTTAATCTGAGAAATTATGACAATTATGAACTATTGACTGGGCTCACAAGTCGTGGGTTCTATTCCCTCTCAGGACAAACATTTGTGTGACGAGCAATGATGTTTGTTCTGTGGCTGAGTGTTAATATAGCTATATAAGAAGAAAGTAAATATGTATTCCGTCAGTCTTCTTCCCATAGTACAAGCTATGCTTAGTTTGGGTCTAGATAGCGCTGTGTGAAAAGTCCACCAATAATTGCAACTAGTTCTAGATACTTCCTAGCATTTTATAGCTCTAACATGTCTTTGGAGTAAACCCAATCTTTTAAGATTAGTTTCACACGGTCCACTGATCGCCCCGAGATTACCGCAACGCAGAGGAAACTTTGACCGTCGCCAACAGATAATGTGTTCTTTAACACGTTCCGTTGGGTTGTGACAAAGTTTCTGATTAAAAGTTTCCCAGGAAGTATAGCCGGGTTGCGCCAAACGGGAAAAAAGATAGGATAACAAAAATGTAGGGAGAAATTTCTCACATCTTATTAGATATTCTTGTAGTATCTACTAGTGTATTTTCTCTTTGTTCGTATGAAAAACCGAATTGTGTGACTATGATCAAATCTTGAATTTTAAACTCACAAGTATAAAAAAAGCCCTCCTTTATGGGTTTCTTGTCAGTTCTCCCTATAGAGGGTCGGATAGGGTTTGTACAGGCGTCAAACTTAGCGATAAGTACGCGTGCCTGATGTTTTGAATACTATTGACGTTTCCAAGCCATTTCTTTGTAAATTCTATGGAAATAAAGCTTTCGACTTTGACTTATGTCTACTTCTTGTAAGTGAGTGGGCGCAATATCTAATCAACAACCTATTCAGAATGGCCTAAAAGCTCAGTTATTTCAGTAACATGAAATAAACACTTGGTTATGCAATATACACCAATGCCCCATGAATTAACGCCATATATAACTATACGCTGTCGTCCACACTGAGGTTACCTTCAATATCGCTCTCTCTGTCGTACTCGCTGAGGTCCGGCATGTCTAGCGTTACGTCCAAGTCTTCCTCGTCTAGCAGCATGTGTACGGAACCCTTTTTATTGTGCAGCGTGTAAGGGTACGACACGGAGACAGTAGCTGGAAATATTACATGAGTTACATTTGCCTCACACACTGGCCTCACACCTCAGTTGGTAGTAATCCTGCCTTCTGCGGTGTAGGTCGTGAGTTCGATTCCCACTCGTGACGAATATTAGTGTGATGAATTGAGATGTTTAATCTGGGTTGTGTTGATGTTGATATGTATTATTGTATTTACAAAAAAAAGTATAAAAGTTATCATAGTATCAGTTGTCTGGTTCTCGTGATACTAGCTATGCTTAGCTTACTTTGCCTACTTGAGCTAGATGGCGCTGTGTGAAGTGTCCACTAGTATTTATTTTATTCTTACCAAAGCTGTCAGTATATTTTTCTCGGACAAAACTTCAGAGCACACTCGAACCCTTATTTTTATAGCTTCGCCTAAAAAACTTTCGCCTCCCTGTGTTTTCATCCTTGTAAGTAGTTTAATAATAAGCTGGAACTACCTTCGACAACTCCCAACTCTGGAGTTTATATTTTGTTTTTCGTAAGTGATCCCGCCGTATAAACTTCGAAGGCTCACTTAGTATTAAAATTGAGTTAGGGGGTCGGTTCACACCAGGATAATGTATTGTCGGAGTATTCTTTACATAATATTTAAGAAGCTTTGTCATTATTCTGTCGAGTTTAACTAAGTCATAGCTCTGAACTATCAGGTTAGCGAAATTAAAGTGATTGATTGCATGCGAGATTTTATTTCATCCTAAGGTATATTTATTCATCCAATTATGTTGAAATTAATAGCACTTGAGACATTTCACCTCCGTGTCTAAAAGTAACAGGCGCAATACAATGTGACTTGGGTCTTTCCATACCTAAGTAGGGGAGGATCTAAGGCGTTTTGCTTTTGTTATGGGCAGAGGTTACCGCTTATCATGTCGCCCATCTTCCTTTTTCCGTAACTTATTCGCATAAGAACCGAACATTACATTGTTCCGTAGAGACATCGGTGGAAAAAAGAAAATATCCTAACTTTGTCCTTTCTTACTTTAACTAGGGGATGCTGCATGCTAGTTATAGCAATTTGTTTTCATAAATTCATTAAAAATATACTTTGTGTCGGCTTAAACTGAACGTAAACTCTCACACCAGCACCTAATACCGTTAAGGTTACTAACTAATACGGTATTAAGTTAAACTTAACTAAATACGCTAACTAAGTTGTTTATTTTTGTTTCAGGTAAGTGTCTCAGCAAACACACAAATGGTACGTTTATTTTATCTAGTTAAACATTAAAAATAGTAATGGCTGGTGTGGTGCAGATTATTCTTAGAAGTGATCATTTTAAGAGAATACTTTCACACAATTGTGGTCATCAAAATTGTATTTTGAGTTCAAACTATTCTCAGAAAATCTATAGAGAGTCAACCCTGTCCCGTGCCTGTAATTTCACCGGAAACCACACCTTTTAAACCGGGACACAGTAACGCGAATGCTTTACTGCTTGGTGGCAGAAACTCGACTGTTAACTCAGGAGGTGACTATTGCTATTGCTTTCACGTCAGCGATCAAGTGACCCAAAATGTATATCATCTCAAACAGACTATTTAAAATCTGTTCAGATGTCCGTCGGGGGATCGTGTAAGCGATTGTATTGACGACCATCTGAACTTACCCTTGAAGTTGTGCATCAGAAACATTATATTAATTGCTCACCATTTCCCGCGAACTTCTTTAAAGAACGTGTGGAATTGAAAATAACTTTTTTAGCGCATATTCTGATCATGAAGCGTCTCAAAACCAGCAAAAATAATTTCCAAACAGGGGTGAGCTTGAGAGGTAAGATGGAGGTTCATTTACGTGATGCCATTTTCTTGTCGGTCGCTTGTAATAAGATTGACTAAATGACTTCCATGTACTAAAAAAACCATGGCACATATTAAAATTAAAATTTATTGTGAATATTTAGTAAATAATAAGAAAATAGAATTCTTTCCAGTTTTGAAAACTATGGATAAGTTGCTTAAGAATTGTTTTAGAAATAGAAAAATCTTTATTTGGCGTTACATATGAAAAATACCAAAAAAGTAAAATGGGGTTGCTAACAACAAAAAGTGCTTTCTCAGCATGTGCTGTATCAGCGGTGTGTCTGCTCCAGCGCTGGTTTTCTGTCGCACCTGTGTGTGTGTGCATGCCACAAGTGATACACACTCTACATTATAGATGATTTGAGACTCTACAATTTACGATCTAGAGTCTAGATGATACAAGTAAATTCCCTGGTAGGTATGTATATATAATATAAATTTATATAATGGAAGAATGACCTTTACCTTGATGAAGGCCAATGACTCCAAATTCTGTAAATAAAAACGAATATTAAAATCTGTCCTTGCGAAGTAAGCTAGCTGCCAAGCACAAGTGGGAATTCTGCCGCGCCTAAGGTGTGTTCCAGGAGCCTCACTTGATAATCAGTCCCCAGTCCAGTAGCGTTGCTTTGCGAAACCATCGGCTACAGTCTCTTCAGTCAATTATTGAATGGTTTTTGGCTGAAAATCAGTGCTGATTAATATATTACTGAGCGTATGCTGAGGCCTTTTTCGGCACTGGATGTACAGGTACTTTAAAGAGCAGTAAAACTCACGCCAAGTTCGTCCGGGGAAGTCCTGCCACCATGCCCATTTCTGCCGCCAAGCAGTAAACGTTCGCGTTTCTGTGTTCCGGTTTGAAAGGTGTGGTTGCCGGTGAAATAACAGGCACATGAGATAAACACGTCTCAGAGTTACGGGCGCTTACGATTTGGGTCTTGTCGTACCTAGTAGGGGTGGAGCCAAGTCGTATCGGTTATGGGCAAAGGTTATCACTTAACACCAGGTGGGCCGTCGGCACGTTCCGTAACTGTATAACATAAAAAAAAAAAAATGATGCTATTGTTTTTATCTTTTCTTGTTTTGTATTAATTTTAGTGTATTATCTTGTTACTATATGTAATTTGAGCTGTAATAAGTGATTTATCCATCTATCTATCTTAGCATCAGGCAGTATTCAAACTCAAAGCTGGAAGTAGTAAAAGACATACCGATATCCGGTAAAACGCAAGTTATGGACGTGTTTTGTATTTGCTGAACCGTTATCGGCAGTTCGAGAATCAATGTGAGTTCCTTGGTGCTGCTGTCCAAACTGTGGAAGGAAACAACTGCTTAGAAACCCTACAGTAGAGACGTAAAAAATATATACAATTAAACTTTTTCAAGTCTCATGTCCTTAGGGGGCCCACGTTGCTCGCGTCCGTAGTTGATTACCCTTTTGAATCCCTACACGTGTCCCCCGGCTGGTGCGAATAGCAACCCAAAGTAGCAGTAGAACTTGTGCTAGGTTCGCCCGGAGAAGTACTGCCACCACACCCGGTAATCTGCCGCCAAGCAGTGATGCACTCGTGTTGCTGTGTTTCGGTGGAAGGGAGGGGGTGCCGGTGAAATTGCAGGCGCATGAGACGTAACATCCCCATCTCGGGGTGATGGACGCAACGCAATGCGACTTGAGTCATCTCGTACTTTGGTGGACAGGTCTTGAGTCGTATTGCTGTTGTCTATTGGTGGCAGTTACCACTTAACTTAGGGTGGGTCGTCAGCACGTTCCGTCATTAATTACAAATAAAAAATGCAGAAGATAAGATAAGGATATCAATATTTTGACTCCTTGTCCTAAGGAGGGGCCCACGTTGCTCGCGTCCGTTGATTTCTCTCTAAATCCTGAAGCCTACTCCAAAATTGCCAGGATCCATCGCCAGAATTAGCCTGTTATTTTTATTCAAAGACCTTGTTTTGTGACGCCAACAAAGTCATTAACTTTATTTCCATAGAATTCATAAAGAAATGGCTTGGAAACGTCAATAATATTCAAAACATAAGGTCACGCGTACTTATCTCTAAGTTTGACGCGTGTCCAAACCCCATCCGACCGTCCATGGGGAAGACAACTCGTTGAATGTTGCCCTGAGACCTGTACCTGATAGCCACCAGCTCACTCTCCTCCACGCCTCCAAACTTGACGCAGGTGTCGCTGTAGACAGCTGTAGTCAGTCGTGTGGCACGCGATCAGGTAGCGGTCTGGAAGACATGAGGTTTTAAGAATGGGAACCAATCTATATGTAAAATGGGTAAAGGCGGAAAAAAGAAGCCCTCCTTTAGGGGATTTCTTGCTTGTTCTTTCCCATGGAGGGTCAGATAGGGTGTGAACAGGCGTCAAACTTAGCGATAAGTACGCGTGACCTTATTGAATATTATTGACGTTTCCAAGCCATTTCTTTATGAATTCCACGAAATTAAAGTTTTTGACTTTGAATGACTTTGACTTTGGTAAAGGGTAACTGAGAATTATGCTATAGTTGACAGATTTTATAACCTAGCTTAGTGTTTGATGCAACTTGAAACCGCGTATAACCTAGTTTTAAACCTGCCTAGATTTTACATCTGGTGTAGTTTAGTAGATATAATTTATTGTTACACATATTCGTACACTCGTGACCATTCAAACGAGGCGTAAGATTTCATAACTATTTCACGTAAAAGGTCGACATTTGACGTAAAGTAAGAGAAGTAATTTGTAATAACTTTATTATTTACCTAAAAATACCTAATAAATGTATTGTTACGATCTTCCACGTCCAAACAATTGTTAACAAAGAGACTGCTAACATCAGACATTGCGGAAACTCATCAATATTTATTATTGTGGAATTTTTTATAAGTCTGAGTGGATTTTCGAAGGCAATTTTCGGTCTCATGAATTCGAAATATTTTGGTACAGTAGTATGATGAAATCATATCCGGGTTGTTTGTTTCATTTGTGGGATTTCATTTGATACATTTTTTCCCTTCGCAACATCTATGTTTGTGTTGGAGGTGACTTTGTTAAAATGGATTTCTTTTTAAGGTATCGGTCTTGTTGGTAATGTTTTTATTACCCAAAATATTTTGTCCTGGAAAAATTTATTCATAAAAAAAATGATTACATAGGTACTCCAAGTACCGTGTGTCTCAGGTCAATTTAAAATACCATTATTCTGAGTTCGCATCTATGACTTTATAAGCAATCCGCCCCTATCAAAGCACAGGACTGAGATACCTGACTTTAACCATAATTGTATAATACAAATTGCGTTATAAATTGCACCATTGCAGAACCATTTAGAATAAGCATATTTTAGAGGCTCAGAAACCGTCACATCAAAGAAGAACGTAAAATTTGTTTCCAAAAATACCTGGATTACGAATATTTGAGACAATTCCCGTCCCAAAACGACATAATACGTAATGGAGTGTAAACGAGACGTTACGTAAGATCTGCCCGACACGTGCGGAGATCATCCTGACAAGATAAGCCGTCCAAATTAGAAAAGCCGACTAGCGATCCGAGAAAAGCCGGATAACAAATATGAGATGACGAGATTTCTATTTGTACAACTGGCTGGGTGTGGTATCGTTACATAACATCATTATAGCAAACACCATATTAGTTTATAACGAAACAGGAATATTACGTTTTTATTATTAAAATAACCTTCTTCGTGAAATTGTAAAACTTTGCATAGTCATCATTTTCGTCCACAATTTAAAAACTCATTATTTTTGTTATAATCTTCCTTGTTTTACTATAAAAGAGGTTTGGCAATTATTCTATGATATATACAATGTTTCTTAAAATGTTCAATACTTAGTTGTTTTTTCCATAATAAAACGTATATTTGACGACACATTTTTGTCTGATGAATGAAACGTGCAAATAGTTTTGAGAGCGTGAGAGAACATGCAGGCCCTCTTGATGTCGTGTGGTATCCTCGACCCATTATTGCAGTATGACGCAAATAAATTGTAACTGCATTGGCATCACATAGTTCACTAGTTACCTACATAAACTTAAAGCCGGATAGACGATCCAAAAGCCGGTCAATGCCAACACTACTCCACTAAATATTCAGGACCCTGGGAGCTGAAGGGCGTCGTTTGCATAAGTACCCAGACCTTTCGACGTCCAGACGTTGGTAAATATTTCCGAGACATTGTTCCTTTTTGGGTTTTTTCATTACATTTGGTTTCCCTTTAACCTTTGAACGGATTCTTAATGCAATGGTAGCGGAGGGATTTGCCAGTTTGTCTGTCTTGCCATCGAATTGATGGATTCTGGGTTCGATATCCAGACTAGGACAACATCTTGGTAACAAAATAAAATATAACCTAGAATCGTAAGTATTAGACATTACGCCTTACAAACAGTTTTATTTCAAGTATAGTAGTTTTATTATATTCCACTACCAGTAGAGAGAAAATTACAAATGGACAAGAAAAACATATAAATCTAAATTCACTCATTGAGCAGGCATTCCTCACTGCAAAATATAAATTAATATTCCGACAACTAATAAAAATCTATATCAAATAATAAGTCGTTTATTTATTTAGTTCAACTTTTGACAAGGTAATAATAATAATAAAAGGCGTAAAATGTGCGACACTATCACTAAAATTGATCTCTTCCAAGAAACCTTTGACCCCTACTACATTTTTTATAATTGTAACTATTTATATATATATTATTTTATTCGTTCTAGTTGTCTGGACATCTTAATAACTAAGCTGAAACTTGTCCCATAAATAAAATCTTACCTACCCAATTCCGCATATTCCTTGGAATAAGTGCACACAAATATACTGAATAACATTAATAATAAGAAATTCATTATTACAAATAAATATTGTGAATTTAATATTGAACTAAATTACAGGAGACATCAGTCCCACCGCTAACTACGCGACTGACTGATTAAAATCTTACGAGATGTACTTAAAACACGGACCGTGGCAAATAAAAATATTAAAAAATTTAAAAATGTTTATAAATTGAGTTTTAGTTAATTTGGAACTTTCGACTTGGGACTACTAAACTTCAAAATTCAGTATTGCATGGATACAAAGTGCAAAGTGGGTGTTTATAAGAAGATAATATCAAATGAATAATGGTGTACATTTCACACAGCGCCATCTAGCCCCAAACTAAGCATAGCTTGTACTATGGGAACCAAATGACTGAACATAAATACTTTTTTTAAATACATACATATAAGCATATATTAACACCCAGACACAGAACAAACATTTATGTTCGTCACACAAAATGTTTGTCCTGGGTGGGAATCGAACCCACGACCTACAGTGCAGAAGGCAGGCTTACTTACCAACTGAGCTGTGAGGCCTGTCGAATAGCATCCAAATATTTGTCATGATAGCGGACAAGTAATATATTGCTTTATAGAGATGTCAGGCAAGAGTAAAAGTAAGTAAATAAATGTACGTATGTAAGATAATAAAGTGTATGACATCCTTCAAGGATGAATTTAGTTCACATTCCAAGTGAGATATTATGTAAAGGACGGGACTCACATAATCTCCTTCCTAAGCTTTGGCCCCACACTCCACTCCTAGTGTTAGTGACTTGAATGTGTAAACAGGTGGGTTCTTGCATGATCCCGTGGGATTTTGGCAAGACCAGGCTGAAGACCTCACAATTGGTTAAGTTATTAGGGAAATGTTCTACTGTGAATATATAAACAAGATTCTCCCACAATCGTTTAAATGAATTAAATTATGACAAATCCTTAATTATAATTATAATTTGGTTTGTAACCGTAAGTTACCCGTTTCTTATTGTTTTAGGCATTACATATTTATGCTATTAAAAAAAAATTGTGTTTAAAATCTTTATTTTTTGAATACAAATGATATATAATATTGTTTTGTTGCCAGCAAAATTGAACCTAGCGTAAGGATTTGCCAAAAGCAAAAGGCACAAAAGAATTCTCGTCTAATCTACCGCGGGAATCCGCACCAAATTTTATTTACTAAATAATTGTGACAAGTTCCAAGTTTATGTGGTTGCACCGTACTGGAGGCTTGAATATAGTAATGATTGATTACTATTTGAACAAGTGCCATTTTGAAGTTCACAATATTTCACCTCTATGTTTAAAACAAACACCTATTAATTGCAACATGTTGCTTTTGATAAATATCTAGTTGATATTTTTACAGTTAACTTCAATGTCATTAGTCACACTGCACTTTGCACCCTTTATGAAAAACCCTCGAAAGAACTTATGTATAATAATAATAATATAATAATATTGGTGGACATTGTAACACAGCGACATCTAGCCCCAAAGTAAGCTAAGCATAGCTTATGTCATGGGAACCAGACAACTGATATAATACTTATATATATACTTTTTCTTTTGTAAATACATACATATAATACATATTAACACCCAGACACAGAACAAACATCAATGTTACAAATGTCACATAAATGTTTGTCCTGAGTGGGGATCGAACCCACGACCTACAGCGCAGAAGGTAGGGTTACTAACCAACTGAGCTATGAGGCCAGTCGAGTATCTATATCTATCTTGCTTTCTGTAATGGATTTTGTGAACTTTGCTCAAGGTGAGAATCTGGGTCGATCCTCTGACAGATTCCCAGCTGTGTAAGGGATTTGGATTTGGAGCAATTGTAAGAAATGATTTCTTTCTCACATAGAATTAAATTAAATCCTGAGAAATGTTATTTTCTCAAGGTTTAATACATTATCAAGATAAGCATGGCATGGAGACAGCCACATAATCAATGTAAAGTATAAAAAAAATATTAAACAAACGTTCTCGGTCTTAGAAGTAACTTCATCCATTCCTAACAAGATGTCTGCGAACACAAGAAAATATTGGTGGACATTTCACAGAACGCCCCCAGCCCCAAATTAAGCAAAGCTTCTACTATGGGTACCAGATAACTTTTATTAGAGTAGGCTTATATACTTTATGTAAATATATCTACATACAATATGTATCAACACTCAGACACAGAACATACTTCTACGGTTATCACACAAAATATGTTTGTCCTGGGTGGGAGTCGAACTCACGACATAGAGCGCAGAAGGCAGAGTTACTACCGACTGAGCTGTAAGGCCAGCTAAGATGGGCCTTGAAGGAAATAGGTTATGCTGGAGGGCAATTGGTTGTTTAGTGTATCTAAGCGAATATCGATAGAATAACACAAATATACAACATTTTGATTTAATGTTGGCTGAGTAACTAACTAAAACTGAGTAACATGAGCAACCACAACCTGAAACTTGGATGATTGTTACCCAACGCTCAAACTATACGTCGACTAACTTGAGTGCGAAATGCCAAATTCGCCGTATTACTTAGCTTACCTGTTGACGCTAAGTTGCAGCTTAACTTTATAAAAAAAGTGAGTACTTTTGCCTGTAACTGGACAGTTAAGTGACGGTAACACTTTAACCTCTTTTTTCTATATATATTGCAGGTAGATAGATATAGTGTTCATTGTACATAACAACAGGTATAATTGTTTAGAAAAATACACTCGACTACGTTAAACTAGAAACGGATGTTACAGACATCTCCCATTATATTATTATTTAGATATTTTATTTTATATGTTTATTTTACTCACATAATATAACATAATAAGAAGATTCAAGCTGAGAATACACAAATAACTTATACAAATTCTTTTTCCGTACTGCCACTGGACAATTTGATAACCAGAGAAAAGTCGTTTCGGCCACGAATTTGAAAAAAGTTTTGCTCTAAGGGCCACCAGTATTTACATTGGGGGATTTCTTTAAGTTCCTCAGGTCAGTCGATAGAATCACCTTTAAGAATATTAATTGAACGAAGAATAATAAAAGGTGCTTTGGAAAGACTGATTGTTTCAAAAAAATATAGGCACACCAGGGGAATCAGTTCTTTCCGCTGCCCGTTTGCGTCCCTAGGTCATCGCGCCGCAGGACACCGGATCACTTGGCATTTCAAAATAATACTATAAATTAATCAAAGATCAGGTCACCCATCCTTCCTTAGCCCAATTTAGCCCGTATTTTCATCAGTATAAGATGTGCCCGGGCTTTCGGATTATATTAGGAAATAATTGCTTTAGGTGTTAGCTAAGTTATTCTTGGGAAAGTGCGGCGATAAGCTCAACTCTTAGCAAGCCAATGTTCATACAGCAGTACATACAAGGTGAAATCAGCTCTATTAACAATCTTAATAAAATATTTGGAAAGATGAAAAATAAATCTCAAAATACGAATAATATTACACATAAACCGGTAAAATATTGTAAGTACTGACTGTATGTGCAAAGTGAATTTAAGATGCCCTACGAAGCTTGCAAACCAAATGTGTTATACACTATAAAAGTTAATTAAATGTAAAAAAATGTTTCGTAATGTAGTCCCAGAGGATATAATTGAATCCGGGCACAACAATAACTTGATAAAATTGTGTGATCCTGTAAAATTTGGGATCAAAGGCCACAACAGACGGTCAGCTCTTTCTACGCCGCGATAGTGGCTGGGAACATTTTGACCTCAGTTTTAATAGTTTGACGGAATGGATACATGTAAAAGTACGTAACAAAATTTATGTTAACGGTTTTTTAATATAAGGATAAGAAACTTTTTAGGATAAAAACAAGTACAAATACATTACATATAGTTTATTGAAACACAATAATACATAAAACAATAAGGAAAAATGATTATTTAACTTTTAACTTTAAACTTTAACAGTTAAATTTAACTGTGTAGCAGAAACATAAATCAGTATTATGACATCACATTTTTTATAACTTTCATGTATTATATAATATGTAACTGACTGGTCTCATAGCTCATTTGGTAGTAACGCTGCCTTCTGCGCCGTAGGTCGTGGGCTCGATTCCCACCCAGGACAAACATTTGTGAGACAAACGCAGATATTTGTTCTGTGTCTGGGTGTTATTTTATATTATATGTATGTATTAGTACAAAAAAGTATATATATTCTATCACTTGTCTGGTTCCCATACACAAGCTATGCTTAGTCGTGTGTGAATTGTCCACCAACATTATTATTATTTTATTATTGTTATTTAGTTATTTTAATATGTCGAGTTTAACGACAACTTAATAAAAAGACTCAAATAGAAAATGTAACTTAATATGTGCTTGACCGTCTATGGCAGGCCTAAGCTGTAAGTAGGATAGTAATTAAGACTTGTCCTCTGGCGAAATTTATGACAACCCATTGTTTCAGTACTTATTAACTTCAGTTTCAAGTTGAATGTATGAGGGTCGCTTGGTTCACGTACATAACATTTTGTGTTTGAACATTTTTTTATGTTGGGAAATGACTGAAAAAATTAACAGTACATAAATTTTGCTTCTATAGTATGTTCTGAGTTCAGTGCTTTTGTTAAATTCCTGTACGTAACAGCTCTATTATTTCCCGTTTAGGTGTTTTTGGTTATTCTATTAGCTTATGTTATTTATTTATTTTTGCGTTATATTGTTTTATTTCGGGAACAAACACTACATGAATCATGTTAAATACATACTAATAAATAACACAGAAACCAGTGAAGTTTCCACCATAAGTATTAAAATTAAATTAGAATTAGAAATTAGAAAAGAATTAAAAATGTTCGCCGTGATTCTTTAAATTGACATAACTTTTTTATTTATGAACCGATTGACATGAAATAAACACTAAATGTTAAGTGAAGCTTACTACAATATATTAGTGAAAACCGTATCTAAATCGAATAAGCCGTTTCTGATATTAGCGTGCACAAACACACAGACAAACAGACAAAAAAAAATTAATTACAATTTCGGGTTCGGCATCGATATAATAACAACCCCTGCTACTTTTTTTTTTATATATTTCCATTGTACAGACACCACTTTTCTACAATTTTATTATATGTATAGATCACACTAAATATAATTAACATCTAAGAACATTCATAGTAATGGGACTTTTTTTAAGAGCAGTAGAACTCTCGCCAAGTTCGTCCGTGGAAGTACTGCCACCATGCCCATTTCTGCTGCCAAGCAGTAACGCGTTCGCGTTATTGTGTTCCGGTTTGAAAGGTGTGGTTGCCGGTGAAATTACAGGCACAAGAGACATTCCACCTACACGTCTCAGAGTTACGGGCGCATACGATGCCACTTGGGTCTTGTCGTACCTAGTAAGGGAGGACCCAAGTCGCATCGGTTGTTATGGGCAGAGGTTACCACTTAACACCAGGTGGGCCGTCGGCTCGTTCCGTAACTGTATCACATAAAAAAAAAGACTATCCAAGTTACTTATGTTTCAAGGTATTATCTTGTTCCTATGTGAAATTTGTGCTGAAATAATTTTTTTAACTATATATCTAGTAGTTTTAAGTACCCCGGGACATCTGCCTTCTGCGTAGTAAGTTGGATTCCCAACCATGACAAACATTTGTGTGACGACATAGATATAGCTCTGAGTTTGAGTGCTATGTATTTAAAAGGAAGTATTCTTAGAGTTACCGTACTTACTTACCCATACTTAAAGGCTAGAAGAGTTAAAACGTGTGAAATGTCCAAAAACAATATGTTGGTAAGATACTATTTGGATAACTTTGATGAGAATAAATGTAATATTGTTTGGTTGTTTCAAATGGCCTATAAATCTCGAATGTCGAGCATTGACCACTTAATTGTATGTCAGTTTTGGTCCATTGTAACCGCCGCCCGCCCTCGCCTGCTCTCGCCCCCGCCCGCCCTCGCCCGCCCTCGCCCGCCCTCGCCGCTCGCCCGTTGGGTTTGTAAATACGTGTTTCGGTAAATATACTGACTCTTGGCATCCAACCCGTGTTTTGTAGAGATGGGTAAAATAAACACATCACACTGATAAATTGCTGGTTCGCCCCGAACTAAAATCTCTCTAATATCGATTATGGAAATAGTATATTTTTACGATGAATAATCGAGATGTAATTGGTAAAATACTCAAAAAACTTTTGAATCAAATTTCCGACTACTTCACTGGTATCAAAAGATATTCTTATTTGAAGTAAAATATTATAGCAATAATAAAGTCTCCTGTGACATGACGAGAAGACCATGAAGACCATGAGAAAAGAAGACCATGACGAGAAGGAGAAGAAACAAACATTTTTTTTGTTAATTTACGTAAATTGTATTAAGTTTTTTGTATTCTTTTTCGACTATTTCTAGATTTTATTTTATCTATTTCTAGACTTAAGTTATATCTTTTAGTAACTTGATTAAGTGTAGGTAAGGTGATAGAGTACGACTCTATCAAATAGAATCCTGTACCAAACAGCATTACTAGAGTGAAAATATATTATTCATAGAGCTCCAAGCACTCTACCCACATCGCTTAGATTTTATCTAATTATATTGGTAGTACTTCTATAACTTTTTATTGATTGCAAATCCCTACCCAAGGGCCCCTACATAGTCATGTTATAGTTTTTTGACTCTCGATCCTCAACATCGCCCATAGTTTTTTTTTTTATGTAATACAGTTACAGAACGAGCTGACGACCCACCTGGTGTTAAGTGGTAACCTCAGCCCTTGGCTTGGGTCCTCCCATACTAGGTACGACAAGACCCAAGTCGCAACGTATGCGCCCGTAACTCTGAGACGTGTAGGTGGAATGTCTCGTGTGCCTGTAATTTCACCGGCAACCACATCTTTCAAACCGGAACACAGTAACGCGAACGCGTTACTGCTTGGCAGCAGAAATGGGCATGGTGGCAGTACTTCCCCGGACGAACTTGGCAAGAGTTCTACTGCTCTTAAAGTTACTACTAGTCATGTTACTGGCTGTCTTGAACTAGTCTGGTATCACACTCAAGTCGCATTGAGTTGCGTTCATCACCTGGTAACGGGGATGTAAACTGCGTCTGCAATTTCACCGGCACCCAAAATAAACTTCATTCGTACATTAGAATTTCATATTTCTGTTCTAAGACTTGCTAATATAGCAAGGGATGCATTGTCGCCTTGATAATTTGTCTATGAGGATTACAATGATAAAACATAGGTAAGGGTGCGTTAAGGTAACTTACTCCATAAAAAAACATCGTGAGGAAACCGACATAACCTAGGACGAAGACATGTGACCAATACACAAATGGAGTCTCTTTGAGGCGCACTTTAAATCCTTTCACTGTTGTATTCGGAAAATGCTAAACTAATACTAATACGTGTAGTATCATGCAAAGCATATAGCGCAATGCCGTAATATTATCGATTCCTTTTCCATGGAATTCATTACAATCCGATTACTTACTGCACCGCGACATGCCACCACAAATAACGCATACCGTGCTGTGTACTCCACCGCGTTCTACTACCCACTCCTCGTCATATTACAAGTACTAACTTTAATAAAATAACACACTGAGGGACTGACAAATATTTGTTCTGGGTGTGAATCGAACCCATGACCTACAGCGCAGAAGGCACGGTTACTACCTTATTACGGGGGCTTGGTAAAAAAAATATAAGGTATTTTATCTATCAGTAAAACAATTCCGGCTCAACTCCAAAATGATAAGTTAACAATGGAGGCTGAATCAATATAGTTAGTAACTTAATTCACATATTTTGTAACAAACAAACTTCGACGTTTGCCCCACAAAGCACGTGGAAATTGGCCTCACGATCCTTGCGCCTTATCAGTACAAACCATTACTTAGGGAACTACCCGGCGGTACCCGGGAATAGCAAGAAGTAATTCTGATGAGGGTCAGGATCTGTCGAGTCACGTGATAGATGGAACCGCGATCAGCCCTGGACGAAGACTGATGTGAACGAGGAATGTTTGAATGCTTATTTGATTTTGTTAGAAGCGAATGGTTTGGTATTTTGTAAGGAGTTTTTTCTATAACCTTGTAGAAATTGAATTAGAGAACTTGCTTCGGATATAACCTTGTAGAAGAATTTACTACTGACCCTCTTAGTATGAGACTAACTTGTGCTTCACCCTAAAATCACTGTTTTATTTCTTCATGTAAAAGGTTTCACAATGACCCAGACACTTATTTCGTGAATGAAATATTGTTGCGGGATAATATAAATAAAATAAACATTGGTGGATATTTCACACATCGCCTTCTAGCACCAAACGAAGCATAGCTTGTACTATGGGAACCAGATAACTGATAGAAAACATATATACTTTTTTTGCAAATACTTACATATAAATACATATTAACATCCAGACACAGAACAAATGTCAATGCTCGTCACAGAAATGTTTGTCCTGGGTGGGAATCGAACTCACGAACTGCAGCTCAGAAGGCAGAGTTACTAACCAACTGAGCTGGGAGGCCAGTCAATTTGAATGAAAGATTCTCTGACGTAAATAAATTGAGTATTGTCCTGTTTAAGGTTCACTGGAATACACTTAAACGACGCTTGTTAACGACAAAAAATGGCACAAATCAAAAACGTAGCGATGCAAAGCGATGACTTTGGTTTATTCCCATCTGGTCCCACCAGTCTGTCCCCGAAAATAATATGATTTAGAACGTCTAGAAAAAAGTTAATCAAGTATAATTAAAATACGGTCATAGCAATCAGATGAATCTTTTCGTGGTATTTTTTTAAGCTTTAATTATTGGCTGTTGGTTAAAAAACTGTCGACTTTCTCGGAAGCCAGGACATTTGTAAGGGCTAGCAAAATCGAATACTATTCGCACGAAGGGTTCGAAATACGTTCCAATCGAATAATCAGGATTGCGATACATTTCTCTGCTTAGTTTACAGCCTTCAATTCTAGCCTACTCGCGAACCGAGGTCACACAGGATATAAAGTTTATAGCGGTCCCGCTTTGGGCCTTTCTGAAATTCTAGTCACGCCAAAACTGGGTACTGGTAACTGGGTAAAAATTATCCAATTATCGTGTCCATTAATAATTACGGTACTCTGCTATCGATATGGTAGTTTGGAATGGTGAGACAAATTAATTCAGAGAAATTCGACCGACTGACTGAATAACAGTGCAATATGCAACCACCCAAAACGAAATATCACGATTTCATTGATCTTTTTATTGTAGTGGTTTTGAAAGTAATATAGTGAAATTCAGCTTGAACAATATTTAATTTAATGTATTTCACTTTAGAAAGTATATTTAAATTATATTAACTACATAAAATAGAAATTTAGTATAATAATATCAGTGGACATTTCACCCAGCGCCATCTAGCCCCAAAGTAAGCTAAGCATAGCTTGTATCATGGGAACCAGACAACTGATATAATATTTATAAACTTTTTTGTAAACACATACATATTATACGAATTAAAACCCAGACACAGAACAAAACAAACTTTTATGTTTGTCCTGGGTGGGAATCGAACCCAGGATCTACAGCGTAGAAGGCAACGTTACTACCAACTGAGCTGAGGCCAGTTAAATAGCACTATATATAGCACCTACTCCTGGTAAATAAGTTTATTCTTATTCATAATTTTATTTAGTTTTCTTACCAATCGCCGAGGTAAACGCAACATTTTCGCAAAAAATCTCTTAGTTCCAATCATGTTACACAGGACCGGAGTCCAATTCCAAGCCGCAATAATAAAACTTCGCTCTACCGCACCCACGTTATTGGTTCTATTGAGGAGCCATTGGAAATTATTGCCCCAAGGCTGTATTGGAAGGTTTGATAGAGCCAATCCGTAAATTTCTACTTTAATAGCTGATGCACAAATTTCTAGTTGACAATCTTATTTTAGAAAGTATCTAATCATGTTTCAAATGTAGCTTATTACTTTTTGCTAAACATCGAAATATATTCACTCGTTTTCACAAGGTCCAGTTTAAAACAGGATAGGTTAACTATGTCTGTACAATAAGGTGGCAACATTTGTTTTAAAAGGATTTTTTGTCATTCCCAGAATTAGATTTCCGATTGCTTGTCACACATAACATGTGTAGACGAAAAGCCTGTACAGCATTTATATCCTTTCTGAGGGATAATTATAGTTTGTCCAAGAATTTCAGGAATTCATCCCTTTTTCAGAAAAGATGATGATATATTAAGAAATATATATAATAATTCTACTGGCCTCATAGCTTAGTTGGTACTAACCCTGCCTTCTAAGCTGTAGCTCGTGGGTTCGATTCCCACCCAGGACAAAATTTTTTGTGACGAACATATATGTTGGTTCTGCTTATGGGTGTAGATATGTATTATATGTATGTATATAAAAAAAGGATTTAAGTATTATAACAGTCGTCTGGTTCCCATGATACAAGCTAAGCTATTTGGGACTAGATGGCGCTGTGTGAAATGTCCACCAATTCTTATTATATAATTATAAATATGGTTAAAAAAATTGCTTATTAACGTTATTTTGTCCTTTTCAGGTAAGTCACGTTGCTGAATATTGAAATTGATTAAAGGTAAAATGCAAACGCTGCAACTTTGCACACCCAGCAGTACTTATGCTAATATTAGTCTACAGCCAGATTATGATCGCCTCCCTGCTGGCTGGCGATCAGATGCAAGCGACCCTCCGGTAAATCAGACATATTTGCATAAGTTTGGAGTGTCCTGCAACTAACATTGATTTATTTGCCGTAATCCAAATTTCGGGTTAAAACGAACACGATAGCGTGAAGTTGCGATTCGGTTGCATTAGATTCGCGCAAAACATTTCAAATTATTTCAATTTGTAATTAGATGTGACTGTGTTCCGTTTTGAAAGGTGTGGTTTCCAGTAAAATTACAGGCACATGAGACATTCCACCTTCACGTCTCAGAGTTACGGACGCATACGATGCGACTTGGGTCTTGCCGTACCTAGTAGGGGAGGACCCAAGCCGCATCGCTTGTTATGGGCTGAGGTTACCACTTAACACCAGGTGGGCCGTCGGCTCGTTCCGTAACTGTATTAAATAAAAAATAAAAAAAAAATTAAATACCTGCTTTTTGCTGTCGTGTATTTATTTATTAGGTTCATGAAAAAACTAAATTTTTTTACTACTTAGTGCTAAGGTAACAAAAGATTACATGTTATTTTAATTACAGATAAACCAACATTCGTAAATTGTTGATAACATAAACGATCTATTAATGCTGTGTATTAAAAACTTGTAATTTTTTTCGTCATACAAATGTTTGTCCTGGCTTGGAATCGAACCCGCGACCTATGCGTTACTACCACCACTCCTGTGATAGTTGCGGCATGCGTTTAAAAATAAATATAAAAGTTAGCTGAGTTATTCGTACGATATAAATGATATAAAGCTAGCGAAGAGCCGCTGACTTGTCACGGCTAGGGTCCAACAATATTATAACTGATAATGAAATTAGTCTTATTCTGGTTCTGCCTACTACTATGGTACAAACATACCTTAAAAGCCCACAAATCTGGTATTTGGTTCCATTCTGATGTAAATGCTCGCTAAGACGGGATTTTGGGACATTCCACCCCCAAGGGGATGAAACGAATTCCACGCAGACGCAGTCGCGGGCGGGTCCACTAGCTTTTTTTAAAACATAGGACAATACGTCTAACTTAATGATCTCCGAGGAAGGGTTCCGTGGAACTGGGGTACCATTGTGTGAAACTGGGGCAAACGACGGCGTAACGGGACGCTGTGGGTGAATTTTGGATGTAAATTGTTTCATAATTGTAGACTCCATGACATAATGATAAATTGATTAGTGTGTGAACAAATGATGGTTACATAAGAAAGTAGAAACGAAATAGTTGTTTTGAAATTAAACCAAATGAAAATTATAGTTTTAATGTTAGTAGCAGTAGAACGAATGCTACGTTCATCCGGGGAAGTACTGCCACCATACCCACTTGGGTGTAGTGTGGCTGGTCTGAAAGTTGTGGCTTCCGGTGAAATTGCAGGCACTTGAGACGTTCTACCATCACGTCTTAGAGTTACGGGCGCATACGATGCGACGTGGGTCTTCTTGTATAAGTAGGGGAGGATCCAGGTCGTATTGCTTGTTGGAAAAGGTTACCATTAGGCCATCTGCTCATTCTTTAACGTTATCAATTAAATATGAAGTAACTTTTGTTACAGCTATACCCATTTAGATGTCTTAAGCTTATGTTTCCGAAAATAAAGGTCCCTTTAATGGTTCCTTTTCTATTTCCCATGGATAAGATCAATCGCCTTAAACAGGCTTCAGACATAGGTAGTTTATAAATTTATATTCATAAATTCATGCATCATATTAAATAAGAAAAAAGTCTCCACAGGCTTAAGACTGTTTTTTTTTTATGTGATTGAGATACGTAACGAGCCGACGGCCCACCTGGTGTTAAGTGGTAACCTCGGCCCATAACAACCGATGCGACTTGGGTCCTACCATACTAGGTATGACAAGACCCAAGTCGCATCGTAAGCGCCCGTAACTATGAGACGTGTAGGTGGAATGTCTCATGTGCCTGTAACTTCACCGGCAACCACACCTTTCAAACTGGAACACAGTAACGCGAACGCGTTGCTGCTTGGCGGCAGAAATGGGCATGGTGGCAGTACTTCCCCGGACGAACTTTGCGAGTGCTACTGCTCTTAAGATGTTTTGTTCCATATCATATTAACCTTACGTTAAGCATGTCGCGGTCAAAGTAACTGTAGCCGACATGAAGCCTTACCCACTTCAAAAAACAATGAGTACTTGTGACTTTACACTGCAGACCCTAGTTCACCCTACAGTTTCCTTCGAAGCCTGTAACTTATTACGGCGAAGTTCCCTCGGGACAACTTAATTAAATTCCTGTAACAAAGTCTCCGAATGCTACTGTTTTAGGTAGTTTTAAATAATCAAAGAGGAACTTCCGAGGAGAATCAAGGGCTGGAACTTACTTGGGCGTGGATAATGTTAAATTAAGCAAATTGGCGCATAGTGAATGAGTGGTAGGACAAATCTTCATATTCATAATTATATCTATACGCTCTCAATTCTGCATAAGTGGCCTCTTGGATCTGCAGTCTTTTTTTGTGGACATTTCACACACCGCCATCTAACCCCAAAGTAAGCTAAGCATAGCTTATATCATGGAACCAAACAACAGATTTTTTGTAAATACATATACATATCAACACTCAGACAGCAAACACGTATGTTCACACAAATGTTTGTGCGGGGTGGGAATCGACCCCACAACGGCGCAGAAGGCAGGGTTACTTACTGAGATATGAGGCCAGTCAAAGTTGGATTTTTACAATTCGAAGCGCATAAGGGAACTTGATATTTTTCGCGACATTTTCAAATACGACATAGCGAAACAGTACCCCTTTCAATGTCACCAACATATTACATCAGTGCCTTTCAATCGCCGGCTCCACCATCTCGGGCGACAACGACTTCTATCACATTGACGTAATGACAGGGGGATGGCAAGTGTAATTCACCCGTGTATGTGACACGCTGGCTACTGACATGTTGGGGTTTAGGGTTGGCACTAAATTTGCATTACTAAGGATATATATTTTACTACACGTACAACTTTTTACAACCCTGTTTAAATTCATCTGTTGGTTTATGAATATGTTTTTGGTTCGATCTTGAAACTTGAAGTTTTCTAAAAAACTTTTTTCCTCTAAAACTCTTCGTCACACGATCGCTTGTGGCGAGAATGGTTAATTTGATTTAGAAAATGGCGTCCTAAAAATTAGTTTTTCAACAAAAACTAGCTGTGTTCCTTGCTTGCTTAATGCTTTATTAAGATTATAACAGGCTAAACCAGTTTAGTGAACTTTAAATAAAAAAAACTTATGTTAAATTGTGAAACTTACAGCGTCTGATACTGAATTACAATTCATAACAATAAAAGTGCTACGATAATGCTAAAAAGAAAAACCTACATACGCACATATATATAAATATCATAATTTTATATTCGACTAGCTTTTGCCCGCTGCTTTAGTTCACGTTAATGTAGATTCTGTAAATCAATTTAGGTTGTCGGTCTATACAGACACGTTGCAATTTATATCAGTACGGCTGAGTTATTATGCTGGACGACCGAATAAAAGTTAATTTTGTATCCCTTGGGTACTTATTTCTGATAAAAAGTTCTGATGAAAAGTATCCTATGTTTTTTCTGTACCCCTGACGTGTATGCAAAATCAGTCATGAAGTTAATGCGTGAAAGCGTAACAAACAAACTCACATTCCCATTTATATATTAGTTATAGATATATGAAATGATAATTTATAAATGTGTGTCAACCCTGTTTTCTACGTACATTGTTGCTATCTATTCTGATATCCACACTCTTGAAGATAAGGGGTAGATCATGTCAGATACAGTCATTCAGAAAGTTTTAAGGACTGTAGTTTTCGTACCTAGCTATGCTGTGGGTACTTCAAATTAAGGCGATCTGGTTCCTCGGATGGCAACTTGCGTGAAAAGTTCACTATTCATATGATAAATAATAAATAAATTAATATATTTGGTGGACATTTTCACACAGCGCCATCTAGCCTCAAAGTAAGCTAAGCATAGCTTGTATCATGGTAACCAAACAACTGATATACTTATATACTTTTTGTAAATACATACATATTATCGCCCAGACACAGAACAAACATTTATGTTCGGCACACAAATTTTTGTACTGGATGGGAATCGAACCCATGTCCTACAGCGCAAAGAGTAGGGTTACTACCGAGCTGTGAGGCCAGTCGAAAAAAAAAGAAATGAAATACTTATTAAACATGCTTAAATGTAACATTTTGCAACTAGGTTAGGTACGTAACGCGTCTTGTTTTTTCTGGTAATTCTGCCCATAACAACACAAAATGCCTCCGCCTTCATTTGGGGGACCCAAGTCGCATCGCATTGTTCCCGTGACCCTGAGACAGGAAGTCTCACGTGCCTGTAATTTCCACGTCACCGCAGTTGTTATTACACATAAAAGTTTTATTCGACTCCTTGCAAGTCCCCTCTCGTAGAAGCCTGTTGGCTAAAGTACCTATATCTCATCTCGGTGTTTTATTGTGCTTGTTTAAAAACATAGATATGACTTGTTTCATTTTAGAAACTTTTTGTAAAGTTTTAATATCTGTCCGGGTACATTCACGCTCCCATCGCAACTCATTCTTCGTTCAGAATGAGTTACATTTTCCTCTTATGGTATTGCTAGTGGTGAAAAATATTTTGCCACTTGAATGTCTCTTTGACAGTGACATTCAATGACAGTTGTTTTTTTACACAAAATATTTCGAATTGAACACCAAAGTAAAGGCTTTTAACACTATTTTGTCATTGTCTGTGATACCTTTGAATTAATTTAATCGCTATATAAGGTTTATTAATTTACCCAACTGACTGTTTTTTTCAAAAGCTAGACTTAATGCTGTGTGGTATGCAGTAGGGTTGCATCACTGCCGAAGCATCCGACACACTTGTGACCGCCGGCACATTGAAACGGAAATGAGGGCCGCCCGCCCTGGTCCTCTTCGCAAGGGCATCACTGTCAGTGGGCAGGTCAAATATGGAAATAGATTTCGCATTTACGTTTATACACTCATACACCTATCATTATAAATATTTAATAATATTGGGGTTCAAAGATTCTCTAGATAGACATAGAATAGACAGAGACTTTAAGAGCAGTAGAACTCTCGTCAAGTTCGTCCGGGGAAGTAGGTACTGCCACCATGCCCATTTCTGCCGCCAAGCAGTAACGCGTTCGCGTTACTGTGTTCCGGTTTGAAAGGTGTGGTTGCCGGTGAAATTACAGGCACAAGAGACATTCCGCCTACACGTCTCAGAGTTACGGGCGCATACGATGCGACTTGGGTCTTGTCGTACCTAGTAAGGGAGGACCCAAGTCGCATCGGTTGTTATGGGCAGAGGTTACCACTTAACACCAGGTGGGCCGTCGGCTCGTTCCGTAACTGTATCACATAAAAAAAAGACTAGACTAGTAGAACACCGTTATACAAAAATAAACATGTAGCGACTATTACCGGGCGTGTCCTGGGATATAGTTATCTAAGATAAGATAACGGCGCGTCAATTTCATATTTACTCCCCATTATTCCCTGCATAACAAACAATATTTGCGAAGCGAAATGACAAAATCATGATATTTCCATACAATTTAAATTATGAAAATGACATAGCACCCCGCCCTCCCCCGCCCCGGGGGTGATATTGACAATGATATTGAAAGTACCCCGGGATGATTCCATCGCTGTCGGGGGTAGGAATTTCGTGACAGGGGTTGATAAGTAAACACCTACATCTCATTACTACTTGTGTATTTATACCTGTTCGCGTTATATCTGACTGGCCTCATAGCTCAGTTGGTTAGTAACCCTACCTTCTGCGCTGTAGGTCGTGGGTTCGATCCCCACTCAGGACAAACATTTATGTGACATTTGTAACATTGATGTTTGTTCTGTGTCTGGGTGTTAATATGTATTATATGTATGTATTTACAAAAGAAAAGTATATATGTATGTATATCAGTTGTCTGGTTCCCATGATACAAGCTATGCTTAGCTTACTTTGGGGCTAGATGGCGCTGTGTGAAATATCCACCATTATTATTATTATTATTACTATTATATAATAATACAGACAATTATATTGAAATCTATATCTATACAAGTAAATAAAATTGGAGTGTCCGTTTGTAATATTAAAATAACCGCTTTTTACTAAGTGAATATGGATGTATACACGGTACATGTACCAAAACAACATTTTTTTCAGTTTTTGTCTGTCTGTCTGTCTGTTCCGGTTAATCTCTGAAACGGCTGAATTGATTTTGACGGGACTTTCACTGGCAGATAGTTGATGTAACAAGGAGTAATTTAGGCTACCTTTCTGAGGGGTAACATAGGGGTGCGTGATAAAATCAAATTCCACGCGGACGAAGTCGCAAGCAACAGCTAGTAGTAGTAGCAGTAGTATATATATTATGAATTCTATGAAAATAAAGTTTTTGACTTTGATTTGGAATTTGTAGTGTCATTTTTACATTCAGTGCCAAATTACGATTTCGTTATTGCCGTTATAACGAGATGTGTGAGCTGAATAACGGTGTGACGTCACAGTATTGTGACGTCACATGTGAGCACCCCCTAATGGGGGTAATGAGGGGTGCTTACATTTCGTTATTTTGTGAAGAGGTGTAATTTTAGAATTGATTTGCGTTTCGATTGTATACGATAGATTTTTTCGTGTAGAGCCTACTTCAATCATTTGCCACTTGTGTACTTAATTTAGATTTTTATTGTTTATGCTACTTTATGTTTTTTTTGTAATATTATTTAAGTTCACAAGCTTTCTAAACTGTATTACCTTATTGGTGGGAACTTCACTGGTTTCTTTATTATTTTAACGTGATACTGTTTGTTTCCCAAATAAAGCGAAAATAAACAAAAAAATGTTCGCGATTTGTTTGTTTTGTTGTTTTATACAAACATTGTGCACAATGCACACCCAACTCAATTCTAAATAAATATTGGTGGACATTTCACACAGCGCCATCTAGTCCCAAAGTAAGATAAACATAGCTTTTATCATGGGAACCAGACAACTGTATGTACTTATATACTTTTATGTAAATACATACATATAATACATATCAACACTCAGACAAGAACAAACAACTATATTCGTCACACAAATGTTTGTCCTGGGTGGGAATCGAAGTCACGACCTACAGCGCAGGAGACAGTGTTACTACCAACTGAGCTGTAAGGTTAGTCCCCATGGAGAAACGGAATCTATGCATTTTATAATCTACCTCAACGAAATACCTTGTATTTGGAGATTTTTAATTAAAAACCAGACAGAAAACCTCTAAAAGTCGAGACAACTACGAAAAACAAATTACACGGCCCTCCATCTCGGAGAGTGGGAGGAATTCATTTTGTCCGCTTTCAGGAGATATGTAACCTAGTTCCCGAGACCACTTAGGTACGCTACTTGTAGGCATCCAAGTTCTAACGCGAGTGAAGCCAAGTACACACTATCAGTCCGTAATTATTTCGTTGTAATTGTATAACTTGGACTGGCCTCATAGCTCAGTTGGTAGCCCTGCCTTCTGCGCTGTAGGTCGTGGTTCGATTCCCACCCAGAACAACATTTGTGTGACGGACCTAGATGTTTGTTCTGTATCTGGGTGTTAATATGTATTATATGTATGGATTTACAAAAAGTATATAAGTATTATATCAGATGTCTAGTTCCCATGATACAAGCTATGCTTAGCTTACTTTGAGGCTAGATGGCGCTGTGTGAAATTTCCACCAATATTATTATATTATACTCATTTTATGTAATATAGTTTATACAACTTATTTAATTACAATTACTAAATTGACATGAGACATTCCACCTACACGTCTCAGAGTTACGGGCGCATATGATGCGACTTGGGTCTTGTACCTAGTAGAAGAGGACCCAAATCGCATCGCTTGTTACGGGCAGAGGTTACCACTAACACCAGGTGGGACGTCGGCTCGTTCCGTAACTGTATCACATAAAGAAATGCTAGTTTCTCTACTTCAACATGTATCCTTCAAAGCACACGTTCAAGGCATTTACCTTCTTGTATTCCATTTTTAGACAGAATTTGTTCCGAATTTGCAGAATAAGAACTAAACAACCATTCAGCTGCATTGGAACATTTTCAGTAACACAAAGTCGACAGCCTCGTGCGCTCGACTCCAATTAAAAACGAAACGCGCGAAAGAAACTCAAAAACACACCGCGCCTCCGACATACAGAGCTACAGTCACATTCAACACAACTAAGGCTTCCAGCAGGACGCGACTTCAGTTCTTTTTATGTAATGTACGGTATATAACGAGCTGACGGCCCACCTGATGTTAAGTGGTAACCGCTGCCCATAGACAACAGCAGTACCACTCAAGTTCTCTCCACCAAAGTACGAGATGACTCAAGTCGCATTGCGTTGCGTCCGTCACTCCGAGACGGGGATGTTACGTCTCATGCGCCTGCAATATTTCAAATTTTTGCAAAATATATTCACTAGCGATCCGCCCCGGCTTCGTACGGATGCAATTTACTAACAAAGTTTGACTTGCCTCACAGCTCAGTTGGTAGTAACGTTGCCTTCTGTGCTGTAGGTCGTGGGTTCGATTTATTATTTTTTTATTCGAAATGGGTAACTCAACGCTCTATATTTAAAATCTTATCTATTATTAAATAAAGATCCAAATATTACTGAAGCTGACTGTACAAATAGAGGACGACAGATCCAATAGCGCACAAAGCTTTTACCCAAAACTTTGTAACTCAGCGTGCTTTTACATAGGAGACAGATAATTCTTTTACTCATTCCGACACGACACTTATATCGCCGAAAACTTTCTTTTCGATAAAATTCGTAAATTTATGATTGAAATTTGTACGTAACGTAAAAACTCCTCTGCTCATTACTACAGTACTACCTGTATATCGTATACTATCTAGTTTAAGATTTTATCGTCAGTTCGTAAACTGGTTACCAGGACAGTCAAAGTAAAAATGTTTTAAACACTAAGTTAAACCGTTGTAATATTAAGTTTACTCAATAAAATAAGATTAAATTATATGAAAAGATCTCCATCTCTCAGATTTACAGTACAGTCAAAACGGTATATTAAGTAATATCACAAATTAATTTAATTATAACCCCAAGTTATATTTACTTGTTTTATAATTATTAATAATAAATAATGTATTAAACCTTCGACCATTGTTTGAAGTAAACAAACCTTAGCCCGAATACTCAGAGTGATATTAAGATTCAGAGCGCGAAACCGCTTGCTACGTTTAATTTATGTACACTCTATTGAAATTTAAGGAACTCCACACTACAAACGCGGCGCGGGGCTCTGTGAGACCGTACCGGTTTGAATCCCACCGCGCCAACGGTTAACAACGGTGTCTTAACTTTCAATTGCCTGGCCTCATAGCTCAGTTGGTAGTAACCAATGAATGGGTCAATTAATTAATTAACGTGGGTTCGGTTCCCACAAAGGACAAACATTTGTGTGACGAACATCGGTGTTTGTTCTGTGTCTGGGTGTTGATATATTTACAAAAGAAAAAAGTATTTAAGTATTATATCAATTGTCTGGTATCCTTGATAAAGCTATTTACTTAGTTTGCTTTGCGGATAGATGGCGCTGTGTGCTATGTCCGCCAATATTTGTTCATTCTTTATTTATTTCATAGGTTGTTCCCTATTAATTAAAACTAAAGGTTACGAGATAACATCAACGGAAAACTGAAATTATATAACAATTTAAATCCTTCGTTTGAAAAAACTTAAAACGGAGTCGACCGATTGTATGAACTCGATTATTTGCTTACTCAAACAGCTGTACACACTCCATGTATATGGTTTTGAATATGCCTCTGTCCGCTGTTTAGAAGTTTACACGCGATTTAATCTTAGCGGTCTGTAAATTTAAACTGATTTTGGGAATAACTCGAAGATAAGCAAGTTGTTGATATATATTCTATCGTTTATTGTTAAGCTAAAACATGGTTTGATCATTTTAAGATTTTTTCCTCGTTATATTCATAAATGTAACCCGATAGGTATGAAAAAAAAAATAAAGAAAATAAAGGCAGCCGTGCAAAATACGCATAAAAATGTAGTAAAATATAATATAGTATATTACTTTTTCTATTATGCTGACATTTAATTTACCTAATTCTTGCATATATTCTTTTTCTGATAATATTAGGTCTGTAATGCAATTATACTGTAATGTAAATTCCTAACGTTCCTCTATATACATATTTTCATTACGGAGTATACGATGTGACTTGGGTCTTGTTCTACCTAAGAGTAGACCTAAAGACCTGTCGTATTGCTTGTAATGGTCAAAGGTAACCATATAGCCCCAGGTGGTCCATCTGCTCGTTTCGTAAATTTGCCACGTAGTAAATATACACAGCATCCGAATTCAGTTGGTACATAAGTGAATTTCGTCTATCCGCCCGTCTAATCCATTCCGATAGGGTCGTATCTAAAAGAATCGCTGAACCGCCAAATAAATATACAGTAATATTATAATATAATATATTATATTGGTTGACATTTCACACAGCGCCATCTAGCCCCAAAGTAAGCTAAGGCTTGCATCATGGGAACCAGACATCTGATATAATACTTATATATAAACTGTTTATTTTCGTAAATACATACAACACCCAGACACAAACAAACATCTATGTTCATCTCACAAATGTTTGTCCTAGGTGGGAATAGAACCCACGACCCGCGCAGAAGACAGGGTTACTACCAATGAGTTGTGAGGCCAGTCTTACAGTTAAATGCACCCTACCCTTTTATAGCGATAAAATTTTGTAAATTTTATTAGATACTTATTTTTAATACCGTTAAGAAATTTCGCTTAAGTGTTCGTTGATTAAATTAATTATTTAAAGCTGGCAGTCCATTAATTAATTTTTGTGGCTCGTCGTACCGAAGGATTCCAATTAAAAGGCAAATAAAACTTTATTTCCATCAGATACCCATTTCCATATCTGCCGCCAAGCAGTAACGCATTCGCTTAACTGTGTACCGGTTAGGTGTGGTTGCCGGTGAAATTACAGGCACATGAGACATTCCACCTACACGTCTCATAGTTACGGGCGCATAAGATGCGACTTGGGTCTTGTCGTACCTAGTAAGGGAGGACCCAACTCGCATCGGTTGTTATGGGCAGAGGTTCCAACTTAACACCAGGTGGGCCGTCGGCTCGTTCCCGTAACTGTATCACAGTGAGTGCCTCTTTGAGGTGCTCTTTAATCCTATAACCACTCTGACACGAAGTTTACTACTAGATAAAATATGTAGGTACTATATATCGCTAAAACATCTCCAAATTTTGATAAAATCTACCAAACTAATGCCTTCTATTCGCTTCAGAGTGGTTTCCAGGACGTATATCATCAGCTAGTCAGAGTCAAAACTCAAATTCAAAGGTCAAAAGTCAAAAGTCAAAGTCAAAGGTCAAAAGTCAAAGTCAAAAATTATATTTCCATAGAATTCATAAAGAAATGGCTTGGAAACGTCAATAATATTCAAAACATAAGGTCATGCGTACTTATCGCTTAGTTTGACGCCTGTTCAAACCCTATTCGACCCTCCATGAGGAGGAACAGCCAAGAAACCCCTACAAGTCGTCCGGATGAACGTAGATGAACAGTGAAATTATGAAAATCAGTGTTACCAGATTCCCTGGATACAAGTGATTACGCGAAGCCTAAAATCCTCAATTCATTCGAGTTTAAATTTTTCATGCAAGTTCAGTTGTTATATATTGTTTGTAAAATAAATTAATAATAATAATAATAAAATAATAATAAGTGGTTGGAAGGAGAAATAATAATAATATAATAATAAAATATTAATTGCATACGCTCATTATAATGTTAGGTTTTGCTAACTTAAAAAACTAACTTAAAACTGTGTTAGGTTTTGGTAAGACATGTTGTGACTATACCTTTTTACTATCTAACCTACACATGTTTATGCAAATAAATATCTTTGTCTTTGTCTTTGTCTCACTGAAGTGGAGTTAGCAAGCTTTACTACTGTAATGATAGATGAAAACAAATAAATAAATATTCACAGTGGACCACACCGCTGATTAATGCTGCGTGCATGGCAACACTGTTCCCACAAGCCAATCACAATTCTAAACCTGTTCCATTCGACAAATAAACAATTATTTAGATAACAAACATCAAATAGCTATTTATTTGATTTGTGAAATAAGCTCGTCCTGAACTTTGTAAACTTTGATAAAGTTTAGTTTTCGTTCTGAGGGAATTGAATGGCCAATTTGATTATTTTGGGAGTTTGGTTTCGATGGATTTGATTATTTTTGGCCTTACCTCTTTACCTAACCCTAATTCTTTCCCTTAGGTAACGTGCGGTCTTTCTACTTGCATATAATAATATGTAAAAAAAAAAAAAAAAAAATTATTGGTGGACATTTCACACAGCGCCATCTAGTCCTACAGTAAGCTAAGCTTAGCTTGTATCATGGGAACCAGACAACTGATATAATACTGATATACTTTTTGAAAATACATACATATAATATATATGAACACCCAGACACAACAAATAGAACAAACAGTTGGTAGTAACCGTGCCTTCTACGCTGTAGGTCGTGGGTTCGATTGCCACTCAGAACAAACATTTGTGTGACGCGACATAGATAATTGTTATTTGTATATTATTATAAGTATATTATTTGTATATTAGTATAAGTTGACTCAGAGGACTAAATATTGTCTAGTTATTAAGTACAAACATCCCTAAATTATAAGCTTTTGCTAATCCCATGGACTTATGTTGTCTGAATAAAGAAATTAAATTATTATTATTATTTATTTATTTATTAAGCAAACCTTATTATATTATTATAGTGAATATGTATTTCTGTGTTCAGAATCAGTTTGGAAACGCGATGTGGTAACTTTATGCAGATATTTAACGTAAAGTATTCAGAAATTGTATAAACCGCGGCCACAAAGCTCCAACCGCAATATCATCGCTATGTCGACGCGCGCTACAGCGGTATTTAATATAACATACGGAATATACCACCCCGCATCTACCCCTCGACTATATCTACCACGCGTTTGCTTTAAAAGCATTCCATTTCCGTTTGACGCTGAATTAAAACCTCGCTTGGACTCGCTGGTAATTTCGTTGGTGTAAGAAATGTCCTTTTTTTTATGTGATACAGTTACTGTACGAGTCGATGGCCCACCTGGTGTTAAGTGGTAACCTCTGTCCGTAAAAAGTGACGTGACCTGGGTCCTCCCCTACTAGGTACGATAAGACCCATCTCGCATCGTATGCGCCCGTAACTCTGAGACGTGTAGGTGGAATGTCTAATGTGCCTGTAATTTCACTGGCAACCACACCTTTCAAGCCGAAACACAGCAACGTGAATGCGACTGCTTGGCAGCAGAATTGGGCATAGAGGCAGTACTTCAGGACAAGCAATTATCATTACATTATTATATAGTAACGAATATAGATGTTTGGTCTGTGTCTGGGTGTTAAAATGTATTATACATATGCAATTAGAAAAAAAAAAAACTGGTTTCCATAGTTCAAGCTATGCTTGGTTTGGGGCTAGATGACCCTGCGAGAATTGTCCACCAATCTTATACAGGGTGTCCGGTAATGAATGGATAACCTTGAAATGGGTCTTAGTAGAACTATTGGGCATTCGGAAAAAAATATCACATAAAAAAAACCAAGTAGTATCAAAAATATGTATTTTTTTAATAATATCGATGTTTATTTGTTTTTTTTTGATACATATACTTTGTGTTTTTTATTTGATATTTTTTCCGAATGCCCAATAGTTCTACTAAGACCCATTTCAAGGTTATCCATTCATTACCGGACACCCTGTATGTAGTTTGGAAGGGGATACAAAATTCTACCACACAAGGTACTGAAAGAATCCATTTATATCCGCCCCGGATATCCGCACAACCAGTTACCGGCTAGCAAATTGATGTGTAGCTTAACTGATCGTGTTAATATGTGTTGCTGTGAATCCTATGTCATATTGCAGGAGGAAATGGAACGGAAATGGCCGATACGAACCGTGCGGCCACACTAGTTATGCAGAAATAGCAATATATAGAAGCGAATCCGTCCAAGGAATTGATGCTTTTGACGATCCTGCAAAAAAACACGGGAATGGTGTCAATTGTCAAAGTCAGAAACTTAATGTAATTAGAATTCATAAAATATGAAATTGGAAAAATTATATAATATTGGTGGAATTTTCATAAAGCGCCATCTAGCCCCAAAGCTAAGCATAGCTTGTATCATGGGAACCAGGCAACTGATATAATATTTCTATACTTTTTTCAAATACATACATATAATACAGTTACATTACTATAATACATTTTCCTCACACAAATGTTTGTCCTAGGTGGGAATAGAACCCACGACCTACAGCGTAGAAGGCAGGGTTACCAACTGAGCTGTGAGGCCTATCAAAAAATCATTGTTCAAAAGTCATGCTCATCACAGATATGTGGGCACCGGCCAGAATCCGACACCCACTCCTGATACACAGGCACACTCACTACACATTTGTATACTTGTACCTAAGAGTTTAATATTCACTTCTATAATAAACTATTGGTGTGGTTGTGCCAGTAAAGTTAGTGTGGGAAGGTCGTCGCGAGCAAAGTTTGTTACGTGAGGAAAATTGTGCTGTTGCTTGGAGCTATGATACGATTCCAAATGTATCCTTTACGTAGACCAGGTAACTGTAAGGGTGGGTTTTCCCACCCTTACAGCCTACCTACTGAAACCCTTACCCCTACCTTACCCTACCTTCTGAAACCAGCAATATCCAAGGCTGTTTTTTTATGTGGTACAATTACGGAACGAGCCGACGGCCCACCTGGTGTTAAATGGTAACCTCGGCCCATAACAACTGATGTGACTTGAGCCCTCCCCTACTAGGTAAGACAAGATGTGTATTAGTAGTGTAGTGTATGATGATCCAAATACATTTGATTCTTACGAAAGAAGACAGTAAATTTCGCCTGGAGAAGTACTGCCATCATGCCCATTTCTGCCGCCAAACTGTAACGCATTCGTGTACCGTGTTTCGGTTTGAAGGGTGTGGTTGCCGGCGAAATTACAGGCACATGAGACATTCCACCTACACGTCTCAGAGTTACGGGTGCATACTATGCGTCTTAGGTCTTGTCGTACCTAGTAGAGGACCCAAGTCGCATCGGTTGTTATGGGCAGCGGTTACCACTTAACACCAGGTGGGCCGTCGGCTCGTTTAGTAACCGTATCACATAAAAAAAACTTAAATACAAATAACATATTTTAATTCACACTCAATTAAAAAACGTTAAATATTTAGATTTTCAGAAATGTTTACTCCGAATCTCGGATTTATTTAAAAAATGGGGTAAAAATATTTTATCATGCCACTCGACGTGTCCTGTAAAAACATAAGCGTTTATTCAACCCGGATAAACAATACCCGGACTAAAAATTCAATTGAGGGGTAAAGCATCAATACTATTACGCGGTCGAGCCACGCTTCGCACAATTAAGTACGACGGTGGTAACTGAATTATTTAGCCGCCAGCCACCCGGATGTCCGGCTTCCAATAATCCGGACAATCCGGATGTGGGATGCGAATAGTGGACGCGTAACTTTGTTACCAACCAAATTAAAATCTCGCCGATTTGAGAATTGCTTTTGACGCGTGAATTACCGATTTTGCAAAACAATTTTGCATATAGTTCCAGCGACGAGTTTCTATAAGTAATGATAGCTTATATATTCATACCCCTCAATACGATTCCCTGTTTCGCAGGTGACACATACAATCATATAACACTAACATCCAAGACAGAAACATTTTTTTATGTGATACAGTTACGGAATGAGCCGACAGCCCACCTATTGTTAAGTGGTAACCGCTGCCTATAACAACCGATGTGACTTGGGTCCTTCCTTACTAGGTACGACAAGACCCAAGCATCTTATACGCCCGTAACTCTGTGACGTGTAGGAATGTCTCATGTGCCTGTAATTTCACCGGCAACCACACCATTCAAAGTGGAACACAGTAACACGAATGCTTTATTGCTTGGCGGCAATGTACATGGTGGCAGTACTTCCCGGACAAAGTTAGCGTGAGTTCTACTGCTTTTTAATAAATCTGAAGAGATGAGATTTAAGAGATTAAGATTCATGTTTAATCATGAAATGGCCGCAACTGCAACATATTATTTCAAGTAAGAAAGAAAGAAAGAAAATCTTTATTTGTAGCTACTAAAGATACGATAGCACAATACTTAAATTAATAACATAACGTTAGTACATTTATGAAACTAAGACCATTACTTTTGGTGGTGCCTGCCTGTACTCAAACCTGCGACATTTCAATTGAAAGTACCACTCAGCCACCGTGCTTTCACAACTCATTTGGAGTATTTACCGGTTTAATCTCTTTTCGCAAGTCGATTAATGTAATTAGTTCCCTCAAGTCAGGTTTAGATCCGGGGGAGAGTGGAGCGGCGTTTACAATGCGCGGGTCCGCCATTGTTGCAGAGGTTACCAGGGCTTCTATTCGCTTTTATATCTGTGGTTAATCTGTTCTATAAGTGCCTGTGGCAACAGACAGGGACGTTAAGAAGGATAAGTAGTTGCGTTATTTTATAAGTTTCTAGCTGTTGCCCGCAACTTCGCGTGGAATTCGGTTTTATCACGCACCCCTATTTTACCCCTTGGAAAAGTAGCAAGTTACTCCTTGTTACATCAGCTATCTGCCAGTGAAAGTCCCGTCAAAATCGGTCCAGCCATTTCAGAGATTAGCCGGAACAGACAGACAAAAATTGTAAAAAGTGTTTTGGTATATGTACCGTGTATAAATCCATATGCACTTAGTTAAAAGCGGTTATTTTAATATTACAAACAGACACTCCAATTTTATTTATTTGTATAGATATTTCTCCAGTCATCAGCAAACAGGTCATATAGGAGTGCGCGGTAGAGCTGAGTGAGTTGAGCGCAACGGGCAATAGAGACCGTGGTGGCCTAGTGGTACTGACCCCGAGTTTCAATCCAAAGGTTGCCGGTTCAAATCCCGATGTACACCTATAACTTTTTAGCTTGAAAGATTTATGTGCGCAATACTAAGTTTTCAAGGAAATCATCGCGAGGTAACCGACATGTCCTAGAACTAAAAATTCGAAGTGTGTCAAGTGCACGAAAGGAGCCTCATTGAGGCGCACTTAAATCATTTCACTCGTGACCAGTGATTCGAATAGATTAAGACTCCGGCTATCAGGAATTTAGACGCCATATTTTCTTTTACCCATTTTATGGTTCTCTCAATATACAACCACTTCAAATCTTAATAAAACTTTTACGACCTCTGTTGTTTCACGAACAGTCCGCAACATGAACCCGCTACCCCTCCCCTCCGTAGGTAATCGTTGGTCACACGTCCGATCAATTTGGCCGCGAGTCCGCGACCGTCTCCCGACGTCCCGTAGCGGCTAGACATCTTGCGTTTCGTAGATAGTAAATTGCATTCGGATTTCGCGCATGAAGTTTCCAAAGATGATATCTTCGCTGTGTCTTAGATTCTGTGGGAGCGATGTATGAAAGGGTGTCTTGTTATTAATTTGTTTCATTTGGGATATCAATTTAATGGACATTATCATAATTGTATCCAATTTATTGGGCATTAACGTTATGTATATAGTAATAATAAATAATATTGTTGGACAATTCACACAGCGGCATCTAGCCGCAAACTAAGCATAGCTTGTATCATGGGAACCAGACAACTGATACAATACATATATACTTTTTGTAAATACATACATTATATTACATATTAACACTCAGACACACGACAAACATAACATAAGGTAATATTACTTAGGATGATTGTATCAACGCTTGAGCATGTCTGATGATCGATTTATGTCGCTGCGAGACGCTTCGTACGGCGCGATGTCTAGATGTTTCGGTAGATTCCTGTACCCGGATGGTGACAATGGGGACCGGAGAACCGCAACACCGACAATTGCAATATATCTACCGTTTTGTGTTATAAGTATAAGTGTAAGTATAGTAGTATAAGTGTTATATGTAAGTTAGTGGTAGTATAAGTATAGTAGTATAAGTGGTAAATGTATGTAACTTTTTTATGTGATCTAGTACCTAAATTATAATTATTTCGTTATTCTTTATGGAAATAAGTACATTATGTGTATAATATGATTTTTTTGGCATGTAACTGATATTAACAATTTGGCTTTGGTTCTTATAACTTATAAGGGCCCAAGTCTTATTGTTTTTGAGTGGAGGATACCGCTTATCAGGTGGGCCATCTGCTTGGTCCCTAAAATAGTTCACCATAAAACGGGTAGCTAAGTTACTTTATCTCTCCAAGCCTAACATTAAAAGCTTTTTCCCCACAAAAATATCCTTACAATCGTAAAGCGAACACATTCCAATCGCAAATTTTCCTTTGCGGGTCCCGTACTTCCGTTCGTATTGATTTATGCGAAACCCTATTCAAGAGAATTATAAATCAATAGAAGTGAATCTGAGCATAATTGTGATGCTATCTGGAGTTATTCTTCAATTAGTCCATCGAAATACAAAAAAAAAATAGTGGTGATTCCTACCAAAATAGGTAAAAATAAATAAATAAATTATGTATTTTGCTCTGGCTAGAGAACAAAAACCCTTATTACTTCTGTTATGTTTCACGTAAAAGCGCCTACCCTCCAATTTATTTATTTATTCGAATTATTTAAAAATTAATATAGTATAGCATAGTATAGCAATTAATTAAAAAATCAGTGCGCCATGATGTCCAAAAGAAATTCAAAGACAAAAACATACAAACCCAATAAACACCATACAATTTCAATAAATACTAAGACATTATGCTTGAAATAGCCACACTGTCAGTCATCTCACAATTCATTCTCTGCACACTTCAGACCAATGCGCATCGCACTCTGGAGATGAGAGAAGATAATTCAAGCTAACCTTGCCGTAACTTACCGTAACTTATGTACTTTCTACACTACTCAAGTAATCTATAATATTACCAATCACAAAACCAAAATCTTACCCGATAAAAACCTTCCCAACGATCATATTGCAAACATCGGAGATTTGTAATACGAATCTATTCAGCACGACTTAACAAACTCTGTACGAAACTTGAACCGTTCGATAACAAATATCGATAAATCAAACACGTGAAAAACTTGGAACACAATATTTTTACTTTTATTTCTTTCTTTTTATATTTTGTGTGAAATAAATGTTATTTATCGTTCACAATTTACGATCTCTGAATAGAGCTCCACGAAATATCGCTTCTAATATATTTATATCTCACGCTTCAACAGTGGAATTGACAGGAGTCCTAATTGAATTCCCCGCAAAGAATTCAAAACTAATATTATACACGATCTGTTCTGGATCCAATTTGGCCTTTGCCGCTGTCTTATTATGTCTACATTTGCTATGATACATAGATAAAGTAGTATGCGGTGTAAAACTGTATTTTGAGTTACTTATAAGAGTAACAAATAAAAATAAAACTATTCTATTCTATTCTATTTCTATTCTAACTATGTGCGACTTAAATAAATAAATATATATTGGTGGCTATTTCACACAGCGCCAAACTAAGCTTAGGTTGTACATGAGAAATAGATATATAAATGCTTTTTGCTGTAAAAAGTATTATACAAATGTTAACACCCAGACAGAACACATCTACGTAAGCCACACAAATGTTTGTCCTGGGTCGTCCCGAAATCGAACCCACGGCCTATAGTGCACAAGGCAGAGATTCTACCAACCTGTGAGTCAAATGCAGTCCTGTCCCACCTCCCCCCACATTTTTATGGGCAGAGGATGCTTAAGATCAGTTCGGCTCTCAGCTCGTTCCATCACTTACTTGGAAAAAGGTCCGTAACGAATAAAAACACCAGTTTACCTACATTGGTGTAATCTTGTACCTTAATCACCCAAAACCCCCAAACTTTTTATTTACCCCCCATTTCCCCCTCTTTCCGCCTCCACCAACAACGTAACCAGCGGTTAGGGAAATCTGTGGTTTAATGAGGGACATTTACACCAGGTGGGAAGGTTAAAAAATATGGGTATCCTGACTAGAGCAGGGAAAAGTTGAGAGCCGGAATATATTTGTTTATATAACCGGTCAACTCAAGGTGCAAGCATACACAATAATTGTTTGATATTATGGATGGACACGTTGCATAAAAATTGCCACCTTCCGAAGCTATATATAGCGTATCATCTTTTTATGGAATTTTGCGAAAAAAAAGGAAGGCCTCCTTTAGGGTTTTATTGTTTGTTCTTTCCCATTTAAGGTCGGACAGGGTTTGGATCGGCGTCAAACTTAGCGATAATTACGCGTGACTTTATGTTTTGAATTTATTGACGTTAGCAAACTATTTGTTTATGAATTCTATGGAAATAGTTTTTGACTTTGTGGGTGATCCAATACAAGACAATAGAATAAAAATACTGGCTATTGATAGTTGATTAATGTCTCTATGTATAATCTACTACTGTTTAGCTTAGCTGTAAAAAAGTGGATGGCGAGTCGTGCAAGAACGCTTCTAACCAACCGCGAAGTTGTGTTTAATTTTGCCGGAGAAAGGATAAAAAGCCGGACATATTAGACTCTATTTGTATTATTTTTCACGTCTGGCTATATATATGATATTCTTGTGTGTAATTTGCTGAATAAACGCGTGTTTCCCTCGCCTTGATGGTAATGGTACAACTTTACTCAAAAGGGTATTTTTGCTTTACATTATTGTGAGAATAAATTACTTAGCTTAGATATAACGAGATGGTAAATCCTAATATTATAAACGTGAAAGTTTAGTATGGATGTTTGTTACTCTTTCACGCTCAAACGGTTGAATGGATTTGGATGAAATTTGGTACCAAGATAGCTTATATCCTGGCTTAACACGTAGGCTACTTTGATCCGGGAAAAGTGCAGTGTTCCCGTGGGTTGACTTACTCACCGCGGGGAATACCGCGGGGCGCAGCTAGTATTATTATATTCGTTCGTCTATTCTACATGAAATATTGTAAATCATTAGACAAGACATGTTTTAAGTCATTCTTAAACTTATTAGGTTGCTTCAGGATGAAATTACTAATAATATAACATAAATATGTTAGAGAAACCATTCACGCAAAGTTGAATTCAATTCTTCTTCTTCTTCGAGTCACCGGTTCTGTCGAACCAGTGTGGTGAAAGGATTGTAAGTGCGCCTCAAAGAGGCTCCTTTCGTGCACTCGACACATGTCTTCGAATTTTTAGTTCTAGGACATGTCGGTTTCCTCACGATGTTTTGCTTCACCGTTTTGAGAACGTGGTATTGCGTACATAAATCTTTCAATCGAAAAACTCATAGGTGCATTTCGGGATTTGAACCGGCGACCTCCGGATTGAAACTCGGGGGTCAGTACCGCTAGACCACCACGCTCTCACAAATTGAATTTGAATTTTCAAAATTGAAAAATTGAAATTGTTGAATTCAATGATTGCGCCAGATTAATTATGCTATTTACTTTCGTGGAAGTACTGCCCACATACCCATTTCTGCCTCGATGCACTGTAATGCATGTTTGAAATGTGTGGTTACATTACACACACATGAGACCTTACACTCACGTGTCCGTGCATACGATGCGACTTGGGTGTTGTCGTACCCAAGTAGGGGAGGACCCAAGTCGTATTGTTTTGATTGTTATTGTTAGTTGTATTATTTGTTACTAGCTGTTGTCCGCAACTTCGTCCGCGTTGAATTCGGGTTTATCACGCACCCCTATTTTACCCCTTGGAAAAGTAGCTTAAGTTACTCCTTGTTACATCAGCTATCTGCCAGTGAAAGTCCCGTCAAAATCGGTCCAGCCGTTTTAGGGATTAGCCGGAACAAACAGACAGACAGACCGACAAAAATTTTAAAAATGTTTTTTTGTTATATGGACCGTGTATACATCTATATGCACTTAGTAAAAAGCGGTTATTTTAATATTACAAACAGACACTCCAATTTTATGATTTGTATAGATGGGCAGAGGTTACCACTTAACACTAGGTGGGCCACCTACTCGTTCAGTAACGTTACAGCAGAAAATATCGAAAAACATGAAATTATTTACACCTTAAAATGACATCCCGTTATAACCAAAAAGGACACGATTTCTAAATAATTTAAGTAAATAAAAGCATGCCCGAAATTTGCTAAAGTCAAATTCTTATATATATCTGAAACGTCACGGTATTTAACGCGACCTTTGTCAACTTCCCCGGGATTTCCTCTGAGTTTTCAATGAAAACTCGGGCTTAATGCAAATATCTCGGCCCTTTGTAAATGCTTTTAATGCCGCTCTGAATATTATCTGCGGCGCAGCTGAAGCTCTCGAAAGCATTAGCTTGATGTATAGCTTTCAAAAGCTCACTTAGATTAGCTTTACACCTGTGTGGTCGTTATTTTTGTTTAAATATTTTGCCTAGCTGCATGGCTTAGGGCTATCTGATAGTGTTTTAACAGTACTAGAACTTATGCCAAGTTCGTCCGGGGAAATACTGCCACCATACCTATTTATGCCGCCAAGCAGTAATGCATTCGCGTTACTGTGTTTCGGATTGGAAAATGTAGTTGCTGATGAAATTACAGGCACATGAGACATTCCACCTTCAAGTCTCAGAGTTAGGAACGCGTACGGTGTGACTTGGGGCTTGTCTTACCTAAGTAAGGTATTATAAATTACAAATGATATAAATATTATATCATTTGTAATTTTATATTGTGGAGTCAATTTTTTTTCATTCTTCTTTATTTCTAAGGGAAGACCTAATTCTTGTTGTTCTTGTAAGAGATGTTAACACCAGGTGGGCCATCGGCTCACTCAGTAGCTTGATCACATTAAAAACTCTTGATCCCTTACGTATTTTTTGTTATATGTGCTATTGACGGAGACATATGAATATATATTAATGTGTATACTTCCGAACTAGAAGTTTGCCAAACTCATTGAGTTGTTTGCATCAGAGCTAGCAAGGGGAGGGTAGGGTAGGGTAGGGTAGGGTAGGGTAGGATACACGTGTTCGCAAACATTTACCTGAGGTCCTAATATTTGAGTTTTACATGCCAACAGGGAACTTTGCATGCGTAACATATACAGGGTGTAACAGGAATATTACAGAACATTTTTGTATGCCATTCCGAAATATGCTGCTGTTATTCTGACAAAGATTTCATACATATCCTTGTTTAGACTGGCCTCATATCTCAGTTGGTAGTAACGTTTCCTTCTGCGCTTTAGGTCGTGGGGTCGATTCCCATCCAGTACAAAGATTAGTGTGACGAACATAGATTTTTGTTCTGTATCTGGTGTTGATATGTATTTACAAAAAAAAGGATTATATCAGTTGTCTGGTTCCCATGATAAACTATTTACTTAACTTACTTTGAGGCTAGATGGCGCTGCGTGAAATGTACAACATTTTTTATTTTTTTTAATGTTTAATTTTGGGGCTAGCTGGAATGAAATGTCGGCCAATATATAAATAAAATCCGTTTATGCCTTATTTTGGCGGTATTTTGGCACTAAGCCATTTGTAAATCGATATTGTAGGTACGCTTTCAAATACATAATGCTAGATTATTAGTAATAAATACTTTTAAATATCTTGTGTCCATCTTGTATTCTATATTTCTTGTATCTTCCCTTGTCTACTTGTCGACTTGTATGACATACTTAGGAATGGTAAGAAAATATTGGCTGAGTTACTCGTGGGATAACACGATATTGTTACCCGCAAAGCTAAAAGGGGCTTATGACTGCCTACCCCTTCGGGAATAAACGAGGTATGAATGTAACTTCTCTTCTCCAATAGTTCAGAAAAGACCCATCTATTTCTACGCTCCAAACAGCTGGGTAAGGTCTGTTAACTTAAACCCTAGGGATAAAACTATAACTAACTTTAACTAGTATACCCTTCCTAGTTGTAGCTTCGCTTTAAGTAATTTATGTTATGTTTCTCTTACTTTATTCTCTTGGTACCTTTATATATTGTTCAGTATTTTCATACATACTTTATGTGTCTTGCATGGACGGATGTTAGTTACTCAATCACACTTCTTAAATAAAATAATAATGTCTTCAAATAATTGTAAAATTTTGCTCAAAATTATTCATATACTGTAAACACTCGCAATGTGCACATACGAGGCTATGCTCTTGAGACGCGGGGTTTGGTCGTTGGGGTAGACACTGTGCCACCTGAGATACAGTTTATACTAGTTCGGGGGCCAGTGTATACCTCCAATCTACCTCCGTGCTCAAGAGCATAGTTCTTGCATTAGATTAAGTCTGACTGGGCCTCATAGCTCAGTTGGTTAGTAACCCTACCTTCTGCGCTGTAGGTCGTGGGTTCGATCCCCACTCAGAACAAACATTTATGTGACATTTGTAACATTGATGTTTGTTCTGTGTCTGGGTGTTAATATGTATTATAATTGTTTGTATTTACAAAGAAAAAGTATATTAGTATGTATATCAGTTGTCTGGTTCCCATGACACAAGTTATGCTTATCTTACTTTGGGGCTAGATGGCGCTGTGTGAAGTGTCCACCATTATTTATTTATTTATTTATTTTATTTATTAAGTTATTTTTATTTTAGTTTAAGGTTGTCTGGAAGAGATCGTCTACCACGATAAGACCGCCTATTGAATCCACAGCAAAAGTACTATTAGTATTAAGTTTCACCCGTCTCTCCAATAAAGAATTATTATTAGATGAAATTTGCCACAGAGATAGACTGTAGTATGGAAAAGCACGTAGGCTACTTTTTATCCTGGATAGTGATTCCCACCCGGGATAAACAATTGTATGACGAATAGATGTTTGTTCTGTGTCTGGGTGTTTATATGTATGTATTTGCATAAAAAATGGTATTATATCAGTTGTCTGGTTCCCATGCCACAAGCTATGCTTAGCTTACTTTGGGGCTAGATGGCGCTGTGTGAAATGTCCACCAATATTTATTTATTATACAAAACCGGCTCAAGTGTAACATTTAAAAAGTGTTACGGGGAACATTACTTCGGACGTGACGCAAAGAGCAAAGTTCCGTCAAAGTATAAACATGGCCATATTTTCCGCCACTTTATCCCACACTTAAAGCGGGCCGAGGAAATCGTCTTTTATCTGTCTGAGGAATATAAATTTCAATTTTAGAGGACGGCGGCTCCTGTGAATACTTTAGTAGGTTTATTCGAAAATTTGTTTAATGCTTTTTGTAAGCTAAAGTTTGATGGACTTCAAGGATGAAACGTTACAAAAATAGCACCTTGGTTGTGACCAAATAGATTGATCGATTCTACGATCGATTATAGTACGATATCTTTCGACGTCGATTGCCAGTTTTACCAAACCAATGCAAATAGTGACGTCAAATTGACCCCATTCTACCATCGATTAATGTGTGGTATAATGAAGGATCAGTATCGATGCTGTGGCATACAAGTTTTTGTCTGTGGCAACATCTTAAAGCCTCCAAATTGAGTAAAACAAACAAAATTAGTAATTACAGTATATAACAAAGTTGACTGGCCTGACAGCTCACTTGGTAGTAACCATGCCTTCTGCGCTTTAGGTCGCGGGTTCGATTCCCACGCAGGACAAACATTTGTGTGACGAACGTGGGTGTTTGTTGTGTTTGGGTGTTGATATGTATAATATGTGTATGAAGTATATAAGTTGTCTGGTTCCCATGATACAAGCTATGCTTAGCTTACTTTGGGGCTAGATGGCGCTGTGTGAAATTTCTACCAATATTTATTATTATGGAATAATCTTGTTTCAGCCACATTACAAGAACAGCGAGCTGGCTCCCACCAGCCGAGAGCTGGCCGGTCTCCAAGGACGGCAGCGCCAGCAGCAGCCAGACTCCGGAAACTGAGGACCTGCCCTACGGATGGGAACAGGCCTTCGATGGACGAGGGAAGTCTTATTACATCAAGTGAGTTCAGCCAGTCTGGTGGTTTTTTAAGACAGATAATAAACAATTTCCAAGGCCGTAGAAAAACAAATTTGTTGCAACGAGACGAGCAGATGGCGCACCAGATGTTAAGCGCTATCTTTTGCCCAAAAAGAACACAAACGTCTCATGACCCGAGACCTAATTTTATACTCTTCACACAAAGAAGAGAGTAATAGAGCACTACCCTTCTTTTTAATCGGACGTCATATATGATATACTAGCCCGCAACTTCGTCCGCGTGGAATTCGGTTTTATCACGCACCCCTATTTTACCCCTCGGTAAAGTAGCCTAAGTTACTCCTTGTTACATCAGCTATCTGCCAGTGAAAGTCCCGTTAAAATCGATCCAGCCATTTCAGAGATTAGCCGGAACAAACAGACAGACAGATAGACAAAAATAGTAAAAATGTTGTTTTGGTATATGTACCGTGTATAGTTAGTGCTTAGTTCGTCCGGGGAAGTACTGCCACCATGCCTATTTCTGCCGCCAAGCAGTAACGCATTCATGTTACTGTGTTCCGATTGGAAAGGTGTGGTTGTCGGTGAAATTACAGGCACATGAGACATTCCACCCACACGTCTCAGAGTTACGGGCGCATACGATGCGACTTGGGTCTTGTCTTACCTAGTAGAGTAGGGAGGTAGGACCCAAGTTGCATTGGTTGTTATGGGCCGAGGTTACTTAACACCAGGTGGGCCGTCGGCTCGTTCTGTAACTGTCTCACATAAAAAAGCGATTATTTTAATATTACAAACAGACACTCCAATTTTATTTATTTGTACATATAGTTATGTTACACGCGTATGTCTCCGCAGTCACGTGAACAAGACGACTACGTATGTGGCACCGGAGGGGTGTTCGTGCGATTCCCCGCCCGCCCCCCGCGACGTGGTGCTCGCGCGGCATTCGGACCTCGGGTTCGGGTTCGTGGCCGGCTCCGAGAAGCCGGTGCTGGTCCGGTTCGTGACAGACAACTCGCCGAGTGTCGGGAAGGTGATTTGATTTCGTCTTTATGCGGTGAATAAGTAATGCCACGGGAACACTGCACTTTTCCGGGATCAAAGTGGCCTGTGTGTTAATCCAGGATATAAGCTATCTTGGTACCAAATTACATCCAAATCCATTCAGCCGTTTGAGCGTGTAAGAGTAACGAACATCCATACATACTCTCACGTTTATAATATTAGTAGGATTTATTTAAATTACACAGGGAGCTTAAAGATCAATCCATAGTGCCCAAACGTTAGGTTTCCATAATAAATAATATATACAAATTAATAGTTAGATAAGTCTTTGAAAAACCATTTGGTTTTTGACAGAAACAGTGAAGAGAATAGGAGAAAACTGAATAAACTATGAGTATGCATATCTACGTAACAAAGTAGGAGTTTGGATATCGATTCAAGATGACGGAAAAGGTAATAAGATATTTTAACTAAGTGTATCTTTTAATTTTTTCCAGCTGGAACCTGGTGACCAGATCCTGTGCGTCAACGGAGAAGACGTCAGTTTAGCTGCCCGCGAGCACGTTATATCAGCTGTGCGAGCATGCACTGAACAGGTCACTACTATTTTATGTTATATCTCTTTACAACTTTTTTGAAAAGTGTTGAAAAGAGACATGACAGGCCTCACGGCTCAAGAATCTTTAATATGATAAAGCTACTGAACGAGCTGATGGCCCACCTGATTTTAAGTGGTAACAGCCGCCCATAGACAACAGCAATACGACTCGAGTCCTCTCCACCAAAGTGCGAGATGACTCAAGTCGCATTTCGTTGCATCCATCACCCCGAGACGGGGATGTTACGTCTCATGCGCCTGCAATTTCACCGGCACCCACTCCCTTCCACCGGAACACAGCAACACGAGTGCATCACTGCTTGGCGGCAGATTACCAGGTGTGGTGGCAGTACTTCTCCGGGTGAACTTAACACAAGTTCTACTGCTACTGTGGGTTGTTTCTTGCGCACCACCCGGGGGACACGTGTAGGGTTATCACCTGCGGACGCGATCAACGTGGGCCCCCCTTACATGTTATGTAAAATTTGTTCTTTATTTCCACCAGGTGACGTTACGCGTCTGCCAGCCAGCCAGGACCGGCAACCCTACCAGAAGATCCGCCCTGCTGTCGGCTGCGAAGAGGGCGCGGCTGCGCGCCCGCCCGCCCCGGGTGCGGTTCGCGGACTCAGTGCAACTGAATGGAGCACCTATGTACCCTGTATGTACACCTTACTAGCTATTGACTGGCCTCACAGCTCAGTTTGTAACTCTGCCTTCTGAGCGGTCGTGGGTTCAATTCTCGCCTAGGACAAACAATTATGTGATGTTTGTTCTGTGTCTGGGTGTTAATATGTATTTATATGTATGTATTTACAAAAAAGTAAATGTATTCTATCAGTTGTCTGGTTCCCATGATACACATTATGCTTAGCTTATTTTGGGGCTAGATGGCGCTGTGTGACACGTCCACCAATATTTATTGGTGTGCTAGCAGCGTTTATGACTTATATTATTCAGGTTTCAGGTTCAGGAATTAGCTGTTCTAGTCTCTAGTATCCCCACAGCTGACTAAAATTCCAGATTCAGTATTTCGGTTTGATTATTTGCCTAAAGTCAATAATAAAAACATAGTAATTACTTTGTAAGTTTGCGTTTTGCATCAAAAATCCTCATAATTTCGAATTACGCATCAAAAATAACATGTAAGTTTCTACTGAAAAAAAACTACTTTTGCCATTGTTTGCCAAGATGGCTGCTTCAAAAAGAGGACAAAAAATAATAATTTTCTACTCAAAGTACTCACTTTCTACTCCACAAGCACGCGGGCGAAACCGCTGGCAAAAAAACAGTATCTACCTAATAAATATGGAACTGGAAACTCTTTAATAGAATTTATCATTTTAATATTTCAGCCATCGGCCTTCTCTCTCGGCGACCTCTGCCTTCCACCGATGGCGAACGTTCTAAAAGTATTCCTCGAGAACGGACAGACCAAATCCTTCAAATACGATACGACGACAACCGTGGCAGACGTCGTCACCAGCCTCAAGGATAAGCTGTGCATCACCGCCGAGGAGCACTTCAGTCTGGTGGTGGAACACGTGAAGAGTCTGAGGAGGAATAAGTTGACGCTGCTGGATTCCAAGGAGTCTTTGGCGAGGGTAAGTTCAGCTCAGTACTGCATATAGTAATCATAATCAATCATAATAAAAATTATGTATTACAGTTATGGGACGAGCCGAAAGCCCACCTGGTGTTAAGTGGTAACCTCGGCCCATAACAACCGATGCGACTTGGGTCCTCCCCTACTAGATACGACAAGACCCAAGTCGCATCGTATGCGCGCGTAACTCTGAGACGTGTAGGTGGAATGTCTTATGTGCCTGTAATTTCACCGGCAACCACACCTTTCAAACCGAAACACTGCACACATGCTTGGCGGCAGAAAAGAGCATGGTGGCAGTACTTCCCCGGACGAACTTGGCGAGAGTTCTACTGCTCTTAAATTGTGCATGCCATTTCCACTCGCTTTATTTATTTCATTCGGATACTCATTAACTTACATCTATTGTAGCCAAAAACGTCATGATAGCTAGGTTTTATGATAACACATTACAGGTAATTAAAAAACGAATACATTGGGCCGAAAGTTGATGCAGATTATTATTAAAATTGTCTACATCTGGCAGCTGAGAGCTCATTGCTTGAGTAGTGTTAGTGCATGTGATGTCGGGGCGTATTGCGCTATTTTAGTGCGCACAGGAGGAGGTACGAAAAAACGCCGCGAGCGCGCAGCTACTGATCGGGCACATTAAGGTTGCATATCGACAAAGCAGTCGGGTTATCTATCTTATTTCTTAGGAGCAGAATATAGTGCATTAACGCACTTTTCCTGCGAGTTTCAAGCGTACCTACCCACCCTCTGGCAAACGCATCTATTTTAGATTTTGATTATGGTAATACCTTCCAGAAAGTTATAAAATCGTAGAAATATTACCACTAGGTTTGATTAAAACAAACGTAAATTGGTGATTTCAGATTGCTGCAAGGCCTGGCTCCCACAAAATGCGCTGTCTCTTCCGAGTAGTCTTCATGCCAACATCGGCCGCAGAACTTGCGCAGCGAGACCTGGCTGCACTTGACTACCTCTACCTGCAGTGCTGCAACGACGTGGCTCAGGAGAGGTTCGCACCAGAACTGCAGCCCGATGTGGCTTTGCGACTAGCAGCCCTGCACATGCACCAACATGCGCTGGCAAATAACATGTCACCGGCGAAATTGACCGTGAAGGCTGTGGAGTAAGTATTAACCTCCTTTACCTATAGACCAATACCTCTGTCGCTCTTTGCATTTACAGTTATTTGGTTGTATTGGCAACTCTAAAATGACCGTGAAGGCTGTGGAGTAAGTATTAACCTCCTTTAACTATAGACCAATACCTCTGTCGCTCTTTGCATTTACAGTTATTTGGTTGTATTGGCAACTCTAAAATGACCGTGAAGGCTGTGGAGTAAGTATTAACCTCCTTTAACTATAGACCAATACCTCTGTCGCTCTTTGCATTTACAGTTATTTGGTTGTATTGGCAACTCTAAAATGACCGTGAAGGCTGTGGAGTAAGTATTAACCTCCTTTAACTATAGACCAATACCTCTGTCGCTCTTTGCATCTACAGTTATTTGGTTGTATTGGCAACTCTAAAATGACCGTGAAGGCTGTGGAGTAAGTATTAACCTCCTTTAACTATAGACCAATACCTCTGTCGCTCTTTGCATCTACAGTTATTTGGTTGTATTGGCAACTCTGAAATGACCGTGAAGGCTGTGGAGTAAGTATTAACCTCCTTTACCTATAGACCAATACCTCTGTCGCTCTTTGCATCTACAGTTATTTGGTTGTATTGGCAACTCTGAAATGACCGTGAAGGCTGTGGAGTAAGTATTAACCTCCTTTACCTATAGACCAATACCTCTGTCGCTCTTTGCATCTACAGTTATTTGGCTGTATTGGCCACTCTGAAATTAGCTATAAACACCCAAATCTATTCTCTCTTTCATTTTTTATTTAATGATAATTGACTTTTGCAGTTAACTTCAAAGTTGTCACGCCACTATCCTTCGCCAGAACTGTGCTTTGCTGTATCATTTAATGTTTTCAGAAGAGAATTCGGCCTGGATCGGTTCGTCCCCAGCGGCCTGCTGGAGAGCATGAAGCGCAAGGAGTTGCGGAGACTGATAGCACACTTCCTCAAGCTGAACTCGCAGATGACCGGCAGTCAGAGGCAGTTGACACAGTTGCAGGTATGCATGTTGTACGGAAATAAACCATTTGATGATGTGGTAACAAGCGGCATCAGTTACTTACGGGGGGAAAAAATGCCTGCTTAATATTTTAGAAAATCTCGGTAGACACAGTTTTTTTATTGGTGGACATGTCACACAGCGCCATCTAGCCTCAAACTAAGCACAGCTTGTACTATGGGAACCAGACAACTGATAGAATACATATATCGATTTTTTTGTAAATACATACATATATATATATACAGAAAAGTTCATGATGCTGTTGTTGTTCTTATGATATGTTTACTTGCAGGCTAAGCTACACTACCTGGACATTGTGGGCGGGCTGCCGAGCTACGGCGCTAAGTGCTTCAGCAGCAGCCGCCCGGAGCGAGTGCTGCTCGTCTCACCGAGATTCGGTCTCAGCCAGATACCCAGCAGGAACCATTCTGTGGTAAGTCTTTATCTAGAGACCTGGCTCCCACAAGGCAAGAATGCAGACCTACGCGAGCTTTTTACCCCGTAGGTAGTTAAGATAGTAGATTTTTGAACATCCAGTTAACAGGTTTATATCTGAGGACCCTATTGCTAAGGCTACTCCGTCCGATTGTCTGTCTGTTTGTCTATCCTATCATTTAATTACTGTTTTATTTACATTACTGATTATGTAAATATTATGGCGGATTTATAATAAACAAAAACGTAAAATTTGGAGCTATACAGTGTCCAGTTTGGTGTGATTATATTGTTAAACAATAAATATTAAAAGATGACCAATATCAATTGCAACGTTTCTCGAAAGAATGAAAAAAAATTATACTAATCTTTGACGTGCCAACCTGATCTGATATGTTTATTAACCAAAATCGTACACGAATTTGCTTATTTTTTAAAGTGTCTCTTTCTCATTCCAGCCACAATCAATAGCCTCTTTAGAAGAAGTTGAGGGCATCAGAGTGAAACGCGAGTTTTCGGGCAGCGCTGACGTCGCCATCTTCCTCCAGCGAGACCGTGTACTGGCTCTGCTAATGGACGAGCGAGATGCTACTGAGATGCCGCTGGTCATAGCTGGGTAAGATATCCACCGTTCATCTTTCATCATCCTTTAAATAATGGCGGGCTTACCTTACAGTCATATTAATTATACATTCTAAGAAGACCGAATGCATAGAGTACATGGCCCGCGTTTCAGTTTAAAAACCTTGCATTTTTATGTATTTCAGATACTATCGTCTAGCAACTGGAAAAGAGCTTAATGTTGAACTAGAAAGGGAACCAATAACAGAAGATATAGGTAAATTTATTCTCATTAATTATCTTGTCATTGAATGATGCATGCGACTTGTATCAACTTTTCCTTTCTGCTTTCAGCTCCGCCATATCTGTCTCAGCACAACGTAGTGCCGGCAAAGTGGAGCTACTTGCACTACGACGATGCAAATATACTTTCTAAGAAACATTTCGCTATCTTCAGCATGCCTCCTCCATATCATTCTACGCCAGAACAGTCTAAAGCCAATCTGGACACGAATATGAACTCTAGCATCGCTAACAAAAACCACAGCAACAACTCCAGTCCTCTAATAGGCTATGAATCTAAACAAGGAGTACTCGGACATGATGTTCATTTCGAAAAATGCAAGAGAAACGAAGACTTCAGACTCTTCGACCCCAGCGATGAGTGCTACCTAGACGACGGAATGGGTTTCGACCTTCAAAGCGTTCTGTCAATGGAACTCTTAGAGAATGCCAGCAACCCGAAATTGATTGAAGCCAAAAACGATGCAGTGCTTAGGAGAGTTGCAGAAATGCAAAAGTTGGTTGAAAATTCCGAGCAATATTTGACTGAGAATAGAGAAGCTTATCAGGATGATGCATATCATGAAGGCATACTGAGAGATGAGTTAGTAGGAAGGGAAAGTAACGTAGATCACGCGGAAAGTGATACGGAATCGAATACTAGTAGAATGTCAGCGGCAGATGATGCTCCTGGAATTTTGAAACACAGTGACTCCTTGCTACTTTTGACTGAAACAATAAACCAAGGACTGAGTGTGTTACCTCTTCCTGAACCTAGTAAAGATGATCCCAGTTCTAATTTAACTACGCGACAATCACAAGGTCTCAGCGCGATATTGAACAATTGTGGTCTTACAGACGCTCTGCTAGCTTTAAACACTGATCTTCATTCCGAAAGTGATAACGATTCACTGTATACTCCTACAAACAGTCCGATACGAAGATACCAAAATAAACCTACCGCGAACACGGCTGTGCGAACCAGTTTTGGTTTACATAGTCCCGATAATCCTCAAGATAGTAAAGAATCAAACTTAAGAGAGTATTTAAACCAGCTTAGAGAGAAGAGCAGTAAAGAAGATAACCAATTTTTCTATCAGGATGGTGATGTGGAGGTCGACGCCGAGCTTATAGATTTAACTTTGATACCTCCTCCACAAACACCTGATGAATTGGATGGCACTACACACGTGCCTCAAATTTTACCCGCTGTACCACCTTCTTTTGCCGATGAGAAGGCAAACTCTCAAGAAAACCTTGCCAATTCACCAAAAGCTAATGAACTAGAAGAATTTATTGCTAATGTTACCATACAACCACCTACAGTTAGAGTGACACCGGCAGTAGAGCTTACGCCAGAAGAAATTTTATCATACATCATTCCACCACCACCAGGATCGAATTCATCTACTTTGGATAGAGATCAAGTTAGTTACGTTAATAAAACTCAAGTAACACAAGCTAAGAACGAACTAAATAAAAATGGCGACGTCAAAACTTCAAATGGTGATGTTGTAAGAGGGACATTGAGCGTAAGTGAGATTAGAAATATGTTTTCTTCGAAAAGTTTGAGTGATGCTAGAAATAGTTTACTGTTGAAAGAAAAGAGTAAAGTTGTACAGGGAAAGTCAGATTCATCGAAAGGTAAAAGAAAAAGTGTTACGAGTGACAAACAATCGAATGGCAATGCACATGTGATCGAATACCCTACAGTTGAAAGGAAAAGTATGTTTTCATGTTGTACAAAAGACAAAAATAAAAGTGATGATAGTAGCGAGGAATCTGAAAGAGTAGAATCGCAATTACAAAACTCCGATTCTATGCCTGATGTATGTGAAATTAGACCACCGCCCAGAAGAAAAAGTATAGAAATCAAAAAACCTCCAGAGAGACCTCCAAAAATACCTCCCGTACCAACCCCAAGACCGAGATCGAATTCTTTCACTTGCACGAACAATGAACTAACCACCGTCGAAATACCCAATAGCCATTTCAGCACGCTAAACAGTAGAAAATTGAACTACAAAGTCGTTTGCGACATCAACGAGCAGCAAATGCAAAGCCCTCCCCAACTGCCTCCCAGATTAGAAAACAGAGTCCTTTCACCGCCACCTCCTATATTGCTCCCACCAAAAAAGCCTCCACTGCCACCAGTTCCAAGCATTGAAGTGCTGCGACTGAAGAATGCCAAGCTATCCCCGGTCAGAAACCCTGAACAGAGGCTAGCAAGCATTGGATCCCCGCATTTTCAAAGAAACTTGAACACTTACAGAAACCTCGAAATCGAGAACAGACTGACTGACGAGGAATGCCAGACCCTACGATTTTCTCCGAGCTACAGTTCCATGACGCTACAGAACCGGCATATGAGATCCAACTCCGAAACTAAGAACACTATTCTGAAGAATAAAGAAATGTCGACAGCGCTGTCCCTCTGTTCTCCGAAAATGAACAGGAGATTCAGCAATCGACCGGATTTGCTGAACGGTGCAGCGGGGAACGACCAGAAAGTTTTCAGTCCTCCGTTCGACAGGAAGTCTTTCCAAGACAGTGCGAGTCCTACTCCAAAAGTCCAAAACCATGTGAGGTTCAAGGAAGATGTGAAGCCGGATTTGGACGATATCCCGACTCCACCTTCACCGCCTACGGTGAAGTTTCCGGAGTTCCAGGCGGGGAACAACGGCCACGTATCTATAGAGAACCTGCTGTGTAAGACTGAGGTGGCAGTAGATGGACTACTGCAGAGGCTGCACCAGGTCGCGCAGAAATGCTCGCATCAGCACGCGCACGGCGGCGGGGAAGATATTGATGAAATTAAATTTCAGGTAACTATTATAGCGCCACATTAAGCGACTTGGCCCCCATAAGATATTGGTTTGTTTTTTCGTTTATTGTGGCATTGCCTTCAGATATTACATTACCATTTGTTAGACTTTTTAAGTATGACACTGATAAGCTCTCCTTGGTTTATCAAGCGTATGTTATGCAGTATGCAGTAAAAAAATGGAAGCATAATTAAGTCATTGGCAATATAGGTTACTTACCGTGAACATTTGGACTGAAGGCTTCAATTCTATTTGACAGAATTACAGTTTGCTCCAGGTTCCATCCGTTTCGTTGATGAACCTGCTTAGTTATAATTCATCTGAAAGGCCACAAATATCCTTATCGTGCGCGTGCGGCGCTCACCTGATCGCCGAATCAAATTTGGCAACCGCATCAGATATCGTGTGATGCGAAAATTAGCCTCAGTTTTTTTATAAATTTATTCCATTCTCGTCTCTAATGTATATTAAATAAGTGAGGTAATCGTGTGTGGGTTGCAGCGCGCGCGCAGCGAGCTGACGTCGTGCGCCGTGTCGCTGGTGGGGGCGTCGCGCACGCTGGTGGGGGCGCTGGGGGGCACGCACGCCGCCGCCGCGGCCGCGCTCGCGGATTGTCTCACGCCGCTACGAAGACTGTCTGATCTCGCGCAGGTTTGACTTGAAATTTTGTTAATAGGCCACGATATAATTTAGCTACAGTATTAACATTTTTAGCCTATTACTAACTGGGTCATAGCTCGGTTGGTAGTAACGCTGCCTTCTAGGCTGTAGCGCTAGTAAACTATACCTACTTAATTTTTTTTATTAATGTTAAATCTTTCTTAAAATTGTGACAGCTTAGATTTATTAATAAAAAAAAATACAGGAAGATTATTATGACCCAAACACTCATCATTGAAAAAGATATAACCTCGAAAACTTCATACTGTTAATTTAGATTTTATAAAAACTAATGAACATGTAATTTGTTTCAGGCATTAGGGCGTCATACTTCGTCACCGTTGCAAACGCGCAACCTCGTGCTTCGCGTGCATGACGTCACAGCTGCCTTCAAGGAGCTCGCCGGGGCAGAAATGGCTGAAATCATCCACGAACACAACGCCAAGAAATCTCAAGCACAAAGTAAAGACTCTACATTAGAAGGTCAACTCGCTCTCCGCGCGGAATGTTTAGCAAACGTGCTGGCAACACTACTGAGAAGTTTAAGAGTGTTCTCACCATAGACAACGTTTCGCGCCCACATTTTCAAAATGGCCGCTGTTATTCTCGTGTAATGGCTTTTTTATTCTTCTGTTAATTTCGAGATGTTACTATGAGACCAAATAAAATTAAGTTTTCATAAATTATATAGTTGGCAATGTTTGCATTAAATTCAGTTGTAGATCTGTTAATTTTAACTCACGTTGAATGTTTATATTTGTTTGTAATATAATTTTAGCGTAAATTATTTACTGGATGTTTGAATGATTAATAGATGAATTTAATTGGAATGCAAATAAAGTTATTAACAATGTATTTTAAGTGATACTAGTATCAAAGTTTAAAAGTGTTAGTTTTTGGCAATCTAGAAAAATATCAGTTATAGAAACGTTGTGTTACCATAGTTTTAAATTTCTTTCATTAAGTACATATCTATAAAAATAATATAATGTATATTTTCTACTCTAGAACGTGTGTAGGGTATAAGATGCAATTCTATTTACTCTTTGTATTCTTAAATGTTTAACAAACCATATCTTATATAATATCCCAAAATGCAGGTAGCTTAACATTAAATCATGGCAGCTAATGACGGTATTGCCAGTGTAAAAAAACATTTTGACAATGTTGCCGTTACTTTACATTATATTGTGCTAATATTATGATATTGGTGCTATTTTTTATGAAAATTGTGTACGTTTGTGATCGGTTGATGTATCCAATATCATTTTGTAAAATACTTCCGCACCAGTGATTTGAATTTCAATGTTATATATATAAGGTCGTTTTTAAAATGCAATAATTTATAGCAGCTATTATTTCTTCGCCTGTCGAGTACAATTCACTCTGTGCTGTTATCCAAAGCTTATAGGTACGAGAACCAAAGATGGTTATGATTTTATACATTCTTATTTTACCCACGTTGTCGAGCATTCCTGTTTGCATAATATATCGTGTTAACATATTCTGTAAAATATATAAAAGTTAGTACGATACACTTAATACTTATATAAATAGAGGAATCAAATGATTTACCATTCATAAGTGATAATTTACCAAAAAATTAGTAATAATAAAGATTGCTGATATTACTGGCAATATTGCCTGAGCACAATTGTTGGCCAAGTATTGCTCTGAAAATGTTGCCCGTGTGTGTTACTGCATTGCACAAATGGTTGAAATTACAAGTTAATTGCGCTTACTTAATTGTTATTAAGGGACTGACGCAATAAATCTATCATAGGTATATTTTAACCAAAACCCAAATGCTGCGGGTTTGATCCCCGGCCGGGGCAAACTCATGTGGTGATCATAAAGTGTGTTCTCTTGTCTTGGATGTTCATGTCGTTTGTTCATGCCACCTGCGACACAGGGCATATTATTGCAGTGGCACGTGTGTGTAGAAGTTTTATGGAGCCAGAATAAGTTTTAAATCCCCACATTATTATTTGTATCTTATATTATTATTATTAATTACAAATCCCTTAATAACAGAATGTGTATCGTACTAATGTATACAACTAGGTATACATTATAATACTTCCTTGTACAAGGTAACAATGTATCACACCAATTATTTATTGTTAAAAATATTAATAATAAAATGCATTTGATGTAATAAATGATAAATAACAAAATAAATTGGAATTTAACTTGTGCCGGAAATGCCAGTCCTCAAAAAAAAGACGTGTGGCACTCGGAGACTGCCGCGGTAAAGCTATTGCGCGTGTTATTTCAAAAAGTCATTAAAAGTTCTGGTATTTATCGATAGATGGAAAACTAAAAAGTATCACCGCTGTGCCGGTCGGAGTGGGGGGTGTTAGGTTTTTTTCGTTACGGAATTTCTGGATTCGGTCTCCACGCTCAAGGCCCGCGATAGAAGCTATGCAATAGCTTAAAATGCTGTGTTCCAGTTTAAAGAGTGATAGGAAATTACAGGTTGACGTGCTTGATATATTGATATGAAAAGCTCTTAGTACCTATCTGCCCGTCTGTCTGTGTGTCTTGAGATTTAGGGGAGAAAATAAAAAAAGATATTTTTTTTCGTAAATACAGTGTTCCATCTATTTTTATCATGGACGTCTCTTAGGTACTGGACAAAGCTATATAACTTTAAACTAATGTATGGTTTAAAGTTGGTAGTAACTATGCCTTCTGCGCTGTAGGTCGTGGGTTCGATTCCCACCCAGGACAAAACATTTGTGTGAGGAACATACCTAGATGTTTGTTCTGCGTCTGGGTGTTTAATGTAATATTATGAGTTATGACTACTATACTACTATACTATGAGTTTTTCGATTGAAAGATTTATGTGCGCAATACTACGTTCTCAAAACGGTGATGGAAAACATCGTGAGAAAACCGACATGTCCTAGAACTAAAAATTCGAAGACATGTGTCGAGTGCACGAAAGGAGCCTCTTTGAGGCGCACTTACAATCCTTTCACCACACTGGTTCGACAGAACCGGTGACTCGAACAAGGAAGATGTAATATTATGTATTTTCAAAAAAGTATATAAGTATTATATCAGTTGTCTGGTTCCAATGACACAAGCTATACTTAGCTTACTTTGGGGCTAGATGGCGCTGTGTGAAATGTCCACCAATATTATTATTATTAAATGAAACCTCCATTTCGAGAAAACCTTGCGAATCAACCATGGAGTAGTCCTACCCTACTCGGTACGACAAGACCCAAGTCGCATCGTATGCGCCCGTAACTCTGAGACGTGAATGTCTCATGTGCCTGTAATTAGTTGGTAGTATTAGGTATTTATTTAAAGAATTATATTATGACATGAATTATTTCAAAAACCCCGCTGATAAGTACAAAATTAATATATATTGCTATCACATCTAACTAACCCGCCTCGCTACAGAGCTCATAACGTGTAGTTATCTATTCCTAACTACTATATAAATATAGTGGCAGGAATACCTAGTTAGCTATACCGTGAGAAACATAGGACAACGCACTAGGACTAGCTAGACTGGTCATTCAAATGGCGGACTACAAAAAAGAAGTACAGCATGACCACTGGATATAAATAAATTGTGCGTTCGACGCGCGTCCGATCGATGTTTAGAATATCTACGTAAGGAGACGAGGAAAGAAAGAAATAACTTGTTCTTAAATAACTGAATTCTAGTAATGGAATCTTGCTAGTTACAGGGCTACTTGCGTCTTTCTAAGTCGAAGTGAATGTACTATGCAGAGCTAGGATTTTAGGAAGAAGAGAATACAAAAAATGTGTAATTCATTTTATATTGGCATTAATTATTTCGGTATTTTTAATTGTAATTGATTTAAATTACAATTAGAAATACTATAAATATAATAAATAAATAAATATTGGTAGACATTTCACACAGCGCCATCTAGCCCCAAAGTAAGCTAAGCGTAGCTTGTATCATTGCAACCAGACAACTGGTACAAAACGTTTATTTTGTAAATACATACATATCAACACCCTAGACACAACAAACGTACTTCGTCACGCAAATGTTTGTCCTGGGTAGGAATCGAACCCACGACTACAGCGCAGAAGGCAGAGTTACCTCTTCCATTCGTAGTCGTTGGTGTGTCTCAGTTGGTAGTAATACCGAGTTGTCCGGCCAGTCATAATAGTCCTACTAATATTACAAACGTGAAAGTTTGTATGGATGTTTGTTACTCTTACACGCTTAAAAGGCTGAATGGATTTGGATGAAATTTGGTACCAAGATAGCTTATATTCTGGATTAACACATAGGCTACTTCCCAGGAAAATGGAGTCTTGTGGGATTACTTATTCACCGTGGGTAGCACCGCGTGGCGCAGCTAGTCTAATATAAACGTATTTTTACAATTAATACACCAAGCTATGTCCCCATTACAGGTACCTGCTAATAACGATAATTAAATATCGTTACAAAGTTGATAATTAATAACGGTTATCGTTTCACGTTTTCGTTTTGTCGGAGTGTGGAGAACCCTAAACAAGTTCTAGCTAAGAGCACCGCAAAAAAGTGGTCAGAAATAGTGCATTTTTAGACCTTATGACCATCTGAAGCGAAGATAGTTATACATTTCAGAAGTTTTCTTTTATTTAGTAAGTAATATGCATTCACATTATGACGGTTAATTTACAGTGTAAATCTATACAAATAAATAAAATTGGAGTGTCTGTAATATTAAAATAACCACTTTTTGCTAAGTGCATATGGATATATGCACGGTACATATACCAAAACAACATTTTTTACAATTTTTGTCTGTCTGTCTGTATGTTTGTTCCGGCTAATCTCTGAAATGGTTGGACCGTTTTTGACGGGACTTTCACTGGCAGATAGCTGATGTAACAAGGAGTAACTTAAGCTACTTTTCCGAGGTGTAAAGTAGGGGTGCGTGATAAAACCGAATTCCGCGCTAATTCGCGGGCAACAGCTAGTATTAGATAATTCTTTTTATATTATCTATCTAATCATTTTATCACTTGTCTGGTTCCCATGATACAAACTATGCTTAGCTTACTTTGGGGCTAAATGACGCTGTGTGAAATGTCCACCAATATTTATTATTTATTTGACCACACTTGTTCGAAGCGTTAAACGTTTATTTGTATTAGCAACTAGCTGTTGCCCGCGACTTCGTCCGCGTGGAATTCGGTTTTATCGCGCACCCCTATTTTATCCCTCGGAAAAGTAACCTAAGTTACTCCTTGTTACATCAGCTATCTGCCAGTGAAAGTCCCGTCATAATCAGTCCAGCCATTTCGAAGATTAGCCGGAACAAACAGACAAACAGACAAAAATTTTAAAAAATGTTGTTTTGGTATATGTACCGTGTACATCCATATGCACTTAGTAAAAAGCGGTTATTATAATATTACAAACAGACACTCCAATTTTATTTGTATACATAAGCGACGGATATTTAAGCTCTCTGTACCGGACCAGCCTTATCCTGATGATCATGCCAATGTTTACAAATAAGGATCTGATCTAAGGTTTGCTGACCCTGATCATGTGCCTGTTTTAATCCCAGAAGTGTACAGATACAAGACGCGTTAAGATGGCTTCATAGCTCAGTTGGTAGAACTCTGGCTTCTGCGGTGTAGGTCGTGGGTTCGATTCCAACGACAAACATTTGTGTGACGAACATATTTTGTTGTGTGTCTGTTAATATGTATTTACAAAAAAGTATATAAGTATTATATCAGTTATCTTTGGGGCTAGATGGCGCTGTGTGAAATATCCTACAATAAAATAAAATAAATTCGTATAATATTTTACTGGTGTAGGTTTGGTGAGCAGCCGAGAGGTCAATAGTTGCGGTTTTTGATGTGAAACATCTATAGCCGCACCTAAAACCGATTTCTGGCTTGGCGACGCGTCGCCACGGCATGAGCGCTGATTGGTCCGTTCAAGGTTACGACAAATCATAAACATTATTAGTGGTGGGGTACTTAGTTTCTTACAAAATAATGTCGATGTTTCACATCTGCCAGGCGTCCCGTGACGGCTCACATTTTTTTTTTATTTGTGACAGTTATGGATCTTGACGACGGCCCACCAGTTAAGTGGTAACCTCGGCCCATAACCGATTCTTGGCTTCTCCACTACCAGGTACGACAAGACCCGAGTCGCATCGTATCCCGTAACTCTGAGAGCTGGAATGTCTCATATGCCTGTAATTTCACCAGCAACCACACCTTTCAAACCGGAACACGGGAACGCGAACGCGTTACTACTTGACAGAAATGGGCATGGTGGCAGTACTTCCGCGAACGAACTTGGCGTGAGCTCTACTTCTCGCTACCCACTACAGCTGTTTACTAATAGATTATCTTCTATATCTAACTTTAGGTTGTTTTATTTGACCGCCCACATTACATGCAGAATATCCAGCAACATATTATATTTAACTCGAAACTCATACAATGTCGATATTAAGAATACATGCAAGCGTGGCGAACAAGCTAGAATTAGAAAGCATATTCTAAAGTAAAATAAGAAAATGCCAGCTGTGTGTCGGACGGAGCCCCGCTAAAGTTCTGGAACATACGGAAAAAATATTTTTAGTACAGGACCCTCCTAGCACGTGATCGAATTTAAAAATTTTTGCACAAAAGAAATTTGCTGAAAAATACTGGAATCGCAAGCTAAACGAATCTTTGTCTATGTACTGCCATCATACTTGTTCCGGCAAGCAGTAAAGATACAAGATACGATATTTTATTGCATAACTAAATGTACATTTGGATCTTATTGCACTAATTAGAGATTACAACTTATTACCTGTTACAGGAATGGCAATATTATGACAATGACGTACGTATAAAAGAAAAATATATGATACTTAAAGATATTTAGGCCACTATTATAAAAATCCCTCCATTAGGGGTTTCTTGTCTGTTCTTCCCCATGGAGGGTCGGATAGGGTTTGAACAGGCATCAAACTTATCGATAAGTACGCGTGACCTTATGTTTTGAATATTATTGACGTTTCCAAGCCATTTCTTTATGAATTCTATGGAAATAAAGTTTTTGACTTTGACTTTGACTTTGAATATATCGGTAATTACCTTAATACATTAGGGCTTACAATTATTTTTCAAAGCTGTAGGTGTCGCTACTGTGTTGCGATTTGAAAAGCGTGACGGTGACATTACAGGTAACATTCCACCGTCTCCAATTTCAAAAAGTTCAATAATTGTTTTATTTACAAGCAAAAATACATCGCCCGCTTTACTAGAAACACTACAATTAAAATAAAACTACAGTTCACTTAGTAGATATTTGTTTCTTGTACGTATTAATGGGCGAAAAGGTCATCATTTGACCTATTAATTATAACACATAAATGTCAGGCAACACATGCACATATGAATAAAAACGTTAACTTTAATTATCGCTAATTAATTACAACTGAAAAATTACATTAATAAGTCTATTTAACTAATTTAAAAAAGACGTGTGGCACTCGGAGACTGCCGCGGTAAAGCTATTGCGCGTGATATTTCAAAAAAGTCATTAAAAGTTCTGGTATTTATCGATAGATGGAACTAAAAAGTATCACCGCTGTGCTGGTCGGAGTGTGTTAGGTTTTTTCGTTACGGAATTTCTGGATTCGGTCTCCACGCTCAAGGCCCGCGATAGAAGCTATGCAATAGCTTAAAAAGACATGCCTTCCTGTACGATTTTTAAAAGGTAATAATTGTGGCAACATTTTTTTAATAGTTCGAATTTTTGTCTAATTTCATTTTTAGCATACGTTTGTTTAATTTGTTCCTTCACTTTCAATTTGTCTCGGTAAACTAAAAATTCCATTATGAAGAATGACAACATCACAAAAGCAAATATATCGTTTTAATCATGGAGAAAATAAACAAATTTAATGCGTGAGGACTAAGGCATATTAAATCTGTGAATGCTGCATCCAGCCTCCGAAAAACGACCATATATAACTACGCTACTCCACTACTAGGATTGTGCAATGGTTGCTGAACGGGCGAATATTTCAAGAGCGCAATGGCCAGTGAACTTACTCAAGTCACAGGATGACTTCCTTAATGCGATAGTTTTTAAGACGTTAGCCAGCCCAATGCCCATAGAAAAAAAGCACTTTTAATTTCCCAAATATTCCATTATCCTTTATCATCCAGTAACTTTACCAATTTTGAAAAACTCTTTTAAAAGACACACAGAACATTTAAAAAAGTAACAAATCGATCCTATCGGTATTTATATAAAATGTATTATAGAAATTATACTGATGATAATATAATCTAATTACTTAATATTTGGGATAAACCACTGTGTGAAATGATAATTAATAAAGCTCATAAAAAATAATAGGCCAGATTTTAAATTTAGCAATAACTTAAATTTAGCAACGAATAAACATATTTGTTCCGACTTGGCAGGGGTGTTATTGCGTCAAATTCTATCTAAAATAAATTAGTTTAGCCGTCAACATTTTGATACATTTACGTGTCACTAAACCATTCCCATTCCTTCTCCAGTCTTTATCTGAGAGTGAATGAATCCTAATTATTTTAAGGCAAACCTAAAACGGTCTGCGTCATTCCTGAAAAAATGTTACCATACTCCATACCATTTCAAAACTGGCAATCTCACGTTTAGTTCACAGACTCAGCCAAAACTTTCAAGTCTATACATGAGTGGAGTCAACGTGCCCGTTTGCGTTAGGTCTTAAAGGGTTGTGGTTGAAAACATGTGCAGGAATTCAAGGTTCAGCTAGCTATAGCGAGTGCAATGCCTCTCTTGCATTTGGAACCGGTTTCTAAGCGCGCGTCTGCGCCGAACGCTTGAAAATGTTAGAATTATGCTTGTTTAGCTTCGATCCTCACGATGAAAGCTTTTGTGGGCTGTTTTACAGCCTTCCAATGATAGCTTTCTATTCTATTGAATAGTCAGATCAGGTTATTGCAGGCAAAAGTAATTTCGAAATGGTGAATAAATTGTTTGGATGGTGCGCGTAATTGGTATACAAAAACCATTAGTAAAATTCTAAATAAATATTGGTGGACATTTCACACAGCGCCATCTAGCCCCAAAGTAAGCTAAGCATAACTTGTATAATGGGAACCAGACAACTGATATTTTGCTTATATGCTATTTTTTGTAAATACATACATATAATACAAATTGACACTCAGACAGAACAAGCATCTATATTCGTCAAATAAATGTTTGTCCTGGGTGGGAATCCAACCCACGACCTACAGCACTGAAGGCAGGGGTACTACCAACTGAGCTGTGAGACCTGTCTAATCATTGTTTTTGATCACGTTTTCCCTCGACATTGTTTTTCATATTTGGCAGTGTGGGAACAAGATAACTTAAAAATACTTATATCCTTTTTGTTGTCACATAGGTATAAAACATGGGCACAACATGTGTTTTTTTTTGTCCTGTGTGAGAGTTAAACCCACGACCTACAGAAGGCTACCAACTGAGCTGTGAAGCCAGGGCTGCCGTGGTAGATTAAAGAACGTTCACTCTCGCTTACTTACAGCTTCCCTCGGCACCTATGTTATGTAGGTGTCTCTGTCTCCTCCTCTCTCCTACGCCGGTCTCCTGTCTCCTGTCCGTCGTACACATAATTAATCACTCTTTGCAAAAAGAGTTAATATTTCTCATCGGAAACATACAAATTCTCAATAATCCCGATGAAATGCGGCGGCGCGGCGGCGTCTCGGTCGAGTGCACGACACGGTGGCTGCACTTTCGCCGGACGAGACGCTAGTGCGGACATTTACCCGTAGAAAGACGGACATTATAAATAAGCTATTGAAATTCTTTTTTTTATATGATAAGTAATAAAATAGATATTGGTGGACATTTCACACAGCGCCATCTAACCCCAAAGTAAGCTAAATAGCTTGTATCACGGGAACCAGACAACTGATATAATAGTTAAATACTTATTTTTGTAAATACATATATAGAATACAAATAAATACCTAGACACAGAACAAACACCTGTGTTCGTCACACAAATATTTGTCCTTGGTGGGAATCGAACCCAAGACCTACAGCGCAGAAGGCAGGGTTACTACCAACTGAGCTGTGAGGCCAGTCTAAAAAAGTTTAAGAGTGAGCAGATGGCCCACCTGGAGTCAAGTCATAACCTCAGCCCATAACATCAATACCACATGGGCCCTCCCCATAGAAAAGACACCACAAGAGACGGAGGCGCCATTTTGTTTCCAGTTCTCCCGCCGTCTGAGCCGGCATTACTGAATAAGCAGTTGTCCGGCGTCACGGAAAGCCGGTAATTCCCCGCACTCGTTGGCATTTCTCTCCAAGGACACGGAACCTGTCCACAGACGAGCCTTGACCGTTTTTAGGGAACCTGCAATCAAGAATGCAAGTGGTTTGTCAAGGGTAAGTAGGTATATGAACTAAGTCCACAGTTGGCAACACTTTTTAATTTGAAATACAATTTATTTTAGGCTCACAGAACAATCTGAGAAACCAAAATGTCAAGAATAACATTTTTTTTTTCTTTTTGTAATACAGTTACGGAACGAGCGACGGCCCACCTGGTGTTAAGTGGTAACCTCAGCCCATAACAAGCGATGCAGCTTGGGTCCTCCCCTACAAGGTACGACAAGACCCAAGTCGCAACGTATGCGCCCGTAACTCTGAGACGTGTAGGTGGAATGTCTCGTGTGCCTGTAATTTCACCGGCAACCACACCTTTCAAACCGGAACACAGTAACGCGAAAGCGTTACTGCTTGGCGTCAGAAATGGGCATGGTGGCAGTACTTCCCCGGACGAACTTGGCGAGAGTTCTACTGCTCTTAAACATATGAAAAGGAACTTTCATATCTGTACGTGTCAGTAATATAATGTTAATGATTAGATGTTATTAAATGTAAGAACTAGTAAGTAGGTATCACATAATGTTATAAAGATCTGCGGATTTTGTGAAATAAAGAATATCATATGTTACGAATTGTTTTTAATATTAAAAATAATTAAATATAAAATATAAACTTATTCTCAGATTAAGTGTGTGCCCCGGTTTGAAAGGTGTGGTTGCCGGTGAAATGACAGGCACATGAGACATTCCACCTACACGTCTCAGAGTAAAGAGCGCAATACTGCGGCTTTGCTCTTTTCATACGTAATAAGGGACGACCCAAGTAATAACTATTGTTATGGGCCAAAGTTATTGCATCTGTCCGTAACTTAGTCACGTAAGAAAACATATAAGGAGGAACTGGTTTAAAATTTGTTGTAAGATTTGATATTAACAAACCTCCTTTACAAAATAAGTTCAATGAAGCTTTTTAAATAGATTTAATCATTAACTTATAAAGAAATGCACAGTTAATTAAATTTACACACAGCTTACAGCTAATAGCTTTTACAGACATCTTTTACAGTCTAGGCTAAACACATGTGTGTAACTGCATAACATTTCATAAATTGACACTTTGTTATTGATTTTTTTTCTGCCATTGAACCCAATTATGAAAATGCAAATTATGTTTTGTAGGCCATAGTGGCGGCAACCATTCATAAATTTTACGCTTCATTTCTTGTCGTAACTTTCCTACAATATTTCCCATGCTTCGACGAGTTTACCCTTTAGGGGAAAATTACAGATCGTTACAAAACATATGCAGTTAAGAAGAATGAAGAATAACGAAGATTCGATCCCAACAACTTCTTGAAAAACTTGCTAAAACAGACAATGTCCTCCATCAAATTGGTGGATTGGTGATCGCTTTTGAAAATGAAATACAAAAATAGGTAATAGAAGTCTACTACTTTTCATAATCCTAGCCTCCTTGGCTTCAATTGTGTAAATCTCGCTCTAGTCCCGGGGTCCGCAAATGTCCCGGGAATCGGGAACGCAAAATAAGTTCAGTATAAGTAAGGCCAACGAATTTTTAACCAGCTTCTTGACAGCCAGGCATTGTGTAGATGTTATTACCGTAGAAATTACAGGAAAACCCGTTGGTTGTTTTTCTGTCAGTCAAAGATCTTGTAAATCAAAATGTAGCTTACATTGCAATTCTGTGACAACCTGAATGTAATAAGAACTGCGTCAGGCTCGTCCCCTTCGCATCGAACCATCCATCAATCGAATTTTCTATCACATCTCTTCTCAAATCCCTTCCAAAGTGCACTTTATACGTTAGCAATAAAGTTGATATTCAAATGGACGGTTCGGGTTGTTGGGACGTTGTGGTAAATGAGTGTGCTGGTCAATAACTGTGGTGTAAGTCGGCAAAAACGCCCTCAGACCGGGTTGCATTCTTGCGGCCATCTCAACGTTAGGACTTAAATGGATGGATAGTTAGATGCTTTCAATGTCTCTTGTTGTATGACGGGAATGTTATAATTGATGTTTTTAGGGACTTGAATTTAACGTTTGTCTGTTTGTAAGTATGTTTCTAGGCACGCTGATGTTCTGTTCTTAAGCAGTACTGTCGAGGTAAGAAACACATTTTCAAAAATGTATGTTACAAAAGTTGTATTGCATACCGATAGGATATATGCGCATAACATTTTAAACAACTGATTTACGAATACAAGAGCCAAGACTATCCTTCTAGTACAAAAAAAGAGAAAAAAATTGCTTGAGAAATATCATAAGTAGCCATAATAAAATAACATACCATCCCTGATATTGGCGGATTTTTTTATTCAAACGTCTTTAAAACAAAATAACCAACATATTTAGTTTTGCAATTTTTAACTAACAATTATTTATAGAATTAAACTTTATACCTGCATAGTTTCCAAAGAGTTTTTGCATTCTTTTGAAATAAAAAAACTGGTAATTGCCACATAAAGCGAACAGTTATGAATAAGTAGTAGATATTACTCCTTGAATAGGCATTTAGGACTACATTTAGTATTCATGAGAGTTCGATAGACAAAAGCTAGTTAGGACATAACAAAAACACTAGAATTTTCCATCATTGTGAATGTTATAAGGAGATATTCAGATGGTAATGTACCCATTGTAGCCTTTAGTTAATCGAGAATTCAACTTTTTGCGATGGATTAACTACATCTTATAAACTATTGAAAGGTAAACGTTTTGTATACCATTAGATAGGTACTTGCTGAGTTTTGTTTTTTATCGCATATAATCTATATTATATCATATAACTGTTCTTAATCTTGTGTCTATTAATTATTTTATCTTAGGAACCTTTATTTTATAGTTGTAGTACACCTAACTTTCATTATAAAAAAAGGTTTATCTTTTAATGAAACAAAGCTAGGTATTTGCTTCCTTAATTTCCCATTAGGTACCAAATTGCCTACTTGAAGACTGAAATCTGCCATCCTGGTTAGGGTTACCATGTATTCCTATATTATAAAAGGCTTGTACGTAGACCTCCTTGCATTAAGAAGGATCAATAATCCCACAAATCTATTTATCTCAGAAAAACTCGATTTATTAATAAAAAAGTCAATAAAATATAAATGCATCGTCCTTAGAATGTTAGTGCTCGCCATCAAACGTAAACTAGGAATCCTAAAGGAGCAAAACAACTAACATTTTTTCCTATCCATCGTCCGGTCTAGACTCTAGTACCCAATTTAACCGCATCTAACATATCCTAAGGTCTAAGACCTAAGACGAATGGCTCGGAGCCCCATATAAGGCCTATGTCAATTTATTGAACGCACCCGATAGGCCGCGTTCCCGCGCATTCGATCCAAGATGGCGGCAACCGCCATCTTTTTCTTCTTTTTTGTTCATTTGAAATAAGGAATATTGTTTTTCCTTACATTATAAAGTTCTATAATACCTTCCTATGCTGACCCAAACGAAAAAACAACCTATTGTATATCCGAGAGGAGATAACTTATTTTAAAGTAAGATCTCTTTTTAAACACATTTTACAACAAATATTTCTTATTATTATCCGTACAATGCTTTTAAAAATCTGAGTTGCATAATTTAAATCCAAATATAAACAAATACTTAAGACTTTCGTGCACTTGACGCATGCCTTTGAATTTTTGGTTCTAATACATTTCGTTTCCTCAAGATGTTTTGGAAACGTGGTATCGCGCACGACAATTTTTCCAGCGAATAAACACATTGGTGAGCGTCGGGATTTGAACCAACGACCTCCGGATTGAAACTCGGGCAATACCACTGGACCACCACACTCGCATGTACCTTGCGATATAACCTAGTGAAAGAAAAAGATCTAAAAAGAGGTCAGACAGAGACGGTCGCGACAATGCGTGCAACTTCTTGCCAGTTGAGAAGCGAACACTTTACTCTTTTACTTCGAAACCGCCAAGGGCGATCGGTTAATTTTCATAGGGGTTCAGTACAATCCATAGTTTAGTCTCTATAATACTCAAATATATATATAGTCATCTATAATACTTACATTGTTATATATTGTGTTTTGTAACTCGTGCAGTCCGCACCTCGACGTTCAACTGGTTTAAATCCTTTATTCGATCAACAAAGATCATTAAATAAATACAAAAATTTAAATCAAAAATATAAAATACTACAACCATTAGAAAATTCGATAAATATTTATATTAAATAAATTAAACCGAATTATAATAAAGCATGACCAAAAAATATACAAGTGAAAACAATTTAGTCATCAATGAAATCCCTATTTAAAATCAGTCATTGCTATCGTTCAAATACTTAAAATCACATCTGTTTGCGAACGCATTCAGTATGATGTTGGCATAGCTTTACCTCGAATGCATTGTAGTATACATGGTGTTGTTTTTCGATAACTTCGAGAAACCACCGAATTTCACCAATTTGTTTATTGTTTCGTAATTGAACAGAACGAGCAGATGCACCTGTGCCCATAATAATAAGCAATACGACTTGGGTCCTCCCCTACTTAGAAGACCCAATTTGACATCGTTACGCCCGTCACTCTAGAGACCTCAACGTGGACTGTATCATGTGCAGGTATGATGGCAGTACTTCTTCGAACAACCTTGGCATATGTTCTATTGCTACTAATATATAACGCTTTGGTTTAGGACTACTTCTACTAATTCTGGTTGACTTTATCGAACCAGTGTGGCAAAAGGACTAAAGAGCGCCTCAAAGAAGCTCTTTTAGTGTACTTTAAGTTACGGAAATTCGTTAAATTAAATTTAAACGATGGTCAATAAGTTTATCATAATTGTTGTTGAACCCTAATCCAAGCCGAGCAAGGATCGCGTCGGCGCAATGCAGTCCACATGAATTATTGAAAAGACTACAAATTATATGATATGCCTTCGCAAAACTCTTGATTTGTGTTCTTTCTAAATTATATATACAATTATTTAACTTAACAAAAGACACGGTTAAGTCAAGTGCTCTTCGCGGCAGACTTTATGTGACAACCGTATTTATTCTTTAAAACGGACGGGTAAGATATTTTCATTTCTATTTTCATGGTGCAGTCACACTGTCCGTCCAGCTCACTAGTTGCTTGTCCAACCACTGATAGTGTAAATTCAGGGGCCCACGTTGCTCGAGTCCGCAGGTTTGACCCTTTGAATCCCTACACGTGTCCCCCGGGTGGTGCGAAAGGAGCGACCCAAAGTAGCAGTAGAACTTTTATGCTAAATTCGCTCGGAGAAATACTGCCACCACAGCTAGTAATCTGCCGCAAAGCAGTGACGCACTCGTGTTGCTGTGTTCCGGTGGAAGGGAGTGCCGGTGAAATTGCAGGCGCATGAGACGTAACATCCCCGTCTCGGGGTGATGGATGGTGATGGATTTGAGTCGTATTGCTTTTGTCCATAGACGGCGGTTACCACCTAACATCAGGTGGGCCGTCAGCTCGTTCTGTCACATACATCAAATAAAAAAATACTGTGTGTCACAGTCTGGCCAACAGTTCCTACATACACAAACGTAGTCCTTTGAGAGTCCTGTAAATACTTTTCCGCCAAGACTTAGCTTGGAATCATACTTATCTAATTAAAAAAGAAGTAATTGAATAGTGGATTTTCTTGAATTTCCAGTTGTCGTTAGAAGTTGACTACATTACATACATTATTAATGAGCCAGAGTCCCTTATTAATAGTGGCACCCTGGCAGAGAGCTAGCGTTTAAGGGTGCTTTTACACGCAGACTATAAAACGCACGTTTGTACCGAACATTTAGAGTTTCTAAAACAATGTTGTTGAATTTATGATTTACAAAGATTTTACATCGTACACATAGAAAAAGACATATTCATCAAAAAATTGTTCAAAAGCGTCTTCATGGTCAAATATTTTTTGCCATCAGCTCGTAACTTCGGGTTCGGTTGGGTTTTTTTTTTTTCTGAAACAGTTGGGACCTCGTCGCTCAGTCCGAACGTCTTCAAGCTTAACAGCCTCTCTCGAAGCAGTGCAGCGAAAGGATTAATTTATTTCAAAGAAGCCCATTTAATGTCCTTGAAAAATATCTTCCATTTTTCGGTTTAAAGACATGCCGATTTCCCCACTATGTTTTACTTTACGGCTTTGAGAATGGCGCAAATTAATTTTTCAAGTCAATAATGTACAGGTTCACGTCGAGTTTTGAACCATGGAACTCCGGATTGAAATTCGGGGTTTGCGCCGCTAGGCCATCATGGTTTAGGGGTTTGTACCACTGGGCCACCACGATCTCTTAATCATCTAAAGCACGGGTGCAGTAGTATCTTCTACTTTGTAAACTTATGTTGACTTTAGGAACTCAGTATTTCTCAATGATGAACCAAAGTCTGATGCATGCGATTTGTCCTGTCCAGCGTCACCGCAAGGGGTCGCCACGCGCGTTTTTCACCCCACATGCCAGCTCCTTACATGCCTCCTGACTGTCCTCTTGGACATAGAGGGATGGAATAAGGGGACGGGCGAGTTGGGGCAATGCGGAGGATTGGAACCAATAGCGCACGGTCACGGTAAGTAATCTATAATGAAACAGATAAAAACAAATTCCGTTCAGTTCATTTTGGCCTGTCCCGGGCAGAAACTGCACAAGTTCAGTGACAGATTTATTACAATATACACAATCTATACACAATATTTTCAATGAAACAGTACTTATTGGTTCAAGAGGACTTATATCCGATGGGTGTCCATCTCCTAAAAGTTAACTTTTAAGTTCTCCGCGCTGTTTTTAAAACTGTCTATACATGCCTCGTTTACCGTCCTGACTACGGCCACACATCTTGCCCTGTCCAGCTTAGAACCAGTCTTGCTTATTAGAAGTTATTAAAGGACGTGGTTTTTGCTTCGTCCCCAGATTGCGCAGCTAATTACGGTGGGAAACAGTCGCCAGCGTGGAGGGACATGACAGTTTCTAGAAAGAATGTCAAGATTTAGTTGTTTTAGTGCCGTCGACCTGCCTTTTGTAAAATAAACATGTTAATTACGTCCATTAGCTAGACTAAGATAATGGCTGTATTTTAGTTAAAGATTTACCGTCCATATTTTGAAATAATTTATTTCAATAGTCCAAAAACTAACTACTAAATAGAATTCTCTGAAAGTGAATCGGTATGTCATTAAGAATAAAATATAGCGTTATGCAAAATTCATCCATGTTTTTTCTTAATAGTAAAGAGAAAATGACAAACCCTTGAAATGTATTTCCACGAAGAACGAAACCGAAGATCGCTAGTTGAAATCCCGAGTTTTAAACCTGAATGAACCTGATCGAGTTTTGAAGCCAAAAGTCAAAAGTCAAATGAAAGAAAGAAGAAAGAAAGAAAAAGCATTTATTTGTGGCAAAGAGTATACACAGGTACAATAAAAAAAGGAAAAATATAAAGATACATAACCATAGATACATAAAACATTTTTAACAGAATTAGAAGTGAGCTTATAGGACTAAACATATTGAACTTAACTTCAACTAAAAACTACACTAGACTAACTACACTATTGATAATAGTTTGGCTCAACCTGCTATACAGCATTGCCACAAAATGGCTTCCAACTCAGCATTTGCTAGGTTGTGAGCAACCCAGCGCTGATCTTCCGTTGGAACCTTGTGTTGGTGAAACACGGATGCCTGCTATACTACTATTTTGATTTAAAATAAATATTACTTACAAATTTTATATCAGATAGGACAAAATAAAATAAAACAATTTTTATGCTAGCTCTAATACACTAGAAACAAAAAAAACAAAACGATTTTTAAAACGAGTAAATGAAGGGAATTACCTAACGTACAGAACTAGTAAGCTAATACTACACTATAAAAGAACAATAAAACAAGTTAATCAACATTACAATCAAAACGATCAAAACGAAAAAAAAACAAAAACACGTAACAACTAGTAAATTAAAGGTAAAGCAAACTATAACACAAACTATTACTAAGCTACTAACAATAAATAAATCTCTACTCCTACATTACTAAGTCTAGGTACTATTATATAGTTTCATATTTTAGAGAACACTGGTTTCATGCCTCAAGAGTTCATTTTTCTTTTGATGACATGCGAGGAATATTTTTAATTTTAGCCTGAAACCATGTAGACTGTTCTGGTCACGAATTGGAGGTGGAATATTGTTCCAGCACTTGGTAGCAGCGTACCGAAAACTACCTCTGAAAGCTGCCGAGTAATGCCGCTGCATTGATAGCTGCTTTGAACAGCTACGTGAGGGTCTTGTTTTAGCAGTCCACGTCAACTTTTCATATAAGTACGGTGGCTTTTCATGCTTAATTACTCCAAATAATAGGCAGGCCAGATGAAGCTTTTGTATTAGTTTTATTTTTAAAATTGAATGCTGATTTAGGAACGGAGTAACGTGTGTCCTCGGAGGAATATTAAAACAAAACCGTGCACAGGCATTTTGTACTCTTTGTACAAGGCGCTGCGCACGATTAAGTAACCGTGGCCCGATCACAGTGTCCAAGTAATTTAATTTTGAAAGTACTAATGATTCAACTAACTGTAAACGTAATTCCGTGCTAATATACGGTCTTATATTGTATAAAACTTTTAATTTATAAAAACATGCCTTGACTGTTTGAATGATATGTTGTTCAAATCGTAGATTATCATCCATGGCTAGTCCGAGGCTTCGAGCCTCACGAACACGCTCTATAGGTTCACCCAGGAGACAGGGCATGTTACAGAAATTTAGTTTTTCCAGTTGATTTTTCGTGCCAAAGACCATAAATTTTGTTTTTTGCGGGTTAAGAACCAAACTATTTTTAGCAGACCAATGTGATATCCTAGACAAATCATCGTTTAATTTATGTATGGTTAGTTCAACATCTTCTACCTTACAAGATATTAATAACTGCACGTCATCAGCGTAGAAGTGGTATTTACAATGATGAATGCAACGCACAATGTCTGCAGAACTCAAAATAAAAAGAATAGGACCCAAAATAGATCCCTGAGGCACACCTCTATTTACAAAAGACTCATCGGATAGTATACTGATACCGTCTCCTTTTGACAACTTCACCCGTTGACTACGACCACTCAAGTAACTATCGAACCATTTTACAGCATTATTATCAAATCCGTAGTATTTCATTTTAGATAGTAACAATGTAGTATTCAAAGCGTCAAAAGCACGAGAAAAATCGAGTAGCACCAGGAGCGTGATCATACCTTTATCCTGTGCGACAAGGATGGTATCCGTAACATCGAGCAGCGCTGTTGTCGTACTCCGACCCTTTCTGAAGCCCGACTGAACATCAGGTAGTATTGAATTTAGCTCTAAATACTCTGTTAACTGAATGCAAATTGCTTTTTCAAGTATTTTAGATACACAAGGCAGGACACTGATAGGTCGGAGGTCTTTCACTACTAGCGGATTGGAGGTTTTAGGCAGTGGAAGTACAATTGCTGCTTTCCATCCGTCAGGAAAGGTACATGTCATGATTGAGGTGTTTACAATTGCAGTTATTGTATCAAGGGTTTGAGGTAAGGTCATTAATAACATGTCTAAGTTTAATTGGTCAACACCTTCAGCGTTTGACTTAAGCGTTGTTATAATTTTGGAAATCTGATCACTACTCACTGTTTTAATCGTAAACATAGCTGTACTGTATTTGTGATACTCATAATATGACAAATGACATATATTTATTTCAAAAGTTCCTGGTATATTTAAAAAATGGTTATTAATTATATTAGGATCAGAAAAATGTAAAGGTAAGTCGGTTTGCTTTGGAACTAGGACAGTTGATTTTAATTTTTTCCATAACAATTTAGGATTTCTTATATTATAATTAATGTTTTGGGTAAAATATGCTACCTTTTCACTGTACAACGCCTGGTTAACCACTGATTTTAAATTTTTGTAGTATTCTCGTTTAGGGTCTGATTTAGTCTTGCGATAGCAGATCAAAGCCGCGTCTCGTAGTTTCATCATTTCTTTTATAGTGTATGTGATCCAAGGAGGAGAACGCTGCCTAATAATAAAAGTTTTCAAGGGTGCGTGTAAATCGAATAAGGATAATACACTACTAGTAAAAGTGTTAACCATTTCATTAACATTATCGACTGAAGATATCAAGTCCCATCTAATGGACTCCAAGTCGTGCTTAAAAGAATCCATTTGAATATCTCTAATTGGGCGGTATGCAATAGAAAAGGGTGGTACTCTTTCTCTTTTAATTTTGAACTCTGCTACTATCAGGCAGTGACCATAAAGTGACCCTACTGGATCCGCTACAATATTTTTTGCGCTGAGGTTCGTACAAACCACATCAATAAGGGTCTGTGATGTTGCAGTAAAATGTGTGGGCAAAGAAACTACTTGCGAAAGGCCAAGGCACTTCAGAAAAATATTAAATTTAGTAGTTTTTATATCATTGATATGTAGCAAGTTTATATTAAAATCCCCAAGTAAAATAATGTAATCGCATTTAGGTGAGGCATTTAATGAGTCCGTTAAAGCATCGAAAAAAAGGTCAATATCAAGCCAAGGCGGCCTATAAGCTGTCCCAATAAGTAGTTTTTTACCCCTAAGAGACAATGTTAACCACATTTGTTCTATAGAACTATGTACTGGATCTATAGGATGGGACCATGTACGGGCCGCTACTCCTCTCTTAATATAAAATCCAATTCCACCTCCACGCTTTCGTAACGCAGCTGGTCGTGGGATATGTCGAAGCCTGTACCCATTCACCGTAGGAGCATGTAATTCTTCTCCAACTCTGAGCCATGTTTCATTTATTGCTATTAAATCCATCGAGTGTCTTTCAAAAGATGATATTATATTTTCATGGTTCGTGCCTAGAGATCCCGGGTTGTACAAACCAATTTTTAGATGTCCAATGTTTCAAATCCAACTTTGATGCAATGAATGATGAATGAATAAAATGACTGACCTCACTGTTCCGTTAATAGTAACTGTGCTTTATGTCTGCCTGTACAGCTTTATTTAATAGATCAAAAATCAAAATCATTGCTAATAAACAGAAAACCTGATTGCACTTAAAGTTTATCGCTAACGATGCGAAAATAACGACAGAGACACGCGACTGGAACTTCTAGTAGAACAACTTGTCCGACGGTCGCAGTTTAAGATGTATCAAGAGATAAAAGTATTTTTGTTCATAAAAGTATATTTTTATGTACAAATGTTTATATTTTTCAACTTCTTTTACTTGGTCATAAAGAGAATGATTCTCACGTTGTCACTTTTCTGTTCACCCCATGAATACTCAGAGTTTGAACATCCAAAAACCACTAAGTTTTATTTTATGTCTGACGAAACTTTTTATTTTTGGCTGAACCCCAAATATACGTGGGTAATGGTGATATCACTATACATATATATATATCTAGTGATAATATAATACTAGTTCCATAACAGACATTAGGTAACTTATATACATTACATAACCAGTCTTATGGTTCTATTCTATTTTATTCGAGTCTGTGGTTCTCTCGAACTAGTGTGATGAAAGGATTGAAGTGCACCTGACAGAGGATCCTTTCTAATTTTTTTTATTGGGATAAACTATCATTTTCCCAGTATACCAACATAAAAATAAACGCTTAAATAAATTATTCTCTGTGGAACCCACACCGTTTACCACAGAATAATAATGACAATGGTCATATAGTCTGTGACCATTACCTAGCAATAGCTCAAGTATTCTAATAAATTAAGCCGGTGGCTGGCAATTAAACCCAAGTACACCCTAACCAGCGTCAATAACACTTAACGTATTACCTTGATTATGGTCATGAAGCTGGGAACGGGTCCGGTCATCTCTCGCGTCATTAATGACACTGATGACAGGTGCAACGAACTCCACACGTGCAAATATAAACCGCATACTTTACATTAATTTGATTTTATAATTAATAATCAATTTATTTGTAACTAGCTGTTGTCCGCGAATTCGTCCGTGGAATTCGGTTACGCATCCCTATTTTCTCCTCAAAATGTTGCCTAAATTACTCCTAAGAACATAAACTATCTGCTAGTGAGTTGTGTTTAGGAGATATCTTGAGATCCGGGTTACATTAAATTTGTAACAGTCGGAACATAATATTTTCCTGCTGTAAAATGGAGCTATATTTTAAGTTCGACTTTAGTAATACATCGGTAAAATTGCATTAAATTCCATGCAGTAGTTTTTGCGTGATGCGTGTACAAACATACAGACAGACAAAGCATTTAAAAACGATTGTTTTGGTTTCTGTTTCTCTAATAAAGAGATATATGTCTTCTTTTGTGTTGTTAATGGCAAAATAAATACAATTTCCTCTTCTATTTCTCTTCTATATTCTTACTTCTCTTCTATTGAAGAAAAGTTTATGAACGATATCTATCGATATCTACGATATACAGACATCCGCCTGTTACAATTTTACTATACCTTGTATGTATAGAAAAGTTTGTAAGTAACACTTTTTATGAATTCATCAGTTTTCTGTAAATTTGATGCGTTTAAGGTACACATTTTTAGTTATTTTTCTGTTTTCAGCAGTTTCAAACTTTTAGTTTTATCATAATGTATAAAATATTTTCAAGGTGTGAAAGGCTAAATGGAAAAAAAAAGATTGTATATACGCATCAATTAGTTAATACTGTAGGGAAAGCTACGTTTTTCATTTCAATTCACTTATAGGAATATGTATATGCAAAAAATGTCTTATACTATTCTAGCCAATGATTGTATCCCATTCAACTAACTACTTTCTAAATTTCGTAAGAATGCTGTAGGACTGTATATCAAAAACAATTAACAAAATGTTTTAATAGCCAATAAACATAGCATGCCGGCCCTTTCATTATACAGAATGATCACTAAAAATGAATGGATAAATGTTAACCAAATGCTTTGTTGTAAAGCAGTAGAACTTGTACCAATTCGAAAGAAAATACCGCCACCATACTCATTACTGTGTTCCGGTTCGAAAGGTGTGCTTGCCGGTGAACTTACAGTTAGACATTCCACCTTCACGTCTCAAAATTACGGGCGCAAGAACAATGCGAATTGCGTCTTCCCATGCCTAAGTAGGGGGGGATCCAAGACGGTGTTTTTGTTATGGACAGAGGTTACATCTGACTAGTTTCCTAATTCATTTGCATAAAGCGATGATGAGACGTTCTCAAATATATCAGCATTATATCAGCCCCCTTTCCCAAAAGGGGTAAGCAGAGTCTGATTGGGGCACTTTCCACTATGTGAGCTATACCATTGTGGGAGCTTAGACGTGACAAGGGACTAGGGGAGACCCCACATTTTCTCAAGCTCAGATATCGCGTGAAGTAAACCATTCCTAAATATACCTTCAGTTAGTATTTAGGTACGACGTGAAAGCCTAGATCTTGCCGGAGGAAGTGAGCGGAAATATATACATCTATTATATGCTATTGCATATTATTGCATATTATATGCAATATATATGCTATTTCCATCACATTATACTTCTTAATTTTATTTTTTATTTTATGTAATACATTTACGGAACGAGCCGACGGCCCACCTGGTGTTAAGTGGTAACCTCGGCCAATAACAGCCGATGCGACTTGGGTCCTCCCATACTAGGTATGACAAGACCAAAGTCGCATCGTATGCGCCCGTAACTGTGAGACGTGAAGGTGGAATGTCTCATGTGCCTGTAATTTCACCGGCAACCACACCTTTCAAACCGGAACACAGTAACGCGAATGCGTTACTGCTTGGCGGCAGAAAAGGGCATGGTGGCAGTACTTCCCCGGACGAACTTGGCGAGAGTTCTACTGCTCTTAAAATAATGTGTAAAATAATAATAATATGTTTTATAGTAGCCAGCGATTGGTAACGACAAAATGTGTTTTTCGAGTGAAATAGCCTACAAGTAATGAATGAAACGAAACTGATCCAAAGGGTAATTTCGTTTCATTCATATTGGACCTGGGTATCAAACCAGGTACCTTCAAATTTAAAATATACGGATACACCACTTCGTATAATAATAATAATAATAATAATGGTGGACATTTCACACAGCGCCATCTAGCCCCAAAGTAAGCTAAGCATAACTTGTATCATGGGAACCAGACAACTGATATAATACTTATATACTTTTCTTTAGTAAATACATACATATAATACATATTAACACCCAGACACAGAACAAACATCAATGTTACAAATGTCACACAAATGTTTGTCCTGAGTGGGGATCGAACCCACGACCTATACAGCACAGAAGGTAGGGTTACTAACCAACTGAGCCATGAGGCCAGTCATATAGCCATAATTTAATCATTCATTAATTAAAATTGTTTTACAAGAAACTTTCTATGTTTTCCACAGAATTATTGACAATAGAAAGGAATGTTCCGTAGTTATTCGTGTTTTGTACATAATTCATAGGATTTTATTTAACCGCTGCATCTAGGCGGGCGGCGGCGCGGCGGTGCGGCGTAATTATGGTTTTGCCATTTACATAGAAGTCTAGCGAACTAGGACCGACTTTGAACTTGGCTCCATTCGAGATGGGCCGACTCTTACACCGAAACGTAACGAAATGCGTTACAATTTTTATCACATAGCTTGCTTATTATTTAAAGTCTATAAATATCTAGTCACTTAATCTATAAGACGTATAATTTGGAGTAAAATAAGGACTTCTTACGATTTGCAACAAAAGGTCTATTGACGACAATAAGTTTCTATAACAGTAGATAGTGTTAAAAAAATATTTATCTTTATATATCTTTATTTATCTTCATATTTTTAGACAAGCTCCTTGAAACCGTGATATTATAAAAATAAAAAAAAGACGTGTGGCACTCGGAGACTGCCGCGGTAAAGCTATTGCGCGTGATATTTCAAAAAGTCATTAAAAGTTCTGGTATTTATCGATAGATGGAACTAAAAAAAATGGTTGTCTGTAAAGTCGGTTTACTGACGATAGTTGAACGTGTCAACGTCTTAAGAAAATACTGATGGAATGTAAGCATTTTTCAAAAGAAAATTTTAATTTCATTTGTTTAATAGATTTTTATGTATATATGCACTTGATACTCGATCAAAACATGTAAATGTAAGTATTAGCAGCTGTCCACGCAGACGCATCGCTCACTCAAGTAGGAGAGAGACGGATGTCGAACGCTGCCGAACGCAAAGGCCGATTGTGCTTCTTTGTCGCTCGTTCCGCGCTCTCGCTTGCACTTGCACAAGCCTTACATGGAACGCCTCAGAGCGAGGTAACGCCGCATGAGTCATGTTTTTTCGTGCGTGCAGCCGGCTCTATCGAATTATAAGACGTTGACACGTCAAAAAGTATCACCGCTGTGCCGGTCGGAGTGGGGGGTGTTAGTTTTTTCGTTACGGAATTTCTGGATTCGGTCTCCACGCTCAAGGCCCGCGATAGAAGCTATGCAATAGCTTAATAAATTATGTATTACATCTCATTTTCCTCATATTATTGGCTTTAACAGTAAAATTAAACCAATGTTAATTTATTTATTATTAACAACTAGCGACTTACCCTGACTTCACACGATCGCAATAAATTTGCAAATTATATACAAAAATGTTCCTCGTTTATTGCTCTTTCTATTAGTGAAAAGGGTATCAAAATCCGTACACGTGGTTTGAAATAAGGGAGCAGAGAAACAGACAGAGGCAGATAGCGACTTTTTGTTATTCAAAGATGTGGAGTAGAAGTGTTTGACTGGCCTCATAGCTCCTGTAGGAACCCGGCCTTCTACGCTGTAGGTCGTGGGTTCGATTCCAGGACAAAAATTTGTGTTACGAACATAGATTCTTGTTCTGTGTCTGTGTGTAAATGTATTTACAAAAAAGTATATAAGCATTATATCAGTTGTCTGGTTCCCATGATACAAGCTATGCTTAGCTTACTTTGGGGCTAGATGACATCGTGTGAAATGTACACAACATTATATTAAGAAGTAAAAGTACTGATAATAATGTGATAGGTAACGGTGTGAGAGGCGGCCTGCGGTGTGTACTTAGGCGCACGCGCACACGGGCGCAGTTACGTGAGCGGACATAATAAGGCGCACGCACACGCCGGCGGACGGGCCAACGTCCCTAACCCGCCGATAGTTATGTTTTATTTATACTTTCTTGCTCCGGGATGGAGGAATATGGCTGTAAGGGACACGTTTTGGACTCTTATTTTCGTATCGAAACATTTTTGAATTAATTGTATTTGTGTCTTGTCTTTAGGTAGAATCCAACAGGCCCCAAACTTAGCAATAAGAATTCTTATAATTACATATATATCATAACATTTATGAAAGAATAAATCAGAAATCTATTTACGTTACAAACTCCAAAGAATTTTCTTGTCGAAATATTCCTTTCTCTAGAGGCAACACATGCGGTAGAGCATAGTATTTTCCAGATTTTAAATTAATTCTAGAACTTTTAAACACTTATCTTCATTTATTCGGTACATCTGATTAAACCGTATGTAAGATCCTATATTACTGATATTAAATCGTTCAATTTACAATATCAATACTGATATAAATCCGTCAAGGAATCTCAATGAAACGAAAAACATTGAATATCATGCAAAAAAGAGCGAACAGACAAATCACCGAAAATTCCAGTGAATACTTTCCATTTCAAATGTTTTAAAAAAAATGTAACAAAAAGTTAGTTTTCACTTGCTACCTTATCCTGCTTACCCTCTGGCGTTAGGGCCGCGTCTGTGTCACGTCTCGCGGCGCGCTTGTGTGCGTGTGCGTGTGTGTGTGTGTGTGTGTGTGTGTGTGTGCGGCGCAGGCGCAGGTAACCGGGATCGTTTGGATAGGATGCGCTCACACTGCACTTTGAAACATGTTAGAATCATTCCAAGAGGAATCTTAGTGGTATATTGAATTCATGACTTTTCAAGAGGTACAATTTAGGTCACAATTTTGTTAAAACGAAAGGGATTTATAAAACTCGTATTAGGTTCGCGAATATACAATTGGGATTCATATTATGAATACTTAATATATTGAGTACGTGTAACTTATAATATACAGATTAACACATAAAAGACCAGTGTAACTCCTGAGGTAAGTAAATATAAATAATAAATTAATTCCTTATTCATTGACTTCATGCTAAGGTTAGCATAGTTAGTTATTATCTAATAAGAGGTAATAGTTACAGTATGTCTGAACTAGGATATCCTGTGTCTCAGGCGATGGTAAAGGATTGATCCTACGACAAACGTGGAGCTTTTACGTATTTTAAAAAGTACGATTTGTATAGATACTTTGCTTTTTTATTTAAGATCATTGGCTACATATTGGCAGGGTAACAATATTTGATTCAAGAATTAATTTATAAGTCAATTTTGAATCAAAATAATATTAATAATTAAAACAAATAGCCACCTAGAATAATAAAATTGCTGTGTCCTAACGGGGTTTACGTTTGTGCCCTACAAATATATTGATATATAGTGCAATAAATATTTTGAATATAAAAAAGGAAATTCAAACTAAAAACTCCAATGAAACCTACATGATATTTATGACAGACAAAAAGAAAGGGGTGTGCGCCAGTGTGGTCGCTGACGTAATGTCTGTGGTGTCGGGTGTGGGTGCGCAGGCGCAGTGGCGGTCGGGCCCTCGCGCGCCCCGGACGCACGACCCCACAACACATTACCTCAACACACATTCCAATTGGCCGTCATTCACCCAATCAGAATCTATAGTGTTACACTGTTTGTAAGACGCAATCCACCGCGGCTGCGCGTGTGTGGCGACGTCGCCGAACTACCCGCAGTAAGTAATTTTCTATCACTAATTACTTAATTTTGAAATTGATCCTAAGTAAGTAAGCGGAGAGCCTTATTACTTAACCTATTGATTTTCTTAAGGCAACTAATTTAAGCTTGCAGTAAGCTCAAAAGATTTCGAAATCCGAGTAAGAATCTTAACTAAAATTAATTTGTATTCTTTTATATTCAATTTTATCAAATGCCACGTTGTATGTAACTTGAAAGATCGGCTTGACTTTTGCTGAGCAAACACAAAGTCACTGGCTGTCTTATCTGTGGAAATTATAAACTCTAGCTAAGCGTTTCATAACTTTGTGCTTAAGTTTCAAAATTCCGAAACACATTTTCCTTTAATATCTATTTTAGTAAAATGATATTATAGGAGTTACTGAAATTGAAACATCACAGATATAATTAGAGGAACAAAACGAAACAAATTATTGATTCATGTTTATTAGATATCATACAATTATACATAAAAAAAATATTGTGAAAAGTTCTTAAAAGCATGTAGTTTTCCGACCATTTAAAAATTTTTGTCTTATTAAATTTTTATTATTTATTAAATATCATACTTCTCGATTATCAATAAAATGTAATGTCATTTGAATTTTAGCATTACTATTATATTTACACGATTAATATTATTTAAGAACCAACTATAATGTTCTCGCTGAAAACCCGTTAGAACTCTTAATTAGAATTTGTTTTTAATAAAAGAATTTAATTCCTGCTTAACTAAATGAAACAGATCTTTCATTTTTATGTTTTTGTTTCTTCTTTGACTAATGAATACAGATATACACTTTTTAGCCAAATTCAAATGAAGAATGTAAATTCGAAAATGTTCCAAAAAAAAGGAAAAGCTTATTTGCAACTCTTTTTAATCATAGAGCTCTTTAGTTGCAACATAAAATACGCTCGTATAGGATGCGAAAAGTCGAAATAAGAAGAAATGTTTAGAATATATTATCGTAAGCGCGTGTCAACGCAAATTTTCCCGGCATTTTGACGTATCTAAAATGGCGGCGCGGCGCCACGTCATAGTGACGCTCCTAACCTAACCTAGGCCAAGCGCGCTCGGAAACACAGGACAGGTCAATACACTCGGTCACGGCCGCGCGCGCGCACTTTCACACGAACACAACTGTTCTTGTTTAGACTGGCCAGCGGAGTTCTGTGACTTGGTAATGTTGCCCAATTCCCAACGTGCATAGACAACATTGTTAACGTTTTTAACAGCTTTTATTCTTCACCCTCGTCTATCTGGTACAATATTGGTAACCTATTTTTCAAATACTTGCTGGGGTCCGATTAGCTACCTATGTAACTTAGGTGATGATACAACTTTATGGTAATTCACATGGAGATGGTCAGATGCGATGGATCCTGAAAAAGTCATAGGGTCTACAACTAAACGAGATAGCTCTGTTGTATGTGAGCTCTTTAGAGGTCTTGAAAGATGACTTGATGCCCCTAGGTTTTGTCCAGGAACTGATTTTAAAGCTTGTTTCCAAATACATACCTGTATAGTAATGATATGAATATCATCAGCGTTCAATCTACTTTAACATCCCCACAAAAAGTGCCTTATGTTGACTTTTGTCCCACTATTGCATAGCAAAAGACCGAGCTAGACCCAGAATACTAACTTTATCGGAGGAATAATGATAATTCTAAATATTCCCATTTATTATTTTCGTCACAGTATACCATCAGCTTCTCTTTCACCTCTGTATTAGTTAACACCCACGAAAAATGGCCCTCTTAGCGTTGACTTTGGTCCCGCGAATACTTATCGAAATACTGGGCTACACCCGACATTACACGTGTAATTACAATACCTGAATATTATCGGCTAAAACAGTGCTGGAGTTATTTCTGCTGGAAAAATATTCATTGTATCAGAAAAACTGAAATTAAAACAGCTATCAACATAATTTACAATACGGCGTCAATAACAAAACAACAGCTGTGCTCTACAATCGATTAATGTTTGTAAAGTCGCCATGAATATTTCAAAGTGTAGTATAATAAGCCACACTTTTTTAAAATACTTCGGAACTTACTTTCACCTGAATACTCTATATATTCGGGTCAAAGTATGTTCCCAATTACACAACTATTGATATAATTTTTACAATTTGTCATCACCTCAGTTAAAAGAAATAGAATATATATAATTTTGGATTTCTCACAACGCAACGCCATCAAGCCTCAAACTAAGCATAGCTTTTACTATGTGTACCAGACAACTGATAGCTGGAAAACAGCAGCAGGAAAATAAGGACACAACAGAGAAAATTATGGCAAGCATTAGGGGAGGCCTATGCCAGAGGGCAACACAACTGATAGAATACTCTACATTAAATTAATACAATACATTACCATTACAAACCCAGATAAAAGATAAATATCTATGTTCAACACGCAAATATTTGCCCTGGGTGGGAAGAACCAACGATCTTTATCGCAGAATGCAAAGTTACTACCAACTGAGCTGTGAGTTAATTTCACGCAGTATTTTCTTGTTTCAAATGAATTGAATGAGCTAAATTAAAGCTCTGCGTGGGCCTTCGTAGACCTCTTAAATTGCACAGCACGCTACGCGATCATGCGACTACCCAATGAACCAAATGTGAGCAGTCACAGGAAGCGATCCTGTATTGTGTAATTTTTCGTGTATATAATTTGGCAAACCCTACCTAGATTCTTAAACATTATGGCATCCGAAATAAGGTTTTTCGCCAGCTATGTTACCTACAGAATCCAAAAAGTGTTATTTAGTTTTGGCCCATTTTTATTTATGGTTTATGTGAGAATTAAGTCCCTTTTTTGTTAAAAACTTGTGTGACTTATTTTATTTAACTTGTTTAGACGACACGCAAATCAACACACGAGATGTTCTTTCAAAATTGACATATCTAAAGGAAATTACGTTAATAACAATGAATCTGTTCAAACAAATATTAAAATTAATGGTGTGTTCAACCTAAGTACTTGAATACGCAGTCTTTTTGTGTTTAAATATACATGTAAAGCCTGCAATGGGTAAAGCGCATGAATTCTCGCATTTGAACTTGGTTTCACCGCATTTGCGGTACTAGAATTAGGCATTTAATGATAGTTTCTGCTCAGTGAGTTTATTTTATTTATTTTCGTAGTGTTATTATTAACATTTGGTATCATACTTTAGGGAAACATACATCCAAAATATATTAGTTTTATAAAAAATAAAGTTATAGGTACAATATGAAAAAAGGCCGCTAAAAAAATTAGATTTTCTTACAAATTACATATTATACTAAGTCAAAATTCGAAGATATCCTATTCTAAAATGTATTGTGTGACATATTGAAATATTTTTCAGTGACCTGTCTAGGTACAAAGTATTATCGATGCTAATGTTAATGAGATAGGATACGATATTAAAGTGGTCATATATAACTAAATAAATATTTAATCAATGTGACAAACTAAAAACGTATTACCTCGAACAGCACAGCTATTAATGGCTGGTAGTTAGGCCACCTAGCAAGTCCTCTCGGCCGTGTCTAATTCGGTTCCCGTCGCTACAGGTAGCTTAAGTACTTTCACACGATCCACCTGCATTTGTACCTACTTCATTCTAGAAGTAATGTACGTCATTTTATAAAATATTGACTCACAGCTCAGTTGGTAGTAACTCAGTTGTCGCGAAAATTAATTTGAAGGGGGTGTTTTTTTTTTTTGTGATGCAGTTACGTAACGTGCCGACGGCCCACCTGGTGGTAAGTGGTAACCTCGGCCCATAACAACCGATGCGACTTGGGTCCTCCCTTACTAGGTACGACAAGACCCAAGTCGCATCGTATGCGCCCGTAACTGTGAGACGTGTAGGTGGAATGTCTCTTGTGCCTGTTATTTCACCGGCAACCACACCTTTCAAACCGGAACACAGTAACGCGAACGCGTTACTGCTTGACGGGAAACGGGCATGGTGGCAGTACTTCCCCGGACGAAATTGGCGAGAGTTCTACTGCTCTTAAAAATTGAAATAGGGGATGGTGACCTTATTTTGTTTGGTTTCTTTCTTTCAAGCTTGTGCACATTCCAACCTAAAGGAATCACAAGTCAACAGCCGAGTTAAATAGCTTCAAAAAACTAATCCTGTATATAAAGTCCATTCCACGAAAGAAGTCCCTACGCTGTGGCGCTAGTTTATACGCAAAGGCGAAACTTCGGCTTCGCTATACGTTAGTTCCTTCAACTGCCGCGAGACTTCTTTGTTGAAAAGCACTCTACAGTCAAGTTCAAGAATCACAGTCTACATTTATATTAACTGTCTGTAGCTAAACCTAGTCGCATGTAACCTAGGTCAGTGCCATGAGCTAGCCGAGGTTACCCGAGCGGTTCCGACATTACCCGATCTTTTTTGTGTATCTATGTATAGAACGAAAGCGTGGAATCGATTTAAAGTTTAGATGATTAGTTAGGACCTAGTGTTACTTGCTAGATCCTGACTAATCAATGTTAGTAGCCTAGTTTAAGTCATCATCAAATAATATTTTTCTTCCTATATGTTTTATATTGTACCTGTGGAATTTGTATAACTTTATTTGGAGGGGCGTTGATGATTACGACACAGTAACTTATTTATTATTATTATTAATAATTATTTATAAGATTATTATTTATTTTTAAGATTTATGTGCGCAATACCACGTTCTCAAAACGGTGAAGTGTGAAGAGTGTGTGAAGTGAACGTTTTGATGATAAATGATAAATACTTTCATATTTTTCTCTTTAGTCACAAACTGAATTGACTGCGGGCGAAGCCGCGGGACAACTAGTTTATAACTCAAATAATTGTCACTTTATCATAATTTAGGATACCGTGGGCGTATGGGGACGCCATGTGTGTTTTTGAGTACCTTTTAATAGAAGAGCGTGGTGATCAAGCGATACTGACCCCCGAGTTTCAATCCGGAGGTCGCCGATTCAAATCCCGACGTGCACCTATGAGTTTTTCGATTGAAAGATCTATGTGCGCAATACCACGTTCTTAAAACGGTGAAGGAAAACATCGTGAGGAAACCGACATGGCCTAGAACTAAAAATTCGAAGACATGTGTCGAGTGCACGAAAGGAGCCTCTTTGAGGCGCACTTACAATTCTTTCACCACACTGGTTCGACAGAACCGGTGACTCGAAGAAGAAGAAGAAGTAGAAAAATATCGTATTCACAAACTCATTTACCATCTCGATTGATAACTTCATGTAAGCTAGCTGTATTTGAATATTCAAATGTTCTCAGACCAGACATACAAAAAGCTCGTGTAGCGTAGGCCGGCATAAGGGCGCAGGCCCATAAAATATAACAATTTGTCCCTCGACCGAGGGGAGCCCTACCTGAGGTCACCACTGACCACCAGACTGGTTTTTATTTGACTAGTGTTGTGACCATCAGCTGTTTAGTTTATCGACATCGATAATGCTTCGTGGGAATTAATCCAAAATCCAAACAGTTTATGCATAGTTTTGTATAAGTAGAATTTGTGGTGGTTTGTCTGGGCGAAGTACTGCTGCCATACTATGCATTCAGTTTTTAATTAATTTAGATACAAGTCTTATACATATTACACTCATAAACTTCAAAATAAAATAATAATAATAAAATAACATGTCAGTAGTTTTGTTCATTAAATTATTCACATAAGAATGCAGAAAACGACTTACTTTTACGGTGAAGTATTTTGCAGTAATGTCAAAGATCTACCTTCGCTTCTTATTAAAATAAACTAAATAAATAAAATAAAAGTGTCTTAACTCTCTACTGGCTACTAGAACTGGAGATTCCTCTTCAGTTACGTCAAAACTGGGACTTATCTACGCTCGTAACTTCGATTTAGTTATCATGAAATTAAGATATGATAACAAACTACTTACTACTACTTTACTTTCATATTATCACTTTAATAATATTATTTATTTAATTTAATATTATATTTTTTGTCTATAAATATTTGGTCTAGAAATAGTCTAAGGACCTCTACAATGTTTTTTCCTGGAAGAGGCTAGTGACCCACAATACAGGGAATCCTAGTGTACGGATTCATGAACTTTTATCGTATATAATCATATTTTGTGACTTAATTAACTGCTCAATAATATATTCACAAATATCTTACAAAAAATTATTTTGTCGAGGTTATTAATATTTTTCTTGCTTTGCAAAATAAGTCATTAGGTACTAAGAGCTATTATTAAATAAACCTATTATATAATGTAACAGCTGTTGCAATTGATATTATCGACCGCCGCCCACCACTACACTAGGGCGCGCCGCCCCGCCCCGGCCCGTTTGACATTTCACTGTCAAGGTCTCGCTCGCCGCCCCGTCCCGTCCACACTATCACAAACATTATGACCCTTTTAGCGTTTGGAGCTACTCACTGAAATAAGAGTGATCAAAATTAAATACTGGGTAATATTATATGTTTTGAATTTACACTGGCCTTATAACTCAGTTGGTCAGTCGCGCTGTAGGTCGTGGGTTCGATTCCCACTCAGACCAAACATTTTTGTGACAAATCTAGGTGTTTGTTCTGTGTCTGGGTGTATAAATGTATTATATGTATGTATTTACTAAAAAGTATATATATTCCATCAGTTGTCTGATTCTCATATCAAGCTATGCTTAGTTTGGGGCTAGATGGCGCTGTGTGAAATGTCCACCAATATTATTGTTATTATATTATTCCCTGTAATGGGATGAAACTTGTATGGCAATGTCCGTGCCCTAGAGATGACATGCAAAGTCTCATGTACCAGTATTTACACATACACTTCCAATCATAACACAGCAATACGAGGTAATTTATTTATTTCTTTATTCATATATTTTTCTTATATATTTTTATGAAATTGGGATGTCTACAGTAGTGCAGTGCACCAGAATAACTCTTCACATATAGTTCTACTGCGTTAGTTCTAATTTAGACAACAAGACAATTAGACATTCCCCGTTAAATTAATCTTTATTTCCTATTCCGTTAGAGGCAATTTTTTTTTACAAATTAACCCTAATAAGATAACATTTGTATCCGCCACGTGTTCACTTATTTCGTAACATAGGCTCTGTTTACCAGTTTTTGTAAAGATTCATGAAAAAATATAGGTTAAAGTTTTTTTTTGTTACGCCATATACTATAAAGACATTAATTTGTGTGTGTTTAAATGCGAGGTTGTTTCTGATCCAAGATATGACTGATAAAGGATTCATGATTCAAGGGTCTTTTTTAAACAATTTTTTATATTTTTTATATTCAGCATTAAAAAATACATACAACCCTAAATTTTCACCCTTCTACGACCAACCTCTATTTTTTTAATTTCGATATTAGGTACTTTAATAATTTTCAACCCTCGGTGGTCGATTACTTTTTATGGCAAAACGTTTTCCAGGGTTAGCTAGTAATATATATACAGATGTCAAAAATATGAAGGTTTTTGCATACACTTAAAGAGGGTCCTAAAAATCGACGCTGTATCTAATTAAGCGCTAATTATAAAGAGCCATTGATCCATAACACTACACTGATAATCCTTTTTAAACTCCAAAGAGGTCTTTTATCTAACTCATAATATCTTGGGATCAAAAGCGTCGACCAAAAAAACTCGTAAGAATAAAATAAAGGTCATTCGATCGTTCGATAAAGGGATGAAGTCGATCGATAACCGGTTTTTAGAGATGTGAAATGTATCGAGTAGAATCGATAGGCGACTATATCGATAAACCTGATATTCAAGAATGTTAATTATCAATAATTGTCTTAAATTCTAGATTCTGACGTCTCAATATCACAAACAATTACAAAATGTTCTTTACAGTATGACAAGTTTTAATTTGTCGCCTCAAACTAAGCATAGCTTGTACTATGGGTGTACTATGGGAACAAGAAGACTGATAGAATACATATAATAGTTTATTTGTAAATACATCCATATTAACACCCAGACACAGAACAAACATCATCGCTCATCACTTAAATATTAGTTCTGGGTGGGAATGGAACCCACGACCGCAGAAGGCAGGGTTACTACCAACTGAGCTGCGAGGCTAGTCCAGTCATCCAGTCATTATACATATTGGCATTCTCTAAATTACCGTTTCTACGTAATTTCCCAGTGATTATAATAAAACTGCAATTAACAATAAAGTTAAAGGCATTAATTAGCATATTGAGAGAATATCGGCTGTCTCTTCACCGAGAACGTCTAAATAACTTTTGAGGGAACAATTTATATCAATGATTTCAATGTCAAATCCATTCTGAATTCTCCACGAAAAGAATCCTGCGGCAATTAAAGGAACTAAGAAGTTTACTTTGCGTAGAACTTAGCGCCACAGCTATGACTCTTCTTTCGAAACGTTTTAATCACTACACGTGTAGAGGTTACAACTTAACACCGGGTGGGCCATATGCTCGTTCCGTTAAGTTAGACACGTAAAAAAACCAGTTCTGGTACTGAGCTGGCATCATACTAAGTTGGCACCATATAATTCAACTTGATTCCATATCTTTGACTGGCCTCACAGCTCAGTTAACCAACTGAGCTGTGAGGCCAGTCAGTCGTGACTCTGAGCTGTAGGTCGTGGGTTCGATTCCCACCCAGGACAAACATTTGTGTGACGAGCATTGATGTTTTCTTCCCATAGTAAAAGCTATGCTTAGTTTAGGGCTACATGGTGAAGTGGAACCAATATTTATTTATTTATCTAAATCCTGTGCATTTAACCTTACGATTTACGCTCATGGGTTGCTGCAATACCTGTTTGTGAGAAATTTTCGGACAGTACAAACATTTTCTTCCTTCTTCGTGCCTCTGGCGCCGCTCATTAGCGACTGGATGTTAGATTTAGTTGACTATTTATCGTTTTACCACGCTCTCCCTTCCTAATTGTGGAGGATTGAATTTTTGGAGAATTTTCATAATGACAGGCTTTATTAATTATTCAGTGTGGGAATTATTTTATACATCTTACCAGCTGGAGAAGAGGTTTTTTTATATGAAGAAATCTATGTTACTACGGTTGATAGATTCTGTAAGTTTTTTCCATTATTTGGTGTCTCATCTACTTAGTGTTGCAAAATGCATTTTCATTGGAACTGTTATGCAATCTAGTTTTCACGTATAATACGTATTTTTTCCGACTTTCATTTTGGTATAACTTCCTACCTAAGTGGTTTTACATTTTAGATACTTTCGTAAGATATTTGGTTATACGCGACACTAGGCCATATTTAACATCTGAAAACATACAACTGAAGACGTTAAATCGCAAAAAGTACTAAGGTTTTGCTGGCTACCTGCTTGGAATGAAGTTGAATTAAGTTAGCGCTATTTTATTGTTTAGTTTTTATTTAGTTTATTTTATTCTATTAATGTAGGCAAATTTCTCAAATCGATCTCTGAAAAACAGATTATTTTATTTATTTAATTTTTGAAACAGAATCTACAGCTACTACTTAAAATTACTTACTTACTTAAAATTACTCTTACAGCCAATAACAGTTTTTTTTAATATATCCTAGTATTAAGGTAATTAATTCCCAATGGTAAAATTAAAATCATTTTTTTAGTGATAAACAAAAGAAAAAACAGCATAATTTTATATAAATAAAAATATATATAAAATAAAAAATACACCTTTTTTATATCTGTCTTCTGTCGTTGCATACAATATTTGCTAAAGAACTTTGCGATAACAAGGGAAGGCTGGGTGTAGACTATTTTTATGAGGCACTTAGACAAAAATGCATACTGTGCACCGATGGAGCTTTCGTAACTATTTTAGTTTTGATTTTATTCTTTATTGTACACAGAAAAATAAACATAAATTAACATATAAAAAAATATGTACAAAGGCGAGCTTAACCCTAAAAAGAGTTTTCTTCCAGCAAACCTTTGAGGCTAGAAAACGTTTGTTAACGAAAGGTGGGTATGATATACCCACCTAAATATGTGGTAAAAGGTGGGTAATTTTGAATTAATTTTTATTTTTACTTTAATTTTAAATTGCTGTAATACGTTATTAATGTGTGAAAGCTGAAATAAATTTATTGATTGATTGATTGATAACAAACACAGGTAGGTACTTACATACCAGTAGCAACAGTAGCGCTGCGCTATCTTGGAATCAAGCGTCCGCTCCCATGAGCACAATGGTGGGAATATTAGACTTGTAATTATATCAGCCACGGTTGGCAAGTCTTCATTAATATTGCGACTATTAGGCGGATCTTACATTGACTTTCACCCGACATCTGAAATTACATTCATATCAAAGTCAATTTACCATTTAGTAATGTTTTGTATTAACGTCTGATGTATTAAAATGTTGATAATTTTTGATGTGAAACATCTATAGCCGCACGTAAAACCGATTTCTGGCGTGGCGACGCGTCGCCACGGCATGCGTTGCATATTACTTTTACAAAATAATGTCGATGTTTCACATCTGCCAGGCGTCCGTGACGGCTCACATTTTTTTTATGTGATGTGTATTAGGTGATTGAACGAGCTGACGGCCCACCTGATGTTAAGTGGTAACCTTGGCCCATAACAACCGATGCGACTTGGGTCCTCCTCTACTAGGTACAGCAAGACCCAAGTCACATCGTATGCGCCCGTAACTCTGAGACGTGTAGGTGGAATGTCTCATGTGCCTGTAACTTCACCGGCAAACACACCTTTCAAAACGCAACTTTGCGGTAGAAATGGGCATGGTGGCAGCACTTTCCCGGACGAACTGGACGTGAGTTCTGCAGCTCTTGTGAGAATTTCTTCATTATCGTCTTTCTCTGTTTTGTACCTTAGCACCCTTTCACAAGCAAGCTATGTGAGTTCGTTGAACTGTTTTCTATGGGCGGATAGTTCGATGTCCAGCCTTATTGGAAGTCTGTAGAGGCACTCACTTGTACGCTATCACCATTTGTAATACGGAAATCTAGATTCCAGTTAGTTCTAGTGTATTCAGCAGGAGTGGCATAGCCAATGTGCAGCGTGCCTCATCATTGCTTTACCGCTGTGCTTGGTAAATAAATAAAAAGCCTTATATTTCTTGAAATCAAATAAGTTACAAAAATTTCACAAGTTCATACTAATTCTCTAGTTTAATTTAATTGTTAGTTTAATCATGTTAGTTTAATAATATGTTAAGTTTAGTAAGTTAAGTTAATAGTAGTAAGTAAGTTTATTATCATTCAAGAACCCCTCCACGGGTGAAGGCCTCCTCCAAGGAATTCCACTCGTCTTTATTTGGAGCTAGGTTTATCCAATGTGGCCCTTCCGTTCTCTGTATTTCGTCTTCTTATCCTACATCGTAATTTATATATTTCAGAGCTTCTTGAAGCCCTAACACTCGTTCATATGATCATAATATTTGTATGTTACTATAGAGTGTACTCGTAGATAAATAAATAAATAAATATTGGTGGACATTAAACACAGCGCCATCTAACCCCGAAGCAAGCTAAGCATAGCTTGTATCTTGTAAATCAGACGCCTGCTATAATACTTAGATATTTTTATTGTAAAAAAAAAACATCCAGACACAGAACAAACATCTATGTCTGTCACATAAATGCATTGTCCTGGGTGGGAATCCAACCCGCGACCAACAGCGCAGAAGGCAGGGTTACTACCAACTGAGCTGTGAGACCTGCAGTCCAGTTACAGCTTTGTTAGTCCCATACAAGTAGTAGTAAGTAGTAGTAAATTGAAGGAAAACATAGTTACAAATAAAGATAAGGTATGTTGAAATTTTTTATCATAATTATTTGATTGTCCGATAACAGAGATCCATTTGAGGCATTTAGCTCTCCGAAGCATTAAGTATGTGCTTCGAATGCACGTTCAACTGTAGTAACCAGCTACAGCAGTCACACAGCCACCTTTGAGATTTCTAAGGCAGTCTGAATAAGGTTCAGGCATTGAAAACTTCTGCCTCATTAGTGTTGGCTGATTCCACTATTTAATCAATTGTGATTAGTTAAGAACAAGAACTATGGCTTTTGAATAACAGCTTTTATAGTATTAAAGAGTATTTTGACTCTAAAAACGTAATTAAGTAATATTTTAATAATATTTTGCAATACCATATAATTGTGTATTTCACTTATAATTAAAAATTTTGTAATTTGAATAATTGCACACCCTTCAGAGGGATAGAATATAGTGATACAACTTATTATTAAATATAACTAATTAAATAATAATAAACAATATAATAATAATAAATAATCATAATAATATTAGTAATATTATCATACGCAACAACCTGTATTCTGGCAATAAATGAATTTATTATTTATTTTATTATTCTAATATTAGGATAAAGAAGCGTATTCTTCAGCCTGAAAGTGAACAACGAGCAGCGCGTTAACATTCCATTAAAATGTGTTTGATAAGCTGTCGTTACACCGCCTGCGCCCGCGCCGCGCCGCCGCGCCGCCGAGTTCAAGTACCATTACATAACAAACACGTTTCTCGGATACGGGTAGCGTGACCTGGCGTCATACACCATTTTATCTCGCCGACAAAAAGCGTATACCAAACAATATTTGTCGCATAGGATTCCTACACTTGTCAAAAAGCAAATATCCTATACAAAGACATCGGAAAAAATAATGGAACAAAAACAAAAGTCGAGCGAGACACGCATAAGAATGAGACGCATTATACATTCGACGCACGAAGACGAATAGACAGGGCCGTTGCATAACTTGCATTTAACCACAGACTAAACAGGCCACAGACTAAACAGATAGGTATTAACCCGCTCACTCGTTAATACGAACTAACATCGCCACTCAATTAAATAATTCGATAAAAAGTATAAAAGATCACGTGAGAGCTTTACAAAAAGCTGACACGACGCGCGCTGCTGCGCCCGCGCCGCGCTCCCATTGGTGGGCGAGCGCGCCGTGCGAGAGGGACGCGCGTACACCGCGCCGCGCGTGGAGGCGAGACGGAGGCCGGAGACTCGGCGGATGCGTACGCGAGGGTTACCGATCGTTGACTCCTCTCAAGGCCACGGACAAGTTGCTTTCTGTTGCGTGTCGCCCGCGCCTGCGCCCGCGCCGTAACGCCTGTAATTCTGAACTGAAATGACCTTCAGGACTTTCTTTTGAGGTCGTTTATTGAGGTCGAGACTGAATCGTCCCATTAAACTCCACGTAAATGTGAAGCTCATTTGAAAATAAACTTACTACTACTTAACTTAATAAACTTAACATAATATTATTGACTAACAAGTAAATTAAAAGAGAGAATTAGTATGTACTTGTGAAATTTTTGTAACTTATTTGATTTCAAGCAATATAAGGCTTTTATTTTTATTTATTTTATTATTTATAACTGTGTAGCATGCGAACGCCGAGTGAATTACTAAGAGCGTAACCTTCATGTAAGTGATGCGGGCTTATATTTAGATCCAGATGTGTAACAAAGGAGCTATGAATTTTTTTGTTAAAAATAACTTAACCACGGACGAAATGCTTGTTACCAGGTCTCGTGGAATCCGTGTTTTTGTTCCGTTTCGTTAGTGGGGGAGAAAACCACCTGTATAAACAGGGCATAGCATTTTATGACGATTTTAATGTTATACTTCTGAAAGACATGTCTGATGTTGGTTTAAACGTTATCTAAAGCTACATTTGAAATGCAACTTCGTATTTTGGTTCTGGCAGCTTGCTTTGTTGGTTCTATTTACAATTTAGAATCATTATTATTATTATTATTTATACTTAATATAGGTAGACATTTTTTGTGTCAATTTATCCACATTAATATAATAAAATTGTAGATAGCTTATAATTTATGTTAGCTCATGTCTTGTTATATTATCTATTAATTTATAGTATTATTTCAACCCTGTAAACGTTTTACTGTTTTAGGCGAAATCAATCAGCAATTTTATTCCACACATAATATATTCTCATAAATAAACTTGCACTCAAACTCTGATAACTGAGCTATAAAGCTCAGTTATCAGAATTTAATAAAAATGCGAAAGCCATTACAGACACGTTAAATCTGAAGAGAATGAATGCACCTGAGAAAAATGTAACTATTTTATTTCCGTTTAAAGGTCGGAAAAAACCATTTCCGGTAACATAATACTTTTTGGCAGGCCCCTCAGCTCAGTTGGTAGTAACTCTGCCTTCTGCGCTATAGGTCGTGGGTTTGATTCCCACCCAGGACAAACATTTGTGTGACGAATATAGATGTTTGTTGTGTCTGTGATATGTATTTAAAAAGTATATAATATGTATTATATCAGTTGTCTAGTTCCCATAGCACAAGCTATGCTTAGTTGGGGGCTAGATGGCGCTGTGTGAAATATCCACCAATATAAAAAACGACTTAAATCTCATAATGAAACGTAAATTCATCAGTTACTTTACCTATCTTTAGTGACTTCTTTTTTAACCTAATTTTGTGGCTGTACGGTTTTTATCGATAGAATTAGAAGAACCAAAAATATCATAGATAATAAACAGGAGGTTTCGGGCGTCTCCCCAACAGGAAACTCATAAACACGGCGTTTCTTGTTTGCCCCGCGGAGGGCCGAAGAGAATAATGATTATACTAAATTTAACATTAACAAAGCGTTTGCTTTCATCATTCATCTTATGAATTAAATAAAATTTAAATAAAAAATATATAGATTATTATATATAGACAACTATTAATTGCATTAGCACACAATGCAACTTACAAACACAGAAGACTTATAAATAAATAAAAATATTAACTACAAAAAGCTGTTAATATACAGGTTGTCCGGTAATGAATGGATAACCTTGAAATGGGTCTTAGTAGAACTATTAGGCATTCGGAAAAAAAAAACAAATAAAAAAAACCAAGTAAGTAGTATAAAAAAAAACAAAACAAATGAAACAAAAAAAAACAAAAAATCATAACATCGATATTATTTAAAAAATACATATCTTTGATACTACTTGGTTTTTTTTTTATATTTGTTTCCGAATGCCCAATAGTTCTACTAAGACCCATTTCAAGGTTATCCATTCATTACCGGACAGCCTGTATAAAAAAAGACACTATTGACGAGGATATTACAACTTAATAATAAAAAAAATACGATGCGTTATCTAGTGCTAGAATAGTCAACGGACGTAATTTCAGACCCTTTCCCCTAAAACGTATAGCGATAAGCTTCCATTGACCTCGGCTATCACACCTCCAAGTCACGTCACGCGGCCTACACAACTTATCTATTTAGTTGTGTTGGTATAGGTCGGGGGCCGTTAACGGCTGTAGCCGTTGGAGAATCGTGTTTTATTTCGTCTGCGTTATAATGAACATTTTAGTATTCAGTCAGTATTGTTACATCTCACACAGCGCCATCTAGCTTGTACTGTAGGGACCAGATAACTTATAGCTTACTTATATAGGTAAATTATTTTTGTAAAATACATATTAACATCCAGGACAAACATCTATTTTCATCTCACAATGTTTTGTCCTGGTTGGAAATTGAACTCACGAACTACTCAGCAGAAGGCATTGCTACTAAGCTGTGACCAGTCTCTACTTACTAGTAGCTAATATTCTTAATTTTCTTACTAAAAGACGCGGTTAATTATGTTAGATAAGTAAATAGTAATGCGATAGCGTCGTCTGAATCAGTTAAGTAATGGTGCTGCCATTTCTAATGGTGAACCAAACTATGTACCAAATAAGATGGAATCTATATCTTTTTCTGTTTCACACGAACTGAAAAAGACGACACTCATTTTAGAGCCGTGGTAGACAATTTCCGTTTCGTATTTTTCAATTTTCTGTTTTAAGTAATAAGTTTGAGGAAGCGAAAGTTAATTGCGCATGTTCATTGTATGATGTTAATCCTAATATTATTAATTATTCTATAAAATATAGGGTAAGTTCTCGTATGCTACCACAGAGCTGCAACAGCTTTATTATTGACCGTACTATTAGGTAAAGTGAGCCACCAGCTCAGACACTTGTTTGGTTCAAAAGAGCTGGTTCGAATTAGGTGGTGGGATCAGACAATAGTGACAACTAATGCAATTTCTCACAGTTATATTGAGTCTTCGTGATATTTTTATCCCGCAACGCAAACAGAGGGGTGTTTAATCTGAGCTTAATGTGTGGATCTCATGTATGCTATGCTGTGATAGCTCATAGTTTGATACATAACACATTAAGCTCTGTCAAGAATTGTTCGGCAAACAAAACATACATACAAGAGCATTTAAGAGCAGTAGAACTCTCGCCAAGTTCGTCCGGGGAAGTACTGCCACCATGCCCATTTCTGCCGCCAAGCAGTAATGTTTTCGCGTTACTGTGTTCCGGTTTGAAAGGTGTGGTTGCCGGTGAAATTACAGGCACACGAGACATTCCAACGACACGTCTCAGAGTTACGGGCGCATACGTTGCGACTTGGGTCTTGCCGTACCTAGTAGGGTAGGACCCAAGCCGCATCGCTTGTTATGGGCTGAGGTTACCACTTAACACCAGGTGGGCCGTCAGCTCGTTCTGTAACTGTATTACATAAAAAAAAAAACAATATAGTGAGCTGTGGTACGACATATAAAAAAGATCAAAAAGAGCTTATTTTGAAATGTATCTACCTCATGAAGATATAAGCTTTATTAAGCTTTTAGGTAGGACTTACCTATAGAACGCATACTAGTGAAGGTTATTAATATTACTTACATTTGTAGATGAAGGTAAGCTACGCATTTTTTATTCAATTATTTATTTTACTACCGTACTTATATACAAAATTATTTGGTTGATTTTAAACACATATGTAACATAATACATTTTTTTATTACAAATAGTAATATAGCCTATTCACTATTGCTCGTCAAGAGTAGGACTGTGCCGTCAAGAAGCCTGAAACTGTAAACAATAATGATTAATTGATATTCTTCAAAACATGTGTAAAAAAGCTGAGTGCAGTGCCCACCTTGATGAAAGAAATAATTCAATCAGACCTCGTAATTATATCCTTCTGTCTGTCTCCATTCAACTTTACACTTTATCATAAACAATTAAAGTCTGAATTACCTACACAAGCTGCGCCCACGCACTTTAAAGTGATGATTCATGTGAGAATTGATTTCTGTCAGTCGCGGAGTAAATTATCTTACAGAACTTAAATTACTTGACGTTACAAAATATCTTCACATATCAACAAGGAAAGTGTGTGTCATATACATTACCACTATGATATGACTATAGTATGATTTAATACGGTATCTTCTGCTACGAACAGGCATAAGTGCACGAAAGGAGCACTAAATCGGTCGATAGAACTAGTGACTCGACAATACTATGGGATTATTCCTATTTTCATATGGAAATTCGTGCATTGAATACGTCACCCTAAGAGATGATGTATAGTCTTATGTGCCTCCGATTTGAGAAGATCAAATCAACCATCAAAGTAGTAATAAAATGTATAATGTTAGTTCTTTCCGTACGAACTCTACACAAAGAACGTTCCTGCTACGAAGCCCAGTACGGCCTAGCAACCACCTACGTAATTTATGGAGGAATTTCTCTTTATAGTCGCTTTATTTTTTTCTATTAAAAAATAACAGAGAAGCAGAAAAATTTAAGTTTACTGTTCTATATGAATTAATTAAAAATTGATTGTTAAATACATATTTTTAAATCAATACTTATATCCAACTTAATGAAAATAAGCTCATACAAAATACTATGGCAGGCAATAATTGAAGCTCTTTACATTTCTTATATTAAAGCGACATATTTATATATGACTTTGATAATATACGTATAATATAAATATTTTTTCTTTGTAGAAGAGAGTTCTAAAAGCTACTTGGTAGAGTCGTATCTTTACATGAACTTAATAATTAATCTGAATCACTACTAAGCTGAAAAACAAGACAAATTCTTAGCACGTTACTTCTACATGCGTAGAGTAGCGGTTTGCTGGACACATCGTCGACCTTTCCCTACTTAATCGGTCTGTTTGTAAGGTCAAAACTCCCAATAAAAAGCCCATCGTTTAAATCCTATTTTGAGCGAGTTGAAAGCAAATACTGACCCACTTCCATTATAAATGACATCGTAAGAGCGTCAGTCCCCCACAAAAGCCCGCACAACTTATTAAACACCTTATTTATTAAATTAGCAGTTAAACATCCCTATTCCCATACCATAGTTATGTTACTAAATTATACTTTAACTCAACCGGTGACGGTTTAGATTTGAACGTGGGGTTCGTTCGATTCAAAATGGCGGTCTACTCAGGCGCAGGGTTTTGTTCTATTTTTCATTTTACAACCGCCGCTTCGTGTTCGCAGTCGCCTTCATGGGGTTGGAAGGAGTGCGTGTGTTTTTTTTAAATCGGTAGTCCCTCTGTAGGCTAGTTCCAAATGCAGCCGCTGTATGGCGACACATGTGTCATATATCAGAAACACCGTTCATAGAAAGAAAAATGATTTGTTGCGTATTTAAAACTTATGAGTCGGTTGTTTAGACTTGGGGGAGGGTTTATCAGTGATACAAGTGTTCATGCGCCCGTTACGAGAGGGGAAAAATGGTTGTAGTGTCTTTGCGGACCACAGGGGCAGCATTACGTGTGAGTTTTACATGGTAATTTAAGACTATTTAACGCGATCTTATTCAACTTTAAGCATTATTTTAAGCTTGCCTCCGTGACACAATGGCAATTTCTATTTATAGTAAGCTAGCGATCCGCTCCGACTTCGATCGGGTGTAGTTAATTTAGAAATTATACAAACAAAGCTTCCTCGTTTATCGCTCTTTCTGTTAATGAAAACGGTATCATTTTTTTTTAGATTTTGTGTTATTTTCCTATTATTAAACGAAATTTAAATTTAAATAGCTTAGTACATATTATCCAATAAGAGTCTTGTAAGTTAAATACATAGTTATATCAAGCGGGGGCGAATCTTAAATCCCTTTGAGCCACACTATGCAAACTGTTTGAGCAATTTATACCCCGATGCAAGCCTTTCTTTCACAGACAAGGACATTACCTGAACAAAGGATATTATATACCTGTACGTTGTTAAGTCTCACTTTATTTATAAACGAACTTCAGCACTTTAGATAAATAGACTTCTGTCTCAGTTTCTGAATTCAAAACGGTCTGCTACAAATATATACGTAGCTACGCCCCGCGATGGATAAGTCTGTAGGTACACCTATTTGATCATCCCACGGGAACACTGCACTTTTCCAGTATCAAAAGTAGCCTGTGTGTTAATCCAGGATATAAGTTATCCCGGTACCCAATTTCATCAAAATCCGTTCAGCCAGCATGCGTGATGGAGTAACAAACATACACACACATTATATAAACTGTCGCCTTAATATTAGTAAGATACCTAGTTAGTAGTAGATGCATTTAAGTAACGTAATCGATGTATAATAATAATAATTTACAGCTGTACTATAATATTAATTAGCTAAGCAATTTTGCCTTATTCGGCTGAATTTAAAGGAAGTCAAGTTACTCTTTGTCTGAAAATTTTTATATCTTTTTTAACAATAAAAAAATTTTTGTGGCGAAGAAGTAACTCGTAAAAAATGTAATATCAAAATCTGTGGCGCAGTCACCAATGCCCACATCCTAGGACAGAGTAATTTTTTAGTTAAAACTTAAGTCAATTTGTCAATTTAAGTATCTGACTTATGAGATATAATTCTTCTCAGACAGTATGAGTGTGTGTTGCAGCCACCAAAAGGCTCTCAGTTTGAGAGTGTTGGCTGTAGGTCGGAGGTGTGCAATAGTCAGTGGCGTAACAATAGGGTGGCAAAGCTGGCAAAATGCCACGGGCCCCTGACCCAAGAGGGCCCCGGCCCAAGAGGCCGCGAGCTCAGAAATATTTTTTTACATTGTACCTGAGTATTTAATTTTACTTGAAAAGTATATTTTTTATTTTTTACTGATGGACGATTTTTACTGATAGGGCCCCATCAAAAGAATTTGCCACGGGCCCCAGATGGTATAGTTACGCCACTGGCAACAGTGTACATAAATGCACGGAATTGGATCGGAATTGTTCGCGTTGCGAAGTCACCAGTTCACGTTGTTATCATAAAAATCGTAGTTTTAGGAATTCTTAAAAGTAAGGTTATATTTTTATATTTGGTGGTGTTGGGCAGCTACTCAATAGAAGAATACGTCCACGGGCTGGCGGAACACAAAAATGTCCTCATGTTAAAAATAAAATCTGTAACAAGGTAAATCCTCTTTAGTCCAGTTCCAGTCAGAAAGTTTTTGTAAGTTTATTTCTGAGTGAGCTATGTACTAATGCTGTTTGCATACATACATACGTGCTATAAAGTTACATATAAATACTGAATCTTACCCTACGTAGTTTTTTGCAAGTGTCTATGTTTCAACCTAGGCATAAACTTTCTTGCTTGCTGGATTGACCAAGCCTAGATAATTATATTCTCTTCTCGTGTTTGATAGTTTTAAATTGCATATATCGTTGAATTCTTCTTTATATCTGCCATATTGTATTTCTAAAACTTCACAGGCTGCTCTTCCTGTTTTATTTGGAGATACAGAGTCGAAATCAGGAGATCTAGCTCGCGCTGGAAAGAAGCCTAGGTCCATATTGTGGGCTGATGATGATGTAGATACCTAGATATGCTACCGACATTCTGTATATTGCCTAAAAAGTTCAGGCCATGTACATTTCATACACATACTAAAGTAAGTATTGCTAATTACACTTATCGTTGGCCAAGTATATAACTGAGGCGGTTGGTTAGGTTAGGAAAGTATGTAATAATTCTCATATTCCATACAATTATAAATAAATAATATTGTTGAACATTTCACACAGGGAACCAGACAACTGATAATACTTAAATACTTTTTGTAAAGACATACATATAATGCATATTACCCAGACACAGAACAAAATCAAATGTTTGTTCTGGGTGGGAATCGAACCAACAGCGCAGAAGGCAGGGTTACTACCAACTGAGCTGTGAGGCCAGTCAAAACATTAGCTTCTCCGTTAATTCGTGGCTCCCGGTTGCTTTACGATTTCTTTGGAAAGATTATCATTGTTTTATTACGAATTGGGTTAGTTTTATCTGCGCAAGGGCACGTCCTCAAAACAACTGAAGATGACCTTACACATAAACATACCGGAGACGTGTTTTTATGATTTTTTTTATGTATAATGCCCCCATCCAACGCGGGGTAAACGAACGAGTTATGCCCGACTACTCGCTAAGTGTTCTGTCTAGGTGTTGCTGGGGCTAAACGCGAACTCTTCCGCGTCAAATAACTTAAGGCGACCTATATTACCTAATAATAGAAAAATTAAGGTATATGATAATACTTATTTCTGCTGTACAGCAGTAGCATTCCCGTATTCCGATTCAAATGGTGCAATTGAAATTACAGGCACGAGAGACCTTACTTCTTAGTCTCAGGCGCAATGGCGACGGGGCTAGGTCCTCCCATATTTTTTACGGGACACCTAAGTTGTGTATTGTTATGGGGGCACCCGATGGGTCAGCTACTCGTCATTTAGACTCTATATAGTCTTTGTATTGATTCTATTTTTCTGTTTTTCAGTTCGTCATCACTTCAACTTATATTGGAAAATTAACGTGGACAACTTAAGCGGATTCTGCAGAGGAAGAATTAAGAACTTCAATAATCGGTAATCAGATTACAAAAAAAAAGAAGGCCCTCCTTTAAGGGTTTCTTGTCTGTTCCCCCATGGAGGGTCGGATAGGGTTTGAACAAGCGTCAAACTTAGCGATAAGTAGGTACGCGTTTTGTTTTGAATATTATTGACGTTTCCAGGCCATTTCTTTATGAATTCTATGGAAATAAAGTTTTTGATTTTGAATACAATAAGTAACTGAGTAACCGGCAAAACAGTCTACGAGCCCAGCAGTGGAAGAACAACTAAAAAGTCGGAAACACTATAAGGTCGTTTCCAAGCTACATCTCCAACTTTTAACTTCATCGAGGTCACTTCCTCACACAGAAGACTGACGACGCTGTGGAACGAGTTAGAAGACTGAAGAACAGGACCCAGAAGGTGCAGATGAAGACTTCGTAACGTACCTGGGCCTGGTAACTCCACCACCGTTGGCGGTTCCCATTCGCCAACGGAGGCAGAGTTCCCTCTCCTAGTTGCGAGATCCTACTGGTGGAAATATCATCAAGACTATATCTTATCTCTATACTATATCTATATTATGTGACTATACTGTTTCTCTTTTGACGTTTTAATTAATTTGTCATCAATTATTTTTATAAATAAATATTAGTGGACATTTCACACAGCGCCATCTAGCCCTAAACTAAGCGTAGCTTGTACTATGGGAACCAGATGACCGATAGAAAATATAAACTTTTTTTCGTAAATACAACATACATATAAACACCCACACGCAGAACAAACATTAATGCTAGTCACACAAATGTTTGGCCTGGGTGGGAATCGAACCCACAGTCTACAGCTCAGAAGGTAGAGTTACTAACAACTGAGCTGTAAGGCCAGTCGATGTTATTTTAATTTATTATACTTATTAAAGTACTCATTGTTTTATATTATATTTAAATAAATATTACCATTAAAAATAGCTATTTTGTTTTACCAAGCGTAAGCTCGCCTTGCCCCGAGTTTCATTGCAGAAGTCGCTCGTTCAAAAACAATATTTCCGCTTGGAAAAAATAATGTGATGTGCGCCCACCTTAAAACGGTGATGGAAAACATCGTGAGGAAAAATAAAAGGCATGTCCTAAGAGCCAAAAATTAGAATGTATGCGTCAAGTGCACGAGGTTCGAAGAAATTAATTTAATCTTCCAATAATAGAAAAAAGTGTAGATGCCGGTGAGATGGCGTCGTGTGTAAATGTCCACCAATATTTATTTATTGGACTAAATTTTTTGAAACGTATTGAATACTGCCTGTTTTTTTTACTCTTTATTCTTTATTGTACACAGTAAAACTAAACATAAATTAACATATATAAAAAATATGTACACAGGCGAGCTTCACGCTAAAAAGAGATTTTTTATTATTTATCTTTTTTAGAGATTTTTATTTAACTGGATGTCTTTGAAGCATCCAAAAATTGAAAATTCCAAACGACAGTGTATTGCAACGTGTTTTTATTTTTGTTCTATTGAAAAAAAAAGCGAAACAAACTCCAAACTTGGTGTGAATTTAGTTCAAACTCTAAAGTAAAACGAAACATGATAAGAACTCAGCGCGAGTTTATATACAGAACACATTCACTAAATCTCTTAGGGTAGGGTTCTGAGACGAAAAAGAACAAAAATTTCATTAAAATATCTATTTATTAATTAAATACTGAGAACAGAATTGTCTAACTTACAGTATATTGCATATAATTGTGCATCGTCCGGTACGTAGCTACTATAAATGCACGTTGTACACGAATAGGAACATCCGGCAGGGCTGTCACAACTCCACAATTACATTATTTAAAAATACTAGCGACCCGCCCCCGCTTCGCACGGGCGCAGTTAGCACTTAGCAAGAAAGGATTGTATATTTTTTTTGACAATTCTGTCATAGTTCATCTATTTTGCATAAAATATTTAAACCTTCCACGTTAATAGCTTTTTGTATTAGTGAAAACCATATCAAAATCCGTTGCGTGGATTACAGAGAAAAGAGAGACAGATAGCGAGCTAACTGTTTTGAGATATCGCTAAGCATTTATTTGGGGTCCAGACTTTCGTGGTTAGCTTATGGGTCACCCTGAGGCCGGGGCGAGACGGGGCGTACAAATGTGCCCGTGACATTACAAAGGTAATAGCGACCCCTCAACGACCGCAAATTTTCGCAGCTTTGATACATAAACGAGATTTGTTTTCTGAATTAAGTCACCCGATAAAAGTCGATATGTGACAGACAGACGACACTTTTTTTATTATGATTCTTGATATTCTTGCTTGCAATTGTTATTGATCCTGTCATTGCAAGCAGTGTCTATAATGTATAGTACCTTTGGCTCAGAAAGCATCGTCAGTAAGCGAGGCATCTTCGCCAGCTCAATTGGTTTTATTTATATTTTGATATTATATACGTCTTGTGTCTTGTCTTTCTAAATTGTTTATATGTATATTTTTGTTTTATTTGATAATTTTGAACCACATATCGTGAATTCAATAAAATTAAAGCATTTTTAATTTGTCTGTAAGTGAATAAAAGTGTTAAATACAGCCTATGAAGTACTGTCTCACTTATTGTGTAACACCCCTGCCTTCCTTACATAATTACAAAGACACAATTCTCAGATCATTACATTTTGGAATGGATATTATTACTGTATATATTTCAAATGAACAATTAAATATAATACATATTTTTTAATTGACACAATCATATAAGGGAAATAATTTACAAACAAAAGCACCAACTGAATTTTCTAAACGAGAGATCACACTTCTACTACTACATCCACAAATACAGGGTGTCTCTACATGATATTATACAATTATAAAAGAAATTATAATTTTTAACCTAAACACAAAAAGGAATATATGATTAAGAGAATATATATTTAAATTAGCCCTCAATTTTATCATGAATCTAATCTACCAGCATAAACTTGGCTTGTTTAGTCACATGGTTCAAGATTAGGAGAGAAATATAAACAAACTATTCACTGATTCGCATTCCGCTGAAGGAGATGTATCTTGGTGGTTTGCTCCGCCAGCGGGGTACGATTGTTGTAAGCCATTTTTCATCTAAAACCAGAGAAACAAAGCTCTTTTGGTGTATATCAGTCGCGGGTTACGATTACGTAACCTAACCTTAAATTTCTAAACCCGAAATTCTGATTGACTCACACAAGTAGTAAGTTTCATGAACTCAAATTAGTACAAATTAATAATTAAACTTTTACTAATCCAACCCAAAAGAAACTACAGTGCGATTGATCTAAATACATAGTTGCCTTCGTGTTAAAAATAAACAAGACTAGGGAACATTAATTTAAAGATACTCGAAACATAAAGATACCTTCATTCGACTGGCCTCGTAGCTCAGTTGGTTAGTAACCCTACCTTCTGCGCTGTAGGTCGTGGGTTCGACCCCCACTCAGGACAAACATTTATGTGACATTTGTAACATTGGTGTTTGTTCTGTGTCTGGGTGTTAATATGTATTATATGTATGTATTTTAAAAAGAAAAGTATATAAGTATTATATCAGTTGTCTGGTTCCCATGATACAAGCTAAGCTTAGCTTACTTTGGGGCTAGATGGCGCTGTGTGAGATGTCCACCATTATTTATTATTTATTAATTTTATTTACCTTATCTACACTGTCGAGTCAGAGAGACGTGCTTACATATAACTTTCACAACAAAAATGAATTCCATATAAGTTCAAAAACAATTTGCTAATTAAATCCTTGCCGAGACACCCTATATAATGATACATTTATCTTAAATAATACTCTTTCAAAAACAATATTGCATATCGTTATTATTATAATCTTAGCAAAATTCTTAAACAATAATTTACTAAAGACCCATTTTACACCGACACAAACTTAATAATTCATTTGGCGATCGTCTACGTTACATTTAAGAGTAAAAATAAGCAAAATAATGAAATAAAATGGGGGCTATTATTCAGTTATTTTTCCGTTTTAAATCATAGTTGGAATATGTTATTGCTTGTGACAAACTGATAACATTTGTAAAATTAATATTAAATTATTTATACAGAAATGATTAAATTGCTTATTTATTACTCAAAAACAGATTTACTTAAAACTATTATTACACACCAAAAAAAAATGCAAAATTGGAACCTTATACCAAGTGGTTAGTGTATTTTTTTGGTAAAACGCTGCAAAATTTTGAACATAAATACATATTTTATGTAAAATAAATAAAACCGGACCCATAACCAAATGGAATAGATTTACACTACTACTATTCATTTAACATCCTGTAAAACACATTATACAATTTATTAATAATATTTCACATCAAAAGTGTTCAAAGTATTCAACTTAAAAGTCAAAAATTATAACAAAATCTAATCCTAATTAAAAGCGAAATTGCCGTAAGTACGTTTTAAACGTTTCTTAGCCTACCGTGATGTTTATTATTATTACTTCATCACTTCTGATATCCTGGACACTTTACAAGTAAATTACATAAAAATACGTATTGATGTTGCTAACCCAATTTTACTGAGACACAGAGTGTGGTGAAAATTAAAGTGCGCCTGACAGTGGCTCCTTTCTAGAATACAGATGATATTTTCGTGAGACTTAACTGATGGACTCGCATATGGCTAACTCAGTTCAGGCTTCAAACCTACGATATGCAAATCACAAGTATCACTGTTTCTAACCAACTGAGTTTATACTGAAAAGCTTGAAAAACGTAGTCTGTCAGATATCTGGTTCCTACTACAAGCTTCGCTTAGTTTAGGGCTAGATGGCGCTGTTTCGCAATCTATTATATTACATCTTTTATCAACCTTTCTTAATAGTTCTTTATGAAACTATATAGTTCAGCTATATACTGTATGAATAATTTGTTTTTACGCCTAGAACTATCAAACGGATTTGAAATGAATTTGTAAGCCCAATTCTAGAGGAAGATTATATTATGTATAGCTATTTAACATCACGCTACGACTCTTATCAGTCGAGCAAAAAGGGGGGTAAAGTCAGAAAGAACGCTAAGCGAAAACGCCTATCGCCCGACGAGCATTACCGAGAAGAGCCTATTTATGCCTATTTCAACGAAAACAGCAGGTGAAACAGCGGGGCACAGCTAGTATTTATAAAATGTCCACAATATCACGATCAGGTCGCACTATCGTATAAAGTAACTTACATCTGGGATGGCCCACCGGCACGCCCTCTGACAGCGTTCGCTCGGGAACAACTAAATTATATGCTATTTTATCACAGTAGCATCTGTGAGGTTTTCGCATGATACCAATTTCAGACGACGCACAGGACAAGTGAAACAAAAATACCGATAATAGTACATCATTAGGGTTGTCTACAAGACCAACGAGTGCGAGTGAGAACGATATATGTACTTCAGTTTCGTCTCAAGTTATATTTGGCACTTATTTCATCCACTTAGACTAAGCACTGTTTCACGTAAAAAGAATTACTAAACATTCCCATTTTGTTTATGAATTATATAATTGTCTCATATATATGAAACTAAGTCGGGACCAAGCCGAATTAATAATTTTGTACGGTCAAAAGGTATAACATTTCAATTGCAAAAACCGTTGATTCCAATAGTTAATACTAACATTCCCACGTACGTATAATAATAATAAATTATTTATTCCAGGTGACAATGGACCCATACATATTTATAGTTCGTGAATTCACGAATTATCCGGCTGAATACCAGCGCCGATAGATTTTGTTTGCGAGCCCCATTTGACCATGAACAAATGGCATTTTTTTACTGTTTATATTGTATGTGTCTCAAATAAAAAAAACTATTCTAAACTATTTATACGTATCGTCACTCGTAGCATCCCCCGGCAGCGGGGTCAAAGTAACCCCGCCTTCTCCCGACCTGGATGTTTCATATCTCATTCCCCCCCGACTCGCAAGCCCCAAGCCAAGGTCCTACAAGTCCTAAACCTCTCACTAAAAGACCGCGCAAACGCTGACAAGGCAATCCGCGTGCAAAAACAATACTTTTATAATTTATAATCACATACTGTGCATCGACTGAACTGGCTCGAAATGAGATTTCAGAGGGATCCAATTCTAATAGTAAATTAAATTCGCCATCTTATAATATAAATAAAATACATACAACATTAGGAATGGGATGAAATATACAATTTCATGATTTGTATAACATTAGTACGTAGGTAGCTATATGGGACAATTTATATACCTTGGTCATATCAATATAATAACATTTTTAAATATTCCCAATTGAAAACCTCTTAGATAAAATTCTTACAATAAATATTATATTTAATATCATCAAAGCAACTGAGTTCTAGAAAATGAAGGTTTACCCGAAGAAATCACTTGTAGCTATAAATCTGCACATATGTAAGTTGAATAGTTAATTTGTAAAGCTTTATGAGTCTATCATCTTGGATATGTTGCAGTGACCTTCATTTTCTAAAACTCAAATGCAATTAAAGTAACTTTAAAATAAAGTTTAACTCATTTGTTAAGGCTTTGGAAGGTTTTAGGAGTTTTTACAGATTTAGAAACTTTATAAGTCTGATCTGTTCGTGCCCACGGAGGGTAATAAGATAAGAGAAGAGCAAGGAACAAGCAACAAGTGCGCGAGATTTTCGATATATTTACAAAGTCACACCACAGTGGTAGGATTTCTATTAGTGTAAAACCAAACTGCAACATTCTCTTTCTGTTTCATACGAAGTAAAAGAGAGGGCAGTAATTTTGAAGCTGTAACAGATTTTAGTTTGATTTGATAAAAACAGAATAGAACTAAATTACTAAACTTTTGAAAGTAATATCTGGATTCCATAGTCCATACTTAACTACTTAACAACACCAATATACACGTCAGGTTATCTCATTTGCTTACAGATGAACTCTACAATATCTGTGTTTCTTAATAACTTGAGTCTGTGACTTAACTCACAGTACATCATTAATTTAAAGTTTAAAAAGCCGACCGATAAAGCTGTGCTTAGTACCAACGGTTGAGAGCCCTTAGCGCTCTCACCAAAACCCCCCGGAAACGAAGTCAAGGCCATCTGCCAAGATTAGTATGACCAAGAACATTTGACTGGCCTCACAGCTCAATTGGTAGTAACCCTGCCTTCTGCGCTGTAGGTCATGGGTTCGATTACACTCAGGACAAATACTTGTGTGACGAACATAGGCGTTTGTTCTGTGTCTGGGTGTTGATAGGTATTGTATGTATTTACAAAAAAAGTATATAATTATATCAGTTGTCCAGTTTCTATGATACAAGCTATGCTTAGCTTACTTTGGGGCTAGATGGCGCTGTGTGAAATGTGCACCAATATTTTTTATTATCATAATAGCTGATGAAGTGAGACAAGAAAAGTATGTCTTCAGCAGTTTTCAGTCAAATATTGATTATTTGATAAACCAATCACTTATTTTGATCAAAAGTTACATTACTTTTGCAATAATATATACACTTGCAAGCTAGGTTATAAGTTAATCTACTTTTGCCTGTAATTTCTAATTTTTTGGACTGTTATTTATTCCAGGCAAATATTCGGCTGCGTATAAGCTTGTAATGTATCCCGATAACCTTCAAACTACCCTCCAATTTTGTCATCATTCATATACCATCTAGTTCTAACTTAATGCTAAAACTTCATGTTGTTTCAGTGATTGCTGGTATTTTCACGTGTACCGTCTGCCGTCACCATCTAAAGGGTTCCAAAACTCTCTCAATAATATTAAACGTATGTTATGTACAGTCAGAATTCTAGAGTTATCTAACCACAACAGTTTCCATTAGATAAGTTTGACATCCTGAAGTTAGTTCCCCCACTCCCTTCCAAAGCCATTTCGTGTGACGGTCGGCGCGCGCTCAGAGCTCGTCGCGCGGCGGCGCCGACTCGTCCTGCGTTCGCTCCAGCGCGGGCTTGATCGTGTCCAGCAGCTGCGCCAACGCACGCTCCGTCTGAAAGCCATTGTGACATGTCAGCTGGTAGAAAAAACGCAATGGATGGTGTCTTGAAGGTTCTCAAACAGGCGACCGCGAATAAAACTAGAAAGAGCAGTAGAACTCTCGCCAAGTTCGTCGGGGAAGTACTGCCACCATGCCCTTTTCTGCCGCCAAGCAGTGACACATTCGCGTTACTGTGTTCCGGTTTGAAAGGTGTGGTTCCCGGTGAAATTACAGGCACATGAGACATTCCACCTTCAAGTCTCACATTTACGGGCGCATACGATGCGACTTGGGTTTTGTCATACCTACTTTGGGAGGACCCAAGTCGCATCGGCTGTTATGGGCCGAGGTTACCACTTAACACCAGGTGGGCCGTCGGCTCGTTCCGTAAATGTAGTACATAAAAAAAAAAAAAAAAAAAAAAAAAAAAAAAAAAAAAAAAAAAAAAAAAAAACTAACTTACGTAATAGAACTTGCTTCAAAGCAGGGCTCAGGCGACTTTAGAAGATGGCTGGTTTAGCGGGGCGGCCCAGCGGTCCGGGCCCCGAGTTTGGAGGTCACCGGGATCCAGACACGAACCAAAGTATTATTGAATCGCGCGCGCAACAGCAAATGCCCGAAACGGTTGAGGAAAATATTGCGAGGAAACCGGCACGTCCTAGTGTCAAATATTCGAAGACAGTCAAGTGCGCGGGCGCAGCCACTTTGTATAGCAGTTAAATTGTTTAATTAGGTGTTTTATTTCGGGCCGGCGCGAGGGTGGGGGGTGAGGGGGTGAGGGGGTGGCCCACCTGTGCGAGGTGCGCGGTAGCGCTGCGCAGCGCGTACCGCCACGCGTCGAGCTGGCGTCGCTGCGCGCGTCCGTGCTGCTCCAGCAGTCGCGCCCACTCCGCCGCCTGCCCGCTGCTCGATGAGCTTAGTCTGTGGAGAACACGTTCGTATTATTATAATAGTTATATATATTATAATAGCTCTCCGTTCCTCTACACTAATTTTGTAAATATTTTCACCGTCGCCACAAGCACGGGGAATGCGGGCCAATTGCCAGAAGTACTGATAACACCACAGAATATTCTTATTTATTCTTATGCTGTAAACCGTATAATAACTATAATCATTCGGTAATCGTAATAGGTGATCACGATACAGATTTATTCTAGTGTGGGTATCACAGGAATCTGGATTAATATCAAAACTGTAACAGTAAGACATTTTGCATTTCGCCATACTACATATAATACAAATCAACACCCCAGACACAGAACAAACACCTATGTTCGTCACACAAATGTTTGTCCTGGGTGGAAATCGATCCCACGACCTGCAGAAGGCAGGATTACTACAAACTGAGCTATGCGTCAAAATCTTTTAATAGTTTAGTTTCATATATATGTATAATAGGACCTCACCTGTCGTGCAAATCCTGCAAATGCATCGGGTTGTGCGCGTCGGAGTGGTAGAGCCGCCAGTAGAGCAGCGCGTTGATGGCCAGCAGTAGCAGCAGCGCGCCGAGCAGCCAGCGCGCAGTGTGCGCGGCGGGGGCGGGGCGCGGGCGAGGCGCGCGCGGGGCGGGGACGCGCGCAAGGGGAACGCGCGCAGGCGCCGCGCACACCGTGTCGCCGGACGACGCTGCGTACACATACATACATGTTAAGACACTTCTTCTTCTTCGAGTCACCGGTTCTGTCGTACCAGTGTGGTGAAAGATTGTAAGTGCGCCTCAAAGAGGCTCCTTTCGTGCACTCGACACATGTCTTCGATTAGTTCTAGGACATGTCGGTTTCTTCACGATGTTTTCCTTCACCGTTTTGAGAACGTGGTATTGCGCACATAAATCTTTCAATCTAAAAACTCATAGGTGCACGTCGGGATTTGAACCGGCGACCTCCGGATTGAAACTCGGGGGTCAGTACCGCTAGACCGCCACGCTTTCGTGGTGGGCCACCGGACTGAAAGATACCGAAGTACACATTTTATGTGATTGAGTTGGCTGAACGAGCTGACGGCCCACCTGATGTAGATGGTAACCGTCGCCCATAGACAACACCAATACGACTCAAGTCCTCGTCAAAAGGACGAGATAACTCAAAACGTTGCGTCTTTCACCCCGAGCTACACACATCACAAAAACTCATAATTACTTGTTTGATTTACCCATTATTATTAAAACAGTACCTATGTATGTTTTTGTTTTAAGTGATTTGTTAAATGTTTTTCTTTCTTTCTTTCAAATAAAGCTTCTTCTTCGAGTCACCGGTTCTGTCGAACCAGTGTGGTGAAAGGATTGTAAGTGCGCCTCAAAGAGGCTCCTTTCGTGCACTCGACACATGTCCTCAAATTTTTAGTTCTAGGACATGTCGGTTTCCTCACGATGTTTTCCTTCACCGTTTTGAGAACGTGGTATTGCGCACATAAATCTTTCAATCTAAAAACTCATAGGTGCACGTCGGGATTTGAACCGGCGACTCCGGATTGAAACTCGGGGGGACAGTACCGCTAGACCACCACGCTCTCATGCGCTCAATAAAGCTGAACGCAGTTGACGTCAGCTCAATAACACTAATAGCACAAGTGACTGATGACTGATGACTGACTGGTCATCCGGCGATGTCTGCGCGACTTCCTGGCGGCCGGCACTGCGGTGTCCGCCTCCGCGCTGAGCCGCGCCTCAAGCAGTCGGCTGAACTCGTCCAGGCCGTTCATCGTGTTCTTCTCCAGGAACGCTGTTGAACCAAAGTATCAAAGTCAAAGTCAAAGTCAAAAACTTTATTTCCATAGAATTCATAAATGGCTTGGAAACGTCAATTATATTCAAAACATAAGGTCACGCGTACTTATAGATAAGTTTGATGCCTGTTCAAACCCTATCCGACCCTCCATGGGGAAGATCGATTCTCGGTTACATGTATTTCTGACAAAGTTTCGCTTGAGTACTACGTCCGTATGTGAAGGATTAAAACACCTGATGTTTAGGGGCTGGTGTTTAGGGTTTAGCTCTACGTTCTACTTTAACTGACTTAACAGCAACACTCTAAACTCAAATACGTAGAGATAACGTAAAATTTCGCCCATTTTTGACTAAACAACCCGCAGTTACTATTTAGAGACTGAAACGTAGCTTCAAATGTGTCTCACTTTTGACCATGGGCCACATGCTCTTCTTGTATTTGACGTTTAACTCCAAAGTGGACCAAGTCTCACTGTGACTCAATAACTCCTTACCTAACCAAGCTACAGTCACAATTGCAAGACGTAATATGTTGTAACGTGTCTCACTTTTGACCATGGGCCACATGCTCTTCTTGTACTTAACGTTAAACTCTAAAGTAGACCAAGTCTCACTGTGACTCAATAACTCCTTTCCTAACCAAGCTACAGTCACAATTGCAAGACGTAATATGTTGTAACGTGTCTCACTTTTGACCATGGGCCACATGCTCTTCTTGTACTTAACGTTAAACTCTAAAGTAGACCAAGTCTCACTGTGACTCAATAACTCCTTTCCTAACCAAGCTACAGTCACAATTGCAAGACGTAATATGTTGTAATGTGTCACACTTTTGACCATGGGCCACATGCTCTTCTTGTACTTAACGTTAAACTCCAAAGTAGACCAAGTCTCACTGTGACTCAATAACTCCTTACCTAACCAAGCTACAGTCACAATTGCAAGACGTAATATGTTGTAATGTGTCACACTTTTGACCATGGGCCACATGCTCTTCTTGTATTTGACATAAAACTCCAAAGTAGACCGGGTCTCACTGTGACTCAATAACTCCTCTCCTAAACAAGCTACAGTCGTAGGACGTATTGTAACGTGTCTCACTTTTGACCATGGGCCACATGCTCTTCTTGTATTTGACGTAAAACTCCAAAATAGACCAGGTCTCATTGTGACTCAATAACTCCTTACCTAACCAAGCTACAGTCGTAGGACGTATTGTAACGTGTCTCACTTTTGACCATGGGCCACATGCTCTTCTTGTATTTGACGTAAAACTCCAAAGTAGACCAAGTCTCACTGTGACTCAATAACTCCACTCCTAAACAAGCTACAGTCACAATTGCAAGACGTAATATGTTGTAACGTGTCTCACTTTTGACCATGGGCCACATGCTCTTCTTGTATTTGACATAAAACCCCAAAGTAGACCGGGTCTCATTGTGACTCAATAACTCCTTACCTAACCAAGCTACAGTCGTAGGACGTATTGTAACGTGTCTCACTTTTGACCATGGGCCACATGCTCTTCTTGTATTTGACGTAAAACTCCAAAGTAGACCAAGTCTCACTGTGACTCAATAACTCCACTCCTAAACAAGCTACAGTCACAATTGCAAGACGTAATATGTTGTAACGTGTCTCACTTTTGACCATGGGCCACATGCTCTTCTTGTATTTGACATAAACCCCAAAGTAGACCGGGTCTCATTGTGACTCAATAACTCCTCTCCTAAACAAGCTACAGTCGTAGGACGTATTGTAACGTGTCTCACTTTTGACCATGGGCCACATGCTCTTCTTGTATTTGACATAAAACCCCAAAGTAGACCGGGTCTCATTGTGACTCAATAACTCCTCTCCTAAACAAGCTACAGTCGTAGGACGTATTGTAACGTGTCTCACTTTTGACCATGGGCCACATGCTCTTCTTGTATTTGACGTAAAACTCCAAAGTAGACCAAGTCTCACTGTGACTCAATAACTCCACTCCTAAACAAGCTACAGTCACAATTGCAAGACGTAATATGTTGTAACGTGTCTCACTTTTGACCATGGGCCACATGCTCTTCTTGTATTTGACATAAACCCCAAAGTAGACCGGGTCTCATTGTGACTCAATAACTCCTCTCCTAAACAAGCTACAGTCGTAGGACGTATTGTAACGTGTCTCACTTTTGACCATGGGCCACATGCTCTTCTTGTATTTGACATAAAACCCCAAAGTAGACCGGGTCTCATTGTGACTCAATAACTCCTCTCCTAAACAAGCTACAGTCGTAGGACGTATTGTAACGTGTCTCACTTTTGACCATGGGCCACATGCTCTTCTTGTATTTGACATAAAACTCCAAAGTAGACCGGGTCTCATTGTGACTCAATAACTCCTTTCCTAACCAAGCTACAGTCACAATTGCAAGAAGTAATATGTTGTAATGTGTCTCACTTTTGACCATGGGCCACATGCTCTTCTTGTATTTGACGTAAAACTCCAAAGTAGACCAAGTCTCATTGTGACTCAATAACTCCACTCCTAAACAAGCTACAGTCGTAGGACGTATTGTAACGTGTCTCACTTTTGACCATGGGCCACATGCTCTTCTTGTACTTGACTTGTCCGTAGAACTCGAGCTGTGCGGAGGCGTCCGTGAGCCGGCGCAGGCAGTAGTGCGCCGCGACGCTGAAGTAGTCCGCGTACGGGATGCCGGCGTTGTCGCTAGTGCAGTCTATAGAGTAGTGCACGCCGGGCTTCGAACACTTGTTCATTACCTGTACGAACAACACACAACACATATACACACACGCGCCATTAGTTTGATCCAATTGCTCCAAGGATTGCTCCAATTCAGTAATTATATTTATTGGATACATGGATTGGATACATCACATACCAAAACCCAAATCGTTGTATCTAAAAATACATAATTAAAATAATATATTTACAAACTTTTTTTATCGAATGCATTCTTATACATCTCTACATAAATCTCTAGAGCAAGCGAGTTAAATAAGGCCAGCAAGAGAAGTCGATTAGCCTGTACATGATAATTATAATAATAATTCTATTCTATTCAACTCACTGGTTATCTCGAACCAGTGTGGTGAAAGGATTTTAAGTGCGCCTCAAAGAGGCTCCTTTCGTGTACTTGACACATGCTTTCGAATTTTTTGTTCTAGGAAATGTCGGTTTCCTCACGATGTTTTTCCTACACCGCTTTAAGAACGTGGTATTGAGCACATAAATCTCTAGGTGAACGTCGGGATTTGAACCGGCGATCTCCGGATTGAAACTCGGGGTCAGTACCCACACACTCACAATATAATAATAATAAATATTGATGGATATTTGACACAGGGTTCAAAAAGTTTCTCCATTTGCAATCCCCTAACGGATGCGCCCGCGCACGCATCATCTTATCCAACCGTAATACCTAGTATCAGACATATGCGGCAAACTATTGTTGATTGATTTCTTAGACACTTGGATAGTGGTAGCCCAAAGCGAGGTGTAGCCGTGTGGTACCTGCGTTTCCGTGACGTAAACTTCCTTGGGTCCGATGGGACCGGAAGTGAGGCCCAGTTTGTAGCTGATCTGCCGACATTTTAGCCCGTTCTGCGCCTGCCACGGTGACTGGGGGGGAAAACATAATATTACATAGACAGTGTCATCGATACAGCGCTAAATTAAATAACTCAGCTTTCTTCATTCTAGGTCGGAGGTTCGATTTCAGACCAGGATAAACGTATGGATTTACATTTGAGTTGGAAAGTGTATTCTTCCCCATGAAGAGTCGGATAGGGTTGGAACAGGCACCAGACTAACCAGACGGAAATAAGTACGCGTGACGATTTTTGATTTCCCTACTAACGTTTATTTGTTTTATTTATTTATTTGCACAATACACATTACAATTTTAAAAACAATACATAACAAAACAATTGTCAATCTAAATTGTAACTTAAGCAGATGTGCGTACAATTAAAATAAATAAAAAAAGAACCAAGCCTGAGGCACTAGCCTCGCACGAAGTAGGTTTTTCGCTCGTCCTACATTACTGTATCTAGTTTTAAGATAAACCTATTTATTTCGAGATAATAATAAAAAAAAAAATGTGAGCCGTCACGGGACGCCTGGCAGATGTGAAACATCGACATTATTTTGTAAGAAACTAAGTACCCCACCACTAATAATGTTTATGATTTGTCGTAACCTTGAACGGACCAATCAGCGCTCATGCCGTGGCGACGCGTCGCCAAGCCAGAAATCTGTTTAACGTGCGGCTATAGATGTTCAACATAAAAAAAAAAAAGTTATGAACTTTTTTGTTTGAGCCTCTGTACCTGGACGTAGTCAGTGATGGACCTGGCAGCCAGCAGCTCCAGGTTGAACCTGGAGTTGGTGAAGATCATCGTGAACAGCTGGTCGATGTGGAACGCGAACTGCTGCTTGAAGATCAGCTTCCCGTCGTGAGGGTTAGGACACTTCTCCACTTCGCTGCCACTGCGGTAACACAACACAGGTATTTCAATTCAATTCAATTCAATATATTTATTGAATTTATTTATTATACTCAGCGTCATCTAGCCCCAAAGTTCTTCCTCTTCTTCTTCTTCACACACGCGCCAATACCAACGTCCATAGAACGCTGCAACTTGACAGCGGGCTATAGTTTTCCTATGTTATATTCAATTCGATGCTCCAATTGCTCCAAGGATTGCTCCAATTCAGTAATTATATTTATTGGATACATGGATTGGATACATCACATACCAAAACCCAAATCGTTGTATCTAAAAATGCATAATACTCTACAGCAGGAGAGTTAAATAAGGCCAGCAGGAGAAGTCGATTACCCTGTACATGATAATTATAATAATAATTCTATTCTATTCGAGTACATGATAATTATAATAATAATTCTATTCTATTCGAGTCACTGGTTATGTCGAACCGGTGTGGTGAAAGGATCGTAAGTGCGCCTCAAAGAGGCTCCTTTCGTGCACTCGACACATGTCTTCGAATTTTTAGTTCTAGGACATGTCGGTTTCCTCACGATGTTTTCCTTCGCCGTTTTTGAGAACGTGTTATTGCGCACATAAATCATTCAATCGAAAAACTCATAGGTGCACGTCGGGATTTGAACCGGCGACCTCCGGATTGAAACTCGGGGGTCAGTACCGCTAGACCACCACGCCCCAAAGTAAGCTAAGCATATCATAGAAAAAAGTCAACTTTTGTACATATTTTTTATGTGATTCGTGTGGCGGAACGAGCTGACGGCCCACCTGATGTTAAGTGTTAACCGCCGCCCATAGAAAACAGCAATACGACTCAAGTCCTCCCCACCAAAGTACGAGATGACTCAAGTCGCATTGCGTTACGTCCATCACCCCGAGACGGGGATGTTACGTCTCATGCGGCTGTAGTTTCACCAGCACCCACTCCCTTCCACCGGAACACAGCAACACGAGTGCATCACTGCTTGCCGGCAGATTACCAGGTGTGGTATACGTACATTGTTACAGCTCCAAATAAATAAACATTATTATTAAAAGTATTCATTACACTCAGCGCCATCTAGCCCCAAAGTGAGCTAATAAGCTTGTTTCATGGGAACCAGACAACTTTTGTACATACCTACATATAATAGATAAATTAACACCCAGATAATTATATAAAAAATATCTATGTTCGTCACACAAACGTTTGTGGGTGGGAATCGAACCCACAAACTACAGAACCAGGGTAAATGATAAGTAGTGGCAGTTGGCTCACTTGTGCTTGTCGTCGGGTTCGCTATCACTGGAGTCAGACATGTCGGTGGGTAGAGTGTCAGCACCCTCCTCCTCTCTGAACCGGTCATCACCGTTATTCACTGCAACAAGGCACGCACACTGTCATACAATAGAATCGATCAACCTTAACAAACGTACTTCATTTTATTTTCATCTAGATGAAGTCCCGAAAAGCACAACTCAGCTTACTATAACTAGCCGTTGCCCGCGACTTCGTCCGCTTGGTATTCGGTTATTTTACGCACCCCAATTTTACCCTTAGGGAAATTAGCATAAGTTACTCCATAGAACATCAGCTATCAATCGGTCCAACTGTTTCAGAGATTAGCCGGAACAAACAGACAGACAGACAAAAATTGAAAAAAAAGTTGTTTTGGTATATGTACCGTGTATACATCCATATGCACTTAGTAAAAAGCGGTTATTTTAATATTACAAACAGACACTCCAATTTTATTTATTTGTATAGATAAATAAGTAAAGCCTCACCTAAGGGTGGCGAGGAGTCCCTCCCCTGCGAGGGTGCTCGGGGCTGGCGCTGGTGACGCGCGTCGCCCCCGCCCGCGTCCACACACGACGACTCCAACAGATCCTGATCCTGAAACCAAACGCCCACCGTTACACACCCCCCACCCCACTCCTACAGTGCGAGAGCGTGGTGGTCTAGTGGTACTGACCCCGAGTTTCAATCCGGAGGTCGCCGGTTCAAATCCCGACGTGCACCTATGAGTTTTTCGATTTATGTGCGCAATACCACGTTCTCAAAAACGGTGAAGGAAAACATCGTGAGGAAACCGACATGTCCTAGAACTAAAAATTTGAAGACATGTGTCGAGTGCAGGAAAGGAGCCTCTTTGAGACGCACTTACAATCCTTTCACCACACTGGTTCGACAGAACCGGTGACTCGAAGAAGAAGAAGACTCCTACAGTCCCTGTGTGCCAGACACCAGATCGACCTGGTGGTACCTCTGCCCCATAACACGCAATACGACTTGGGTCCTCTCCTACTTGGGTTGAAGACCCAGGTCGCATCGTACACGCCCGTATCTACAGAGACGTGAAGGTGGAATATAATTATACAATGATAAAGTCAAAGTCAAAAACTTTTATTTCCATAGAATTCATAAAGAAATGGCTTGGAAACGTCAATATTATTCAAAACATAAGGTCACGCGTACTTATCGATAAGTTTGATGCCTGTTCAAACCCTATCCGACCCTCCATGGGGCAGAACAGTCAAGAAACCCCTATATAATCATAATATAAAAGTATTATATAATAAAATATATACAGTTGTGATGTAAACAGGCCTCACAACTCAATTGGTAGTAACCCTGCCTTCTGCGCTGAAGATCGTGGTTTCGATTCCCACCCAGGGCAAACATTTGTGTGAACTTAATGTTTATTCTGTGTCTGGGTGTTCATATGTACTATATTTATTTACGAAAAAAAAAGGATAAGTATTATATCAGTTGTCTGGTTTCCATTATACAAGCTAGACTTAGCTTACTTTGGAGCAAGATAACGCTGTGTCCACCAATATTATTATTATATTTTATTTCTAAATATTAATTTCTCCCTCTTCAGGGGATTATCCAGAAACGGACTGTTGCAAAATGTTACTGGAGAGACTAAATATTATCTTCCGTGTTGCTATCAGCGTCTATTATTATTATTATTATCATGAATTCTCTTCACACATGGATTTTGTTGTAAGTACTGCAATCTATTATCTGTGAGATAAGATATTGTTTGCGCGCATATCTCAGAATATCAGCGGCTGCGCGATACAGCCGTGAGCGAAAATGTGGATTTATTGATTTGATTAATTTAGCACGTGTATTTTCAATTACAGATAAAATTGTGTCATTTTTAGTTATAACTTGAAAATGTAACCATATTCTGCAATAAGAGCAGTAGAACTCTCGCCAAGTTCGTCCGGGGAAGTACTGCCACCATGCCCATTTCTGCCGCCAAGCAGTGAAGCATTCGCATTACTGTGTTCCGGTTTGAAATGTGTGGTTGCCGGTGAAATTACAGGCACACGAGACATTCCACCCACACGTCTCAGAGTTGGGGACGCATACGATGCGACTTGGGTCATGTCATACATAGTAGGGGAGGACCGAAGTCGCATCGGTTGTTATGGGCCGAGGTTACCACTTAACACCAGGTGGGCCGTCGGCTCGTTCCGTTAATGTATTACATAAAAAAAAATAAAAAAAAATGTGAGCCGTCACGGGATGCCTGGCAGATGTGAAACATCGACATTATTTTGTAAAAGTAAAGTCGAATAGGTTCACGCCTATGTATAAACCCGATTGGGTAGGCAGAGCGGGCCACTTTTCACGATGTAGGTTACACAATCGTTGAAACGTAGACATGACAAGGCGTGAGTTCGCCGCCATTGCTATCTAACGAATAACTCAGCTATATATAACTAATCTATCTATCTATCTATCTATCAGCTAACACATTCTTCCAGTAATTCATTCCACAGTAAGAACAATCATTATGACATATAATTTTTATTTTCAATTATTATTCTGTGAACCACAAAGTATTTGACCAACCACACAAGTATTCAAATACTTCTACGATATTTCTCTACATGTCAAGTCACAATTGGTTTAAACTCACGAAAACGTTTTACGTGGAACGCATCGCTAGCCCACACTACCCCACGCCAGCCCACACTACCCCACGCCAGCCCACACTACCCCACACTACCCCACACTACCCACTGCACTTACTCGCTTCCCACTCCGGCGTACAACTCGCACCATGTCAGATTAAAACTCAGTACGGTAATATCGAAACGAAACCAGGTGTTATCGCTACCTATCAAAGCTTAGGCAACTATGATAAGGATACAAATTTGTTATAACGTTGTACACTACCAGTATATTTATATCGTGACGATTAAATGTTTACATTAATAAATAAATAAATATTGGTTGAAATTTCACACAGCGCCATCTAGCCATCTAGCTCCAAACTAAGCATAGCTTCTTCTTCTTCTTCTTCGAGTCACCGGTTCTGTCGAACCAGTGTGGTGATTGTAAGCCTCAAAGAGGCTCCTTTCGTGCACTCGACACATGTCTTCGAATCTTTAGTTCTAGGACATGTCGGTTTCCTCACGATGTTTTCCTTCACCGTTTTGAGAACGTGGTATTGCGCACATAAATCTTTCAATCGAAAAACTCATAGGTGCACGTCGGGATTTGAACCGGCGACCTCCGGATTGAAACTCGGTCAGTACCGCTAGACCACCACGCTCTCCAGCTCGAGCTCCAGCTTGTACTGTGATAACCAGATGACTGATAGAATACATATATACATTTTTTTGTAAATACATATCAGGACAAAGACGGAAAAAACTCTCGCCACAAGCGTACTCAGAGATTTTATTATTATTAAATTTCCTTTCAAACTTTTTTTCTCCCTTTTTAATGGGATTGACTAGAAACGAAAAAAGGTGTGGTTGCCGGTGAAATTACAGGCACATGAGACATTCCACCTACACGTCTCAGAGTTACGGACGCATACGATGCGACTTGGGTACTGTCGTACCTAGTAGGGGAGGACCGAAGTCGCATCGGTTGTTATGGGCCGAGATTACCACTTAACACCAGGTGGGCCGTCGGCTCGTTCCGTAACTGTATTACATAAAAAAAAAAAAAACTTGTATCCATATTATTATTATTACCTCGGCAGTAGGGTCTATGGGCAGCGCGACCGCTTCCTCCAGGAAGTCCTTGGAGTACTCGTCGTCATCAGAATTGAACCCCAGCTCTTCGCCGTAGCAGCTGTGAACCTGTCGAACAAAACAATATACAGATTTTTAAGAATGAAATGAAATGAAATGAAATTTCATTTCATTCAAATTTTTTCATTTCAAATATAGAATTCATTTAGATAGATAAACACTTAATTGCACAATTACACCAATAAAACAAATACAAAAGGGTAAATACACAAAAACAAAATAAAAAGTATGACCCAACAGCTAAAACCCTATCTGGATATGTATTTAGAACCAAAGACAATTGTGATCCAATAAACTACTTATTTTTCAGGATCAAAAATGCCAAAATCCTACCTGAGTGAGTTTATCCTGAACAATTATTTATCGCCTTTTTATCCAGGGTGTATTTACAAATACTGTCTGTGCGTATCGAGGGCCGAAGTGTAACTGAATGAGACGCGACCTTGCTCTCGCGTCCGCACATTACAATATGTTAATCCACTCAAATTGACTCCTATGGAATAGCTGAGATGGATCGCGGGTTCCCTTCCCACTTTTTAGTAATTTTATTTTTGAGAGCGTGGTGATCTAGCGGTACTGACCCCCGAGTTTCGATCCGGAGGTCGCCGGTTCAAATCCCGACGTGCACCTATGAGTTTTTCGATTGAAAGATTTATGTGCGCAATACCACGTTCTCAAAACGGTGAAGGAAAACATCGTGAGGAAACCGACATGTCCTAGAACTAAAAATTCGAAGACATGTGTCGAGTGCACGAAAGGGGCCTCTTTGAGGCGCACTTACAATCCTTTCACCACACTGGTTCGATAGAACCGGTGACTCGAAGAAGAAGAAGAAGAAGATCATACACATTTCTGCCGCCGAGCATTAACGCATTCGCGTACTGTGTTCCGATTTTAAAGGTGTGGCTGCCGGTGAAATTACAGGCACATGAGACATTTCACCTACACTTCTCAGAGTTACGGGCGCATACGATGCGATTTGGGTCTTGTCGTACGTAGTAGGGGAGGACCCAAGTCGCATCGGTTGCGCCGTCATGGTGAGACTTAGCGCGTCTCACATGTCATTTCACCAACAACCTCAAACTACTGGCTGGCGGTAGAAATGGGTATGGTGGCAGGCCCCGGATGATCAGTTCTACTGCTACTACTGTTTATTCAATGCAACACAATGCTGGGGTATAATATTAACCATCATTATGTGACTGGCCTTATAGCTGAGTTGGTAGTAACCCTACCTTCTGCGCTGTAGGTCGTGGGTTCGATTCCCACCAAGGACAAACATTTGTGTGACGAACATAGATGTTTGTTTTGTGTCTGGGTGTTGATATGTATTATAATTATGTATTTACAAAAAGTATATAAATATTATATCTATGCTATGCTTACTTTGGGACTAGATGGCGCTGTGTGAAATGTCCACCAATATTTATCATTATATTTTAAATTTGGCAGTAAAAAGCCTTAATATTTCGGTTTTATTCTCTAGCCTCAAAGGTTTGCTGAAAGAGAACTCTGCTTAGGGTTAATCTCGCCTTTGTAAATGTGTTACCTTGTCACCTGTATTGTGTTATCCGTGTACAATAAAGAATAACAAATCAAAAACGCAATACGCCCTACACGTGTCCATAATATATAAAAACCGCGTAGTTATTTCGACAAAACTAATTTAAATATTCCGTCCGATCGTATCGTGACATACATATCATAGATTTTTTCAAAATATGCGCATACCGATATGTAAATATGAACAAATCATATGTAATTGCGTCGCGGATATATCAAATCTGTGTTTGTTTTTGCTGGGAATATGTAAAGTCGAGCACTGAGCTAGTTCCTAATATTCATATCATCTTTTGGTTGTGAGTAATGAAACGAGCCGATGGCCTATATCACCACTAATGTTAGTTTGTTATTCAGCTCCATTATAACAGACAACAGAACAGAACTTACAAATAAGTACGTGTGACATTTTTTAATGTATTTTTTTACATTGGTGGACATTTTTCACAGCGCCATCTAGCCCCAAACTACTTATATACTTTTTGTAAATACATTTTATTCATATAAACACATTTTACACATTATGTATTTTAAGCTATTGCATAGCTTCTATCGCGGGTCTTGAGCGTGGAGACCGAATCCAGAAATTCCGTAACGAAAAAAACCTAACACCCCCCACTCCGACCGGCACAGCGGTGATACTTTTTAGTTTTTCCATCTATCGATAAATACCAGAACTTTTAATGACTTTTTGAAATATCACGCGTAATAGCTTTACCGCGGCAGGCTCCGAGTGCCACACGTCTTTTTTTTATAATAGGTACAAAGTGAGGTCCAAGCAATTTGAGAATGAAGTCTACGGAAATAAAGATTTCGTCTTTGACTAATTTGGCCAATAATAGCTAACCATTTTGCCCACTCCCATACTAACTAAAACTAAGTAATAACTACACAACCACGCTTTAACATTCTTACCATCACAAGGATGTCTGGAAGAGATCACTTCACAGCTATAAGACAGGCCATCGAAGAGTTTCAGAATCAAAAGAAATTAAGAAACCTACCTCCAAGCAATCCCTAGCATGAACTCCATGAAGGAAAATCAAGAGTACCTTTCAATAAACAGCCCAAATTTCCTCTTAAATAGTTTTATAACATGAAGACTTCCTCAGCGATTTACCTTACATTTTTTTTATGTGATACAGTTATGGAAATAGCTGACGGCCCACCTGGTGGTAAGTGGTAACCTCTGGACACAAGAAACCGAAGCGACATGGGTCGTCTCGTACGACAATACCCAAGTCGCATCGTATACGCCCGTAACTCTGGAACGTGTAGATGGAATATCTCAATAATTACATGTTTTTTAAACATGCGTCCTGAGCATAAACTGAAATTATTCAACTAAATACTGCAAATATTTTGTTGAATCTAAGTATTACACCACCGACGATCAGGGAGTGGGGGGGCAGTCGAGTGGGGGGGCAGTCGAGTGGGGGGGGCAGGCGAGTGGGGGCAGGCGAGTGGGGGCAGGCGAGTGGGGGCAGGCGAGTGGGGGCAGGTGAGTGGGGCTGTAGTGGGGGCAGGCGAGTGGGGGCGATATTTGGACACTATCCGGAAGCAGCTGGTTACCCAGTGTGTGTGTGTGTAGGGTACGTACCCACTGCCAGATCTCTTGGCTGGACATCTGCTGGTCCATGAGTGCGTTCTGCCAGATGCGGAACAGCATCAGGTATACCTTGTCACGCCCAGAGAACGAGGTGAGGAAGTTCTTCTCACCCTCAGTGCACACCAGGATCGCGTTCGGTATCACCTGACACACACACAATACCAATTGACATAACCTCCATACTAAAATATCTTTAATATAGTCGCATCAACATAGAAAATAATACATCGTATTGAAACATATGCATTTTTTGAATTTCATCAAGAACAGCTAATAACAATTATATAATATATATGTATATATTTATATTTTATTATGTATATATTTGTAATTATTATTTGTGACTCTTCACAGCGACAAAATGTATAATTTTAATAAATTAAAAACAGAATATAAAAAAAAACTAAATACACTGATGACGAGACAGAGTGAATCTAATTTATTATAATTTAATTTGTTATGTGTTTCATCTATGACAATAAATATACGGACTGGCCTCATAGAAAGCCTGCCTTCTGCACTCTAGGTCGCGGGTTCGATTCACACCCAGGACAAATATTTATGTGAACGTAATGTTTGTTCTGTGTTGATATGTATTTTAAAAAAAAGTATATAATTATTATATCAGTTGTCTGGTTATCATGATACAAGCTATGCTTAGCTTACTTTGGGGCTAGATGGCGCTGTGTGTCCAATAATATTTATTTATTCTACTCTATTCTTATAGCAAAGTGTGGCTACTAGTGAGTTCCTCACCAACGCGGTCTTCTCCTTGGTGATGGCGGTGACGTCCTTCCACCGTAGAGTGAGGTTAGTCTCCCAGCCGAATATGTTCGCGTAGAAGCAGAGGTAGCTCTGCGAGGCGTAAAGCCGCCCGTGAGCCAGGATGTCCTTCTGAAGGGCGCACGAGTAATCTGTCAAGTATCATATCGTTGTACACCCCACACGAGACCAGCCGGTGGACCTAACTCCAGGGTAGGATGACATGGCCTCTTGATTGTAACCCTGCCTTCTGAGCAGGTCGTGGGTTCGATTCCCACCCGGGACAAATATGTATGGGTGTCAGTATGTATGTATTTACAAAAAAGTATATAATAATTATCAGTTGTCAATTGATCAGTTTGACTGGCCTCATAGCTCAGTTGGTTAGTAACCTACCTTCTGCGCTGTAAGTCGTGGGTTCGATCCCCACTCAGGGCAAACATTTATGTGACATTTGTAACATTGATGTTTGTTCTGTGTCTGGGTGTTAATATGTATTATATGTATGTATTTACAAAAGAAAAGTATATAAGTATTATATCAGTTGTCTGGTTCCCATAGTACAAGCTACGCTTAGTTTGGGTAGTTTATTTACTATCATTATTATTATTGATGAAAAACCCGTGATTTCTGTCTACCCCTCCGTAAAACAGGCGTGATTTTATGTATGTATGTACTGTAATTATTTTAATCAGTAACCCTATGCATACTCAGATATACAGATATTTCGTTTGACCTCTAGATAGTCCGTAGAGTTAACGTTGGCTTCCTTACTAGACTAAATCTGTATTTAGTGGGTCTCAGTACGAATGGAACAAACATGCATTTTGTACTCAGAAAATTTAAGGATCGTTTATAATAACGCCGTCACGCAAACGTTTGTCATGGGCGGGAATCGCACCCCCGACCTACAGCGCAAAAGGCTAACCAACTGAGCTACCAATTTTTATTGTATAATCCTAATTTACCTTATGTTTTGAATAATATTGACGTTTCCAAGCCATTTCTTTATGAATTCTATGGAAATAAAAGTTTTGACTTTGACTTTGACTTTGAATCATACCAACAATGAGTCGTTCGTCTTCGGGCAGGTCTTTGAACAGTCGTTTGAAGTCGTCCGATTTGCTCTTGTATGTGGGGTAGAGCGAGTTGTACCAGCTCTTCTTCTTGGCGCGCACGGATCCCCCCGCCTCCGCGCCCACAGCGCCCGCCGCCCGCCCACCGCCCGCCTGCAAGCAGGGCGTTTGCCCACCACTTCAAATTCATAAACTTCATTCAAGGGGCCCAAGTTGCTCACGTGTCCCCCGGGTGGTGAGAAAGGAGCAACCCAAAGTAGCAGTACAACTTATGTCAAGTTAGTCCGGAGAAGTACTGCCACCACACCTGGTAATCTGCCGCCAAGCAGTGATGCACTCGTGTTGCTGTGTTCCGGTGGAAGGGAGTGGGTGCCGGTGAAATTGCAGCCGCATGAGACGTAACATCCCCGTCTCGGGGTGATAGACGCAACGCAATGCGACTTGAGTCATCTCGTACTTTGGTGGAGAGGACTTGAGTCGTATTGTTGTCTATGGGCGGCGGTGACCACTTAACATGAGGTGGGCCGTTTATGTGAAGTCTTTAGTTAAGTTAAATTTTCTTTACCAAACTAATTAACTGCCCCGTAATCACTGATGAGAAACGCAACAAAAGATTAATCAAATTTCATTTCTTTAATGTTCAATTGTATCTTTGCCGAGGAAAGGGGAGGGAGGAAAGGGAGAGATTAATTGTGTGAATGATATGTTCAAACATATTACCTTGTCGGGTTTGCCAGACGTGTTGAGCTCACTGCTAGATATAGACGCGTTGTCCGCGGCGATGTGGGAGCCCAGCGCTAAGTTATACTCGCTATTCTGTGAACAATAAATGGCGCCCATTGTTACGATGTCGAACTAAACTGAAAGTCAGTTGGATGACCCACGGAGGGTCGGACAGGGCCTAAACAGGCGTCAAACTTTAAAATCAGTTCTCCTATATTGCATAAAAATAAACAGCATAAGTTGCATCACACAATCAAAATCCATCTAGCCATCTAGCCCCAAAGTAAGCTAAGCATAGCTTATATCATGGGAACCAGACAACTGATATAATACTTATATACTTCTTTTTGTAAATACATTCATATTGACACCCAGACACAGAACAAACATCTATGTTCATCACACAAATGTTTGCCCTGGGTGGGGAATTAAACCCACGACAGCGAAGGTAGAGTTACTACCAACTGAGCTGTGAGGTTAGTCAAAATACCAGAGGCATTGCTGACGCGCTGCCGGCCTTTTTGTGCACTACCCTCAGCCCTTACCACCAGAAATACAATTCGCAACTTCCCTTACTAAAGTATGGGAAGACTTGGGTCACACATATGTGAAAAGTTTCATTTGTAATTCCACCGACACCTTTCAAATGACGGACACTGATACAAAGACAGCATTTCCTCGGAAACTGCCCTCCAGCACATGATACATTCCACCTTCACGTCTCAGAGTTACAAGCGGAATTAGTGCTAATAGGATTCTACCATACCTAAATAGGGGAAAGCCCTAAGTCGTATTGGAGAAAGGATACTACTCAACATCGAAAAAAAAGGAAGCCCTCCTTTGCGGGTTTCTTATCAGTTTTTGGATCAGTTCATCACTTAATCAGTTCATCAGTCAGATCAGTACCCTTGGAGGGTCGGATAGTGTTTGAACAGGCGTCAAACTTAGCGATAAGTACGCGTGACCTTATGTTTGGAATATTATTGACGTTTCCAAGCCATTTTTCTATGGAAATAAAGTTTTTGACTTTGACTTTGACTTTGACTCATCAGATGAGCACTCAGCTTGTTACGTAACCATGGAAATGAATATAACTCGGTCACTGCCGCCAGTGAATGCTAATATGGTAATATCTACGGATGCGCTTACATTGAACCAATTAAATAAACGGCGTCGTTAACACACGCGCCCTTCATTACCCCCTGAACAGTCCAACGCGCGAAACTATGTCTCTATATGTATATATATATATTATATTATATTGGCTGTATGCCCGGCATGCGTTGGAATGCCACGTTAAATGTAAAGAAATAAATAGAAATGCTTTTTTTATAGAGTAAGTGCAAAAAGTTTCATTAAAAACTAAAGACTATTTTTTTAATAAACCAAAAAGATTCATACAAAAAAAATTAAACATGTATATTAGACTTTGGTGTCGCTGGCGTCCTGAGAAAACTATATCAAAGTTGCATCAAAATCTGATCAATGTTTTCGAAACGCATACGGAACAAATATTACATTAATTTGTTTTATATAATAGACAGATAACTCTAAATTAAATAAAGTCGCTATCTGCGTCGGTTTTTTTTATGTGATACAGTCACGGATCGAGCCGACGGCCCACCTGTTGTTAAGTGGTAACCTCGGTCCATAACAAGCGATGCAACTTGGGTCCTGCCCTACTAGGTACGTAAAGAAACAAATCGCATCGTATGCGCCGTAACTTCAAGAGCGGTAGAACTCTCGCCAAGTTCGTCCGGGGAAGTACTGCCACCATGCCCATTTCTACCGCCAAGCAATGAAGTATTCGCATTACTGTGTTCCGGTTAGAAAGGTGTGGTTTCCGGTGAAATTACAGGCACATAAGACATTCCACCTTCACGTCTCAGAGTTACGGACGCATACGATGCGACTTGGGTCTTGTCGTACCTAGTAGGGGAGGACCGAAGTCGCATCAGTTGTTATGGGCCGAGGTTACCACTTAACACCAGGTGGACCGTCGGCTCGTACCGTAACTGTATTACATAAAAAAAAAAAAACTGTGAGACGTGAAGGTGGAATGTCTCATGTGCCTGTAATTTCACCGGCAACCACAACTTTCCAACCGGCGACGCGAATGCGTTACTGCTTGGCGGCAGAAATGGGCTAGGTGGCAGTACTTCTCCGGGAGAACTTGGCGTGAGTTCTACTGCTCTTAAATACACAATTGGTATCTTAACACGATATGACATTAAATTACGTGGTAATTACCTTGTCATTTTCTATGGCCTCCGAGGCTGAGTCTGTGATCCGGAGCGAGGGAGACGGGGAACGGGACACACTCCTGAAACATAAACACACATGTTATCATTTACTATTTAATGCGGGTAGGTTGTGAGGTGACCACTAAACTGAGATAAAGCTAGATTGCATTTACAAATTAAACAATCACATGATCATACTATTTATAACCTAAGGACTCAATTGTTACAAAAAGGAATCCCTCCATTAGGGGTTTCTTGGCTGTTCTTCCCATGGAGGGTCGGATAGGGTTTGAACAGGCATCAAACTTATCGATAAGTACGCGTGACCTTATGTTTTGAATAATATTGACGTTTCCAATCCATTTCTTTATGAATTCTATGGAAATAAAGTTTTTGACTTTGACTTTATATTCGAGAGCGTGGTGGTCTAATGGTACTGAACCCGAGTTTCAATCCGGAGGTCGCCGGTTCAGACGACGCGCACCTATGAGCAAAACATCGTGAGGAAACCGACATGTCCTAGAACTAATTCGAAGACATGTGTCAAGTGCACGAAAGGAGCCTCTTTGAGGCGCACTTAAAATCCTTTTATCACACCGGTTTGAGAGAACCAGTGCCTCGAATAGAAGATAGACTATGTATATGATTTTTTGGCGAATAGTAGTAGTAGACTATTATTTACATTTACATTTACGGAACGAGCAGATGGCCCACCAGGTGTTCAGTGCCATGCTCCCGTAACTCTGAGACGTGAAGGTGGAATATCTCACGTGCCTATAATTTCATTAGTGTATTGGACAATAAAGGAAATATCTACCAATCTCCTCGACTCACAGACGAGGAAATAAATATACAGGTAGACTCAGTTACAATTTCAAGGGCGCTATTGTCTGAGCGGTGTTCTGTGCAATTTGCACAACATAGTTTTGTCGTAATAATCAACTAACAAATTCTGTTTCTGCGCTGCAGGTCGTGGGTTCGATTCCCACCCCAAACAAACATTTGTGTGACGAACATAGATGTTTGTTCTGTATTATATGTATGTATTTACAAAAATGTATATAAGTATTATATCAGTTGTCTGGTCCCCATGACACAAGCTATGCTTAGTTTGGGGGTAGATAGCGATGTGTGAATTGTCTACCAATATTTTTATTATAAATTCTCTCATTATAGCTTATTACGAAACATTTCCGTGCAATGGACTCGGGGTAAGAAATAGTTTGAGGTCCAGAAAGACTCATTGATGCTAGTGTAGTTTTTTTTTTAATGTGATACAGTTACGGAACGAGCCGACGGCCCACCTGGTGTTAAGTGGTAACCTCTGCCCATAACAACCGATGCGACTTGGGTCCTCCCCTACTAGATACGACAAGACCCAAGTCGCATCGTATGCGCCCGTAACTCTGAGACATGTAGGTGGAATGTCTCTTGTGCCTGTAATTTCACCGGCAACCACACCTTTCAAACCGGAACACGGTAACGCGAACGCGTTACTGCTTGGCAGCAGAAATGGGCATGGTGGCAGTACTTCCCCGGACGAACTTGGCGAGAGTTCTACTGCTCTTAAAATGTGGTCCAGAGAGTTACGGATTTAAACTTGGGGTCTGTACAGCTGTTTGCGTAATTGGGCCACAACGCACACTGAATAGATCAGTGGCATACACCATTTCTAAGTGCCTTATTAGATCCAGTAAACGCAGTCAAAAGTTTTTTTCAGTAGTACATTATTGACCTAATTGAGTCATTCGACGCGGTTCGCTGAGCGTTCGCACAGAAATGTTAGAACACAATGTTGCGTCATTTTGCTGGCTATATTACTAATATTATAAACGTGAAAGTTTGTATGTATGTTTGTTACTCTTTCACGCTCAAACGGCTGAATGGATTTGGATGAAATTCGGTATCAAGATAGCTTATATCCTGTATTAACACATAGGCTACTTTGATCCCGGAATAGTGCAGTGCCGCGGGGCGCAGCTAGTACATACATACATTTGGTTGTCGTAGTTTTCTTTTATATATTAAAATGTTTGCCTAGCGAAGTGGGCACGGGACAGCTATATTACTATAATTACTAAAGATTTAACCGGTTTCGCATTTGTCAAGCCACAGACGGTCAAATGCAGTAACTGACTGTTTGACACTTTGGAACTATTACGTGCTTCTTATTAATCTTATTCTATTATCAAGAGCAGTAGAACTCACGCCAAGTTCGTCTGTGGAAGTACTGCCACCGCGCCCATTTCTGCCGCCAAGCACTGTGTTCCGGTTTGAAAGGTGTGGTTGCCGGTGAAATTACAGGCACATGACCACCTACACGTCTCAAGAGTCGGGCGCATGATGCGACTTCGGTCTCATCGTACCTAGTAGGGGAGGACCCAAGTCGCATCGGTTGTTATGGGCAGTGGTTACCACTTAACAAGTGGGCCGTCGGCTCGTTCAGTAACTGTATAACATAAAAAAAGTTAAATATATAATAAATAAATATTATATTCAGTTACATGCACCATGATTAACAATAAACGTATAATATAATTTAATATAAATTTATCTAGACAATGGTAGATAGATAGACTCCACAAAGGTTTATTCTATGTGTTGATGTGTGAACAAAAACATTATGATTTCCATTATCTTTGTTTATTATATTATCATAAATAAATAGCGTGTCGTAAATTGGTGCTACCTTGTAGATGCTGCTAAATTTTACGTGGAAGATGGAACAGAGATAAATTAAACATATATCGTTCTCGAAATTTAGATTTAGTGTCTCTCGGCCTTCTGCCATATGTGGGTTCGATTCCCACCCAGGACAAACATTTGTGCGACGAAAACAGATGTTTTTTCTGTGGCTGGGTGTTAATATGTATTTATATGTGCATATGTATTTAAAAAAATATTACACAGTTCTCTCTCCATTGTAAAAGCTATGATTAATTTGGGGCGCTAAATGGCGCTGTGTGAAATGTCAAAATATATTATAGATCATACATAGAGTCGTGCATTTCCCAGCAATGAGTCGTAAATCCCAATGGACTCTTTTCATCTCGTTGGTTAAACCATCGTGGAAATATAGACGTGACAAGACTTGATACTCTAACCACCATTATAACTCACCACTACACATAAACATTTGGACAACACACTGTTGGTAAAACATATAGGTAGGACACAAATAGATCATTTTAACATAATACAGTGTAAAAACTTATATAACTTATGTTGAAGCAAATAAGTGATATCACTTCAACAAAATAACCCAAGTTTGGGCGAACAAGATTAAATGATAAGGGTAAATATTTGGTTAAGACTCCAAATAGAGAATAATATAATAACAATATTTTTTATTTATTGAGCTGTAACTTTATTTACAATGAAGTCATAAATAAATGGCTCAGAAATGACAAAAAATTAAGGTCAAAAAAAGTAAAAATCTATATCAGATAGCAAGCTTTTGTTCTTGAAGAATCTGTCACACGGAGTAAAGATTGCCTCAAAGTAAAATAATAATCTCTCCTCACCTCGATAATAGAACTTTCCAATCTGTATCCATCTGTTTAAAATTCACCCGAAACTCTGTAGCAGCCATAATACAGCCACACAATACACTGGAGTTTTTTCACACACAGGTAATCACAGATAACACTAATCTAGGTATAAATTATTGATTCCTTAATTCATATCAATTCACTTGTACAAAATAAAAGACAAATATAAGACAAACTTTAATATCACTTTCATGATTGAGCAGGCCTTGTTTGAAAGGTTCACTAGAGATGTAGCCGAGCGAATACGAAGCGCATTGCTTGTTACACTGCACTAGAGGCTACTAAATAAGATGTTGTATTAAATTGCGTAAAACGAGCGAGTAATATAATTCGTCAGTTCTTTGTTACGAGATAATTGATTGTAGGTGAATAATGATTGTACTTCATTGCCGATATGATTGATATAAAATGTTTTTGCAACATTGTACCTACCAATAAATATTATTGTTACTTTTGTTCATTCAAAATAAACACGTTTCTATACCCCAATGATAAGGCAAAATATACTTAGACACTACTAAGACTTAGCGAGGTTAGCGAGGTTACTCGGTGGAGGAGACCTCCGGTGGTACGGACACACGGTAGTCCGCCTGATGAAGGCGAACAACGGATCCTAGGACTGCGCGAAGCCAGGCTGGCTGTACGTTAGGCACTGTGCTTCTGGCTGTATTCTGCAACCACCGACCATATTGCGTTGTTTGTGAGACTGGGACTTAGAGCAGCTCCCAGATCTAATGGACTGCTGTACTGTGTAGAAACGGACTCCCCAAACATTAGGGACACTAGATCAAAAAGCCCATAAAAAAATATGCCCATTAATTCCTCATCATCCAAATCATTCCATATAAATGGTACAGACTACGGCTAGACTGTTGGATTGTAAGAAACAACAAGATCCAAAAATATACGTAGTAAATATTAAGTGAACAGAAATTATGTATCTATATGTAAACTTTGTAGAACCATCTAATATTGGTCAAATGATTTGAAACACTGTATCTTGAAGTCACATAGAAGCACACACAACGCAGGGCAACGTAGCAGACATATTGCGGTTATTACAAGTACAAGTCTTTACATAAGGTGGGCCCTTAGGCTTGTTTCATCACTTACAAACATAAAACAGTGTGAAAGGTTAATGAATGATTAGCTTTAGGGGATGAATACATACCTATTCTCCTGTAGGATCTGGTTGCTGTGGTGTGAGAAGCTACCCGAAAAGGTGAGCGCTTGACTAATGCTCTGTCCGATGGCATCTTGAGATGATATCACCAAGTTTTCCACTGATTTTCTCCTAGAATCATACAAGTATGGTTTTTTTACTATTATATTAGTTTGAGCTGTTGGGCTACTCCATGTGGAATTCAGTTTATCACACACCCCTATTTTACCCCTTTATCACACAGACAAAAGAAGCCTCGGTTACTCCTTATAACATCGGGTATCTGCCAGTGAAAGTCCTGTCATTTCAGACATTGGCCAGAACAAACAGACACACAGGCAGTCAACATTTTTTTATAAATAGTTTTTCATTATTAATTTCGTATATACTTTCATATGCAGTGAATTTTGTCTTCAGACACTTCAGTCTTATTTATTTATATATAGATTCCTTAGTGCCATAACTTGTTGATGCGTGTGACACAGTAAATTACTCCTGCAGGCATCATCATGTTTCTTACTATTTAATATGTATATTTATTTTAATGTATATTTTTTGTTACTGTTCCAAATAAACTTATTATTATAACTGCTGGGAGATGTAGATTTAAAATAACAGTTTAATTGTTCAGTAAATATTGGAATCCAATCTTACAAATACAATGAGTGAGGTCCACGCAGTACTGATTTAAAGCGCAGTTGAATCACATCTAGGATAGATAATAACGACACAGATATGGAAATATTAATTTTAATTTGTAACCAGAGATGTAAGATTTTCAAATTTCATATCAGCTTATATCATTTACACAGTTATTTAACATATTTTTGCATATACAAATAAGTGGTATATGGTTCCTATAGGTATTCCAATTAGATATATTACTGAGCTACAAAAGTGGCTTATACTGAGGCTGATATGCAAATACACAATTGTATAGCAATTTTAATGAGTGTATTTATGTAATGCGATCACGAGAAGAACGGTCATCCATCATCCAACTGCATTGCAGGCCAGAGAAATAAGATCAATGACCCTTCACCAAGAAACCAGTTGTAATGTTTACATAAACTGCAAAGTACCGACTGCCCAAACAAACAAAAAACAGCAGCTACGCAATATTCATACAAAACAAACAATATTCCTGCTATAATTGGGAGAAATGCGTCAACTTCACTCACATAGATATAGCAATGTTTCGACTCTCGAGCTCCGACGAAGTCATGGTCGCGATCCTGTTTACTTCAGCTTTGGTTTCATAACTCGTCGATGTCATAAGCAGCAGCGCTTTTGGGTTTCATCATCGAAATTAGATTTTTTTGTTCAATTATAAACACGAAATTGATCACCGTGATTGTTGTGTGAATGAATTTTGGTCAACCACACCACGGTCTATGGGTCAATCAAATTAACGAAACTCAAAACTAATGACATGACAACATTAACAGCTCAGACAGTAACAGTGACATAAGCGGCTGTGTCACATTTTCCTGCGTTGTTTGTCCATTTGTCGAACGACACGCCGTACCATAACAAGATATCTAAAACCGACGTTTCTTTAACTTCCTCTATTCCTCAACGGGTAGCACCTCTTTCATTCGTTGAAATGCAGCTTGTACGTCTGAAAACTCAAGCTGAGTTCGACTGTATCAACTGGCTCACATGAACTCGATATTTCTTTAATTTCTAAATACTTGATTGGTTGTGCATATATGAGTCTTTGTAAAACTATATATTGTTTAATAACCGACTTCAAAAAAAGTATAATGTTATCAATACAGTTAAATTTGTGTATTGATTGCTTCCTCATATCTCCGTCATTTGTTATCTGGGCTGAAAACATGTTTTTTAATTGAAAAAAAAAATACTATCAGATTGGTCCCATAGAAATTTAATTTAAGTCGGTTCAGTTTTGGTGACAATAACTGGAATGACTATATCATCTAATTAGAAGATAACGAGGAATCATTTTCGTTCATTGGCGATGATGTCGTTTGTTTCGTTTTGTTTATGTTGTACTGATACATCAGTACCTAGAATATAGTAAATTTGTGCTTTTTATGTGATGTGACGGATTAGTTGACGTAAAGTACGTCGACATAATAATCACAGTCATTTGTGTAATTTTAAAAGCTACAGATGTGATATTTAAGTCTGTGTAATATTTGTCATCACCGTTGTTAGCTAATAATATGGGGCCAATATTGACGCGTCAATAATAAAGCCATACAATATTTGGTAGAACGTTATTTAGTCGCGTCCTAATAATGAACAAAATATCAGAATCAAACTGATTGACGGGAAGTATGTACACGTGAGTTATTTTTAAAAGATTTTGATAAGTATTGTCCACATTTACAATGGGGGACGATTCCGCTTTCGATAAAAAGAAGGCTCATCGGGCCAAACAAGCCGGACGGAAGGCGGAAAAAAAGAAAAAGAAGAACCCAATCGACAAATCTAACCTAAGTGCCCGGCAAAGAAATCCTAAAGCATTCGCAATCCAGTCGGCTGTGAGGGCGGAGAGACAGTTCCGGAGACGCGAGGATGTCATTTCCAAGAAGCAGCATGTCCCAAAGGTGGATAAAACTCCGTTAGATCCACCTCCGATCGTAGTCGCTATAGTTGGTCCTCCGAGGGTCGGAAAGACGACCCTGATCAACAACCTGATCAAAAGCTTCATCAAGACGAACGTGACCAGCACCAACGGGCCGATAACCATAGTGACGTCGAAGAAACGGCGGATAACTCTGATAGAATGCAACAACGATGTGAACTCTATGATCGACATCGCAAAATGCGCGGACCTCGTTCTGCTGCTTTGCGATGCGAGCTTCGGCTTCGAGATGGAGATATTCGAGTTCCTCAACATATGTCAGGTGCACGGAATGCCCAAAATTATGGGAGTACTCACCCACCTTGACATGATCAAAAATGCAAAAACACTTAAAATGACAAAAAAGACACTGAAACATCGTTTCTGGACGGAAGTGTACTCTGGCGCGAAGCTGTTCTACCTGTCCGGTATCATGCACGGTGAATACTTGAGGAATGAGATCAAAAACCTTGCCCGATTCATTTCAGTCATGAAGTTCCGCCCGCTGAGTTGGCGCATGACCCATTCATACATATTGGCAGACCGATTGGAAGATAACACTAATCAGGATAATATAAGGAAAGATGCCAAAGTGAATAGAGATGTAGTTCTTTATGGATATGTAAGAGGAGTTCCGTTGATGAAGGATTCTACTGTACATATTGCAGGCGAGTGACAAATACTAATACACAATAACGCTCGTTTCTTACAGAGAGACTTAAGAGACATTTGTTTAAATTTTATTTTAATTACACTTAAGTACATGTACAATATGGCATCATTTCATGATGGGTTACACTATTGTGGAAATACAGATGTGATAAGTAGTAAGCGTATTGCTGCCGTTGCTTAATATGAACAAATGGGCAAGATTTTCTTCCAGTTAATAATTCCATTCTTCATAAAAACTCAGCACTGAAATTAATGCACACATACAAAAGTCTTGACCCCGTGATTGATGACTGATTGCATGTCATGATTTTCAGTCATCATGAATATATTGAGACCTCAACATCAGACTCGGAACTATAATTTACTTGCATAAATATATTTGTCCCATGCTGATAAAGAACCTGCAACCTTTGTGTCCCAGTTGTTTCCATTGAATGATAAATAAAGCAAAAAAAAATCTTTTATTTTGCAGGTGTTGGTGACATGAAGATCAGTGAACTATCATATCTACCAGACCCGTGCCCACTGCCAAGTTCTGAAAAGAAAAGACATCTCATGGAAAGGGAAAGACAGATCTATGCCCCATTCTCTGGAGTCGGGGGTATTGTGTATGACAAGGATGCAGTATACATCGAACTGCAAGGGTCTCACTCCCATAAAAAAGATGACGAGGAGACTAATGAAAAGAGAGAGCTTCTGAAGAATGTTGTTGAGACTACAGAGACTGTTGATGAGCAAATGCAAGAGTCAGGCTTCCAACTATTCAGTAATGGAGCTGTCATCTATCCAGATATGATAAAGGATGATGAATACCTTCTTCAAAACAAAAAGAAGGGTGACAGTTCAGATTCTGAGTCAGATGATGAGGGAAACGAGTCTGACAATGACAGTGGTATTGATGACAATAAGACTAATGATAAAGATAGAGTTCCATGGGACAACAACTCTGCATCTGAAGATGAAGAAATGGAAATAGAAGGAAATTCAAGTGCTATTGGAGAAACAGGGCAGAAATCTGACGGATCAAGTGATTCTGATGACGAATCTGGGGAAGAGGAAGATTTTAGTACAAAATGGAAAGAAAAAATGGGAGAAAAGGCCACTGAGGCATACTTCGATAGACAGAGGACATCCAAAAATATTATGAAGCTAGTCTATGGAGAGTTTGAAATTGGAAATAAGACAAAAAAATCCAAACAAGAAGAACCAAATGACAGTGATGATGAAGAACTAGGTGGTCTGTTCAAGAAGGTAACAGACACACAGAAGAAAAAGATCAAGGAAAAGGAAAGGCTCGATCTTGACGAATGTTCCTTTTTCTATGCCCATGACCAACCTAACATCAGAGACTGGTCAAGTGACGCTAACAAACTATTCTTAATGAACAAGTTTGTGACCGGTAAGAGATCAGCAGACGAAGATGCTTCGGAACTATTGAAACTAGATGATGCAAGTGATGGTGAAGACGAGGACGTATTTGGAGATTTCGAAGATTTAGAGACTGGAGAAAAGCATGTTGCCGAAACTGAAGATTCTAAAGAGGCTGGTGGTAAACCTGAAATGACGAAAGCTCAAATATTGGACAAGAAACTGAAATTGAAAGCAAAGTTTGACTCTGAGTATGATAATCCTGATGATCACAGAATCAAAGGAGACCACTCCTACTATGAAAGTCTAAAAGCAGAGGCATTGAAACAGTCCGAACTTAACAAATCAGTATTTGAAAACTTAGACCAAGGTTTGAGAATTGAAGTTGAAGGTTTTAGGCCAGGACTGTATGTTCGAATGCTGTTTAAAAACATGCCTTCAGAGTTTGTTACAAACTTTGATTCAAGTTACCCAATTCTCATAGGTGGATTGAACATGGCCGAGCAGAACATAGGATTCGTGTCTTGTAAAGTAAAAAAGCACAGATGGTACAAGAAGATTTTGAAAACCAACGACCCATTGGTTATCTCCTTGGGATGGAGACGCTTCCAGACACTTCCCATTTACTCCAAAATCGAGGACGATTTGAAATGTCGTTACCTAAAATACACTCCCGAGCATGTTACATGTAACATGCACTTCTACGGGCCTGTGACTCCTCAAAACACCGGGTTTCTGGCGCTGCAAACTGTCACCAGCAATCCTAATGAAATCAAGCGACTGGGCTTCCGAATAGCGGCCACGGGCAGCGTCAACGAGATCAACAAATCAACACAAATTGTCAAGAAACTGAAACTTGTAGGTACTCCGTTGAAAATCTACAAAAAGACTGCTTTTATCAAGGACATGTTCACCAGTACTCTAGAAGTGGCTAAATTCGAGGGAGCTAGGATCAAGACTGTATCCGGGATCAGAGGTCAGATCAAAAAGGCGTTGAACAAACCTGAGGGGGCTTTCCGGGCAACATTCGAAGACAAAATTCTCATGAGCGATATAATCTTCTGTCGGACCTGGTTCAAGGTCGACGTGACGAAGTACTATGCTCCGGTGGTCAATCTTCTGTTGGCGGCGGGTACCAAGAATGCCTGGCAAGGTATGAAGACTAAAGGTCAGTTGAAACGGGAGAGGAACGTACAAAACGACGCGAACAAAGACTCGATGTACACAGAAGTGAATAGACAACCGAGAGTATTCAAGCCACTTGTCATCCCTAAAGAACTGCAGAAGGGTCTGCCGTACAGATTTAAGCCTAAAGAAAGGTCTACCACATTGTCTGGGAAGATAACTAAGGACAAGTTTAAGAATAGAATAGCCGTGGTGAAAAGTCCTTATGAGCAGAAGGTCAGCAGCGTCATGAAGATGTTGAAGACTAATTTCGAAAAGAAGAAAGACATTCAGAAGGAGGCCACTGCAGAGAGATTGAAGAAACACAAACAGCAGCAAGAGGCAGAGGAATGGGCGAAAATTAAGCGCCAGAAGGAAATAAAGAAAAAGATTTGTAGAACCTTAAGCAAAATGGGTAATAAAAAGAAGCCCCAAATGTGAAGCTATTTTATGGTTTTATTTATCAAAGTCAAAGTCAAAACTTTTATTTCCATAGAATTCATAAAGAAATGGCTTGGAAACGTCAATATTTTTCAAAACATAAAGTCACGCGTACTTATTGATAAGTTTGATGCCTGTTCAAACCCTATCCGACCCTCCATGGGGAAGAATAGCAAGAAACCCCTAATGGAGGGATCCCTATCTTTTGGACTACCCTCATGTTATATGGTTAGGTACCTATTTACTTACCTATTCATCACAGATCGAAATCTTAATATCTAGGACAAAAGTAGGTATGGCATAGCTTAAATTACTTACCCAACCCACAAATTTTGGGTTCAGATCTTCTTGTTATATTATCTAACCCAAGCAACTACTAAAACGGAAAGAAAGCTTGACAGTTTATGTCAAAAACTATATTTCAAAACCGCCATCGACCACAGGCGATTCATATCTGAGCGAAGATATCTTCTAAAGCTTGTTTGCGCACTCTCATACATACTAACTTCGTGTATAAATATTACGGACATTTCAGCGCCATCTAGTCCCAAACTAAGCATAGTGTATTTTGGGAACTAAGTAGCTTGTTGAATACTTACATACATTTGTCAGTTTTAACAGACTTCAGAAAAAGGAGGAGGTTCTCAGTTCGTGGGATTTTTTGTTCCCGAATACTAGACTCCTGGACCGATTAGAAAAATCTTTCGTTTGAAAAGATATAATCTCTGGTTCCATAGAAATTTAATCAAAATTATTTTAGTAATTAGGTATTAAAATAATTGGAAAAAAATATCGTCCAAGTACGAGATAATCATTCTCGTTCATTTGCGATAAAGTCGGTTTTCTCCCTTTGATACGCAAAATAATTATAATTGTAACATACATATTGAAAAGCCCTGCAAAACGAATCCCAAAATGTTTTGAGTGGGAATCGAACCCACGACCAACATCGCGGATGGCAGATATACTAGCAACTGACTGATGAGGCCTGTGAAGTGTAAGACTGCGCATCGAACGAGTTGTTTGCCGGCGCCAGCGACAACGGCGTATGTGTTAACAGTTACGAGTAAAAAAAAGTTAAGTAGTTAAGTTAGTTAGTTTTATTTTTAGTTTTAGTTAAGTTAGTTAAGTTTAGCGCTTTCATAACACAACATCAGCTGTACGTACCTCGCACTAGAGAAAGATCATTCGGTGAACTGCCTTTACAGATCAATGCTAAACATCTGTACAGAATCATATGAGGTTCTAGGCCGTAATAAAACGGACATACTTTCATTTCAATTGTAGTATATTATCCTTTTTAATTATTATATTCATACTAGAAGGTCCTAATACTAAAAAAATCGAGCAGCAGGATAATCTCGTAACCAAGACAGAAATTAAATATGGCGATTCCGCTAAATATCTAATATCTTCAACTGGAAATTGCTAAATAAACTGATGAAGATTAACTATTAATTAAATTACAAATTTTTTTTTGACGTTACCAAGCCTTTTCTTTATGAATTCTATGGAAATAAAGTTTTTGACTTTGACTTGACTTTGAATAAATCAATATCACCTACCACAGAGTACAATACGCTGCTGCTGTGAGATTACCATGTAAGCGATGTCGACGATACATTTCGGTTCCTTCACGCACACACAACATAACTATTTATTGTAAAAATCAAGAACAAATCACAATTTCATAAAATAAAGTTACAGAAACTATGAGGCAATGGCAAACGGAGATAAAAATAAAACAAATATTAGTATCGTGTAAATTGTATTTACCTTTTATCATTATGCGTAACGTGTGTCGCACTTGATAAATATTTTTACAAAGGTTACACAGTTAGAATACATTTGTCAAAATAATCGGAATAACAATTTTGACTCGGAGCTTAGGACCCCTCGCGACCCCGGCCGCTCGGGGCAAAGCGAAGAAGCTTGGAATGTCAGCACTGGTTAACACTAGCGGCTTCAGTACACTATCACAAGCTATGCGATACATTCGTAACTTCACTAATACATAATGTTACTTGAACTCAGTAACTTGAGGGTAACTTAACTCTTTGGTAGCGAGCTGGCACTTGACGCGTTCAGTTTGGTTCGGAACTGTTGGAATGTGATACAAAATTATTCTATTTATTGTTCGATTCGCCCGTAACGATTGGCACTTGAGGAGGGTACTCTACAGAAACACTGCGAATCAACTGTATTTACCGTGGAACAGAGTCGTAGGCGCAGTAGATACGGGCTACTGTCAGTGGGATACGGGCTACTGTCAGTGGGATACGGGCTACTGTCAGTGGGATCTAAACTAGGGTGGGGTGGGACGTGAATGTAACGATTCGTTACGATTTCTACTGCTTCCTATCAACGTCGCTTCACGAACTTTTATACAAAAACCATAGCTACACCAAAAGCTATACACTAACAAGTAACTAACCGTTTAGTTATATTTGCACTTTATACATCTTTATGTATTCGCTATATGTTTACATTATATAATGTATATATATATATATATTTTAATAATGAAACGAATGATGTGTATGAGTGATATAGGGACGCCGCGATACACGCGCCCGATTTCAACGCTTACCAACTAAATAATTTGGTACGAATACATAGTCGTAACGCATTCGCTGACTGACTGACTGACGGCGGCCGGCGTTATAAAATATTTAACACTGGATATCAATAAGATGGCTACGAGTAATCAATTGTGCTACAAAATCGGATCGTTTCAAATAATTTCGTGGATTCTACATGATCACACTTGGAACTTTGCACCGATGCAAAATTTCATAAATTTTAATATATTTAATAAGTTACACTCCATTTGCGATCACGGCTATCCGTTACAAGCGTAACGGCCGTTACTCGTAACTGTCACGTGAAAGGTTTCCATACAAAATGTAGACAAATGGGCGCACCGCACTCTCCTTACATTATAATACTGTTACAACTCTACTCTATACATTAATTATCCGAACAGATGTACAAGTGAGCAGCCTGCCCGTTCACGCTTAAATATATTGTGATTTTAGACAACCAGACACGATTACTGAGGTATTATTTGTCAATAACCAATTTACAATTACATTTCCATTATGCAATGTAATAACTTTATAAATTATGTTCCTAGTTAATAAATAAATATTAAATATAAACATGTAATAGTTTGAACACATCCTAGCTAAATATTGCTACAATTACATCTACACTCGATATAAACGCTATATTATATAAAACATAATATTTACAATATTGGCTCTAAAGATATACACTAACGTAAACTAAAATATTTAGCTATACAATCGTATTATTTTCATTTTAATAACTACTGCGTCTATTAATAATGCTATTATGATTTATAAGCGGATTTCAAATTTCATTTTGTATTTTTTTTTTGTAATCAGCTGCTCTTTCTCTGGTATTTCATTGATTTAAAAACTTCACAAGCAATCTTTAATTTGCCTCCAAAATTTGTCGTATTAAACACATTATTTTAATTGATGCCTTTTATCAACGTAGAATTCGAAATCGTAGCAAAAAAAAGCAGTCCAGTAAAAATTTGTACACTTAGGACTCAGACAACGCCACGAAACGGGCCGGCGCCGGCGTATACTAAAATTTATACATTAATAACAAAAAATATAACTAATCAGTTTTGCTAGTTAATACATGATTACAGAACGATTCCATCAACTACGACGTACATAAGACTAGTATCGTGCGCTGTCAGATTCGCGGTTGAAGGCACACGTAACTAAGGGCGAACTGTCCCCCAGCGCACGCTAGCGACAGCGGAAATTAAAAATAACTAACCGAAAACTTTACTGGTAAAGATAAATCTGGAAATAAATGATGCTACTGTCGAGTGTGCCTTCAAATCATGTCTTAGAAAATTATTAATGTTACAGTAAAATTTTACATCGTCAAGTCACATTCGACGGTCCAACCAGTTTCCTTTACCCAGATGTTCGGCGATAGAGGTTTATTAGGAAGGTAAATTTCTAACCCTTAAAAGGGGTATCTCAAACTACAATGTATTATTCCCTCTCTATCTGCCTCGTAAAGTTAAAAAGAGATGACGAATAGTACGCGAGCGTTTACGAGGGACGTTATTCCAAGTTATAAATTTCATACTAATTGGTAAGCCTATAGGTACTTATGGAGAAAATACTTAAGTACTCTTCCAAAAGTACCTACTATTATAAATAAATTCCTAAGTATACAAATCTTCATGATACTGTTATATGTAGCTTGGTAGCATCATCACAAATAAATAATATGACTGTTTTACTAAAATTTGGCAAAACGAGTAAATTTGTTCAAAGTCATACCCGTTGCCCATGTTATAATAAAAACAAAAAAATGCTTACACATAAATAATAATTGTAAATGGCAAATATATCAATTCATTTTTTTAACTATTATTTTAGTCAAATGAATAATAATAAAAAATTTAATTTAAAGTGTATTAAGTTTAAAACCTGTTCAGAGGTTTTTCCGACCTTTTGTGTGCCTCGACTGATCATTTTGCCTGATGGGCTGACACTCAAACTTCACATTATTAGCTGCAAGCCATTGTTAAAAGCATAACTATATTCATGGAATACGAATAAAGTCGTTATAAATATTGCATTATATATTTTTAAGTACATTAATAGACTTTTGTAACATATATAAAGCATTTACCTAAGTTTAATTTCATAAGTATCGAAATATGATTTAAAATTTGTGATTATAACATCACGACAAATGTCAACAAATAATTTTATATGTAATGTCAAGTTTACTGTACTTTTAAACAAAATTTTTCTTATTAGCCAATAAAAATTGGCTCCAAACTTGTGACTTTGCGAACGCTATCGAAACAAACTCTAATGTATACCGATCGGCATATGGCTTAACACGACAGTCGTATAAATAACTATACAATAAACAAAAATAAATAAGATATACAAATTTAAAAATGACTACACATTCACTAACCGAATATTTCCGGTTCCATACCAGTGGACATACGTAAGCCTTCGCAAGACCGTACATTTCAATAACTACCCTACACCACCCTTTGTTGCAACACTTATTATGTCTACAGTTTTGACGAACAATGTTGCCAACTCTGAATTAATTTCCAGAACTGTCAGGAACTCAACCAAATGAAAAATATTCAACCCATCGAATTCAACAAGTCCTTTAGTAAATAAACAAAATCTTTACTCTGTGACGTCGATGGTTATCAATATTTTACAACAAAAATCATTCTACCAGAATAATAAAAAATCTAATTAAGTAATAACCATATTTATAATATTATCATAATATGATACTATTATAGATATGATTATTCTATTCAATATAATAATTTCTATTATAATTCAACAACCGCTATTGAAACAGTAGTAACTTTTCTTTACATATTAAAACTCATACTTTTTGCGAGTGACAACTTGGACGGCACTGCCTTTTGAGTCATCAGGATCATGCCACACACGACACAATCTACCTTGCATGGTAGTAATAACGATTGTTAAATTGCAATAGAAACGCAGTTACTATAACTATAGTCATTATAATGATAACTATAGTTATTATAATGATAACTATAGTTATTATAATGATAACTATAGTTATTATCGGGAGACTTGTAAACAAATGGGTGAATTATTATTTCAGTATCACCGGATTCGCTTATATGTTCCTAACTACAAACAGCAATAAGGTATTTACACGCTGCGGACAGCAGATTCGTGACAATATCGCTCGGTAACCGAAAGGATATTCTGAAAATTAGGTGAGTAGAGTCAAGCAAGCTAAAATTTACACGAGCGAATATCGACTTATATGATTTGGAACAAGATGACGAGATTTGACCGTAGAATCAACCAGTTTCTTTGCATGATCTACCTTTCAGACTCCTGCGCAAACCACTTGATTGTGGGCCGATTTTGACAAGAAGTTTCTAGAATACGAGAAGGCGTCAATATCGATAGTATATTCATATGTTAACTACCGTACAAGGAATATCGATAAATAGAACGAATAATTCACTCTAGTTTAGTATATTAAACTTTTCTTGTTCTGAATCGGCTGCTATCGTTTCGATCAGTAATATACCAAGCTAATTTCGATGAGCACGGGAGTTATCTAGTAAAATCATACCACAGAGACAAGTTCACTGCAACCGTTTGATTTGAATGACATGTGTTTGTAAACACACCTTAGTTAATTACCTCATCAGTTCATTAAACAGCAAATAGATATAAGCGCCAAATTAAATACCACTGCTGGTTCACTCGGTAAGCTGTTAGGTCACACTATTTCATGTAACTTCGTCATTACACTTCAGAATCTTTTGAAATAAACACATCATAAGATTCACTCGCTGCGCTGGTCCATTATTTTCCGGGGGTTCTTGGAGTCGGGGGGGAGGAATCATCCCCAACGAGTGTAGTATCGCTCACTGGGTGCGGTCCACCCTCGCAACCTTCATCGGCTCGGGTACGAGGCTGAGTTTAGCGTGGAGGGGTTGTCGTTGGGTTGTGGTGAGGGGGTGGGTTCCTGTCGGCGAGGGGGTGCGGCGCTGCGGGTGGTGCCAGCTAGTCCATGGCGCGGTGTCAGGAGGCGGCGGCGTGGTCGCGTCGCGCGGCGGCGCGCTCCGTGCCCAGCGCCACCAGGTTGCCGAACTCCACTTCGAGGATTTGTCGCGCCTGGAAACACATACGACCATCACCGATGGATTCTAGCCAACACCACTAACCAACTGCCAGATTGTAATGGGGGAACACGGATGCATGCACTTCGCGATATATTTAACTGAGTCAGTTAAATATATTCACAGCAGAGAAAACGGACCCGCTAGCATCATTTGACTAAACTGACTACCGTCTCTTTAACTGCCCACCTGCTGTCGAGTCTTCAATCGTTTAATCTATTAAGCATACAAAAAAAAATACTATAAGCCAATAATGGTCACTGGATTTTATTTTAAATTCTCATTGAGTTGACCTGGATGGTACAGAGATAAAATCCTGGATGTCAGTGCAAGCACGTTCTAGAATAAGCGCATACCTGCGTGTTCTGGGTGGGTATCTGCAGCGCGAGCGCCATGCTGTTCGCGTCGAAGGTGTCGTCGAGAGCCACCAGCCCGCCGTGGACGCCGCTCTCGCTCAGGTTATTCGCGTACTCCTGGAACGTACAACGTTAATGTAAGTTACCACTCCCTACCAATCAGAGTGTTTAGTAAGCGCTGGAAGCGCTGACGCACCTTGAGGCCGATGTGGTGCAGCCAGCGCTGCAGCCGCTCGTTGGTCCACACCATGACGTCACGCGGCTGGGCGGGCGGCGCCAGCTCGGCCGCGCGCCGCCGCTCCTCGAGCGCGCGCACCGAGTACCCAACCCGCTTCAGACACGCCACGCCGAAGTGGAGGGACGTTCTGAAAGTATACAGTTCAGCTGTAATAACGTATATTTAAATATGTCGAAGATCAAGAACCAAATCTCTTTTCAGATTTTCCCTTTTACTTTTAACCTAAAAAAGGACATTAGTGTATTGAAATTTTAGTCCGGGAAAGTGTTACCTGTGAAAACTGTCCACCATTTTGAGCTGCGTCCGTAGATCTCGCTTCGTCAGATGTTCCAGCATTCTCGCATCCACCAGACACTCCATAAACGTTGTCCTATATTGGGGTAATCCTGAAATACCAAACAAAATTCTAATTGTAACTAACGTAAACTTGATTTTCTAAGTTTCAGCTAAAGTTTCTTAAAATAAAATATTATATCGAAAACTGCACCCACACGCTCGTGAATAAGAGTTATCACACAATTTATGGTACATATGTCAAGTACCTGATCTCACTCTGAGCTGTGAGGCCAGTCAATATCTCTACAATCTATAGGCGAGTAGAGATCCACAAGGCTCCACGGGCAGTCCAAAAACGGCGACAAATAAAGCTGGCGGTGTTACCTAATGAGGGCAGCCACACGTTGCCGATCCACTCGTGATTCATGTCTCCGAAGGCGAGCGCGGCGCACGCGGTCCCGCGCGGCGCCGATGGGGACGTCAGCGAGACCATCTCCTGGATCGCCAGACGCAGCTTCAGTCGGTGCAGCGGGTTGCTGATGCCTGGAGACATAACCACGTTACAACGACAGCTCTGAACTTGGCTGCAAAAGACCTTTGTCATGCTATTACTACTAGTCGAGTGACTAGTTCTATTGAAGCAGTGTGGTGAAAGGGTTTTTATGTGCACCTCAAAGAGGCTCCTTTCGTGCACATGACACATGTCTTTTTTGGTTCTAGCGTGTCAGTTTCCTCAGGATGTTTTCTTTACCGTTTTGATAATTTGGTATTGCGCACATACATTTATCAAGCGAAAAATTTCATTGATGCACGTTTAGATTTAAAGCAGCGACCTCCGATTCTGATACCGACCTCCGATTCCGATCCAATTGCGGTGCCATTGCATTACTTTTACATCGTTCTACTAATAATTGTACATATCTGCCGATGTATCGTTTTAATGCAACGCTGCACTACATTGCGGTGCAACGATAAAAAAAAACGAGAAGTGAAAAAAAAAGAAAAAAGGAAGCCCTCCTTTAGGAGTTTCTCTTTGTTCTTCCCATTAAGGGTCGGATAGGGTTTGAACAGGCGTCAAACTTAGCGATAACTACGCGTGACCTTACGTTTTGAATATTATTGACGCTTCCAAGCCATTTCTTGATGAATTCTATGGAATTAAAGTTTTTGACTTTGATACACCGGCCTTGTGGCACGCAATCAGTGGAAGTCTGTCTTCTTCTATTCGAGTCACTGGTTCTCTCGAACCAGTGTGGTGAAAGGATTTTAAGTGCTTGACAAGAAGTAACTTGGAAGTCTGTGACGCTATCATTGGAAGTATGTGGGCACACGTGACGCTTTCAGCCGCTAGGTGTGGTACAGTGGCCACTCACCGATCTCCCGCTGTATCTCCTGGTCGGACAAGGCGGACATGATGGCCCCGGACTTGACGTTGGCCCGGCACGCGGCCACGTACCAGGCGGGCATGCCGACCCACAGTTCCAGCCACGCGACCACAGTGGGCCCGTTCCACAGCGCGAACGGCGTGCCGGCGCGCATCGCCTCGCCCAGCAACTCGTGACGGTAGTCGCGATCCCTCGAGTGAACACGCAACCACCGGTTAGTGAAACTCACACGCTAACACGGCTCAGTACCAGCTTTCGGATTGAAAGCAGGCGTCTGTACCGCTAGGCCACCGCGCTCACGATTAAAACTCAACGCTACACGTCTTTCCAAAAATGATATTGCAATTTTGACTGGCTTCATAGTTGGTAGTAACCCTTTTTTCTGCGCTTTAGGTCGTTGGTTCCGATTCCCACCCAGGACAAACGTTTGTGTGCCAAAAATACACGTTTGTTCTGTGTCTGGGTTTTAATATGTATATATTAAAAAAGAAACAGTTGTCTGGTTCCCATGACACAAGCTATGTTAGCTTACTTTGGGGCTAGATGGCGCTGTGTGTAATGTCAACCATTATTAATATTTATTATTTTATTAATTTAACTGATTGATGGTATATTATTTTTTATCCACTTATACCAAGATACGATAAAAACCTGCATCTTAATTTACATCCACGTACCACGTTTTTGCTCCTTTCAATCTTATTTTCTGCAATCATGGTTATCGTTTTAAATGAAATACTAACTTCGTCTTGCCCCGACCGTATTCCTGGAGAGGATTGTCGGAAGGCGCCGGAAGCTGTCCGTCATCGACCAGCGATGACAGCCCCAGTGAGGAGGTAGACGACAGCGAGCGGGGCGCGACGCCCTGCTGCATCTGCCAACGGAAACAACAGGAGATTACACAACGTAAACTTCCCCAGGAGGGTCGGATAGGGTTTGAACAGGCGTCAAACTTAGCGATAATTCTGTATATACAGACAAATCTCAGGAATTACTAAGTCATCAGGATCGTGTTCGTAAAAGGAAGCCCTCCTTTAGGCGGTTTCTGGTCTGTTCTCTCCATGGAGGGTCGGATAGGGTTTGAACTGGTGTCAAACTTAGCGATAAGTACGCGTGACCTTATGTTTTGAATATTATTGACGTTTCCGAGGCATTTCTTTATGAATTCTATGGAAATAAAGTTTTTGACTTTGATTTTGAACATTTTCCTGAGTAAAAAGGTGCACGGGAGATTGAAACCGCTGATAGCCACCCACACCTGTGACGGTAAACAATTTTGCTCAGCCGAGGCTGAAGAAACAGCGCGGCTGAACACTCCATCTTTTTACCCGCACCGTACATTTAATAAGTAAAATATTTATATTGTGCCATAGTGCGAGTGCCTTTTAGTTATGGCAACAATGGAAGTGAGATTATTTCTATTTTCAGTTGTTAAGGAAAAGGAAATGTAGTCACCGGGAGGCCAGCCTTCTCCTTCTTGCTGAAGAATCGTCCCAGCGAGCTCTTGATGCCGCGCTTCTTCTGCTGGTGCATGGAGGCGATGGAGACTGCTGAGGCGGCGGCGGCGACCCCGCGCGGTACTCCGCCCCCGGGCGAGGCGCCGCCCGCCCACGCGCCGCCGCACGCCGACATCGAACCGCCCAGGGATTCTTGGCTTGAGCTACAAACACATATATTGCTGGAATTTTGTTACTGGCTTACCAGCTCTCTCGAGCCAGTTTGGTGGATTAAAGTGCACCTCAAACAGGCTCCTTTCGTGTATGACGACATGTCTTCGATTTTTTGGTTCTAGGACATGCCGGTTTCTTTCCGATGTATTTCTTCACCGTCGTATTGCGCACGTTTTTCAAGTAAAAGAAACTCGTAGGTGCAAGATTCGAACCGACAACCTCCAGATTGGAATGGATTTTTGTTATATCCTACAGTGTTTTGTTTGATTTACAGGAATCTGATGTCAGTCATATGTTGCAGTGTTCTACTGCGGGGTACATAGTCGCTTAGACAATGTGTTATGAACTAATATCATGGCCAAACTAACGAAGTGGTATTAATGAAAACTGGCATAGCTTTAGCTAAGACTTAATGGTCACAGGATACTTATCAACGTGAAATTGTGGATGAAAGTAAATGTATACTTCGGGCGTCTGAAGGGTGTGTGTGAGAATCCAAAACTAGTCTAGCTTTAGTCTAAAATTTAGACTAATTTTAGACTAAACTTTAGTCTAAAATGGAATTACTTATGGGTGAGCTGTTTAGCAGGTACTGCGTCTCTACCGCGTAGGGGTGCACACATATCACAATAGAACATACCGTCTCATTCACAGAGTAATACAATACAAGATCCACATGAAACAGTAATTCCATTTTACACTTTATTATTTAATTCGTACTACATACAAAATATCATCAACAATTTTTGTAGATTGTTTATCAGCAAACATGTTGAATATTGTTACATCATTACCAAATAATTAGATATCAAAAATATAGCATATCAATTCTAAAATAGGTGTTGAATTGGCCATTCTTAAAAGTTTATACATAGATCCAATTCTGTCGTATCACAGAGATTGACAAAGTTAACGGGACTTATATTCATATCAGTATTCATATTAGTATTCATAAATTAGGAACACAAATGTACTCTGTCCTAGGAGGTGGGCGTTGGTAACTGCGCCACAGTTTTATTTTTCTATAACTATTGCAGTTACCATCGTGTCACTATTTTTTTTATGTGTCTTCTTTTGTCTGTTCCCAATAAAGATTTTATTATTATTATTATATCAAATGTTTATTTTTATTGAGTTATACTGTTTGATCATTTATATTTGCACAAAGTGACCTCAAAACATATCAACAACAACGAAACAGTAATCCCGAACTGATACCAACAGCGACACATTTTATGTACTTATTAACGGAAACAGCCAAATCTGATCAGTTCTCAGATATAGCTGGCACTCGTCACCGGGGCGGGGTGATGGAACAGATAACTATCGAATATAGTGTACAAGTTGGACTTGATGCACAGTTTGTGCGGCGCGTAGTTGAGGCGTGCGTCGGCGCAGTCGCACGCTAACTTCACTACGGAGTGGGGGCGGGTAGGGGGGAGCGGGGGCGGGTAGGGGGGAGTGGGGGCGGGCGGGTAGGGGGGAGTGGGGGCGGTCAGGGGGCAGTGGGGGAGCGGGAACCACCTGTGCATGGGGATCCGCGCGAGGCTGCCGGACATTACGGAGCTCCTAGCGGCGTGGAACAAAACGTTTGTGTATTATTAGTGCTATCATATAAAATAGAAGTTCGCTCTTAGTTCAGACTGGCCTCACAGCTCAGTTGGTAGTAACTTTGCCTTATTAGCTGTAGGTCGTAGGTTCGATTCAAACCCAGGACAAACGTTTGTGTGACGAGCATTGATGTTTGTTCTGTGCCTGGGTGCAAATACGTGTGTATTTAAAAAAAATAATGTTTTCTATCAGTCATCTGGTTGCTATAGTACAAGCTGTGCTTAGTTTGGGGCTTGATGGCGATGTGTGGAATGTCCAGCAATATTTATTTATTTAGTTCGGGTCTCAGTGTTCATAATTTTCAAAAAATATCTATAAATTATTATATTAGTTTTTATGTGATAATGTTTCGTAACGAGCAGCTGGCCTATATGGTGTTAAGCTGTAACCTCTGGCCATAACAAGGTACAAGATTTGGTACAAGTCCCAAGTCGCATCGTATGGGCACGTAAAGATGGAATGTGTCACGTAATTTCGAAACTAGAACCGGACTTAATTAGAAACCGGAAAAGTAACTTCAACTTACCAACACAACTCACACGACAATTACACCTAAATAAATAAATAATGGTGGCCATTTCACACAGCGCCATCTAGCCCCAAAGTAAGCTAAGCATAGCTTGTATCATGGGAACCAGACAACTGATATAATGTTTATATACTTTTCTTTTGTAACATACATATAATACATATTAACACCCAGACACAGAACAAACATCAATGTAACAAATGTCACATAAATGTTTGTCCTGAGTGGGGATCGAACCCACGACCTACAGCGCATAAGGTAGGGTTACTAACCAACTGAGCTATGAGGCCTGATGGAGTTGCCTTTTTTTTTTGTTTATGTAATACATTTACGGAACGAGCCGACGGCCCACCTGGTGTTAAGTGGTAACCTCTGCCCATAACAACCGATGCGACTTGGGTCCTCCCATACTAGGTGTGACAAGACCCAAGTCGCATCGTATGCGTCCGTAAATGTGAGACGTGAAGGTGGAATGTCTCATGTGCCTGTAATTTCACCGGCAACCACACCTTTCAAACCGGAACACAGTAACTGCTTGGCGGCAGAAAAGGGCATGGTGGCAGTACTTCCCCGGACGAGCTTGGCGAGAGTTCTACTGCTCTTAACTGTCTTTGAGGCTCTACGTAATAACAGCTTCATTACTCACGAATCGTACGGCGTCTGGTAATGTGTCCGCAGGCGGTCCCTTTCCGCGTGGATGGCCCGCGCCGCCCGCTCGAGCCGCAGCGAGCGCGCCGTCAGCGGGGACTCTGCCCCCTCGGCGCCCCCAGCGCCCCCAGCGCCCACCCCGGCACCGCCCCCGTCGTCGCACAGCTGCATCTGTCGATGTAGCCATTTACGTAGTTATTTAATATGCGTTAGTAAATGGGTTCTTTTTGTGTAACCTGAGCATAGACTATTCATAGAATATGTCTCCCTTTTAATTTAACTACATGTTAGTTTGATTATTATATCGAATGAGACTGATATGTTTCAACATTTTAAAAATAAGGGAATCAAGAATACGTACCTCAAACGATTATGTTCAGATACGTTATAAACGGGAAAACTATGACACATTAAATTCAAGTCTTATAAAAGGTGTATACAACACAAAGCACATAATAAAGGCAACCCAAACGAGGCTGTAAATTCATTGTTGGCAAATATTGTATTTTACAATAAACGTAATATCTATTCAGCATGTTTTTATACGTACATATTTAATGTTGAGTTACCGAGGTGTTGTTTACAAATTGGATTCACAAAAGCATTAAATCGCCCACATGTATATTGCATCAAGCAGTGGAGTGCAGTGCAGTGTTTCGCATAAATCACTATTTTAATAATAGTGTTACATATTTTTTCTGTTTACAGTTTTATATCCAAACGTGAAAACTTATTGTTTGCAATAAATTCTAATGTTACAAAGCTTCGTCTTTCAAGTGACAAACAAATACATAACTTATGTTTAATTTCATAATAAATAAATAAACATTTATAGTAACTTATAAGTATACATGAAGCATCAAGGTAAGCTTCAGGTCACACACATTTACAATCAAAAATGTTGCACTTGTAATACTAGCGAGTCACTCAAAATTCAGCCATTGGGTAAGTGCACGCCGCTAACTGCTGCAAGGGTAGCAAAGAGGTTACCTAACAATCTAGCTAAAAGAGTATGGTTATAAAGAAATAATAAAAACTGCACAGGATATATAATACGAAATAATCCTTGTGTGCATTTGCTGGGAGATAAATAAGGAAGAAAATAGGTAAAAAAAAAAGGTAAATAGGTACACGATATTAACTAATCAGTATTCTGTCATTCTCTGTGACAGGTATTTATAAATTCAGTCTAAAATGTCAAAACACTATTCAGACTGAGCAATCACCGAATAAGTTACTTAAGTAAGGCGCTCAGTTAACATATGCCACTGACAACCGGATACAAATTTTTTTTATAACTTTTTTTTATTTGCGACAGACTAACATTTGACCGCAATCTCACCCGATAAGTGACGATGCGGTCTACGATGTATCATGCTTGCCTAGATCATACCTATTCACTCCCCTCTTGAAGACCTCCAGATTATAGTTCTCGGGAAATACGGACGCAGCCAAGGAGTTCCACTCTTGGGCTGTCCGCATTATGAAAGTGGAAGCAAAACGCTTCGTACGGATGTGAGGTAATTGGACAAAGGAAGGGTGAAGCTGCATTGTGTGAACATGCTGTTGGAAGGTACGGCCTCGTTGTGTGTGTGGGTAGTGTGACCGACCTGGCTGGCGGACAGGCTCTCGCAGGCGGGGTGCGCCGCGCGGTAGTGCGCGTGCGCGGGGGACATCGCCGCTGGTGCCTAACCCACAGCTTCAGTTAATAAACATACACACATACTGGGGGCCCACGTTGCTCGCTACGTTTCCGCAATCCCTACACGTGTCCCCCGGGTGTTGTGACCCAAAGTAGCAATAAAACTTGTGCTAGGTTCGTCCGGAGAAGTACTGCCACCACACCTGGTATTTGCCGCCAAGCAGTGATGCACTCGTGTTGCTGTGTTGCGGTGGAAGGGAGTGGGTGCCGGTGAAATTGCAGGCGCATGAGTCATCTCGTACTTTGGTTGAGAGGACTTGAGTCATGTTACTGTTTTTCTTCGTAGCACTTTTTCATGTTGGTCTCTCAAGAAGACAGCTGTAGTTCCAATTATGGCCCCACACTCACTAAAAGCCGCTACTCTATCTATCTATTCGAGTCAATGATTCTCTCGAACCAGTGTTGTGAAAGTGCGCCTCAAAGAGACTCCTTTCTTGCACTAGTACTTAACATACTGCGTACAGTGGTACTGGTACTGACCGTGTGATACTTGTGTAGGGGCGCGAGGTGGGGGCGCGAGGGGGAGGGCGAGGCGGCGAGCGGGGGGGAGTCCCCACCCCCCCGGCGGGACAGCACGTTCATGTGTTCGTAACTGCCCACCTGCGGGAACAAGGGCGATGAGAAGGGTGCCTGCGTAACAGAATAATAGGTTACACCACGGTAACCCACCGCCAATCTGCAACTGATTTGCGACAAACAACTTAGAGGCTATCATGACGACATATGGAATATATTTCTAATCGAGGTTAAATCGTACGTACTAATAGTGTTTTGTCTTTTCGCGCACCAACGAATATTGGACTGACATGATTTTTGTGTAATATACTATTGTCAGCAAAACCGACAACGCTTGAGGTGAACTTGCTTAAAGTTGAGGCTTGATGTCATAAAGCATAAAGCAAAATGAGATATCCTGCTCCACAAACACCGAAACAAAGCTGTGGATCCATACAGTTCTGGGAAGGTATTTCGACAATACATTCTGGGCTTTAGCTACTTTGCAGTTGCCATGATTCGCTGTGAGAAGTTTGCTCCAAGTTACTACAGCGCCAGCGCTTAGGCGGCTGCCGTCTGCTCGCGAGCAGTTGATACTGACCCTGGACTCGAGCTCCTCCGCCCGCGCCTCGGTGCTCTGCTTCTCCTCCTGGATGAGGCGGATCTCCGTGTTGATGGCGTCCAGCTGTTCCTGCAGCATCAGCGCCAGGGCGGCCGCGTCAGTGTGTCCGCCTTCCACGCCCCCGTCTGACTCGTCGTTCTGTCAGACAACATGTTTGTATCAGGACATCACTAATTCACTACATATCTATACAAATAAATAAAATTGGAGTGTCTGTTTGTAATATTAAAATAACCACTTTTTAATAAGTGCATATATGTATACACGGTACACATACCAAAACAACATTTTTTACAATGTTTGTCTGTCTGCTGTTTGTTCCGGCATTTTGACGGGACTTTCACTGGCAGATAGCTGATGTAACAAGGAGTAACTTAGGCTACTTTTCCGAGGGGTAAAATAGGGGTGCGTGTTAAACAGAATTCCACGCGGACGAAGTCGCGGGCAACAGCTAGTCATAAATATAGTCCCAGACGGGTTATTCTGTAGACGAATTTGTATTCTGATTTTGAAGTTCTTTTCACCAATAAATAGACTGATTCATGGTGGATCCATTAGTGGATACTAAATGCAATTTTCATAGGAAATGCGGCTTCCCAATTCCAGGGAACGTGATCACGTAGTATGAGCGCTTATTTAAGGCAAAGATAATTAGTCGCAGGCATAACCTCACCATACTTGCTCGAGGTAATTTAATAATTTGGGTTATATTTTTACGAGCGAAGTCCACAATTTTTAATGAACATGCCCAACTTTCAATCAACTAGGAGCCTCCAGTTAAATCTCAAGAACATAATAATATTTTTATTTAAATATTTATAATAATTTAATGTAAATATTACCTCCGCGTCGCTGGACAAGTCGAACTGTTGCTGTACGTTGGCCAATACATGAGCTTGTTGTAGCTTCTCCCACGAGCCGTCCAGCTGGAAATCATTAACATAACCTAATCAAGCAGTGTTCAAACTAACCGTGTAACAGGTAAGTCAATAAAAATGATGTTATCCAGTTAAATTAAGGGTTTGTGTGCGGGGGGATTACAGGTAATTTATACTGCATGTCAGTAGCAGTAAAACTAGCCGCGAGTACTGCCACCATATCAGTTTATGACGCCAAGCAGTGCACTGTTGTATTCTGGCTCGATGAAATTACAGGCATATGAGATATTCCACCTTCACGTCGCAAGGTTCGTAGATCCCTGCGATTTGGTTCTTCCCGTACCTAAATAAGGGAAGAGCTAAGCTATTTTTCTGTCGTTATATGGGTAATTATGAACTCGTTCTGTAAATTATTTTAATGGTTCGCTTCGAACTCGCGACCAATCGCTGTCCAACCATTGCGCAGCTAGTAACCGTGTGTGTCACCTTGGTCTGGTACATCTGCGGCGGCGGCTGCTGCGGCGCGCCCGGGGACAGCGACCGCGTCAGCGCGTCTGTCTGTTGGATGTTGAACGCTATTTCCTGCTCCAGCATTTGCCGCTTCAACTGTACCAAACAAAGTAACATCTCGTTACATACGGATATATAATATTGGTACACATTTCACACAGCGCCATCTAGCCCCAAAGTACGCTAAGCATAGCTTGTATCATCGGAACTAGAAAACTGATATACATACTGACACCCTGACAGAACAAACATCTATGTTCCTCATACAAATGTTTGTCTTGGTTGGGAATCGAACCCACGACCTTACACAGAAGGGAGGGTTACTGCCAACTGAGCTGTGAGGACTGTCAAGAAATTATCTGTTTTTTTTTTTTGCATGATCAGCTTTCTAATATCGTGTAGACAAAATGACAGAAAAACGAAAATAAATTTCTATTTAAATCATGCAAACACTTCGGCAGCTCGGAATGGAAGTTCGATTCAGTTTCCAGATGTCTGGATCAATCAGCGATACTCAAACTCAGCGAATTCAACTCGAGACACATTCTTATTCCTCTCTACCTATTTTAATATAGTGTGATACTTTGGGGGAAACACGCAGCTGCTAATTTATTGCCAAGAAAGTTTTATGAGCTGGTCTCAGCGAGACCTGAACCCCAACATACCTGTTCAGTCTCCATCCTCCACTTGGCCAGTTCCTTGAGGATGTCCTGCTTCTCCGCCATCAGTTCTTCCGCGTACTTCCTCGTCTTCTCCAGTTCTTGCGTCAGGGCGTTCTTTTCATCTAACGCGTGCATCCGCTCTTTCAAATGGACTTGTAACCTGGAAATTGATTTTTGCACTACTGTAAGGAAAGGAACCTCTTCAAGATTTGATGTATTTGATTTTGTTTGATACAGTTATGAAACAAGCCGACAGCCCACTTGGTGTTAAGTGGTATCGGGTAATAACTCCCGATGCTACTTGGGTCCTCCCCTACTAGGTACGACAAGACCCAAGTCGCATCGCATGAGACTTGGGAGTTGTTGTTTGTTTCCAAAACTAATTTTTCTTATTTTCATTGTTTTAGATATCAATATGACTTTACGAGTGCTTAGTGGAAATAGCTATGTGAGTAATTATAATATTGGTGAACATTTCACAAAGTACCTTCTCACTCCAAAGTAAGCTAAGCATAGCTTGTATCATGGGAACCTGACAATTGATATAATACATACTTTTTGTGTGAATACATACACATAATACATAGCTACATCCAGACAAAAAACATCTACGTTTGTCACACAAATGTTTGTCCTGGGTGTGAATAGAACCCACGATCTACAGCACTGAAGGCAGGGTTACTACCAACTGAGCTGTGAGGCCAGTCAACTAACCTATCGTTAGACTCGGAGAGGAGTTTGTCCACAGTGGCGGACAGCCTGGTGTTATGTTCCTCGTTCATCCGCAGCCGCTGGTTCAGTCTCATCAGCTCAGCATTCTTCTCCTCCACGCTCGCCTCCAGTCTTTGGATGCGGTCTTCCGCTGACCCGTGCCGCTCTTGGGCCTGGAAGTAACCACAAAGTTTTGCTGGGATCTAATTTTCCGTACTGAATAGTTTATTCGGTAATTTCATTTTGGATTAGATTTCAGGCGAGAATATAAGTTGAATGTTATATTACTCCAATATTATCCCCAGTAAAAAGGATTTCTTTTAATCAAAATCAACTTGTATTCCCTCTTAAAAATTCACATCTCGCTATGCAGCAAAATCAACAACAAAAACCGCTACTAGTACACATAATTCAACAATAAATATGAGAGGACTTAAAGCATCCACTTTAAAAGAATTACATTATTATTTCACATTAAAATAATAACTGAAAAACTCATCAGTTAATATAAAAGGATTAGAGATACAGTATATTTCAGAGCGAGCCATATTAAAGTGATTGCTTTAAGCAACTAAATATCATGGTTTTAAGATCGGTTCACAACGCGTAAAGCCATATTTGCTAGACATCATACAGAGGGGAGAAAACGGGGTTACCAACGATGGGAATGCGAAGCGTAAGCATTAGTTTGAATTTGAAACATTAGGATAATAACAAAATCAACCAATCAATAAGAATGTATACACTACACTATCATAATACATCGCATATACAGGATGTCCGGTAATGAATGGATAACCTTGAAATGGGTCTTAGTAGAACCAAATAGTATCAAAGATATGTATTTTTTAAATAATATCGATGTTTTTTTTGTTTTATTTGTATTATTTGTTTTTTTTTATACTACTTGTTTTTTATTATTTGATTTTTTTCCGAATTCCCAATAGTTTTACTAAGACCCATTTCAAGGTTATCCATTCATTACCGGACATTCTGTATACAAAAAAAAATATGAGCCGTGACGGGACGCCTGGCAGATGTAAAACATCGTCATTATTTTGTAAAAGTAATATGCAACGCATGCCGTGGCGAAGCGTCGCCATAGCATGCGTCGCCACGCCAGAAATCGGTTTTAAGTGCGGCTATAGATGTTTCACATCAAAATTAAAAAAAATCACAACAACTCACTACTCATTTCACGTAACTAACATCTATAAGAGATTTCTCATGTTTCGTTTACCTCGCTTACCTGACTGAGCGCCTCCATCCTGGCCTTCAGCTGTTCCTCCATCTCCGGCAGCGAGGACATCTGCGCCAGCTTCTGTGAGGACAGCTCCAGTTTCTCCTCAATGGCCGACGTCTTCTCCTCTTGAAGCTGTCGACAATGAATTTGTTGGTACATGTGTTGCGAGGCTGCAATCTATGTTTGATGATCGTAATCTTCTGCTGTACCTAAGATACTATCAATTTACAAGTATGCAAGTTTTAAGAGCAGTAGAACTCACGCCAAGTTCGTCTGGGGAAGTACTGCCACCATGCTCATTTCTGTCGCCAAGCAGTAACGCTTTCGCGTCAGTGTTCCGGTTTGAAAGGTGTGGTTGCCGGTGAAATTACTGGCACATGAGACGTTCCAAATACACGTGTCATTGTTATGAGCGCATACGATGCGACTTGGGTCTCGTTGTACCTAGTAGGGGAGGACCCAAGTCGCATCGGTTGTTATGAGCAGAAGTTACAAAGTTGCTTAAAACCAGGTGGTTTCGTTCCGTAACTATACGACATGAAAAATAATGCCTTTCCATCTTAAACACGCTCCTTATAAAAATATTCTGAAGAAGCAAGGCACGTAAAATTTTGCCTTCTACGCGATTCTAGCATCCATCTCTATTTTATGTTACGTGTTTAGTTTAGTTACATTTCGTTAGTAGCCTATCGCAAATAAAAAAAGACGTGTGGCACTCGGAGACTGCCGCGGTAAAGCTATTGTGCGTGATATTTCAAAAAGTCATTAAAAGTTCTGGTATTTATCGATAGATGGAACTAAAAAGTATCACCGCTGTGCCGGTCGGAGTGGGGGGTGTTAGGTTTTTTTCGTTACGGAATTTCTGGATTCGGTCTCCACGCTCAAGGCCCGCGATAGAAGCTATGCAATAGCTTAAAAATACCTTCAGCTGCGCCTGCTTGTGCTGCAACTCCTGTTCCAGCTTCTCGTTGAGGTCGTGCAGCGAGGTGGACTCGCGCTGCGCGTTCAGGTACCGCTTCTCCAGGGTCGTAATGCGCTCCTCCTGGTAATGCACACCAATATGTATTAACTGACTCCAGCCCGGGGGGTTACCGGAGCCCGTGCCGGCGACAAGGTGTAGCTTAGTCAATTAAGTGATAAACAGATATTTTAGAATTTGAATTTTTTGTGCGATTGCCTTTTCCCGAGTGTTCAGCTGCATTGGCTGTTGTCTCAGGTTGGAAATTGCACTTGATGGTGTAAAAAAATGTGGTTTTTAATTATAATAATATATCCAAACGTGATGTTTAAAATATTTTGACATTCTAATATCAATTCGGAAAAATGACCATAACGTGTTTAAAAAAAACGTTTTCAGACAGATTTTCAAACGATGGGTTGTAACCCATCCTTGCTTACAATTATGAACAACATTAATATTTATCTTACCATCCGTTTGGGACGTACAGGGAGACAGAAGTAGGACTCTAACAGAACATCCACCGTTCTTCGGAGTTCATTTGGATAACTTAATATTAGCCTATCTATACAAATAAATAAAATTGGAGTATCTGTTTGTAATATTAAAATAACCGCTTTTTACTAAGTGCATATGGATGTATACAGGTACATATACCAAAACAATTTTTTTTTTCAAATTTTTTCTGTCTGTTTGTTCCGGCTAATCTCCGAAACGGCTGGACCGATTTTAACGGGACTTTCACTGGCAGATAGCTGATGTAACAAGGAGTAACTTAGACTACTTTTCCAAGGGGTAAAATAGGGGTGCGTGATAGAACTGAATTCCACGCGGACGAAGTCGTGGGCAACAGGTAATTGCAAATAAAAAGAAACCACTTTACTCTCACCTGGTCTTCTTTCTGCGCGACGTTTTCCCTGAGGTCCCGCTGCAGCTTGGCGCACTCCTCCTGCTTCTTCAAGAGCTCCTTCTCAGACTTGGCGAGCCGTTCCTCCATCTCCGTCATCTTGTTGTTGAGCTCGGCCACTCGCCTCTGCCACGAGCTCAGCTCTGCCGACTGAAATATATACAAGAACTTGAGATGAAAACAGGCATTTGGCTGGTAAAAATGATCGTACTGTATATCCGCTGCATTGATGGCGGGATATCCAAACTGCTTGCAGTATCTGTGATAACCCATATGGAAGGGAAACGATGCATTCGTGGCAACTTCAACGTTTCACGGCCCGCGCCTTGCAATGGCTATACAACTTTTTGAAACGAGCATGTAACGCGATATAAAAGTATCACTTTTGCACGTTTGAATACAAAATTCAGTGACGAGTTTTAATGAAGATTTCATTAAAGTTCATCGGAAGAAGAAACTCTCCTGCGCTTGTTATTAGTATTAGAAATAACCACACCAATTACATTTCCCCACCAACCAATATTACTTGATACATATAACTTCGCCAATTAATAAACGCTTATGATGTATACATAATTTGATGGCTGGTGCACCAACTACATAAAGATATACATGTTTTAGTTCTATCATGTTGTGTGTGATGATAGGTTAGTCCATAGATGTGTGCCGTACTAATGCATAAACTTATGTGTATGTTCTATGCTGATAGGTAATTATTGCGACATGCTTCTATAATTTTGCATACTTAAATATAATACCTACAGATAAGTCTACTTATAAACGATAAGGTAGCTTATATACATGGACGATATATGGTCTTTATTTTACCCCTATTTGTATATATAGGCTGAAGCGAGCTAGATGTAAATTTAAGTATTTTAGTTATGGACAAGCTATATATTACTATGTTTTTGATTTATAAGTAGGGCGTGACGATCGTGCAATAGCTCCAGACCTTGATTCTGGAGGTCTGTTGAACTAGCTACGTACCGTGATAGATTCTGAATATGTACGGATTCTAATCATATCATAAATAACAGAGGGAAACTACGAAATGTCAAAAATAATAATAATTTATAGCATATAGCTATACAACAGCATAGGTAAGTCATATTTTACACAAAAGACCCATTTTTAAATAAAATGTTGGGTGAGGCTATTTGGGTCTGCACATTTCTATCACAATGCGTAACTGCTCTGCTGGAGGCGGTTATACGTAGTTACGCATATCAGGCTAACCTGTTTGGAGACTGTGTTTTGCAGGTCTGAGATTTTCCGACTGGTTTCCACCTCAGTGTTCACATTATTTTGCTCCTGCGCCCACCATCAAATAAAACATTAAACGAACAGAAAATTGCTACTTAGCTAAACTAGTCGAGACAACGGCTTTACCCAATTTTAGTATAAAATCAAAGAAATTTAAAAAGGTTTTTTTTAATTACAGATTTTTAAATCCATCCGTATTCATTCAATAATTATGCAGGATTTGCCAACCTGACTTCTATATATGTATTTTCCAAACCGATAAACATTCACACACCGTGTGCAGCATTCTTCTATCGTTTGAATCAAACTGGGTAAAGCTATTTCAACATCCTAGATTGGAACCTGTACTGGCTAGTCACATAATACCTTAGCCGAATTTAACATCCTGATATCACAGTAGATTTTTAAAAACGGCTTCTGTATTACTGTCTCACCTAAGTGGCACACTCACCATTCTCTAAGCATCTATACGACTATATTTTCATAGACAGGATTCAAGTAAGTGTTATTGTTTAAACAGTGTCTGTGTGTTCTGTGCTCCCGAAAGCAATTGTACCTAAGAATATTATTTTAAATCAGTGCGAAAGTGAACTATCTCCAATTGGACAGAAACTTTTATAATCAATATGCTGAACGTAGGTTTTGTTAACGAGAACTTTGATGTAAACATTTTCATCCACTTTCGAACTATTTCCATCTATCTCCTAACGCTATAGGCGGCTACGCTTTAATCAGTGATCGCTCGTTCTATTGAAGACTCGCTCAAGTCTAGCTAATTTCATAGCACGATGGATTCCATTGCATTTTGGACACATTTCATACTGGCATCAAGTACAAAACGAAGAAAAACCTACCTTGACTACCAGCTCGCCATTTTGTTCGGGCGAACCTGTCTGCACTTGCCCATTTTCCTTTGGCTTGTCACTGTCCTGCCCCGCTTTGACTTGCTGCAACTGAATAAGTACTTTGTTAAAGCAATACATCCATAATTTGTTTGAATGTCAGATAGCAGATCAATGAGTTTCCTGTGATTTTAACATCTTAAATAGCATCATGTAATACACACAGTCCCAACTTGAAAATATGTCGTAATCTTAGTTGGAAAAAATTTAGTGGCCGCCTTCCAGATCTTCACAAATGGCAATATTACTTTAATATGCTAAACAGTCATTAAATCTACACGATTTCAGCTGCATTTAATATCATTATTAGATTAAAAAATTACAGGATTATAGTGAAAATTTTGAGATCAGCAATTTTTGAAAAAATATCGAAGGCATTGTTTCGTTACAAACCGGGTAAGGGTCCCAATGTAAATTTTGACTGGCCTCTGCTCAGTTGGTTAGTAACCCTACCTTCTGCGCTGTAGGTCGTGGGTTCGATCCCCACTCAGGACAAACATTTATGTGACATTTGTAACATTGATGTTTGTTCTGTGTCTGGGTGTTAATATGTATTATATGTTTGTATCTACAAAAGAAAAGTATATAAGTATTATATTAGTTGTCTGGTTCCCATGATACAAGCTATGCTTAGCTTACTTTGGGGCTAGATGGCGCTGTGTGAAATGTCCAACATTATTTATTTATTAATTTAAGTAAGATCACATTCTAGGAAGATAAAGACGATTGGAGCCAAAAATATCAATCTGAAATTTTTGTCCTCATTACGCCATTGCCAATGTGTGTGGATATCATCTGGGACTTAATAAACTGTCACAAGTAATGCAATTGGTTTATTCAAAACTACTTACTTCTTCTTTGGTTAAAGCTAATTCTTCTTCTAACGCTGTATTTCTTTCTAACGCGACTCGTAACCGCTCCCGGACCTGAAAACATATTTGTTCCAAGTTTATGTACAATAATTAGGGAGATCCCCATTGATGATGACATATTAAGTAAATCGTTGAGCTGTACAGCGTTCAAGCTGTTGAAACTGAGAGAACGGAGAAAGGTAGTTAAGAAGAATGTAGCTATTATCCATTTCCAGTTGAGCGACTTGTGCGAAGATGCTCTTGAGCGTCTCCACATCTGGGAAGACTGCTGCGTTGCCGGGTTACCACGAATCCTAGGCGCTCCAGCAGTCACAGGAAGACAAGAGTTGTTCTCACCTTCTCGTCGAGTGCCTTGTGATGTTCGAAGAGGCTCTTCAGCGCCTTCAGCACTTCCACCTCGGAGGAGACGCCGGACTGCTGCGCCGCCTGCCGCTTCACCACCGTCATGCGCAGCGAGCGCTCGTGTCGCGACACCAGACATTCTAGGTGCTCCAGCAATAGCTGAATACAGATAAAGTTATGCACATTGCTGGCGGTCGAACATGACAATTCTGAAATAAGCTGTCAAGGGAAAAAGGGTCGTCTCTTTCCATGTTTCCGGCAATGCGGAATCATCTCTCTTCACTGACGCAGCAAATTTCTGAGCTGTCAACATTTTACGCCAGAACTGGAGATATTTAGAAACGATAAAACCACGGTTGCCGTAAAAACCTATTCTCTTTAAAAATATTACAGTTTCTAGAAATAACCACAGGTGTATGTAATAGCTATCATCAATATGTAAATAAAGAATATTCCAGAACTGAACCCTAGACCAATAAATTGTTTCCAATCTAACATATGGCCGGAGGGTAGCACAACATCGGCAACTCAACGGGTCTAGCATCTCGGTGGACGGATGTTGCATTATTCAGCACCGCGGCGTACAACCTGAAGGCAAATGTGTACAGCATGCTCGGTGAAAAGTTAATGCTAGTAAACTTGGTAGGTAGCTGCTTCCACATGGCTCCGTTAGTTGGCAGCATAATAATAGCACTGCTTGCAAAGTGGGTTCATTCCCCGCTAGCCGGGGAAAGCATTTTTGAATTTGGTGATGTTAATGGCGCAGTACAGCGCACTTCTTATTCTACTATTCGTGTCTGTGATTACTATTCACAAGCCCAGTAGTCGAACCAGTGTCCCCGTCACCAGTGTTAAAGTGCGTCTCGAAGAGGCTCCTTTCGTGCATTAGAGACATGTGTTCGAGGAAATGCCGGTTTTCTCACAATGTTCACCGTTTTGAGTACGTGGAACATATACATTTTTATGTGTTTTATTAAGTCTTTGGTGCATCTCAGTATATGAACCAGCAACCTCAGGACTGAAACTCGGAGGTCTGTACCACTGGGCCAAGTAGCAGGGCGGGGCGATTAGAGACCGGCAATCGAACCCGCACCTCGCCACGTAGAAAAGACCAGCTGGACGTTTGGAAGAGAAAATGCCTTACTCTGGTGTTGTTTCTTTCTGCCTTGAGTTCTGAGATCTCTTCCTCTCGCTCTAACAGGTGTTCCCGGGCTTGATTCAGTTCCTTTGAGAGGGTCGCGAACTCCTGTAGACAAAAGAAACCATATTAAGTACGCGATAAGAAAGATCAGTGCAGGAATAAGTCATCCCATGATTTAATTGCCGAACAACATGAGAATAAAAAAGAGCGAAAAGTAAACTATGACTAAAACCTTTTTTAAATTAATAAGTTTCCAATTTGAAATAACTCGATATTGCAATTAAACGCACCTGTTGGGAATAAATAAGGATCAATATTAATATTTTGTAATGTTTGTTTAATCACACGGATACAATATTGATAGAACCAAGACCAATTTAGAAGTGCTTTTAACAACTACTGCAAGATATGATCTCTTTATATTTCCAGCATAATTTACTTGGCGGCTGAAAGAGACGTCTGGAAATTGTATGAAATTTAGTTCTGAAACGTTTTTTCATTTGAATGCACCGCAGTAACGAAATCTGAAAGACCACTTAGCACCCGTGGAATGCAATTTCGTAAGCGTCTTTAAAATACCGTTTCAATTTAGCGGCGCAAACTGCGGTTTGCCGGAGCGATATTTCGTTAACTACGAGACCTTTTTTATATGTTTTTTTTTGATATAATAGTTATTTTTTCATCCACCGTTAACTTAACTTTTGAATATCTTTAACGTGAACGGATGTAATTATGTCCACTAGTGCACTCTCAGTCAACAGGCATGAAGAGGTATGTATTAGCATAGGCGCATAGAGCGTGGTGGTCTAGCGGTACTGACCCCCGAGTTTCAATCCGGAGGTCACCGGTTCAAATCCCGACGTGCACCTATGAGTTTTTCGATTGAAAAATTTATGTGCGCAATACCACGTTCTTAAAACGGTGAAGGAAAACATCGTGAGGAAACCGACATGTCCTAGAACTAAAAATTCGAAGACATGTGTCCAGTGCACGAAAGGAGCCTCTTTGAGGCGCACTTACAACCCTTCCACGACACTGGTTCGACAGAACCGGTGACTCGAAGAAGAAGAAGAAGCATAGGCATCACCCAGGTAAGATATCTGTTACATACTCGTATCAGTTAAGTGGCTACTGAAAACATTACTGCAAAGAGTCCACGAGAGACCATTGGGAACATCGTCTAAGTTACATGTTTAGCTTCCTTTCGCAGTTTTCACCGAGTCCTAAATAACTTGAAAACTGATGGTAGGATTCTGCATACTGAACTGAAGAGACAACAATCATAATAAAACAGTAATATCAAAACCATTGTAAATATTCGTTGCGTCATATTTCCTATGTTCCCGTAATATACGATAAACATTTACGACAGCGAGCACCGGGTACTCCAAGATATACAACATAATAAAAGCAAACTCCAAAGCGCGTCTAATGGAATTGAAGCCAAAGGAAAATATTATCCTCTAACCGACACGCTTCTGAGGTCGATTGTAGATTGTCTAGACGAGCCGCTTCAACCTGTTCCCAACACGATTAGAACAGTTTGTACGTAATGTGACAGCTCCACGGAAGCGTGAAACAACGGGGAAATTACAGCAGAATGGATAGTTATTATTTTTGTAATTACAGACTTCCATCACATTAATCGCAAAATATATAAGAATGTCTCCCAATCATATTAAGCTTGTAGAATGTTACAATGCTGCATAAAAATAATATCAACTCTTTGAGCAGACCTGTAGAATTTATTTGCTTACGAAACGCAAAATATTCAAGTATATAATAATAATAAATAAATAAATATTGGTGGACATTTCACACAGCGCCATCTAGCCCCTAAGTAAGCTAAGCATAGCTTGTATCATGGGAACCAGACAACTGATATAATACATACTTCTCTTTTGTAAATATATACATATTAACACCCAGACACAGGACAAGCATCAAAGTTACAAATGTCACAAAAATGTTCGTCCTGGGTGGGAATCGAACCCACGACCTACAACGCAGAAGGCAGGGTTACTACCAACTGAGCTGTGAGGCCAGTCGAAAAGTATATGCTTCCCCAGTTATTTAATCGGCACCCTCAACAGTTAAGAATTCATGAGTTCCACTTCAATCAAATGGCATTGCAAGAAACGAAAGTCTGTAAATAACTAATATCAACATAAAAGATCTTCATCTAAGTTTCCAGCAAAGACGCGCGTGAAAATTCTAAGCAAGAGCCCTTGAACTTTCTCTTGAACTTTCTCAAGCGTCAACCTCCAACCAAAATAGAGGTCGGAACAGCATTGGTTCAGGCCGCAGTGTAAACTCAGCAAATGAAGCGAAAGCCTTGATCTAGTTCTAGCATAGAGCAAGCTGAATTAGGCTGTTTGTCTAGCTCATACAGTATCTCTGGAATGCTGAAGATCTCTAGTTTTATGGTACAAAGCCACTAGAGTTTTTAAAAAGATCGCGGATGGCTATGCCGGTAAGAGTTTGATGCACCAGGTAGCTCTTTAATACTTTATTTGTCGTTGCTTTACGCAAGAAATGGTAGCATTTACAAGGGCGAATTCATAATAATGTAATACACAGAAATTATGTTAAGTAAAACATTCACAAAAGAGTTTATATTCCATCTCAACTTGTATATAGATGTGCGTCTAAATTTGGTCACAGATAAGAATAGACGTCTATTAACTCTTAAAAGAGTGATATGTCTATATTAATTTGTTTTCAGTTCGATCAATTGCGGCAAAACATCTTGAATATTTTATGCGCATATTGTGTCTTTTGACAGCTTCACAATAGAACCTCTGGGGTACGTTCGACTTACCTTTGACTTGCATCGTTAATGCTGTATACACAGAAGAATGACAGGCTGTTGTGTACGGAAAAGTTTAAACGCTTTGGGGCCTTGTTTTCCCGACAGATAGCAGGATGAAGCTTTGTAGTAGCATTTGTAGCTCGGTTTGAAATTGTAGCTTCGTGAATTGTTTATGGAAATTTTGTTTGTGTACGGAAGTCCTGTGAAATAAGGTTATACCGCCGAAAACTGGTATATCATTAAAACTAGTGATTAGATTTGGCATGATATAATCATGATTTAGTACATACATGTGATGCAAATAATAATATCTACTCCCATCTATAAAAAAAGACGCAGAATAGAACTTTCATGATCAACGAGGAATGGATGGAATGGAGGATGAACGAAATACATCTTACGGTCAGTCACAATATAACAGACCAGGTTTTGACCAACACACTGCTTTTGCGCTGTTTCTACAAGCCACTCATATTAAGCTTGTTTCCATATTTTTTTTAAGATAAAAGAAAAATCTGTATATTTTTCAATTTACAGATAAAAATTTTGAACACACAAAAATTTATCAGTTCTATACGTTTTAAACCTATACAAGAAACAAACTCAGGTTCTTCAACGAATTATTTAATGTTGTTACTTTGAAATTAATTCAAGACCCAATGGTTATATTTATCTCCGAGTCAGGAGATTATTTAGCCCAGGTTTTCGTTCACCGCATTACCATAAGCAAATCTGTCTCTCCTGAAGTATAGAGCTCCAGTGCACATTAATGCACCATTAGTGCTGATATGTGGCCGTCCACTTCGGCAAACTACATACTTGAAGACGTTGAATTATGCACAAAAACACGTTAAATTCTGGTCAGTCGCGCGGCAGACGTCAAGTTAACACATGTTTATTGCAAAACATACTTAAAGCAAGACAAAATTAAGGCTAAGTAAGTGTTCTTCAATGATCGCCCTTCGTCGCGTGCCGGCGACTGCTACAGCTATCATTTTTTTTCCTTCTTAATGCGTAGTTGACCACATATAAATTGCTGTCGCGCGACCATTTGTACCGGGTTCAATGTTTTAGGACGTTACTTTTAAAATAATAAGCATTTTTAATAAGATTAAATATATTTCTTTGAGTTTCAAGATTTTTTATATAATTTTTAGTCAAATAATGAGACAAATGACAGATAATGCTTCTTATCCAAGACACCTGAAGCAGTCAGTCAACTATTTCTTTGAGCCCAAGCGTCCAATTTTTTGTAGTATTCGAATGATATAACTGACAGAATACTTCGATACATTTATTTTTTGTTGAATAACTTATTAGCACCCAGACACAGTAAAAACACTTGTTCGTTACACAAATCTTTATCCTGGGTGAGAATCGAACCCACGACCTAGAGCGAGACGGCATAGTCCTAACAACTGAGGCTAGACTAGTTAAATACAGAATATAATTAACTGTATACACAACAATTTTCTTCACATAAAAATATTATGGGCTTCTAGGTAGATGATCAATAGAATAAGTACCACTATTGTATCGCAAAGTGCCTCCAGACTAATACAGTATTAGTATCGTGCCGATTTATTGGGGGCGTAATCGATAGCCAATTCGTTCGGTTATTTCTGGAGGTGCTAAGTGACGGGGGTGGCAGATAACGGGCAGTATTCGGCGGATGGGGGTAGATGACGTATGTGGGGGTGAGACATGGGATATATTCAATTCGGGGTGACAAACTTCGGAATTCTTGTCGGACGACAAAAAGATACACTAAACAAGAAATTAACAATAAGTTGAATTTAGTATAACATTTACGTTAATAAACTTACGTGCACCATTTTCTAGTAATAAGTATAACAGCATGTGTGTAGTGCACGAAATGAGCTTTTTTGGGGCTCACTTTAATCCTTTTACCGTCCTGGCTCAAGGCATTCTGCAGTGACACGACTGTAGTAGCCGTGCATTATATGAATGAACAATTACATTTGAAATTTTAAGCATAGTCTCCGAATTTGGGTTCTTTAAAATCTAATAATAGGATACAGTGAGCCAATTTAGTCTAATGTTAAGTCAAATTACTTCCAAATACATCTGTGCTGGTTTTGCCTCTTAGTTAACGTCTTACGGGATCAAATATATCTTACAAGTGGAAGGGAACTGACCGTGGGTCCATAGATAACAGAATCAAGTATGATTGATAGTAATTCTCCAAGTGATGGCTCACACGGGTTCCAATATATTGTATTGACTCGCATTTCTGTAACGCTTATCGGTTAGTACAATGCGTTTGTAAAAACGTGGACGAATTGGATACACCGGTTAATTCCCTGGAATTAATAAACTGAAGGTTTTAATGGAGTAAAATGTAAAAAACGCTCAACTTTAGTCGATTCGTAATTGTGGTGTTGAAGCATGGGGCTTGCCTGGAATAAACCTTTATTTTGGATTATATGTATGTTCTGACTGCTATTCGGGCACAAAAGACACAGTAAAATCTTCCAAGCACACACAGAACCGTAAACAAAATTGGTTTAACATAAAAGGAAATTTCGAATGAAAGCGAAAGGGAAAAGCGGCCCAGATTATGAATTAAACGTTGCCAAGAATTCAGAGATAAATAATATTTCACCTTCAAAGGAAACAGAATCAGCTATGAGAATATCAAACTCCAAAGAAAGTTCTTTGGAATGGAATCAGCGCTGATGCAATGAAGTCTGGCGGGTATGGAATTTCATTACACAGCCATCGGCATTCAGTGATTACTGGCAAGATATGACCCCGATAGCTTACAGGTAGATATGGCCACTAGGCCGTGTCTTATCTATACACTTTTTAAAATATTGCTACAAACTTAAATACAATGATAACTTACAAATGATAAATCCCGATGGTCTGGTGTCTTTTTGTTTTAAGACACACCAAATATCTTGTATAGATATATTAGGGATATATCTATAGTGCCCGTAACTCTGAGACGTGACGTGTAGGTGGAATGTCTCATGTGCCTGTAATTTCACCGGAAACCACACCTTTCAAACCGAAACACAGTAACGCGAACACTTTACTGCTTGGCGACAGAAATGGGCATGGTGGCAGTACTTCCCCGGGCGAACTTGGCGAGAGTTCTACTGCTCTTGAAACATACATATAATAGGTACATATTGACACCCAGACACATAACAAAAATCTATATTCCTCGCACAAATGTTTGTCCTGGGTGATAATCGAACCCTTTATACCCGAATACTTTAATAAATAAATACAATAATAATTAATAAATGATTTTTGCAGATTTTATGCTTTTAATGTATTCACATGATAAATTAACATAAAATCAGTCGCCGATAAGTCAATTCAGTCAGTTCTAAAATTGCATCTTCTGATAGAGCCATTTCGTTACATGATAATATAATAATAAAAAACACAACACTATGATAAATTTGCATACATCATTTATTACAAAGAAAGTTATGGGAATTGGATCCGAGAACTTATCATATTCATGAAACGTATCAGTGATACCGAAACCGACTCATGCGTAAGGAAATATAATTTCTCGAATGGTTGAGTTTCAAGATTATAGATACCTCCTTCCGGGTTCCATTCAAGGTCTTTGTTCCTTATACTAAAACAATACATACAAATGCTAATAAAAATACTTTTTTTAAAGCAAGTACTTTGTTAAATTATAATTTCTTGACCTTATGTTTGAAGTTACTGATTTGTTATGTATTCTTTCTGCGGAAACAGCAGATTGACTGGCTGGTGTTAAGGCCCTTGTACTATTTGTCCACATAACAAGAACATTATTGACAGGCCTCACAGCCCAGTTGGTAGTGACTCTGCCTTCTGCACTGTAGGTCGTGGGTTCGATTCCCACCCAGGAAAAACATTTGTGTCACGAATATAGACGTCTGTTCTGTGTCTGAGTGTTAATGTATTTACAAAAAATATATGTGTTATATCAGTTGTCTGGTTCCCACAGTACAAGCTATGCTTAGTTTGGGGCTAGATGGCGCTGTGTGAATTGTCCACAAATAATACATAGGTCATACTCGAAGACCTGACTTGGGTCACTATTAAATAATGCCTCAACACTTGGTTACCCGGAAGTACTGTGTATATACGTATATATAGTGTGCGTACCTGCAGCAGAGCAGAATGCACGGTGCACGTGCACACGGCGCCGTTGGTGCGCGCGCACGGCGTGCCGAGCCACGCGCACGCGCCGCCGCGCATCGCTCGTGCGCATGCCGCGGCCAGAGCGCGCGCATGCGACTCACACGCACCGACGCAACACACACACACTTCACACTTTAGTAAACGGATCACATTCTATCAAAACTAATTACGTCCTTTTGATTTCTTGAAAGTATTTTACAATTTTGTATTGACTTTTTCCTGAACACGGCATTGAAAGAAATGGTAAATTATGATACGGCCTTCCGTTATTACGGGCTGCCTGCCTTAGTGCAAGGACAATTATTTATTATTTTATTGCAATTTGTTGTGAGGTAAATAAAGTTTTGTATATACGAACTATTGTACGGTAACTGACACAAGAAAATTAGATTCTATTGAATCGGGTGTCGCCTAAAGATTGAATTGAACTAAAATTGAATCGGGATTTATTATCTGTTACCCGCAAAACGTGCCTACGCTGTGGTAGGATATCGGCAGATGGTTAGTCGTATATTTTCGTTAATTTTCTAATATTCTGACCGCTTTGAAATTAGTTTTTTTATCGTGAAATAAATATTTAACCACGACATAACATTTAATTTCACCAAGTTGAGGTCAGTTTATACTGTAAGTTAATTTCGAGCTTCGTATCAGGAGTTCCTACATGTTCCAGTTGAATTTGAGTACAATTTGCAACTTTGACCGGTTGAAATTAGAACAGAGTCAAAGTTCCGAAAACTTTGGATACAATCAATTCATTTTAAGAGTCAAACAAAACCTATCAAATTTTAAACGGTTGTAAACGTTTATATTTATATCAACAAATTCGCTCTAGACATCTGCTCGCTCTCATGATTGTTCTAGAAGATTTGGACTTGGGTGTGCAAGCTAGTCATGAGAACCGAAATGAGTAATTTTTATGGCATTTATACAATGGATGAAGGTACATCACGAATCCGTGTAACAAAAAAAAAAACTTTAATTTTTTTTTACCTCTACGTCTCCTTAAGCAATGATGGGGCACGGAGGTCTAGAAAACACCAATTCACTCCTGACTTGATGTTTTCAAAGAGATTTCATTATATAGGATAAGTGAAAGTGCCGTTTTCTCAAGGGACAAGGGACTCAGGGTGCGATGGCGGAGTTGCAATATCATTTGGAATGTTCTCAGTGGTATTACCAAGTCATTGCTTGGTTCCAACTTAGTGTAGTTAGAAACATAATCCGATTAGTTCATTTATAAACGCTCGTAAGTAAGTATAGTTATTCAAACTTCAGTGTTTTTAATGTGTGTATATGTATACTATATCATACGACGATGTTATTATATTTTTTGACTTATTTTTAAATAAATACTTTGAGAACTTAAATTCGTAATCTAAATTAGGCAATGTCCGTAAAGTACTTCGTAAGTAAACCTTGTTGTAAGTAGAAAAATATCAGGTAAAAAAGGTAAGTAACAAAAAATCAACTTAAAGCAACAAATAAAATATGAGGCTGGAAAAAGCTGCCGAAATATGAGTCGCGTTTTACTGATTCATGGGCTCGAATATCTGAGAGAGCTTAGGTAAAGTAAGGATAGGATCCTTAAAGTCCCGGCGAGAGTCTTTGCAGTGTTTCAAGGGTATGTTGTTTTATTGTTTTATATGCGAAAAGTTACGGACCGAGCAGATGGCCTACCATCATTCATATGAACAAAGTGCAGCTGTAACTACAACAGCAAAATAATAACAGCGTTCGAAATTTTGTTAATAATATCTGCAATACTCAGTTCAAACTTATAAAAGCGAAAATGAATACCTAATCTAAATTTGATATTAATCTCTTTTGAAAATATAATGTGATATATTAACTGAAAATTACATAAAAGCTGATTATGGTCTTTAATACAAAACCCTCTCTTCAACGTTGAATAGGTGTCACGAGAGAGTTTCTACACGGCTTAAGTTGCTAGCCGTCCATAACTCGCGGTTACAAGTTTCAAAACTGCCACAATTCGTTTTCAAAACCAACCTTTTCCGTGGTGCCGCACCGGCCTGGGCATAACACTAATCCTCATAAGCCTGCGAGTTCCTTCGATTCGAGTCCGCGCGCTGAGGACTTGCGACTCCCATCGGGACCGTACACTGTAATTGGGGTGGTTTACGACCAGCTCGCAAAGTGGGGCTGAACGTAGGGGAAAAACTGTGCTTTGGATTAGGGGTGGATTTTACTGTTTTAACTTTTTTCTCATATTATATTCAAACGCATTCAATTTAAGAGCAGCACAAGTCACCCCAAGTTCGTCCGGGAAAGTACTGCCTACATGCCTATTTCTGATGCCAATATTAAACCGTTCGCGTTACTGTGTTCTGATTTTAATTATGTGACAGCCGGTGAAATTACAGGCACATGACATTCCACCTACACGTGTCAGAGTTACGGGCGCAAACGATGCGTCTTGGTCCTGTCGTATCTAGTAGACCCAAGTCGCATCGGTTGTTATGGGCAGAGGTTACCACTTAACACCAGGTGGGCTGTCAGCACGTTCCGTAACTGTATCACAGAAAAAAAAAATTTTTGAAACCGCTTCTGAACCCATTATGAACTACTTTATGTGCTATTAAGTTGAGTATGACAGCGGAGACATTGAAGATCCAAAGGTCACGGGTTTAAATTCCCAGAGGGAGTGACATATACAGATTTGTATTTTTACTAAAGTACTTTATAATCTATATTTATATTTTGTACAACGCAGACTGTAAGTAGCGGTAGCAAAAACCTCTGTGGTTTCATGTATGCTATGAATAATAATTTCCTATTTTGTTATTAACATCGGTAAACAAAAAAATAAAAAATATAACCTCTTGTCTCCTTGTGGAAGAATCCAGCACATTCTCTCGCAATTAACAGCAGAAAGGCGTGCTTTGTGATGGGGAGAAAATATGATACCTGCACCAGACTTTATGTGATGCGGCACGCCTAATACAAATCTAAGTTTAAACGTACAGTTAAAATTATACAGTGTGGAAGCCGTTCCCGAAGCGAACTATTTTCAACAATCCTGAATAGACCTCTTCATTATGCATGTCTGTCTGTCCGTCAGCCGAGGCGCGCAAGTACACCAACTAAACTTCTACGATGGGATAATATAAACTATTTAATATATAACCAACTTTAAATATGAAATCATTAAAAAAATCGTTTAACTATGTATAATAGTTTTAAGCTGGAAATGCTATCTACAAATCACGTAATATTATACAGTTATACATATTTACAGATATATATAAAACAAAGCCGGATTAGTTACACTATTTATAAGTCAAGAACGGCTGGACCGATCTTATCCCCATGGTCTGATGTCGCTCTGCTCAACGACACACAAAACATCCCGTAACAGTATATTATGTAGTCATAAATGTAACATAGACCTAAGTACTCAATTGTTACAAGGATCGTGCTCGCGAAAAAAAAGGAATCCCTCCATTAGGGGTTTCTTGTCTGTTCTTCCCCATGGAGGGTCGGATAGGGTTTGAACAGGCATCAAACTTATCGATAAGTACGCGTGACCTTATGTTTTGAATATTGACGTTTCCAAGCCATTTCTTTATGAATTCTATGGAAATAAAGTTTTTGACTTTGACTTTGACTTTGAATGATCTTGGATTTGTTGAATTTGTCGCCGCGCCGAATAGCATAATAACCATTAAAATCTTGGAAACATTCCGGAAAAAATAATGAAAAAAAAGATCTCTTTTGACACTTCTATGATAATACATACTTTTTCTTTCTTACTGTCTTCTTTCATTATCCTCTGATAGCTGATTGAACCGCGCGGCCCTTTCACTGCATATCTACCATTGAGCTAGCAATCATTTCAATTCGCTTCAATAAATCAAATGCCTTGCTACCACGTAAACTACAGCTACTTTTTGTTTTTTTTTTACATTTGAACTTAATTAATAAAGAATATTCATTTTATCTTAATAAAAACTTAAGTTATCCAGCTAATAAGGAAAGACAATATTTATAGATTCTGAGGCGGTAGGAAGTCTGCCGGGTCTGCGAGTACTTAAATAAATTAAAGCATATCAGGGACTCCGGACGGGTGACAACAATAAGGCGTTATATTGTGTAGGTACTTGTAGCAAACTGTTCAACTGATTCAATGTCTCACAGAGCTTTGAGAGCGTGGTGGTCTAGCGGTACTGACCCCCGAGTTTCAATCCGGAGGATGCCGGTTCAAATTTCGACGTGCACCTATGAGTTTTTCGATTGAAAGATTTATGTGCGCAATACCACGTTCTCAAAACGGTGAAGGAAAACATCGTGAGGAAACCGACATGTCCTAGAACTAAAAATTCGAAGACATGTGTCGAGTGCACGAAAGGAGCCTATTTGAGGTGCACTTACAATCCTTTCACCACACTGGTTCGACAGAACCGGTGACTCGAAGAAGAATGTCTCACAATCTAACGCCTCACAGCTCTGTTGGTCTTAAACCTGCCTTCTGCGCTGTAGGTCATGGGTCGCTGTGGGTCGTCCCATGATAAAAGCTATGCTTAGCTTACTTTTATATTTATTATTTATTCATTCATTTCGCCAGCTGACTCGAAACCGTCACAAGTGAGAATTGCATCAGTTTCATACATCAATACACACTGCAAGCAAAGTGATTCTAAGCAAAATCACTGCTCATATTACGTGATATTATCTCGATTGAGCAGTGGCCGGTCCGCAAAGTCAAAGCAATCTCTGAGCACCCTTTCATTCCGACATGTCAGCGGCAGAATTGTCATTCACCGAAATGGTTATGTCTAAATATTCGCTCTTGATTTATCTACGCGGAGGCTAGCTTTTGACGAATGTACAGAGAGTACGAATGGCGATATGACCGTGTGAGTTTCTCGTCGGTTGTTCGCACTATGCCGGGTATTTGCTAGTGAGCAAACGTTGCAAGTAACTGTTACCAAAAACAGTGTGCACGTGGCTCGCGAGCCAGCCAGCCACTCGCAGCGAGCCGATTGTCAAAAAACAGCTCGCAATGCGCTCGCAGACATCTACAGTTAAGGTCGTGGTACACTCAATGCTACGAGGAATAACGGTTTTTTTTAAATAGGAAGAACTTCTATCTCGATACTTTCGATGGATCTATCATCTTCGTTGTCGTCCATAAAGTAAACGCGCTCGTCACTAGATTTCTCGTCTCAATATTGTGAAACAAACATTTGACACATGTCTCTAAATTTTTGGCTTTAGGGCTTGCCGGTTTCCTCGCGATATCTACCTTCGCCGTTTTGAAAAGAAAGAATTGAGCACAAAATATTTTCAAGCCAAAAACCCATTAGAACTAGGGTGAATCATGCACTAGAAACCCCCCCGAATTAATTCTGCAAACTCTAAAACATTAGCTAGACTCCAAATGAAGGAACTTCTGAAATTGCTTTATAGGTTTTTTAAAGATTTTTTGATTAATACATTGATGGTATAATGCACTGTTTAAACAGTTACGAAAGAGCAGATGGCCCAAGTAATGTTAAGTCGTAACCTTTGCCCACAACAACCTGTGCGACTTGGGTCCTCCTCTACTTAGGTACAAGAGAGAAGTGGCATCTTATGCGCCCGTTACTCTATGGAATGTCTCAGTGCCTGTAATTTAACCGGTTCTTTATCCAGATCCAGATCCATTTGGCCTATGGAAGAAGCGCACGTCAGACGTGGAAATATACAGCCAGCAATAACATTAAATAGCCGCCGTCAGCGTCGGCGGGGTTAGATAAACGCGCAGAGATGCGAACGGTGAATAATTTACCTTTCATTAACCACTAAAGCTAATTGCTTTTTATATTTTACCTTTGAAATTATATATTTAATCAATTTCACTATTCACGTCCGAAAATTTTATTTTATCTATCTCTTCTACTGGTAAAATTTCGTCTACTTTTGCAAAAACGAATATTAACCAACTCACATTCACACGCAGGACGCGCGATTCTACGCTTTGCACATTAATTAGTTTTTTAATATGTACTTTTACTAATCGTGTCACTGAGTCTCGAAACTGTGGTGACAGGATGAATGCGCCTCAAACTGTTTATAATATACTTCACTCACTGTGTATAATATACTTTTATTGTATTATTTATATTCCAAAACACAAAACCGCAGTATTCCCACGCCACTTGGCACATTCATGTCTCACTATAAAATGTCAATAAGTAAACTATTTAAAACAAAGTAAATGACTCCATTTTCTTATTTCTTATTACAAGTTAATTAGAAAGACCCCTTCAAAGAAACCCGACGCTCTCGGCTTAAACAAGCAGCCACCGGTGGATAATGATAGAGCGGCCATTAGCGCATCTCCACTGAAGTCTGACAACTCGAGTTTCCGACAAAAGATCCAGTGTTTTATTTAAAGTTTATTGATAACCGATACGAAGTTATCAAGTAATGTTATTTCTTGCCCGAACCTTCAATCGCAGACGAATTAACGCCAAACATTCCACTCTATCTGTACCCTACTAAAAATAAAAAATCAGTTCCATCAGACATCAAAATTTAACATTACATTCTTTAAAAATAATGCCTATTTTCTAGTTTTAGAATCAAGTATGCAAAATGTAAAGTGATTTATAAGTGATTTGGGTTTGGGTCAAAGGAATCATAAACAATGAAAAAAATACAAAGAAATAAAAATCTTCTTTTAATACCTAATTAATATTTTTTATTACAAATATTCAGTGCCAAAATATTTGTTGTTACATTCATGGATGTAATGAAATGGAGGTATGTCAATATTTCCATCAGTTATTTGTTTCAGTAAACGGTGAATTGTTGGTAGGAGAGCGAGCTATCAACCGCAGTGGCCAGACAATAGGTCGTTACTCTCCACTCCGAACACTGGATGTCTTCGACGAACCATTTCAAACGAGTTCGGATCAGAAAATGATACCTTGGGTTTCAGTGCACGCGACTGAAACCCAATTAATCCGACAGCATTACTATCTTGTGTATTAACTGCTGATCTTATTAATAAATGTATTCATTTTCAAGGTTTTGAAGATAAGTTAAAGAGTTATGCATTTAGCTTTGAATGCATAACTCATTTATATACAGGGTGTCCGGTAATGAATGGATAACCTTGAAATGGGTCTTAGTAGAACTATTGGGCATTTGGAAAAAAATATCAAAAAAAAAAACCAAGTAGTATCAAAGATATGTATTTTTTAAATAATATCCTTGTTTTGTTTTTTTTTTGATACTGATGGTTTTTTTTTATTTGATATTTTTTTCCGAATTCCCAATAGTTGTACTAAGACCCATTTCAAGGTTATCCATTCATTACCGGACATCCTGTATATATCAGGATTTGTTCCGTAGTCCTTTAAATATTCTCTTAAACCGCCTACAGCGCTCTTTATACAAAAAATAAAGCACGTTTATCAAATAACCGGATTTCTTGATTTAAGCCATCATGTAAAGGAGGCCTGGAGTAATTTTTCCAGAATGACTCAACCTTTTTTCGAGGCATGAAAGAGATATTCATGAAGATAATCTCAGTGATTCCATCATTTTTGAAAGGGAATGCTGTAGCCGTTAACTCGATATGGTAAGGCAAATTATAGCTCGGAGTTCTTATGTCATTAACTTTATCCATTCCAAGCGTCAAAGCACTCTTCACTTTGTTTTCGTAAACGTTCCCTATTTCTGTATATATATATATTTTAATGGTGGACATTTCACACAGCGCCATCTAGCCAAAAGTAAGCTAAGCATAACTTGTATCATGGGAACCAGACAACTGATACAATACTTATATACTTTTCTTTTGTAAATACATACACATAATACATATTAACACCCAGATACAGAACAAACATCAATGTTACAAATGTCACATAAATGTTTGTTCTGAGTGGGGATCGAACCCACGACCTACAGCGCAGAAGGTAGTGTTACTAACCAACTGAGCTATGAGGCCAGTCTGATATTTTCGAGAATGTTTTGAAACACCGTCGATGGAAATTTACTGTAGTGTGAACATACCTTAATACGGTTACCCATACAAGTGATCTTTGTAAAGTTGCCTTTTTATTATACTTTTCTTTAACTTGTGCTTTCCCCATTGTTCATTCTTGTTTTTCTCCTTTACTAACGTCGCGTTTGAAATTCAAACCATAATCGAAGTTTTTTTTGTATAGAAGAAATATAATGATATAATATTGGTGAACCATTCACACAGCACCATCCAGCCCCAAACTAAGCATAGCTACTATGGGAACCAGACAACTGATAGCATACATATATACTTTTTTTAGTAAATACATATTAACACCCAGACACAGAACAAACAAATCTACGAAAGCAGGATACCGGTGATGTGAAAACTTATTAATTCGTAACTTCAACGTAAAGCTCGCTTTAAGGTGAAACCTACTTTACCCTATCAATAGTTAGCTACCAGACTCCGTTTTTAAGATCCATTTACCACGCTGGTAAAGTTAATTTTGGGCTGACACCCTTCAATAACTTTGAACCGAGATTGCCAAATTAAAGTCTGATTATGTGCAATAAAGAAGACTTATATAGAAGGCCGCGATGGCCGCTAGATTGCTTCGTCTGAAACCAGACAAGTAATTGATTTACAATTTACTGTCTAGGCTTCATGTGGCTGTTATATCTATGGAGTCACCTTCTCAAGTCTTCTCAATATAACAAATATTATAAAAAAAATAAAAATGTTGCCATATAAAAGATTTACTGAAGATGAGAGCGCGGTGGTCTAGTGATGACCCCGAGTTTCAATCCAGGTGTCGCCGGTTCAAATCCCGACGTGCTCCTATGAGTTTTTCAATTAAAAGATTTATGTGCGTTCCACGTTCTCAAAACGATGAAGGAAAACATCGTGAGGAATCCGACATGTCCTAGAACTGAAAATTCGAAGACATGTGTCGAGTGCACGAAAGTAGCCTCTTTGAGACACCTTAAAAACCTTTCCCCACACTGGTTTGAGAGAACCAGGGACTCAGATATAGACTCGATGTATGGGTAAAGTGGAGTCGACATGTTACACAGGAAAACCCATGCTAACTCAATTTCCATAGACAACATTCGCACACAAGTCCAAGTTAGTAAGTTGTTTATTCCACTTCTTCAGTTGACAAGCAGTATTCGAGTTCAGAACTGATCTTTGCTCCTTTTTGTTAGAGTGTCAAATGTAGCGATGTATCGCGGAACACAATTGAACCAATTACCGTCCCTTTCAGGTGTTGGCATCAGATATGTAGCCAGGACATTATACAGGGTGTATGACCTGTATTTAGAGCACGGATCATTCGACCAGTGGAGACCTATTAGATATAATTTATCTAAGAAACATGAATCATTAGTTCGGGTAAATGACAAATGTTATATAGTCTTAGTAGTAAATTTGGAATGAGTTTGAGTCAATATAAATCGTATATCTTTAAGATTCGCAATACCTTCAAATTTTGTTACTTTTGTACATTTTATATTGGATTATATAAATTTTCAAAATCTATTTCTGTAATTTTGTAGTTTTATGTAAATGTTTTCCATGATGCTCGGAATTGGGGCGTCCTTATCTCCGGCCCTGTGTCGCAGGTTCGACGCCCGCTTTAGGGTTCTGACACGCATCAGTAGGATAGGTAATTTGTTTAGTAAAGTGTGTTGGGTGGTGTTGGGTTCACATGTCTTGAAGCGGGGTGACTGGCAATAACCCTAACGAGGCTGCAACTGCAGCATTGTTTTCCGACACCGGCTGCTGGGAACTATTCGATTAATTAAAATTCCGTTGCAAATAATTGAACTTTTCTTGAAGAGGTTTAAAGACAAGATGAATTATTTTATAGAGTATGCTGCTTTGAGTAAATCTCAAGGTATTTTCGTAGTTAACGCGTTTAGAAAGGTCAATATGTGACAATACGTTGTTGTAAGTCTATTAAACGATAGTATTCCCTCATAAATGTATAAAGGTAGCAACACTGTCCACGCCGATTATTATTTATTATTGAGATTAGGTCATAACAGACTCGCTCTATTATTAACTTCACTCGGCTATATTGTGACTGGTGTCTTCTTGATAATTTTGGTCAAATATTACATTATCTATACTACAAAATACAGCAGGTATGTGCAGCTGTGTACCTTTGATTAGATCTTAAATGTCTGTAAATAATTTTTGTCCTAAATGCACTGCCACATCCAGTCCATACTACACAAAGATTTGCTGGAAGAAAATGCTGATTAGCATTAAGTTCGCCTATGTAATTATTTTTAGCTTGTGCAATGAAGAATTTTCTATTGGTAGTTTCTAGAGGTATGTTGTAAGATCCAAAAACATTTCTAAACTTCATTATTTTATGAATACTAGTAATCTTTCCAGCCGATAGCTTTACCTAGCTCAAGCTTATTAGTTTTGTATCTTAAGCTTTTAGCTAAAATTACTTCCCCAGTCCATATTTTATTTACCAACCTATGAGGCACTATTACAGTATACAAAGGCCAGTCAAATGAAAGTGAAGTCAAGTGGTTCCCTCGTGTAATGCGATCCAGAGTGCACTCTAGATCTTCCCGAGGATTCGGAGGTGGGCATTTTAAATGGGGTGCCTTTTAATTGTGTCGCCACTCAGCTCAGCTGGTTGGAGATGTTTGGTGTTTTCCGTAACATGGCTTTGAAAGAAAGAAAGAAAGAAAGAAAGAAAAATATTTTTATTTGTGACTTTGCGTTTATCGCCCGCATTGTGTACTGAGATTGCTGGTTAGATCGGTTATTATACTTACTACGCTGCAAGGGCGGATCCAGCTTTGGTGCCAGGGTGCCAGGGTCACATAGTCGTGGTCAAGTTACAAGAAGTTATAATTTAATTTTTGTAATCATAGATACAAGTAAAAAGTAGGTATTTTAGTAATGTATGAAAGTACTTACTGTACTTATATTGAAGGTACTTACATAAAATCTATATTGTGACAAAAAATATATAACATTATGTTTAACAATTTTAATTAGTGGTCCACTTTTCTTTTTCACGTTTCTTTTCTTTCTTTCTTTCTTTCATTCAAAATAAGTATAATCGTACACAGAACCAGCTTAAAGGTTCAACATTTTAAGTGACCGAAATACTGAGATATTCTCTTTTATTTTTTTATGTAATTCGTGTGGCGGAACGCGCTGACGGCCCACCTGATGTTAAGTAGTAACCGCCGCCCATAGACAACAACAAAACGACTCAAGTCCTCTCCACCAAAGTATGAGATGACTCAAGTCGCATTGCGTTGCGTTCATCACCCCGAGACGGGGATGTGACGTCTCATGCTCCTGCAATTACACCGGCACCCACTCCCTTCCACCGGAATACAGCAACACGAGTGCATCACAGCTTGGCGGCAGATTACCAGGTGTGGTGGCAGTACTTCTCCGGGCGAACTTGGCACAAGTTCTACTGCTACTTTGGGTTGCTCCTTTAGCACCATCCTATACCCTATCTTGTGTGAAGGCAGCAATATATTATAGTATCGCAGGTTGGACGACAGTGTAATACACAGTTGAACTGACACGCAGTTCAGAATGAAACATAAGTTACTGTGTAAACGGTTGCTTTTAGCAGCAACATTAGAAAATAGCATTCTGAGAGTACTTCCGGCCGGGAATTAGCGTCCGCTGTCACGCGATAGGGAAGTTTGGCTTTGCGTGGTATACCTCGCTGCCAGGGCTGACTACTTCTGCTACACATACACCAGAAGAAAAGATGCTCATGGAGTCTTTAAAGATAAAGATAAAGATTAATTTATTGGCGTCAACATAATGTAGGTTACAGTAAATCTTAAAGATATTATATGTATCAATTATGTCCTACCTTAAAATTAGGCATGCAAATATTAAAAGCTATATTTGAGTATATTACGTCAATTGATCAAAAAATTATAATTAAGTAGTCAAAGTTTCAAATCGTCAATTAAAAAGTCATTAATATTATTAATTTATATATTATCTTTACTTTCGATTGGATATTTTAACAACTCTTAATAGCTCAATAGGATAAATTATGTGTTTAGTTTGATTAATTGGTTCTTGATTATTGTATCTCTACTTAGGTACTAGTCGTGGTGGAAGGATTTAAGTGCGCCTCAAAGAGGCTCGTTTCGTGCACTTGACACATGTCTTTGAATTTTTGGTTCTAATGTCGGTTACCACATAATTTTATCAAGCGAATAACCTCATTGGTTCATGTCGGGATTTGAACTGCTAAAGAATTGTTACTGTAAATACGTGTTGTTTAAATCAGGCAGCCCTGTTACATTACAGCCGGTTATACAACCCGGGTAAACCTGGAGTGGAGCACGGATATCTAATTGCTCCCATGTCAGATATTTATCAGAAGAGTGCCTTTGAATGAATAAACGCAATCTATTCAAAATCTCAAAGAGCGCCTGAGGACTTCATTACTGACTGAAACACAATTTTTCAAACTCTTGTACAATTCTGTCGTAAACTTTGTTCAAACACGGTTAGCCGATTGTGAACAAATTTTTTTATACAAGAATGCATACATTCGTCCCCTTTTTTGTAGTGTGTTACAATTTTCGAATTAACACGATGGAATATTGACAATTCGTCGACCTTCGTCAATTTCTAAACGTTTTTGCAACAATTTGGGAATAAAATACCCGAGACGGAGGGTAGGAAGAAAATTTCATGAACTGAAATAAAATATAAGAATTTTCTGAACGCGTGTACTAAGACATCTAAATTATTTTAAGGTACCCCTTGAAAAATGTATAGTTATACAGTGTTCATAGAATCATATCTTTAAACCTAATAAATAAACTGTTCATGTACCTAAACTTTTTCCACGATTTTATGTATTTCGAACAGTTTAATATTCTTTACCGTTTACAAGTTTTCACCACGCAACCATTATTAGGTATTTCAAAAGCTGATTTAGCGAAAGCAACGTTGGCTTATATTTTTTTTTAAACAATAATTCAGGTTCTTAACCGATCATACATATTCATAACTTAATACAGTAGTTCGTTTGGGGCTAAATGGCGCTGTGTGAAATGACCGCAGTGGTAATTTTAGTCCTTATCTTCAATTATCTTAAACTTTTATTTCAAAATCTAGTTATAAGCTTCTTTTGTACGGCGCTTTTTCGCTTAAACAACATTGTTCTTCCTTAATTTCTAAGTATAAACTATCAAAGTAACTTTAAGCGGTAACTGTTCAGTCACCGTTTCGATGTGCAGCCATCGTTTTCCACGCCATTAGCGAAGTGAAAGTGTTCACAGAAAAATGGAGCAAAATATTAGAGCGCCAAGTCTTGATTCTACATTAAATAAAACCTACCAGAGCAAGGAAAATTACGAAAACTGAGCGTAAAAGATTTTTCTCAACTTCGTTTAGGCAATCCGCAGTGGTCTCGGAGTCAACTTTCAAGGTTACTTTAAATTTATTGAAAAGTTTTTCCTTCAAAATCTTTAGCTAAATCTCTTGAAATCGAGTTTCTTCTCTTGCCCTTGAGAAAGAAAATGTAATGACTTCAACCTAATGAAGCTTGTTGATGTGAAACATCTATAGCCGCACGTAAAACCGATTTCTGGCGTGACGACGCGTCGCCACGGCATGCGTTGCATATTACTTTTACAAAATAATGTCGTTGTTTCACATCTGCCAGGCGTCCCGTGACGGCTCACATTTTTTTCTTCAGTGAAACTCTCAGTACAACCATACTACCCTTATATGTTAAAACTAAAGTCTTTTACACTAAACGCGGTAGACATTCACAGAATTGACATTTCAAGTTAATTAAAGTGATAACTTAGCTATCTCTAGCATGATTTAATGTGAAACTTGAAAATATATGAAATTTTTTATAAAAAAAATGTTGCTCCATCCACACCTAACCTTAGCAACTATATAGTTCTGTCTATATAGTCTCTAACTATACTACTGTTTATAATATAACACATACCTACCTATGTAATAGGTTTGAGCGGCGGAAAGTTGCGTTTGAAGCAACCGCAAATCCTTTACGCGATTCATTGAATTAAAAAGATGGCGACACTTTATGTTGCAACCAGCTAACTGACGAGGTACTCAGTTGTTGCTGAGGCAATGCTCGACACCTTCGACGCATAGGTATTATGATTTCTGACAGTTGCAACTAATTATACAATACAAGTTTTAGTTTATAAAAGTTTTTTATACAAAGTTTAGTGATACTTGTGATTTGTTAAATGGAGATGTTGCCTGGTACTAATAAAGCGTAATAGAACCGACTATTCAAGTCTTCTCTATTATGCAAAAATTTGAAACATTACACAATGCAATTAACAGTGAGAACAAAATTCGTCAAAACTTCGAGAAGATTTGCAAATGTTATTTACCAGTGAGAATAAATATTTGTCAAAACTTCGAGAAGATTTGCAAATGTTATTTAGAACAGGCAAAAAGACTTCTACAATATTCGTATACATCGCGCCGTAGGTTCTACGCAGCACGTTCTACGCAAGCGAAAAAACCATATTCGTTAAAAATAATCACGCAAAAATCCCTACAATATGTATTGACAAAAACTCTTCCTACACAAGAATGTAAATTTTGTTGATGTCATCATAAATATTCAAAGGACCTACCTACAATTTTCGTGGGTGCTACGGATGTGAAAATAATTGTTTTTTTACTCTGTGTACAGCATTATTCCTATATATTTGTAGCCTCCACGGGGCAAAGGCTTGGCCAGTGTGGAGACCGCTGATTAATTCAATTATATAAATCAGGCATTATGCACACTCAGGTATATTGTTGGAATGCAACATTTTCCTTATAAGCTTGGTATTGTACTTTGTGTAAAATATAATAGATGTAAAATATATTTTTTACATGCATATTGAAGGGATAATTAGGATATTTTAATGGAGGAGGAAGTAAATGTGACGATTTTGTATCTCATTGTAGCATTCTCGTAGCTAAGTATGAACCACTATTGAGTATTAGAGGAAATTTTTATTGGATGAGATATAATTCAGACAGCAGATATCTAGCCATTTAATAATGTGAATTCACACATACGTATGTAAACTGCGTACGGAAACATTTCTAAATTTCGTCACAGGGTGACAGGTTAGACCTAAAGATAAAAACAACATATATTTCGGCTCTCGTAACCATAAAAGAGGAAAACAGTGATATAATACGATTACTGCTTTCACGTATAAGTATGATATTATCCTTAACTCTAGTCGAAAACGATTTCCAAATCAACCTACGTAAAAACACGTTACCTACACAAGAAGGAGAGGTTTAAGGGTCGTGACAAAAACCTTACCTGCTCGGGGGGTCACCAAGGCTGCCGGGGGACAAAAACCGGACCAAAGAACAAGGGACTCGTGACTCAGAGACTTATCACGAATGTTATCCTAAATAGAGGGCTGCCTCAGCGACGATGGTAAAGTAAATTGAATCAACATATTCCCTTTCGTGTGTTTATGCAAGAATATAATTGTCGGTATGAGAAAAACTCACGTGATATTTTTTTGTTTCCTGAATAATGCCGTTTTTTTACAATATGCAAATAAGCAAAAGATAACATACATTTCAAGGTCATTATTAGCAAAGCATACCATACATTTTTACTTATAAACAAGAAAGGTGGCATAGTAAAATTGCTTTTAAAGGGTGAGAGCGTCCCAACCACGGCTCTATGACAGTGTCGTCTTTTGACGAAGTGTTTTATTAGCGGAATTCGTTGCCTTAACGTCTAAAAACGGGGTTCATCTTGATTTCATTTGGTACGCTTCACTTTGGTCATCATCGGCATTCATTAGACATACACTCAGCTCAGGATATCCAGAAACCAGTAGCTATGTTTGCATCCAAACGCACTCACTGTACGCCATCGCTGATGCAGTTGAATTGGCTGACAATCCGAATCCACAGTGAATTGCACATGTTTTTATTCATCTTTATATGCAGATCCATTTAAACTTCCGAGTACAATAAACATAGCAACATAACTGACTAATAAATTAACCCATTTACCTGTTTTGGCCGGAGATATGATAATTGGGGCCGTTTACGTGAATAGCTTTCCGCCGCACAGTAGCTTTATTGAGGTAAAACATCCATTAATTGAATTTCTAGGCCACTAGTTAGATACGTTACTGTGGATTCAATCAAAATTAATAATCATAGCCTGTACCAGCCTCTGACGTCTGCACGAACACAGGCCTACAATCGATAAGCGAGAGTAAACGGGCTTTAATCTTCAACTGGGTTTCCGCCCTATAAATGATTGCTAGATGACACATTTTTCCTATTATTACACACATTATCCTACACATTTTTCCTACGAATATAAAAAAAAAACCTTTATTAGATGTAAGTATTAATATTTAAGATATGTATATGTTAGTTTAAGATCGTGGATTTTGTGATACTAAATAAAAAAAAAAAAAAAATTTTTTGGTTCTACGAAATGCTGGTTGCTACCACAGGTTTTTCTGAATAGGTTGTGATGAATTTTGATATAGAGACAGACGGGACCCTGGAAACGGTTATAGGCTACTTTTCTTGCCAAAATTTAAAGTGGGTAGGGTGAGGGGAGGGGTAAACTTTATATGAAACGCGAGCGAAGGGTAAAAGCTAGTTTCAAAATAAATTTGCGCTGTGAACTAACAATTTCATACTCTTTTTTTTATAAATCTTCATTTCTTTGTCAATTAATAAACGTCGACGAACATGAAAAGTCGACTGAGTATTAAATTCAATCAAAATTGTCTTGAAAGATGAATGTTATCCAAAGGAACGGCGTTATTGGCGTTCGCTCGAATGTTATTTAATGAAATATCTTGACCTTTCCTCTCTCTTGCGTATTGAATGAAAGATTTTCTTGTAAACCAAATTTTCTCGGTTTTACTTCTTAATTTTATTCATATCTGATGTATTAAAACTCGTCAATGAAGCCATTAATATAAATCTCTGTAACTTTCACTGTATACATACAATGAAAGTAAATATCAATTACAAAAAAGGACTAAATAAAAAGCTTGAGAACGAAGCGACGGCAAAAGAACATTGAAAAAAGCAATGTACACAGTTCCTATATTTGTTCAAGGAATTGGTTTCTCTTGAGATCTATTATTGTGTTTTTTTTTTTTTTTTAAACAAGCTATCCATTTCCGATATCTATGAACGTGCAACACTCAGTGTTGTCGCGTGTCGGATGAATGTAAAGTAAGAACACAGCCACGTCAAAAAAAAAACACAGAGCGCTAATGTAATTGATGTATTTTTTCACCAAACCAATTCCCCAATTGAATAGCGTCCACTTCCCGAGCGGCGTCAGCCCACTACGATTAACATATGAAAGCAGCGGTCGATCGATCGATCGTGACTAGAACGGATAAACTGAACAAGTCTCCAGGTTTAATTTTCATAAAGAAGTTCCGGTTTCCTGTTTGTGGGCAAAAAAGGTATAACCTGCACAATTTTCTGTAAATTTTTTTCAATTACTTATTGAGTCTTCCAACCACGAAATAACCGCTACAATGCAGGAAAGGAGCCTCTTTGAGGCGCACTTAAAATCCTTTCACCACATTGGTTCGATAGAACCAGTGACTCGACTAGTAAGTAGTATAACCACACACTGCGCATATCCTTTTCTTTCGTCGCCAATGCTGTATTCGCACGAATATATTATTAGAATCATGTCATATTTAATCCTGAGCCGGGCTCTCGTCTTACAAGCGCTCGAATTAAATTATCTAAGAGCAGTAGAACTCTCGCCAAGTTCGTCCGGGGAAGTACTGCCACCATGCCCATTTCTGCCGCCAAGTAGTAACGCATTCGCGTTACTGTGTTTCGGTTTGAAAGGTGTGGTTGCCGGTGAAATTACAGGCACACGAGACATTCCACCTAAACGTCTCAGAGTTACGGGCGCATACGTTGCGACTTGGGTCTTGTCGTACCTAGTAGGTGAGGACCCAAGCCGCATCGCTTGTTATGGGCAGAGGTTACCACTTAACACCAGGTGGGCCGTCAGCTCGTTCTGTAACTGTATTACATAAAAAAAAAACAGAATTTCCCGCGTACAAACCCATAAATTCACCAGAATCTTGTTTCCTGGAGAAAGTTGAGTTCATTTGCTATAAACCAACTAAAACTAATCTTAGGTGCACGCATATCTTTCCTCATCACGAATGAAAAGAGAATCAAATCACGGATAAGTTCTACCAGCTCTTCATGTTTCTCTGCAGTACTTCGTGGCTATATCCGAGGATATCAGGAAAGCGAAAAATATAGAAATTCCTCCTGGAGAGGTTTCTAGGCTGCTCTTCCATGGCAGGTCAGAGAGTCATATTCGCGATAAAATTGATGTTATTTTTGAATATTACGTATTGACGTTTTGAGAATGCTAAGGAAATACATTTTATTATTTTGACTTACTCATGAACAATAAAATGACTTTCACACTTTTACATTCGTTCCGACTGTTCAGTCATCCTCTAGAATTTTCCTTGAGGATGTAATATTTCACCATATAAATCGAACGCAAAATGTGATAGCTATAAATAAGACCACAGCGCTATAATGCCGCTAACCCACTCATTTCCTGCAGTAAGATTTCTTGTGGCTGCCGATACATCTGAACCAATCCAGTGAAGCTTAGTCAGTCGTAGAGATAGCTCCTGTTTCATTGCGCTTGGCACTAAATAGACACGATTGATACAAATACATTCAGTTTTGTGTTTTCCATTTAATTTACTTATATATCACTTTTTTATTTAATATCTAGTCTTAAATTAATAAATTAATTGTTCGCAAAAACTCAATTGCTTTGTGGAAGTGGGAAGGTCAGAATACGCGGTAGGGTACCGGGACAGGCGGTACCGCTGTTAAACTTTAACCGTCAGTTTACGACACATCGACCCTCGCATAACATATTTAGTACATTGTTACCCGCTCGTCTGCTGCGGTGCGCAACGCATCACACATTGTTCACTGTGATAATGAATCAATAAATAATAGTAAATTAATATATTGGTGGACATTTCACACAGCGCCATCTAGCCCCAAAAGTAAGCTAAGCATAGCTTGTATCATGGGAACCAGACGACTGATATAAAACTATATTGTTTTTTTAATTTACGTACTATTATAATAACATAATACACATCGACACCCAAACACAGAAAAAATATCTATGTTCGTCACACAGATGTTTGTCCTGGGTTGGACTCGAACCCACGACCTGCAGCGCAGAGGGCAAGGTTACCAACTGAGCTGTGAGGCCAGTCGCTGGGCTCATCCAAGGTTTGATGGTCAAACTGCTATACGACTGTTCCATGGGTTAAGTCCAGCAACACTAACAGGATCGTTAAACAAAGTCTCCTGTAGCGATGGACGTTGGCAACCTTGAATATGGTGGAAAAGGTTTTTCTCGATTCGTACTACAAAAAAGAGAATATCTTTTGGTTTAAAGCTACGCTCACTCTAAGATCCACCGTACCGAACTGAGGTTGTTTTTACGAATTTACTAAAGCCACGGGCGGATTCTATGTTACGCTAGAATCATCTAGCATGGTCTATATATTTAATAGACATTATTTATCCTGAGTGCATTTTGGGATGGTTGGCACGTTACATACATTACAAACTAGCAACAATACCAAAATTAGTCAAAAATTGAATTTTAAATGACAATCGCTTCGTTTCTTCTTGTATGTCTATGTAAGTGTTTGTATCTAAGGTTCGTTGGCCGGAGTTAAAATAATTTTAAGTGATTTCAAAAGTAGCGTGACTGGAGTAACTAATTCTGCGAAGCGACTGTTTGAAATTCCTGTCCTTATTATTGAATAAGTACAGGAATTTTAGGTTGAAGACTATTTCACAATTTAAAACGAATTAATGGCACGGACTGTAGTTTATGTAGTTAGACGTTTTTAGGCATTTTCCCTCGCAAATGTTGCTTTTTAATTTTGAAAGCAATTGCTTAAGGCCCAATTTGTTTTTATTTTTGCACCATAGCTATGGGATTGCAGATATCTTCCAAACTATATCTGCACACCCCTAAACAACCTTAAAATGGATTTGTTCTTTAACCTTGCCCTAACTGAGAACACGTAAAATACTATTTTCTTAGATTAGAAATATCATTATTGCCCTATATAAAAGTTCCCCCGATCCTTAAGGCTAACAAGAAAGGAGCAGTAATTCACCCGACTCCCCGGGGCATTATTAAATATCTATACACAATACCTACCCCCGCTATGGAGCGGATCGGGGGGCTGTCATGACCTTGCTATTGATATCTACAAGTCAAAAGTCTCTAAACACATTTTATGATCAACAAATTTTTTTCGTAATTAAACGTAGGTATTTTCAATCGCAGGAAGGTTGCTATTTTTCTACGAATTTCAATTATCTATGTAGAGGAAAAACAGGTTTTTAAGGTTAATCCGCCATAAATTTATCACCCCCTTTTAACCGTCCGACAAGTTAAGATATGACGGCCCCTCAGTTAACTGAAGGTAATTGTAATAAATGCCAGCATTAATAAAATATTTATTTGTAGCGTGGTACAATAGTCTTTTTAATTTATCTAATGCTTTTCTTCACAATAAACCATACTGAAGTAGACACATCCAATTTAGTTTTATAATTTATGAATTCATAACTTGTTAATTACTTAATGCGACTTCATCCCTAAAATGAAACTGTCCCAAGGTCTAACCGAACGCCATCTGTGAATTCGTTATGAAAAGTAATTTCTCTTCAACAGTAGATAAAACGTAGGTACCAGAATTTCTAATAGGTATTCCGAGATAAAGCATCACATTTGTATAATTTTAAGTGTTTCGTGGATCTTATTTAAAAGGGAAACTCTATAAGTACTCCATTTTGAGGTTATGTCAAGGCAAAGGCAAGGCAAGTAAGTCTTACTAGAGAAAATAAACTTGGATTGATATAATCCTTCGTTCTAAGAAAATCTCCACCTAAAATGTAATTGACTTTGAGCACAGACACTTCACTGACAATATCCTTTTGATCAAGTAGAGGGATCAAAGGAATCACTAAACACGAAGTAACAATCGCATAAACGCAATTTGAGGAATTACCACAGGATATATAAATTGAATTATTTATGTTTACCAATACCAAAACAATATTCAATCACTCAAACTAACGAAAACCGCACATCCTTTTAGTTAAATCCGTTAACTCTCTATTGAGAAACCGCACTTCAACACTAAATTGGCACTTTTTTCCAGTAGTAAATAAAACGTAGATTCACTGTATTTTATTGTTGTTTTCGTTTTTTTCGCACTGGCCGCACACGATTTCATATGTTAATAACCTCCTTACTGGATGCGAAAGTCAGAAACACTTTTTTTTTAGAGGCAACTATTTATTTTTTTATTCTACCATTCACAGCAAACTTCACGTGGGCCGTTTTCGAACGCAGCGCGGATATCGTGCGATGCGGGCGTTTGGCGCGATCCACCCTCCCGTCTGACGCGCCGGCCGGTGTTCACGATCACTGTATCCGCTATCATACATTTGTAGCGGTGAAAAGTATTAATAATAATGAACTGATTAGCGTGGGAGACAAACGCTTGATTATTCAACAATAATTACCCGTATCACAGTATAAGAGAACAACTTTTATTAGAATCTACGATGAATATGGTGACTAAGGGAATCAATTAACTGAAATACATTAAAAACTTTATGGATAAACCCTGCAACTGTAGCAACTTGTTGAATACAATATTTTTGCATTAATGATAGAATTGCAAAGTTTGTTAAGGCGGAGTTCATTTAAATGGGTTCACGAATCAAGTTATAGCAGGCGAGACATACTTCAGTGTATTCCGAATTAAATTCCGATACCGAATCGAGAAACTACTAGGATATGGCAAGTTTATGGATCGCTAGAACAACTACAGACCAACTACGGAACCCTGTCAACATGTGTATCCGTTTAGTGAGTACAATTGTATTAAAACGGCCCCCATTGATGGCGACTAGACTCCCTTACAAACTCTTCCTTCGAGTTCCCCTCCCCCTACATTTAAAATGATGCAAGTTGGCAGACCCGTCAAATTATATCCTCCATAATTGGCGATCCGTCCGTCGGTTGCCTGGTTAGTGTCGAGTGACTGAATGCGTTAGTATCGGGATGGAACGCTGCGCTGGCCGCAATCGGTTATTTATCTTGACTAATAGTGTGTTGATATTTGAGGGTTTAAAATGTGATGTGAAATGTGTTGCTTCAACACTTACCCGCGCGAGATCGCAGCATTGTTACTTGCCTCTTTAAGTATTGCAATTATAACTGCTACCAATCATATTCATGTCTCATGTCGGTGATATATGCAATGTAATAGGACTTGAATATTCTCGATTTTTAGTAGTGGAAGACCCAAATAGTTGATCGTTCGTTTAATGCACATCAAATAAACTGTGTTTCTTTCTTGAGACCTCGAAGTTTCATATATTAACTATTTCCGCCGTGATTGCAGAGTTTTGATAAAGAAGTTATCGTTTCAAAACAATCATCTTCGATCGTAAAACTAAAAAGATTTAAGGATTCTTTCTAATCTTCAAACATACGTTTTCTAACGGCATTTTATGTATTATTATGTTAATTAATTAGTAGCGCGCCCGCAACGCCTTGACTGGGAACTAGCTCCTGAAGCTACCGATACACACCGCTAGTTGCTTGGTGGCATTAGCTAGCCAGTCAAGCATTGGCCCTTCCAATGCGCAATGGTATCCTCACAATGTTTTCTTTCATCGGAAGCTAGAGCTTATTGTAGTATGCTTCAAAACCGCGACCTCCAGACCTTATGTCTCTACCAACAGTGCCGTTATAGCTTTAAACTCACACAGTCTTTATACTACAGGGAAAAACAAAGTCTAAGGCAAAAACCTTTATTTCTATAGAATTCATAAATAAATGGCTTGGGAATGTAGGCAAAGGCGAAGCTACAAACTTTACCTTCCTAATAAAGTAATATCCTGTGAAAATACATTTGTAGGACGACACATGTCATACGTGACCTCCGTAGCGCTAACACAAGCTCGTAGCATTCCATACTGTTTTCGAACATGGCTACGGCTAGAATCTGAATTGAAAAATGTAATAAGCATATTATTTCATTTCCTTCTCTTCTTTGTCAATAATCTTGGACAAAGCCATTATGAGGTCAGCCGAATCCCACAGGGCATCTTCATAATTGCATTGTGCCGAAACCCAATTTTGGGGGTTTATAATTTTTCAAAACTAATCATTTTTGATTACATCATCCCAAGCATTGGGGGCGAGCAAAAGTAATTGATTTGAGCGCTTCAGTCCCGTCGAATCATTCGTGAGGTGTTAAAGTAGGCAAAGATTCGTTCAGGTGTCTCTCGTCAGCGGAATCGAGGCTCGAGAGGCGTAGAGATGGTGATACCGGCCGTCTCGAGTGTCCCGTGTCTCAGTTATCCTAAGCTACGCCACCTACCACTTACAATCACGGCACTAGCTCTCTCGGATCGGGGTGGTAAAAAGGATTAAACAAAATTTATGTATTAAATCAGACTGTTTTAGGTATAAAGTGTACCTCAAAACGGCTCCTTTCGTGAACTATGGGAACTCGAGTTCAGATGTATATTAAAATATACTTATTATCTAAAATAGTTTAATCTTGTCGTATTTTATTTGACAGGGCTTTTATTTGGCTTTAGTTTATATTTTATAGTTATAGGATTATTATAGAAGTTTATATGTAGATCCAAATGGCCGAGTAGTGAGTGGGTCGACTCCTACAGAGTGCATTCCACACTACTGAGTATTAGTACAAGGGTTGATACTTCCCCCATTTTGTTTAGTAGTTAACTATTATACCTGTATAGCGATGTTTTTGAATTGCTTGTATGGCATCTTTTTCACTGGTTCAATTCAATTAATAAAGTATCACACTTAGCTAAGTAATAGGTTTGCAAATAAACATTTTATAAAACTATTGGTCCGAATTGTGTATTAGTATCTTGCTTATGAAAATACAACATAACCTAAATACACTTTTTCAGAAACACTGAACTAGTAACTGTCTTCTTTGCTGTAGTCATGGTTCTATTCCCACCTAAGACTGATTTAGATTAGATTTGTCTGACGAACGTATTTTTTCTGTAACATGGTGTTAATAATTAATGCGTATTTATAAAAAAATGCATTTAAGTATTCTACAGTTATCTAACTCCCATGGTACAAGCTATACTATTTGGAACATGATGGCGCTGTGTCAAAAAAGTTGGTAGAACTGACTGCAACGGAGCGAGTGGCCAACCCTAATGGCTGAGTGATAACATCGGTCAGGGTTGGCATCGCCGCAGAAACTGGTATGCAGCGAATCCAGTTCCCACAGGCTCGCTCTTATTCTTGCCTTGTGCAATAGTAAAACCTTAATTCTATACGTCTAACTGTGAATAAACAAAGTGTAGCCTTTTTAAACACACTGACAATTTTATATTATACTAGTTGTACCCGGCATTTGTTGGAATGCCACGTTAAGCATAAAGAAAATAACAGATAAATAAACCTTACCTAGCCTTACCACCATTATGTATACCTAGGTTCACAAACAAAAAAAAACAAAAAAACAACAATAATATTCTGTTTATTGATGTGTTTTTTTGTACACAATATTTTTGTGTTTCCGGTGCTTACACGAATAAATGAGACGGTTTTCTAACGCGTGAGCAAAAATATCATTAAATCTTAAGTTTTATATTTACATTTTGGGCAAGGTGCCGTCGCGGGCGTTCCTTATCGCTAGCTACCTTCCTCATTTTATGAATTTGTTGCCAATTATCTAACGGGTAAGTTCCGGCTAATATAGTAGTAATTTCCCAATCTTAGTCTGGATTAAAAAAAAATATGGTGCTTCCCCAATCTGCGTTGCATCACTATCGCATAGTTGAAGTTACCACTTCAAACATACAAGCATTGATCTCATAGAATATCAGTTAGCCTTTGAGAGCGTGGTGGTCTAGCGGTACTGACCCCCGAGTTTCAATCCGGAGGTCGCCGGTTTAAATCCCGACGTGCACCTATGAGTTTTTCGATTGAAAGATTTATGTGCGCAATACCACGTTCTTAAAACGGTGAAGGAAAATATCGTGACGAAACCGACATGTCCTATAACTAAAAATTCGAAGACATGTGTCGATTGCACGAAAGGAGCCTCTTTGAGGCGCACTTACAATCCTTTCACCACACTGGTTCGACAGAACCGGTGACTCGAAGAAGAAGTTAGCCTTTTATAAGTTTCCGTAGATAAACAACGAATATTATTATCCTGTATACACAATATAGTAAGACGTCTTCAGACTGGCCTTGGACAATTTCGCCGGCCGAGTGTTAAGAAGGTTTACCGGGGGGCCGCTGCGGCAACTTTTTAAATTAAACAAGGATTTACACTTTTCAAACAACAAGGTAAGGAATAATAAGATCCGTAGGGAACCAACTTGGTAGCTGTTTACAAAATAAACACCTATAAGTACGTGTGAAGGTACCAGGTGCTTTGTAAAAAGGTTTTTTATGCCGTTACTAATGGAGTATTCGTAATTATTTTAAGAGCAGTAAAACTCACGCCAAGTTCGTCCGGGGAAATACTGCCACCATGCCCATTTCTGCCGCCAAGCAGTGAAGCATTCGCATTACTGTGTTCCGGTTTGAAAGGTGTAGTTGCCGGTGAAATTACAGGCACATGAGACATTCCACCTACACGTCTCAGAGTTACGGGCGCATACGTTGCGACTTGGGTCTTTTCGTGCCTAGTAAGGGAGAACCCAAATAGCATCGGTTATGGTCTGAGGTTATCACTTAAACCAGGTGAGCCATCGGCTCGTTCAATAACTGTAACTCATAAAAAAAATACGGACCTATTATTGCCTTAGGACCTATTTATTATACAGGCTGATTTATATTGATCCAATCCAGTGCTGTAATCCAGTCTAGCTGGATTGGAAACTGAACAGGGTTATTTATATAAAGTAAGTGTTTATTACTTCAATACTGATCCAATATAAACTAACGAGACATAATATTCGTGGACTGTTGTGACACAAAGTAGATCCATGGTAAAAATAACATAATTGGATGACCGCACACAATTACAATCGTATTGATAACAGAATAGCCAATCATACGTTTTCCTGTTCTCATTTCACAAATGGATAACCAATATCTCACGGAACCACCAAATAATAAACAACAAAAGAATGGTACAGACTCAGCCTCCGAGAGGCGCATCATTGTAACGGCCGGCGATCCGATGAAACGACGGCCGCTGAGATCGCAGCTGGGGTCTTTCTGTTGCTACGGACACACAAATGATGAATCTAACCATATAATAGACACATTAGATAGTGGATAGATTAATAAATGGCTGACTTGTTAAGGCTCCCTAATGTGTAGGATGGCGTTGAAAAACATAATTTCACTAAAATCACATTCACTTCTATATCTATTCATAAACAACTTGTACAATACTTCTCCAATACTTTATAACACAGCTCCATAATAATCAATATTTCAATTTAATCCGAAACATAATTGGTACTGATACATTCAATATGTAAACAGTACAACTTACGTCGGCAATAAATTACCGGTATTGCTCGGTAACTAAAGACTGACGAGTCCCGAGTCAGTCGCCGGCTTTTATTTGAATCGACTCCCACCATTTAAGTCAAATAAGTGTCAGTGTCAACGTAAGTGTTGCCAGACATCTTTAACAGATATAACACGTGTTTTACAGAAAAATAGATAATAATATACATACTCCAACGTTTTAAATTAGTATTACTTAGGGAACTAAAATATTTATGCAATTTTTTATTAATGTAATTTTTTTGTATTACGTATCATTAAGTAATGTCACTGTCAGATGGCCTACCTAAGGAAGTTTCATCAGCTTAACCCACGTGTTAAGATATGGGAAGAGTCATCTTCATAGTTCTGTTAAAAATTCCATATTGCTTATAACCCTCAATAAGTAGAATGCATCTTCTCCGACATTTTGCGAGCCCCCTCTTGAACTGAAATATTATTAAAGTTATTATTTAAGTGGTGCCGTCAGACCCACTGATTACAAAGTAAGATAAAATCACTTTAGTTTCAGAAGTCCGTAAGTGAATTAAGCGGGCCGCGAGATAGAATCCTCCTTTGAAAGGCAAATAAATCAATCAAAAACGGAACATAAAATTAATTTGTGAAGTAGATTATCTGAATAATTATATCTACGTCAAATATCAGTAATAGATAATTATTTGACTATATATATATGAGACGAGGAAATTACAAGCACATGGGACATCACCTTGATCATATTTTTTTTTTAAATATGTCCATATGTCTGATGAACCTGTACTTTCCCGCTGAGGAACAATTAATCTATTTAGTACATTGAAAAAAAACTACGTCTAAGCTGTGCAATGGACGGCCTTATCACTGATAATGATATCCTTCTAGCTTTTAGTTGGACGCGATTTGTGTAGATAATAATATTGACAAGGGTGCGTTTACCTGTGTTTGAGAATAGTTATTTGAATAGATAGTTTTGGATTTGCATGAGGCGTCAAAAAAACAGGAAGCGATTCAAAAACTTCGCAAATGTGGTACACCACTAATGAGATTACATTTCCATGAATTGTTGAAATCATTGTGATTTTGGTCGGCTCATTACCAAACCTAAATCATTACCAGCGCTTTGTTTGGCGTAATTTTTCATATATGCGGTCCTCGTATTAGAGACCATTGACTTTTAAAGCTGTGATATGCATTGAAATTAACTCATCCCTCGTATGATCGACTGCAATTTCAAATAATAATTTTCCAATTACTTTTTAGTACCCTTCGGTTACTTTTAATCATAACTAGTATTAGATTCTAAACTATATATCACTTTTATTATAAAATTGCCACCAAATGACATACCTTACGCACTGCACTGCGATATTTACTGGAATGTAGGGGGTTATGTATGCAAAATAAAACAAGTATTTCCCAAGACCCGAACAAAAACTTATGCTCATCAAACGTAGGTAAGTTATCCCGACTGCGCAGCCGTTAGCAAACCAAGTTAACTAGTAACTCCGCTGGCCGTCTATACATGTGCATTGTTTCAAGCGAACACTCATGAATCATACAAGTAAATTACCAAGTTTATCTGCAAGATAGTCCCAGATAGTCCAGCACATGCAAATAAGTTATACCTAATAGCGATTCCGTGAGAAAGCTAAGTTGAAAGCACCGGCTGGCGGCATAACGGCTTCAAATCTACTTACGATTTACGATGCCTACCTACTCACTTGTGTCCATTATCATAAACAATTAAAAGTAATGTTTTAAGAAACTATTAAAGCACACCCACCCATAAAGGTTGCCTAGAAGAGATTGCTTTAAGTAATAAGGCAGTCCATTATGCTTCAAATTTAAGTATTATTTCTTGTATCATTGTTAATGTTTATATTGTGGTGTAGAGTAAAGAGTTTTCTATCTTTCTGTCCACCCGTACATGCCTAATTAATGTCCTATAACACCTATTCTTACTTTCTTACTTCTTAACACTTCTACATAAGTTTCTTAAAACTATGAGACATACTCGCACTTGAAATAAAATCTGATAATTAACAACTCTGATCTGTTGCAATAAATCAATTTTATTTCCAAGCGTATATTATAGAGGCCATCTAAAATACGCTTGAATAAAATAACGGTAGTTCAGAACTACAAATATAAACTCACGTTGGCTCAAGAAATAAATTCACATTCGACCGCTTTCCAACCCGATAATTCCAATCTAGCGAAATATTAACTGACCCAATAACATAACATTTTTTCTAACCTATTGAAAATTCCGACAGCAATTTTGAAATAAAAGATCTGAATTCGCGGTGTACAGTTCAAAAGTTTTATTTCACATTGCCCGCAAACCGCAGGGAATATTAAATCCAGGCGACTTTCGAAACGGTCTAGAAATTGGGTTCCATTTGTTTGTTACCGCTAGCGACTCGACCAGACTGTAAACGGCATTTCACTGTTTATTTACGTTAAACCAATGTCAGATGAGGCGATAACGATAGGCGATGTAATGTAGGCGCGGCGGACACGTATTTCAGTACGTTTTACAGTTTTACTGTTTCAGTGTGATTTTTGACATTAAAACCTTTGGGACCCTGGAAGAACCTCGATGTAAAATAAAACCAGAAAAATATTATTTTACAAAAATAATGATAAACCATTTATTTCATTTGAGAAATTGTATCTACGTAAAAGTCCAAGGATCTACTTGTAGTGCCAAGGGTTTCCAAAATATAGCGTTTTTTACATTGACACTAAACTCAATTTGTAGATCAGAGTTGAATTTCCAAAATTGCCTTCTTAGAGTCACTCAGTTCTCAGAGTTAAACCTAAAAAGGAACACACATTTGTCAGTCACATTACTGAATTAGTTCCATTTCGCATTAATCACTTTAAGATGAAGAAGATTTGTTTTTCGATTAAAGATTGCAATTAAATTTACAGAAAAAAATATCAAACACGGAAAAAACATCTTACGCTATGGTCAAAGCGTAAATGTAATCTGTCGTGTAAATTCAGTACCGTAATACCAAAGCGCTTCGTAAGCTCCGGAATGCCGTGGAATTATAAATATATGGAAATAAAAATATGTTTTGCGAAAGGTAAGCTGCGGAAACTAATAACAAGGCGCACGCGAACCTTTGCAAACGAGCCGTTTTCATTGCACGTTATTCATCATATCGGGGAGGGAACATCTTCGTCGAAGTGAAATTAATTTATGCGAGAATTTAAATTTACTATGGTTGTTATTGGCAGAGGTTACCACTTAACACCAGGTGGGCCGTCGGCTCGTTCCATAACTGAATAACATAACAAAAAAAAACATCCGACCATTTTCTTCATTTTCTGTTCAAAATATGTTCTGTTTTTTTTATGTGATACAGTTACGGAACGAGCCGACGGCCTACCTGGTGTTAAGTGGTAACCTCTGCCCATAACAACCGATGCGACTTGGGTCCTCCCTTACTAGGTACGACAAGACCCAAGTCGCATCGTATGCGCCCGTAACTCTGAGACGTGTAGGTAGAATGTCCCTTGTGCCTGTAATTTCACCGGCAACCACACCCTTCAAACCGGAACTTGGATGAAATTGATTCCTTTACTAGATATAACAATGTTTGATATTTTGACTTTAGGTAAAGTTGTACTTATTACTATCTTGTTGCTAGCAGCTGAGTAGCCTATATTTTTTGTTCGTAGAAATTAAATACTTAATTCCTTAAGAATAATACTGGTACATTATGCAGACCGCCTGAACAAGCCAATAAATATAAATGGATACTAACAGACTGGCCTCACAGCTCTGCTGGTAGTTACCCTGCCTTCTGCGCTGTAGGTTATGGGTTCGATTCCCACCCAGGACAACATCTGTGTGACGAATATAGCTGTGTCTGGGTGTTAATATGTATTATATGTATTATATCAATTGTCTGGTTCCCATAACACAAGCTATGCTTAGCTTACTTTCGGGCTAGAAGGCGCTGTGTGAAATGTCCAAAAAAATTGTCTAGTGAGTTTTTGGACACTCTCCTTGCATAATATTCTTTCCAATCAGAGTTAAAGAACTTTGTATAAAAAGGAATTACAGCATCGCAGTAAACAACATCCCGAGCCGAGGAGTGACAGAGATTTGAATGGGCCCCGCGGTACAGGTGTACAAAGAAGCTGCTAATGACGTCACTGGATCAAAATTGTCGACAATTTCTGTGGATTTCGTAACTTTACGCTGAAGGATTACGACTTTTCTTGTTGAATGGGTAATTGGATGACTTTGAATTTTGAACTAACTCTGTAATTTATGTTACACAGACTGTGGCTATGCGACTCTGCAATTATATCTACTCCTACGTACTGTCTTGCTATAATGTTAGTTTGTGCACTATGTCTGTTTCACATCCCTGCAGTCAGCACTGCTCCTGGAAAGCTATTCGCCAGATAATTAATGGCAATTTAAACATAGATATAACCAATTTTGATGTGAAACATCTATAGCCGCACCTAAAACAGATTTCTGGCGTGGCGACGCGTCGCCACGGCATGCGTTGCATATTACTTTTACAAAATAATGTCGATGTTTCACATCTGCCAGGCGTCCCGTGACGGCTCACATTTTTTTATTTTTCTATTTCATTGGGAACCAACAGCTATGTTATAATGTAATAACAATAGATTAGTTACGGAGAGCCAATTAGAGTTAATGACACAAGGCTACATTTGATTACATCATCTGACCTGATGTGAAATGACTGAGTTGAAGGTGGCGCCACACAACGATTTGATTGGATTGACTCTCAAGTGTGGCTTCCGAAACATACCGTTAGGTGCTCGATGTTTCTCTTCAACGGACTTTCGAGCTTGTTGTAGGACTCGAACCCGCGACGTACGGATCGTAAGCCGACATCAACATCGACGGAGCAGTCACCGCTTCAACATTATGAGAAAGATATTCCGACTTTATTGGTTAGATACCTCTCCCATGTCTTGGGATGTGAAAGTAAATCAGTTCCCACATGATTTAGCCCGCCAAACTTTCGATATGGGGACAGTAAATGTAGGAACAGCTTTTTAAGACTTATTTTCATACACGTCTGTATTAAATAAACCTTCATATTTGACAACTAAACGTCACCTGAACATTTTTAAGGGTAAGCAACAAAGCGGGTAGTTGAACAAAAGCGTTTCCCCAAAAGCTTACACCTAGTGAGTGCACCTTACACGCCGAATGCACTTGCCGAGTTCCTGCCGCTTGTGGGTTAAATGGGACAATTTGAACCTTGCGAGTGTGTCAAATACAGGGCACTAGCGTTATTTGTTGCGTTGCTAAGATTCTACAGTTTCTAAAACACCATATGTAGTTTTGCCCTGAACATAATTCAATTAAAAGGATTTAATATTGATGAGAGCTGGGCCTAAACTTTCATTTTCATTAGTATTCTTTTTACACAAGGTTTCTTAGAATTAACATTTATATTAGACAATTCCGTTTTGTAGAGGGTTTCTATGAGTGTAATAAGAATATCGTTGTTTAAATCGTTATGAACAACTACTGTGGCTCGCAAGCAAAATAACAAAGATTCCCATAATAGAGAGAAAAAAGTAGGGGTAGTAACTTAAATCCAACCGTATTACATCTGAGTTGATAGAAAGGGCGAATAGGTATCGACAAGACGTCTCAATAAGGAAGAGGGCGGCGGTGCGGCGGTCTATTCATATTGTTTCCTACGTTGTCCCTACAAATAGTTTAGGATAGATCAAATTGAGCGAAATCAAATTGAGGTCAAATCGATACAGGATTTCGGGTATGTCGGTAAATTCCTTATTGTGCTACATATGTACCAAATAAATGTAAATATGTATGTAAAGTACACATTGGTGGGACAAATGTGTAAATTCTCTAAGTTGGTTTTAATTATTGCAATGTTCAATGTTGAACGCAGAAATATAAATAAATAATAATGGTGGACATTTCACACAGCGCCATCTAACCCCAAACTAAGCTAAGCATAGCTTGTATCTTGGGAACCAGACAACTGAAATAATATATACTTTTTTTTTAATACATACATTTAGAAAGAAAGAAAGAAGAAAGAAAGAAAAATATTTATTTGCAGCTAATTAATATACAATAATACAAAACTGTAGCACAAAAACTTAAATTTATAACATAACATTAATATATTGATTAAACTATTAGCTACAAAATGGCGTCCGACTCAGCATATGTTGTAGTAGCCGTAGGCTACCACAACGCTGGTCTTCCGTCGGAACCATGCGGCGAGCGTCACTTACAAAGCGAAACACAACATTATAAACAAACAACTACAAAGATGCAACAACAACAAAAGCTATATAAAATATAAATAAAAATAAAAAAATAAAAAATAAAAAAAAACAACAAATAAAGCAACAGTTGACAATGAAAAACACTAATATACGGTAGAGCCTAAGGTGCGGGTCGGAAACTCATGTAGAAAAGGGGCAAGAGGTTCGGGTAGAGCCTGCTTACTATGAATTCTAAAGAAATGATATTTCATTACGGAGATCTTCGGTGTTTTTCTGGTGTTCCAGTATAACATTTTTTAGTTTGATTTTGAAATTTTTAAAACACCTAAGATCCCGCAACGGTGGTGGGATGTTGTTCCAGCACTTTGCTGCAGCATATCGGAAACTGCCTCTAAACGCTGCCGAGTGATGATGGTGTGTCGACAGCTGTTTTGAGCACTTTCGCAAAGATCTCGTCCTAGATATCCAATCGAGTTTATCATAGAGATACCTAGGTGAACGGTACTTGATAATGCCGAAGAGTAAGCAAGCGAGGTGGAGCTTTTGTCTAGCTTTCATTCTTAGAATAGAGTTCCGATTTAAAAATGGTGTGACGTGAGTACGGGGGGGAATTTTAAAACAAAAGCGAGCACACGCATTTTGTACCCTCTGAATGAGTCGCTGCGTACGGCCCAAACTTGCGTCTTGTCGTACCTAGTAGGGGAGGATCCAAGTCGCATCGCTTGTTATGGGCTGAGGTTACCACTTACCACCAGGTGGGCCGTCGGCTCGTTCCGTAACCACATAACATAAAAAAAAAAATATACCGCATCTGATTGTGCTTTTGATATGTTGGAGCACATTGCTAGAACATTGCTGTGGTAGTAATTTCACACTTAGATAGTAAGTAATTTGCTCAGACCCACCATCCTGATATCAGGCTGGCGGCTCACATACTTTTTAGAATAACTGTGGTTTAAAAAAAGCACATTGCTTTGAATTTTATGTATTTATGTTGCATGAGCGTTTGTTGACATACACCCGCCATTCTGATACACACAACATATGACACAAGTTTTCTAGACACGCGATAACTAAAACTGTCTGGTAACTTGCGAACGCCGGATTGGTTATGCGTACGCTAACGAGCTAAGCTGGTAACAAATTGGTTATATTCCAACCGGTTACCGCTCCGGTGGAGGGGATGATGATGAAACCCGCTTCCTATGTTTAACTGCCATCCTATAAATACTTAAACGATATACATCTATACAAACAAATAAAATTGAAGTGTCTGTTTGTAATATTAAAATAACCGTTTTTTACTAAGTGCATATGGATACACGGTACATATACCAAAACAACATTTTTTTAAATTTTTGTGTCTGTCTGTTCCGGCTAATCTCTGAAACGGCTGGACCAATTTTGACGGGACTTTCACTGGCAGATAGCTGATGTAACAAGGAGTAACTTAGGCTACTTTTCCGAGGGGTAAAATAGGGGTGCGTGATAAAGCCGAATTCCACGCGGACGAAGTCGCGGGCAACAGCTAGTTTCTAATAATTCGCGTGAAAATTGGCAGACGACGGCTGCGGTAGTAAGTTTGACTGCAAAGCGAAGTTACGCATTCAACTTCACATTTATAGATGTGAGCAAAGTTTAATCTCAGGTCTGAATTGTCGTTTTTTTGTGTATCTGTGTTAGCTCACGTCATCTGCGACACAGAAATCTTGGCGCTAGGGTGAGTGCGTAGTTTTGATGATACCGACAGTCTCCGAAATAAAACAGCAGTCGCCAAATTTGCAAACGAATTTAATACGAACCACTTCAGGTTTTTGTATTTATTTTGAAATTTTTGCTGCTATTTAAAGTTGATAAATTATTATGATTAAATAATTACATGTCTTAGTATCGTGTTTTGTATAAATAGGCATAAAAATATCAGAAATGCAAAATCTCAGTATTTGGATTCCTTTTCGTTTGTATTTCTTGCTTGTTGGTTACGGATCATAAAATGAAGATAGGAGTTTTCTGATGGGACTTGATGCTGGATCTTGAGGATATGCTTCGAACAGGATTTGTGTGGATACTGGAAGAGGAACAGGAATGAGGTTAGGAACGGTAGATAATACGGTCAAATTACATGAAATCAAATGAGCAAACAAAATATATATATAATATTAATAAATTATGCAGTTTGGAATCGCAAATTTCGTGTTATATTTTTCAGGAAGCTTGAAGATTTGCGTGCAGAAAAGTATTTTCAATTATGTTTTGAGTTCCATCGATGGCCTGATTCCCTCACGGTATTTTACTTAGTCAAAAAAATGTTTTTTTTTAACAAAGATCTTGTAGTTCGTATTTTTGAACCTGTGACCTTCAGATCAAAGTCGGAATGCGTACACTCTCCAGCTTCGTCTAACCCGTATTTCTGGCACTTTACAAGGCACAGAAGTAAGATAAGAATAATTTTAGGTTTAAGTTGTAAGGATTAGATAACTTAGCATAGCCTAATTTTAGGTCTACGGTACCAGCGTCAATATCTCGCCGAAAGCGCCATCTATGAATGGAGCCTTCAACATGGTACACTTGGTATTCTATGAGGCCGGAATTAGTTATGTCTGACAGAAGAGAGATGTCGTGCTATAGGTATACCACATTTAAGTTGACCTCGTACCTCGTATTTATTATATCTATCACATTTTCTAATTGCACGCGAATAACATTTTTGCCATATCTTAATTATTCCAAAATGTTAAGTACAGATTTTTGGACACGAAAAAGCAATTTGGAATAAACCGTGCACAACTCATGTACGATTATTGTATTGTATAGGAAAATAATAATAGTTTTTAGAAGAATAAAATAAAATTAATAGAAATACATAGTTGTAAAATAATAGTCCTTTCAAACTATTTATTCTTATGTTCCAAATAACCGTACATAGAGCAATAAAATCTCGTTCGTTGAAAGATCAGGATATTAAAGGATGACATGACGTTTATGATAAAGAAATGTATCTTCGACTGGATAATCCAGTCAGCATAAAAAAATAAATTAGGGCGACATACGTTCCCCTCGCCGCAGAAAACCACATATCCAGTAAATGTGTCGACAGAGGCTTTTCCAAATAGAACTAACAAGTTATTTACCTGTGAGAATATCTCGAGTGAGCCGAGAAAACGTTTAAATAATTGGAGATAAAAACGTCTTGCGACAGTGTTAGTTTACCTTTGAGGGGAATTTTGCAGAATTCTGTATATGGAGGTCGATGGCATTTACCTGAAAGAAAGAAAGTTAAAACTGTTAAAAGTCTGATAAGATTTTTGTAAAACCACAATGATTATGAATAGATCACTAATCAATGGGTTTCTTATTTTTTTCGTATCCTTAATACATAGATTTATTTATTTATTTATTAACAATAACCGTCAAAGCCAACATAAATATTACCACCATAAAATAATACACAATCCAAATACGTTTTCACTATTTGATATTGTACATATATAAATACATACTAAGGTTTGACAAGATATTTCAAAAATATACGAGTTCGGATAATGAGTATGATCTACTAAAAATATTTATATATAATCTTTTTATATTTATAAATATAAACGATAATATAAACGAAAATAAAAAGCAAAAACCATTCAAACAAAACGAAAAAAAAAGAAGGAATCATGCTAGCAGTAAAAACATATTTAACGGATTCATATATACATTTAAAGAAACACAAGACAAGGACACCGTATCGAGAAAATGTATGTTTTTGGGAATAAGAACACCAATAATATAGTTTTCGATTTCAATCTCTGTTTTTATCTGCATGCCGTAAGAAGTCGTGAATCGTCCGCAAATTATGTGCATTCCTAATTTTTCAATCAGGACACCGAGTTGTGGCGCTTTAAGATCTTGCAATCGATAGATCGGTGCCCATTCACCTCGGCACAGGTGCAATCAAGACCCATAACACTTGTGCAGCAGAACTGGGGCAAAGCTTAAGTATCGATAGATGTGAAAGTCCGTTCGCTGAAAGAAGAACTTTGACTGGCTTCGTCCAAAAACACAAGGGGATACCGTCCGCCGTAATATGCACTCCGATTATTTTTTGTATGTTTTATACAGGGTGTCCGGTAATGAATGGATAACCTTGAAATGGGTCTTAAGTAGAACTATTGGGCATTCGGAAAAAAATTACAAATAAAAAAAACCAAGTAGTATAAAAAAAACAAAAAAACAAAAAAAAACAAAAAAAAAAAAAAAAAACATCGATATAATTAAAAAAATACATATATTTGATACTACTTGGTTTTTTTTTTTATTTTTTTGTTCCGTATGACCAATAGTTCTACTAAGACCCATTTCAAGGTTATCCATTCATTACCGGACACCCTGTATAATTTGTATTTTAATGGGCACTAGTTTCTATGCAAAAGACAGCAAATGGCGAACATATCTGCTTGTAGTTCCTGTAGTTAGCGAGGGATAACAATCCATGGAACGAATTAAATACGTAAAGCTTTACAAATATATTCAAAATTCAATAACAACGCAAAAGCTTTAGAATGGTCAACATAAGTACGTTATCTGTATTCAAGAGATAGATTTCCAGATTTCGATCAAGAGTGTTCATTTTGTGCCAAAACTGTGTTACGACAGAGGGTATCATCCATCTCGACGTCTTAAAACAAGGACTAAATCTCAGCTGTAAATGAAGCGGCGATGGATCAAAGTCAGACGGGGAGGAAAGTCAGTCGCTGCGCACACAGCCGCTGAAACCCGACCGAGCAGGACAATGACCGCCCGGGTGGAGCGTGTCTGTGTTCTGTGTTGGATTCGTGGACTTGCCAACGTTTGTGTTTATTTAGCTCTCTTAATACTACTGCAAAGCGGTATTACAAGTGCGCCTAATGTAAGCAGTAGGTGAGTGCTTTCCGCGCAAGTGCTTGATCCGAGAGTGGATGATTTAGCTGTATCGTCGGATCTATACCTCACCGAACGACGCCTCGAACACTGGGACAAAAAGGACAGAGGCCAAAAAACTGATGGGTCGTCGGATCGCTTACCCATTGCTGTATAAGCGACATGTACATTAAATAGAACTACCTGAACAAGGTGTTTCCGCACCTTTATTTAGCAAAGCATGATTGGTCGATTCGAACGTAGCGTTTAAAAACAGAAACCTGCCTTTTATGTCGGTGCCATAAGCAGAAATAATATGGTTTTACATTGCTAAACAACTCTCCCCGAACTGAAGTTAAAACTGAAACCAAACTCATTTAAACCACTATAAGCTCCATTTGGCTCGAAGTAATTAAATTCCCTGGTTTTCTTGGACGAGATGAATGTAAGTAGGCTAAGATTAGTGCGAAGCCGCGATAGGAGATCAATGAAAAATTGTCCTACTGAAAGCGGCCTAATGGTATAAGAGGGGATAATACCTGGATTACAAAGATGCCATAAAGCCGAGGAAACTGGAGTTTTCGTGGTATTTTGATCCGACCGAGGGGTTTTTATTGTTAGTAAAATTAGGTAGAAAACTAGCCTTAAATTCACAACTTGAAACACTCACTAGATATAATTACTATTTTGATTTAGTGGGTATTGAAATTATTGAAGTGTGCCTCAAAGGCTCATTTCGTGTAAAAGACACATTTCGAACTTTCGGTTCAAGGACATACCAGTTTTCTCAAAATATTTCCTTCAAGTTTTATATGCGCATGTAATTTTAACATAAATCTCTCGTTTTTTTTACCTTATATAGATTGATGACATCAAAGCTTGACTTTAAAGTGTGTTCTATTTGTTGTTAAGGAGAAAATTTTACCTTTAGCACTCGACACAATGAAGACACTACCTATTTTAAGAATGCCCGCCCTTAACACAGGAAATTCTTCACTAATGAAAGGTCCTCAGACTGCCTCTCGATATGAACAGCAACCCACCTGACCTCAAGGTCAGCCTCTAAATTAATAATCCAGTGACTTGTAAATAAAACTCGACATTATCCTTTATGTTAAAATGTTATTAACTTCTTTAATAACATTTTAAACAAATATTATTGTTTTTCGTGGCCCCAAATTAAGCATAGCTTGTAATCTGGGAACGAGGTAACAGTTATAATAAAAATAAATAAATATTGGTGGCATCTAGCCCGAAGTAAGTTAAGCATGGCTTTTATCATGGGAATAGACAACTGATACTATACTTTTTTCTTTTTTGTATATATTTCTATTATCTTGTGAAACTAAATAAATAATACATATTAAAACCCAGACACGGAACAGACATCTAGTTTGTCAAACAAATGTGTGTCCTGGGTGAGAATCGAACCCCCAACCTACAGTGCAGAAGGCAGAGTTACTACGAACTAATTGGTGAGGCCTGTACATTTCTATTATCGCAATAATAAGGCGTAATTATTATTATTATAATGCTGTTACTATATCAGTGCATTACTGCATACAGCTAAACATGGCTTAGTGTCATTTATCGTGATAATTAACCGCATGTAACATTACCGTGGCCCACCATTACAGTGTAGCCGGTTATATGTGACAGTGGCACATAAACGACTCCTTCGTGATGGATGGTAATCGAATACCGTTGTTTGCGAGCCGTAGCTTTCACTGAAATATTGATCATATCTACACGAAATGGTAAAACCGCACTGGGATTGTATTTCTGTTGGGACAGAGGCTTAACATGTGACCTACTAGAGATAAAGATCGCAGTGGTGAACTTAAAACTACCGTTGCTCTGTCGAATGACTATATAACAATAAACATACATTTAATCCCAAAAGAAATCTCAAAAACCAGTGAGGTAAACTCAAGAAAGGGAGAGAGTAGCGACTGAGGACTCCGACTTTCAATCCGAATGTCGCTGGTTCCAATCCAGCCGTGTACTGATGACACGTGAAATGTACCATTTCGGATTATGTTTGCGCGGTAGATTAGAGGTCATATCAGGCAAAAGAGGCTGGTACCGAAAACACAACAAACCGGGGTGATTCAAGTGTAACTGAGTTATACAAATTATGGACTTATGTATTTCCCCACGCCGAGGCTGTCATTAAATTGCCGAGTGTTGCCGAACGAGAGGAATTTACTTGCGGAAAAAGCTATATATTTTTCGAAATACTTGAAGGTCACCGAAACTGTCACTGACTTAATAATGTTATTTTTATGCTCTCCATGAATGTTATTTGCTCATGTAAAATATATTTACTTATATATTTACTCTGAGACATTCCACCTGCACGTCTCAGAGTTACGGGCGCATACAATGCGACTTGGGTCTTGTCGTACCTAGTAAGGGAGGGCCCAAGTCGCATCGGTTGTTATGGGCAGAGGTTACCACTAAACACCAGGTGGGCCGTCGGCGTCGGCTCTTTCCGTAACTGTATCACATAAAAAAATAAAATAAAAATATAATCTGCCGTTATACAAAATTTTCTAATCTGGCGAAATGATTTTAAATCCTATTCGATTTTTCGTGACAAATAATCGGACAAGAAATCACAAAAGCAGATCTGTAACTTTTCAGTAGTATATGTTATTGACAAGTTCATTTTGTTAATAACTCCAACTGTATTACTACATTAGATATATAAAAAAAGACAAAATTTACACCAATACCAATTTGTGGACATAAAAGCGTCACAGAAGGTCTAGGTCTCTTTGACTGGCCTAACAGCTCAGTTGGTTAGTAAACCTGCCTTCTGCGCTGTATGTCGTGGGTTCGATTCCCACCCAGGACAAACATTTATGTGACATTTGTAACATTGATGTTTGTTCTGTGTCTGGGTGTTAATATGCATTATATGTATGTATTTACAAAAGAAAAAGTATATAAGTATTACATCAGCTGTCTGGTTAGCATGATACAAGCTATGCTTAGCTTACTTTGGGGCTAGATGGGGCTGTGTGAAATGTCCACCAATATTATTATAATAGAAGAGCATTTATAACATTCACCGATATGAACAGTGTATACAGTCCTGACCTCCATAAACTGCCTGACACAGTCAGCGCCGTGGTCGCGGAGGAAGCTCCTCAAAGTCCTGACTCCGCGCACCGACAGCCGGTAGCCGGTGCCATTGCCGCCGGAGAAGAACACTCCAGGCGTTTGGCCCTCCACCATGGTCTCACATCTTCACATCACTCACAACACCGGATCATTACAAACATCGATAGTTCATAATATCAATTACACACTCTCACGCCTCTGCACTATAATTCACTGTGTCACAGGTGGCATGTATCATAAAGTTGGCTATCTGGTAGTGTTACTACTAACTTAGTCACGGAACCGCCATAATACAACATGGGAGTTTTAAAACCGTCGAGAAACTGTGTAAGGACAGGAAAATTAAATACGTTAATTTAAGCTATTCACTATAAGTGAAACCGGTACTAGAGAGAACAAGAATGAACGATGGATTAGGTAATTTTTTTCATTAAAGCACAATAGTTTTCCGAGAAAATTGCATTTGAAACAATTCAGAAAGTGTAGCGGGACAAGCAATTGTTGTCATCACAGTTCCTGTTTAATTAAAAAACTTCTACTAGCCGGCTACTGGGTTTACCCTTAAACGTTAACTTTTATATTTGTCTTCACAAATAATACTATCACAGTTAATTCAGACATAAAAGTGAAAAACACGTGTCCATTAAATAAAAAATATTTAAAAAAGTAAGTAGATTTAGTTAATCCGAGTCGATTAAGCTGTATGTTCATTAGGAAACATGGTTTTAAAGATTAAATTAAAAGACACGACACACACAATTTTTTTTTGTTCTTTATAAATTAAGTTTATGTATAGCTACGAACTTAGTACGTAGTAGCGTAGAGAACGTACAGGCGTAGCGACGCGCTACGCGGTCGAGTCGCGCGTAACCACTGCTACGCCGGGAGCTACGCTCGTAGCCCAGCTACGAGGAAGGTCGCCCACAATGTGACGTAACTACGGATTATGTCATTTACAAAAGGATAATCAAACTATAATACTTTATCACATTACACAATTATATTATAAATACTGAAGTTTTATTGGATATCTGTAACTCGTTCACGCCAGAACAAAAGATAAAATTGTATCACCTTTTATCTACATCGCAGGACCTTTTGATATTACCATAAGGCAGTGAGCACAAATGAAATGAAATGCTAATGTAAGAAATGTGAGTCATATCAAGTAGTACAAATACACTGCCACCGTTGATACTGTAAAATATAATTCTTTCAAGGCTAATTTCTCAGTAACTGACATCTGATATTTTATATATCATTGGAATAGTGTACATCTTCGGGTACCCCTACAGGAAAGTCAAAGCTTAGTTTATCTTATTTCTATCGTATATTCATTTAGGAACATGGTATGTAATTTATAGTAAAATGAAAAATATAAACAAGTTCTTTGTTCTTTCAAGAACTTTGACTTAGACTTTGACTTTGTCTTTGACTTTGTCTTTGACTTTGTCTTTGACAAAAAGCAGAACGAGCAGATGACGCACCTGATGGTAAGTGATAACCAATGCTCATAACAAGCAATACGACTTGGGTCCTCCCCTATTTAAGCATAGCAAGACCTCATGTGCCTGTAATTTCACCAGCAAGGACACCTTTCAAACCGGAACACAGTTACGCAAATACATTAACTGCTTGGCTGCAGAAATATGTATGGCGGCAGTACTTCCCCGTACAAACTTGGCATAAGTTCCACTGCTACTTAAAGAAGCGGGCTATTAGATATGATATTTTTAAAATGGCCGTGAGAGGGACTTTACAAAGATATCTTGCGCAGACAGGGGATTAAATTTCGGTCGAACACTGTCGTACCTACACAGCCATGAACATATATCACTTTACCGAGAGAACTTGAAACACAGTCAGGCAGACATTTACAGAAGCAATAATTATATCTTAGGACGACGCCGTGATTAATTTGGTAACCCTTCCTGTAAAGCGAAGGAGCGGTTTGTTCTCAGTTTATATGTGTGCTGGGTATATGTTAGTACATGCCGCCTGCCAACATAGGGTATCCTAGTGAGAGGTTTTTTTATTTATGTAATACAGTTACAGAACGAGCTAACGGCCCACCTGATGTTATGTGGTAACCTCAGCCCATAACAAGCGATGCGGCTTGGGTCCTACCATGGAGAGTCGAATAGGGTTTGAACAGGCATCAAACTTATCGATAAGTACGCGTGACCTTATGTTTTGAATATTGACGTTTCCAAGCCATTTCTTTATGAATTCTATGGAAATAAAGTTTTTGACATTGACTTTGACTTTGACATTATTCCATCAATAAATGAAGTGATTCCGCCACACTATTTCCCGAATGAAGCAATTACACAACACACTATTACCACTTATTCTCGGCCCGGGAGAACCGATTTCTTTACTCGGTGGCTCAGATTCTGTTTTGTTTAGTTCTGAGCAACATAACGGCGTTTGTGTATGTTATTATAATACAATTATCAAGATAGCATTCGGATAATTTATTAATTGGACGGTAGGAAAATTTATGAAGCGCCCGTCTCTTAGAACAGCGTCGTTCGCTGAAGATCTGAGAGTATAAACATGTTAAAATAAATCTTATTAAAATTTTCTGAAACTCTTTTATCAAATCCCCTGCTCTGCGATAAGATCTATGGAAACGTACCCTTAAGCATATAGAACAAGTTATTGAACCTCAGTGTCTATTAAATAGCTGGCAGCAAAATTCAACTGTAGAACAATGAAGTCTGCACCGAAGTTATCGCAAATCCACCATTCTACTATTAATTATAGCGAGCCTTCGTCGGCGTCCTCGTCTAAACTGATTACTTGTCGGGCTGAATATTAGTAACTAGTTATTGGCTCGTTATCCAGTTCCGCACTGAACGATTTCGCCAAGCTCAAACTGCCAAATTAACTAAAGCTAACTGTGAATTCAAACTATATACAGGCAAAGTAGTGATAGTTGAATACTGATCCTGGTATAGTTGCGAATTGCATGGACTGCTTTTTATCATAACTAATTTAGCTTTTAATATTAATTTAAGAACTTTTGATATTTTACTACATAAAAAAATGTTACAGATATTCTGGGTAACTTCAATTTGTCACCTTAAACGGGTGTCAAATAGAAGCACATAATCGTGTGTTCTACGACTGAAACATAGCCGGATTACACTGCATTGCATTTGAATTACCTAAATAAAGAAAATTATAAAATAAAAAAAAAAATATATATTTATTATATATATTATGTATATTATATTTATATATATATATATCATATACATATTTAAGACTCACGTGAACATTACATACTCCAATTATTTATGCTCGTAGCTGCTTTTTGTAACTTCGAGATGCTAAACTGTCACTCGTCTAAAACTCCAGTTATTCTACATTCCCTACAATTGGGAAGAATAAACGTTTGCTATTCCACGCGCGGCAACGCCTCAAGGTTTCTACTTTGCGAACTGCAAACTCACTTAGTAATAGTTAAGGGGTAAGGCCGTTTCTTGAATAATATTTTAATGCAGTATAATCCGTTATTTTAATTACTTAGGCGGCACATACCTCTTGGTAGTAAGGACATGACGGCGGTAGAGAAGGCAGGAAGAAATATTGGCTTGAAAATTATATAAGTAAAATACCCGTTCTCGAAACAGTGAAGGAAAATATGGTAAGGAAAGCGTCACGCCCCAATTCCATGATATGTGACGGATTACTCATATTTTCATTCAGAGTTTTTGTAATTATTATCAGTGGTTTAATCCGCAGTATAATAATACTACTACGGATTAAACACACTTATATCACATTAACAAATAAGCTATACTTAAAATGGATTAGCCAACATGGAACTTTCATTAGGTAAAGGAGGTATTATATCTTTTCGATTTCCATTTCTTGCAAAAATCATAGGTCCCAGTCGGCTGTAATTTCAGACAAATTATAAATTCTGAAGGTACCGCTGCTGGAGCAAGTGGATAATCAAACCTCAAGTTTATTCCTTCACTTACCGAGAGACAAACGTGTAAAGTGGCAACATTAGCGGGTGCTCCTCCCGCGGGGGATGTGTTCCACCTGGAAACCCATCTCAATAGCCAGCGTCTGGAGGCTTTTAAGCAATATTTACGCCGGCGGGTGCAATAAAACAGTTTTGGCCGTGTTTCCGACGCAAGATGTCGCTTTACGATTCCGTTATCCGGGTGTGTGACTACAATTTTTGAGGGCTTTTTTATTTATTTTTAGCCTGCGGATTTTCTCGTAAAATTCGCGCGGCACATAAAGAGTAATTCGGGCCAGAGCAAGATAATACGAAGAGGTCGAATCCAGATTCTATTTGGATAAAATTTAACTATAACTTCAGGCAGTATTAATGAAAACTATATTATCTACAGTTCTTTTTTACACTACACAGAACCTATTAGTAATCATAAGTGCAATACTATACAAATATATTTGTTTGTATTTGGCGACAGTGGACGAGAGCAGAATGGTATTAAAATTATTTTGTCATCAGGCGTTCATTCAGCAATATCGCGCTAAATACGCATTCAACACACACGAAATCAATCAACCGTACCATAGTTTTCAATTTTCGTATTTAAATAACAAAAGTTGGATATGGGCCACTCGGCTCCCTCGTGCAGTAAAAACCAACGAGTCGCCACCGCGGCGGGTGTCGGGCACACAAAACAATTTATTTTTATGTGTGAATCGGTATCAATAACCGATAAACTTGATGCCTCAATGCCTACCGGTGGGGTCGTGTGTGCTGAGGGTAACTGTGCTGATCACGCACGCACGGACCGCTGACAAATATATGAACGACCGCGGCGTGACTTACGCGCGCTAACGCTAAAATGACGACGGCATGCTAGATTTGCAGGCACACTCTTAAACTGCGGGCCTGACGACGGCATGCTAGATTTGCAGGCACACTCTTAAACTGCGGGCCTGACGACGGCATGCTAGATTTGCAGGCACACTCTTAAACTGCGGGCCTGACGACGGCATGCTAGATTTGCAGGCACACTCTTAAACTGCGGGCCTGACGACGGCATGCTAGATTTGCAGGCACACTCTTAAACTGCGGGCCTGACGACGGCATGCTAGATTTGCAGGCACACTCTTAAACTGCGGGCCTGACGACGGCATGCTAGATTTGCAGGCACACTCTTAAACTGCGGGCCTGACGACGGCATGCTAGATTTGCAGGCACACTCTTAAACTGCGGGCCTGACAACGGCATGCTAGATTTGCAGGCACACTCTTAAACTGCGGGCCTGACGACGGCATGCTAGATTTGCAGGCACACTCTTAAACTGCGGGCCTGACGACGGCATGCTAGATTTGCAGGCACACTCTTAAACTGCGGGCCTGACGACGGCATGCTAGATTTGCAGGCACACTCTTAAACTGCGGGCCTGACGACGGCATGCTAGATTTGCAGGCACACTCTTAAACTGCGGGCCTGACGACGGCATGCTAGATTTGCAGGCACACTCTTAAACTGCGGGCCTGACGACGGCATGCTAGATTTGCAGGCACACTCTTAAACTGCGGGCCTGACAACGGCATGCTAGATTTGCAGGCACACTCATACTGCGGGCCTGACGACGGCATGCTAGATTTGCAGGCACACTCTTAAACTGCGGGCCTGACGACCGCAATAACATATAACTATTGAGTCTAGCCTTACTTGTTGGAGAGGACCTATGTAGTATTGCAGTGAAATCAACTCGTTTTGTCGCTATATTAAAAACAAGAATAGGAAAGGAAGAAAGGATAAATATATCTGTGTTTGTTTCATTTTGACGCCTAATAACCGATTTATCGAAAATTTTAATGGTCGTAAAAGGTAGGGAGGGAACCTATACTACTCAGGGCATAAAAGATTACTATTTAATTAAAAAACCTACGCGGGCGTAGCCGCGTTCACAAACTAGTATCGCCTATCCCGTGGTCGCGGAGTATGAACCAAAAGGGGGAATTAAGACAATATCAGACGTCGTCGTTACCAGAAATACGACCGGTAATTTTTCATGTGTTTGAAAGCTTATGGGTTTGTTGACAGGACATTTTTTGAGTATTGACTTTGTAAAATGTATTTTATGAGACATGAGAAAAGAACGAGCTATTGAGCAATAATAAAAATTGAGATACAAAAACAAACAATGCAATAATTAATGTAATTTAGGCCATTTTTATATAATTATCTTTATGAAGAGAATTTTAATTATTTTGAGAGTTTGTATATAGTATTAACTTTTAGTTAAGTGTTCACTAGACTTAAGTGCGTGGGCACAATATGCTAGACATGACTTGTGTGGAGACATCACTTTAAATTTGAGTTATATCTAATATTACGTGTAAATGAAGGGTTTATAATATTCAAAAGAAAACTGACTTTACTTAATTCAGAACCTACTGTGCATTTTAAGCGTGAAAAGTTGAACAGACAGACAAATTAACTTTCACATTCATAGTCTGATACTGTTTTTTATCAACACCAATATTTTCCTATGTTGCTGTTAAAATAAATTCAGGCTCCGCGAGGCAATAAAAGGAGCAAAAATTTTAAGAAATGTAAAAGAAAGGTCGAAAGACGGATTATCAGAAGCGACCCAATTTACCTACCCGCTGCTAGTTCCCGGCGCGACGAGCCTTGATAGAGAATTTTATATTGGGACCGGGCGCAAGCGACAAGAGGCAAAGCTAACTGGACTCATAGAGTTTATTTGCGAAAAATCTTGATTTGAACAATAGCCTGCCTTTTTGTACAACAGATCCATTCTAACCCTGACTCATAGGAACTATTTTGCTTCTTCGTCATACATCAGCCTATTTGAACCTGATTTTCGGTTCCTCGCATCCAGTTTCTGCCACTATGCAACTTGTAACAGCCATTTAGAACTTATGGTTTCAAATTCAACGGTGAAATTGGCCTGATATATTTTTCGAAAACGCTTGGAGACTTTATTACTATATTTAGGGCATTTTCATTCAGTCACATCAAAGCCCCACGGGAGCAGCAGCTCTGAGCCGTCATCCCGTCCAGCATTATGATAAACGTGATACGCATGCGACCCAAGTCTACAGTCGGTAGCCATCAACTCTTAGCACTTGAGTAACGATATATCATGGTAATGTTTTCAGAATTCAACGTGTTTCCTCGGCACTTCTATTAAATTTGGTCCTTTTTTGTTTCGATGTAGTGGAATTATTACAATATACACCATTTTTAAAAAGCATATAGTTGCATATTCTTCACCAACATCTCTATCGTCAATCAACTTTGAAAACTTTAAATTATAATTATCATCATTCATATGTATCATAAAAAACAAAAGTATGATGGTGAAGCCGCTGTAACTACATATGATGATCAAGTTCTATCAGCACATGGAAAACAATATAGAATATGTAAGAGCCAGTAGCCCGTACGGTAGGAAGAATTTATTTATTTATTTAAGAAGAATATATGAACGATATACCTATAGTAATATAATATCCCTGAACATTATCAAATTTTAAAGTTTTTTTTTTAATCACACAGCGCCATCTAGCCCAAAGTAAGCTAAGCGTACCTTATATCATGGGTGGGAACCAGACAACTGATATAACACTTAAATATTTTTTTTGTAAATACATACATATCAATACCCAGACAGAACAAACACCTGTATTCGTCACACAAACGTTTGTCTTGGGTGGGAATCGAACCCACGACTTACGGCGCAGAAGGCAGGGTTACCAACTGAGCTATGAGGCCAGCCACAAGTGCGTGGAGAGCGGGTTGTCTTGTCCCACACAAAGCGCTAGAGTATTTCTAATTGAATAGCCGCCCGGAGGCAGTCGGTTTGATTGGCCTCTGTGCGGGGCGCCGCCACCTATTCGGCTCACGCCCTATCTATAGGCGCGCTGTTCAAATCTCATTTGGACAGGCTCTCTGTACTTTTGTGTATGTGAAGCGACTGTCTTCCCTGATTATTCCAGCTTTTCAAGGGTAATTTGATCAGATAAGGTTTTGGGAACGGAAGAATGTTTTGAATTGGAAGTGGTCGCTTCACTATTTTATTAATAAAAGCGACGGCCCTAGTATTATATATTTGGAATGGAGTATAGTAGAACAATGATTTCACTGACTCGAATAGTAGTGCAGTTAATCCGAATCACAGCTAAGTATGATAGCACAATCATGGATCGAAGGCGCTATAGCCCTAAAAAAGAAACCATTTGAACTAAATAATGAATGTTTCGTTATTTCCATGTCATGTCGTCGTTATTTCGTTACGTTGACAAGTCGCCTCAAACAAACATATATATTATATAAAATAAAAATAAATAAATAATGGTGGACATTTCACACAGCGCCATCTAGCCCCAAAGTAAGCTAAGCATAGCTTGTATCATGGGAACCAGACAACTGATATAATACTTTTATACTTTTGTAAATACATACATATAATATATATCTGTGGGTGTTAACAGACACAGAACAAACATCAAAGTTACAAATGTCACATACATTTTTGTCCTGAGTGGGGATCGAACCCACGACCTACAGCGCAGAAGGTACGGTTACTAACCAACTGAGCTATGAGGCCAGTCAAATAAACCACAGTTAAACATTGAATGTTTTCAATAGAAACCCGAATGAAACGTGCATATAAAACTGTCTGGAAAACATTTGTATTTCCTGCGGCGAACTAGCCGGCAATAAATTAGAACGAGAGCCTTTCAGCAAATAAATGTACTGTGAAATAAAAGTACGACCTGACCGCCCCGCCCCGCCCCGCCCCGCCCCGCCCCGGCTGGACTCAATCTGTTCTTTAGCGAACAGCTGACGGTGTAGTTACATAGGTAATGGTCAGCGCATGACGGTCTGTGGTCCAGCGTTACGTGTCTACGATTTCGTCGATCAAAGTCAAAAACTTTATTTCCATAGAATTCATAAAGAAATGGCTTGGAAACGTCGATAATGTTCAACTTTCTGATGTGATATGAATTTCTTTGTGTTTAGGTCATCGCAACGAGCCACTGGTTCATTTACTCGTCTGTTAAGCGGTATCCACTGACAATAGTGGCTCCCTACTTAAGACTCGAATGAATCAGTAACAGATATATTTATTTGTGAGAAGACTTGTACATAAATTTACCATTGCATCCAACATTTCATTCGTGTAAATAATTAGTTAACAATGAAGCAAACGACTGACTGAAGGAGAATTCATTTCTAGGAAGAAAATAACCTTTCCGTGTGTACATTGCAAGGAACTTATTCTTAACTAGCTAGAGTGAATTTTCACTTTGAAAAATTTTACTATGGATATTTCTAATTAAGGACTAACCGCCTTAATAAGCCTTCTTAAGACTTATAATCTAGTTCTAAATGATGTACGATATGTTATTATTGTTTCTGCTAAACAAAACAAATAATATACAACCTTCCCTCAACACTGTGATTTTCCTTATATTTTAAAAACACACAAAAGGTTAAGTTGACATAAAAGTCAACGGTAATTTTATTTATTACGAGTAGAAAACTCGTGAGAACCGGTATCCATGCGAAACTCAGTCGACAACGAAGCCGGAACAATTGGTTTAATTGATTTATTCCACCGCAGGCCCCGCTCCCAACTATCGTAGTGATGGGAGCATCTCTAGCCGACGATTTCAGATGTTAAACGGTAGCACACTACGATCGCTGGGTGTGAGACGTCGGCAGGCGCGGACGTGAGCTCTCGTGCGGTAATGTACTGAACACAACTTTTTGTTAACGAGTCATAAGTGTCACCCCATCATCCCACGCTGAGAGCCCAGAGCCGATTAATTTTGGTAATCAGAGACAGGCCTGCGGTACAGTACTGTGCGGCTATTAAACCCAAATTCATTAAATACATTTGCTAATCATCTAATTGTCCCGATTCCAGGAATCGAAGCCGACAATAATCTCAAGCACTTCCATAAGCGCTGTCAATGACTTACTTGAAACACCATGCCTTTATCCAAATTAAATGTTCTATGAATAAAAAAAAGTCATGTTTTCCCTGTTCTGACAGTGCTCTGTTTGAGCCTCCATATTTATTGTTTTAGTCAAAATAATTTTATTATTTTCTAAATTTATATGTCATTTATATGTCACCATTTAGTAACAACTTATCCAATCAAAGAAAACACCGCATACTTCGTTACAAAGAGATCATTTAGTTAGACCCAAACATTTGGATGTAGAATTCTCGGATCCCTCGGTTTGGGGCAATCCCGTGAAGTTCGCAGCGGCGCGGCGCGGCGCCGACGGCTTCAAATTTGATCTCATAGATTTAACATAATGGCGGCTGAAATATTCCAACACAAAGGTCCATATCACTTCCATGTCCCTACCGGAAAGTTTGAACATTGTTTCTCTCAAGTTAAACGTACAATATATTTATGGAACTTTCGTTAAAATAGGCATAAGGGTGTCCATGATCTAAATATCAATGTGTATACAAGTTACAAGCCACTGTACAACACGAATTAAATACTACACGAACTTAAATAGATAGGAGGTAGACAGGAAGCTACCGTTCTCTATTTCATGGATTTTACTCCATAAGAATAGATTCCATTTAAAGCTACCGCTAGGAAAAATTTATGGGCAGAAAAATGGAGCGTTTAAAGAACATGACAAATATCATAGCAATTAAAGTACCTGACGTTAAGCTGTACGCCCCGCTAATAGCATCAGTACATCCCGCGTCCAGCCGCATTCAAATATTATTAATCGGCATCAAAACACTATTATTCATAACATAGACCTAAGTACTCAATTGTTACAAGGATCGTGCTCGTGAAAAAAAAAAGGAATCCCTCTATTAGGGGTTTCTTGTCTATTCTTCCCCCATGGAGGGTCGGATAGGGTTTGAACAGGCATCAAACTTATCGATAAGTACGCCTGACCTTATGTTTTGAATATTGACGTTTCCAAGCCATTTCTTTGTGAATTCTATGGAAATAAAGTTTTTGACTTTGACTTATGGAACAGAATGAAAAAGCAACTTTTTCATTTTCGTTTCAAAATGTCACCGGAACACATTTTTCCCTCACTAGACAAGTAAACGGGGCGATTCGTGTCATATTGAAATCTGGGCGGGTTTATCGCATTGCGGTCCCAGGGCGGGCCGCGAACACGCTTCGTGCACTCTGATGCCCGGGATACACGACGCTAGCGTTTCAAGCTAGCCAGCTAGCACATTGTGCACTTAGCGAGTGCACTGTACCTGCTGTCAAGTCAATAAATAGCTATTTGCGCACTAGACTAGCCTCGTGTATCGCCGGCATGAAGGCTGTGGATACAACGGAGGGATTGAGTTACGGGAAATGCATAGTATGGCGTGCCAGAAAACGGTGACCAAATTTTAAAGTTGGTTTTAAAGTGAAGGGCTGAGATTGAACATTTCGGCATGAACGTGAAAGGGCTGCATTTAAAGTTAAATTTTATAAGTTCGTTCAGGTGACTGGCGTTAAGCGCGCGTTGCTATAGTGGACATGAATTTGAAACTGAATCAATCGCAGGTATATTCTGTATAATTAATTTAATTTAATCATTAAAGTTGAGATTTTTATACAAACAATGACGGCCACCGCCGTGATATATATTTGCTGATCAATAAACATTATAAAAATAATTAAAGGTTTCATTGTGATACAATATGATATTTGAGACATAAATTAAATCTTACCAATGACATCATTTCTATGCAACTTTTGGACCAATGAACCTCAAATATAAGGAATATTCATTAATTGTTTTTTTTTTTTATGTTATGTAGTTACGGCCCACCTGGTGGTAAGTGGTAACCTCGGTCCATAACAACCGATGCGACTTCGGTCCTCCCCTACTAGGTACGACAATACCCAAGTCGCATCGTATGCGCCCGTAACTATGAGACGTGTAGGTGGAATGTCTCATGTGCCTGTAATTTCACCACACCTTTCAAACCGGAACACAGTAACGCGAACGCGTTACTGCTTGGCGGCAGAAATGGGCATGGTGGCAGTACAAAAAAAAAAAAAAAAAAACTTCCCCGGACGAACTTGGCGAGTTCTACTGCTCTTGCACTTCTACTGCTCTGATTTTAACGGCTATTGATTTAAAAAGTATCAAAGTCAAAACTTTTATTTCCACAGAATTCATAAAATGGCTTGGAAACGTCAATATTATTCAAAACATAAGGTCACGCGTACTTATCGATAAGTTTGATGCCTGTTCAAACCCTATCCGATCCTCCATGGGGAAGACTGAAGTCTCATTCTAAGTTATTACAATACTGAATCGAAAAAAAGTCGCGTAAAATGTTTCCCCCGACCTCGAGGTCACACTTTTACGAGAAATTCGTCTATGTCACTTTCCCGGGAGGTTTTCTTTGAGAATATTAAAACATTCCCGCAAACGGTACGCTGTTATGACGTTTGAATAACTTCATACATTTTAGCTTTTCATTTGTAATTTTTTAATCCAATTTTTTCATTGCGAAGTACAATTTCAACTCCCACAAGCAAAACTTTACTAAATCAAAAACTATTATTAAGCTATTGCATAGCTTCTATCGCGGGCCTTGTGCGTGGAGACCGAATCCAGAAATTCCGTAACGAAAAAACCTAACACCCCCCACTCCGACCGGCACAGCGGTGATACTTTTTAGTTTTTCCATCTATCGATAAATACCAGAACTTTTAATGACTTTTTGAAATATCACGCGCAATAGCTTTACCGCGGCAGTCTCCGAGTGCCACACGTCTTTTTATAATTCTTCTTCAAGCGAACTGTACGTATACTGAGCTCAAATTCAAAATTTCCAAATTTAATAATATCATCAAAAGTAGCTTACTCTTATTTACATTAATTTGTCAACAGTTCGATACGCATCGGCCAAGAACATCGTTATTCCGAGGGGCATTTGATGCGTAGAGCGGTAAATAGATCTGTCGACGCGCGATCAATCACACGGGCAGGGGTCGACACAGATGTACGATCATCTAAGCTCAATGTTTACAAGCAGAACGCAGAAGACGCGGTATCGGCTAGAACACATCGATAGACCGCGGTATCCAGTAGTTAATTATAGCCGGTTCAATACTGATAGCAAAGTTAGGCTTGTGTCTATAGGAGGCACAGCAAATAAGCATAGTACGGAATAATCATTAGATTTCTTTAGTCAGACGATTATAGCCCATGGGGTCAGTAAAAACTTATAATTTAGGGATGTTAGTACTTAATAATTAGACAAGATTTAGTCCTTTGAGTCAGCTTATACAGAGGACACAATCAATTATATTAGCTATAGTATACAAGACACTGTTTCTGGTCCAGATGATAATGATACCAGAAAAAACAAAAGACTTTTTCGTTGTCAACGGAAAAAAAAACAACATCCCATCTTCGTTCCCTAAACTTCAGGCAGTAGGAAATTACTTCAAGGATACACCGGTTTATGCAGTTTGAGTCACGATCTTAAAAGCATATCATATCTCTGGATCATCTTTAAAAATAAACCAATTGTTGTACTAAATCGATGGTGACCTCCACAATGATCTAACATCGGCCATTATACGAGCGACGATCTCCGCCCACGCCCACGCGACGCGACGGCCCGCACCCAAACGATCGCCGATCGCCACAATAAAGCATACAGTTCTAAATTTAAAAATTCGAATGAATGAACTTTGCGTGCGCGTGCACTTATAAATACACACGTCAGGCATAATGCCAAATGATATGTTTTTTTTTATGAAAGACTACTGTATACGTTATTTATTTACGTTTCATACATATATACATATTTCAGACATATTTGGAATATAAACCAGCATGGGGGCTATTAAACGATGCACGGCAGACAGATCCCAAGTAATTATTAGATGGCGGTAATTAGGGGATATTGATCGAAACGCGCCTACCAGTGCACTTAACCATTCTAGATATGAATAAAGAACTCATCAGCCATAACAAATGATGAAGTATTACAAGCTATTTTATGTAATTTCAAGTTTTGTCAAACCTTTGGTCACATTCTTAATCGTAACTCACCAAAATAAAATTAATCCGAGGAAGTAGCATCAGCTAACATACCTGAAACAAAAATGACTAAGTATTAAACTGGGCCCGACAGTCACAACTTTATAATCTGCCCGCTGCTAACCCTAAACTATGTAAACTATGTCACTCAAGGAATACAACTAAGAAAATACCATTCTGTTAATTTAAAAAAATGTGAGCTGTCACGGGACGCCTGGCAGATGTGAAACATCGACATTATTTTGTAAAAGTAATATGCAACGCATGCCGTTGCGACGCGTCGCCACGCTAGAGATCGGTTTTACGTGCGGCTATAGATATTTCACATCAATAATTTGCTCTGGCTCTGTAGTTTCAAAGACAGAAAATAAAAGTTAATTTTATTTAGGGTTTAAATAAAATGTTTAATAACTGCAAACTACGAACAAACCAGGAAAATAATACATATTTTTTTAAAACAGCTTTAAAACAAAAAACTAATGATTTATCATTGTTATATGAGTAATTTGTTTTCACTCCCGAGTCACTGCTTCGGATGAATCGCACATAATAAAATCAGCACACCGGTCCCCTTAAGTCCCGGAACACCGGCTGACACAATTAACACCCCATTACGAATTCCCGGAATCCGTTCCACTGTAGTGGCAACACCGAGGTGTTCGCGGTAACGGATGAGACGGGCCCGTTACTGAGAGTGCATCTATTCGAGCCTGTTGCTTGCAACACAGACAAACATCCCAGTATAAGGATCCATAGACAATTTAAGACTCGATTACATATAAGTATTTGCTGGAGAATGGAGAAAATGCTCGATGATGATTAGAAGTTATATCGTCGTTAAACTTCGTAAAATCGTTAAACTTTGGAAAGTTTATGTATTTTGTTCTTAGAGGGCAGTATAATTCAACTTTAAATTTTTGTTTTTTAATATCATAATTTAAATAAATGATATTAAAAAAAAATGTGAGCCGTCACGGGACGCCTGGCAGATGTGAAACATCGACATTATTTTGTAAAAGTAATATGCAACGCATGCCGTGGCGCCGCGTCGCCACGCCAGAAATCGGTTTTACGTGCGGCTATAGATGTTTTACATCAAAAATTTTAAAGGTGAAGCATTTTTATGTTGTTTATTTTCATTACTTAGTAGTACTTAGTTTAGTAATGAAAATAAACAACGTAAAAATGCTTCATGCACCTACTTAAGTGAATAATTAAGACCTGTTATCAATTATGTAATGAATTAATATTACATGATAATAATCAATAAATATATATGTATATAATTATTCTACCAAAAGGTTGCATGGAAGACTTCACTTTTAGTGATAATGCCGCCCATTGTACGTTAATGTACAATATATTTTCCTTGTAAAATGATTTTCTTTGGTTAACAATAAAGATTTAATCTTATCTATCAAGGAATACTACACCTTTTTATGACACCCAGTTTTCGTTCAAGTAGCACCTGCCACGATTTACAAAAGACTACAACTAGCGCCATCTGTACAAGGGTGGTGGAACTACGAAACACTTGGGGTGGCTTTAAACCACCAGCTGAGCGTAGCTAGCAATAACGAAACTTTGTTGAGATAGTTCCTTTTAGCTCCGCACGGGGGCGCTGATCAGACTCGGCAATGGAAAGAAATTCACTTTCGTCACAATACGTTCAATGGTATTATTATAACTACCGAACTTACAAGGGTAATGTAAAGCTACTGTGTAAAGCAAAGTATGGAGATAAAGTCAGACAACAGCGCTGACACAAGAGTGTCCACAAGTGTGATCCAACATTAGGCTTAGGAACAGGTGCAAATATTATATATATTATAAATATTATATAAGGCAAAAATACTAACGTTGACATTTATAATTGTATGAAGTAACTCACTCACCCATTCATACTTATTAAGAACTTAAGCGCAAGCTATCGATGCTGCATTCATGGACTTTAGAACCTTTTCCTCACCGAAATTCTCCGCAAAACCTTGTATACACTTTTATATCAATTATGTATGAATTAACATATTAATGATAGTATCTAAATAATAAGTAAATAATAATAAATATTGGTGGACATTGCACACAGCGCCAACTAGCCCCAAACTAAGCATAGCTTGTATTGTGGGAACCAGACAGCTGATAGAATACTTATATAAACTTATGCAACAAATTTGTAAAATACACATTAACATAGAATAAACATCTATGCTTTTCACACAAATGTCTGTCCTTAGTGAGAATCGAGCCCACAATCTACAGGAGCTTCTTGCGCGGCCTTGGTAATTGTATGTAGAGGCAGTGCTCAAATCAACCCCAATTGTAGGGTTGATTTGAGCAATTTGAGCAACAAAAATAGACAAATAACAGTTCCAGCGACAGATTGCGGCAACTTTGAAGTTAGAAGAATTAACCCGCATAGAAGTGAAAAGTTGGAACTATATATTTCGGCTAAGGTTTCGAAATAGTTTATTTTACTATTTAATTCCCACATGACTCTTACATTTAAATAACTTTTCTTATGTCAGATTACTTGTTTAAACAAGTGTCTATCAAGTGAACAATAACATAATACTAATAATATAACTATACTATAATAATATTGTCGTAATACTAGGATATATAAAAAAATTGAATCTGTTATTGGCTGTAAGAGTAATTTTAAGTAAGTAATTTTAAGTAAGTCAAAAACTTTATTTCCATAGAATTCATAAAGAAATTGCTTGGAAACGTCAATATTCAAAACATAAGGTCACGCGTACTTATCGATAAGTTTGATGCCTGTTCAAACCCTATCCGACCCTCCATGGGGAAGAGCTGTAGATTCTGTTGAAAAATAAAATAAAATAAATAAATAAAATATATACGCTGCAGTAAGGACGGAGGACTACGGATACATGCGAGTGTGCCCCACTGGCCTGGTATGTGTCAGGATTTCATAAGCTTGTCGGATGAAAGGAAACGTTCTTGGTGGAATTCCTGAGCTTAATTAGTTTCCCGTTTAGCAACGAAACTCCATACGAACATGTACAAGTGTTTGCTTCAAACAATGTTAAGATTTATTTATTTTAGCGTGAATTATGGCAAATTTTAAGACATTCTACTTGTTAATCTAATGTTTGTGGGAGAATCACAAAAAAAATTATATAAAAAATAATAATTAATATATGTGTACTGTATTTAAAATCAGAATATTTTTTAGAGATACTTCATTATTCAACAATTATAAGTTTCACTAAAGACCAACTTTGCAATACGGTTTAGTGTTAAGAAATCACAGCTTATCATATGTATAATATAAGTACATATTCATATAAATATTGAATATATAAATAACATGAAGGATAAACCTTGTATTGTCTGGGATCGTTTCACGTTCATACAACTCGCAATGAATTGACCCATTGTGGCTCCCCTTACCCCTTTGTGGAAATAGCGTGATTGTAAAATGGTATGTCAATGTCTGAACAGAGAAAAGGTCAGAGACAGATCGGCCTCCAGTATCGTGAGCAATTTGTCGTTTTCAATCGTAATGTCTGGCTCACTGAACTGATTACAAAACCTTAGAAGTTTAGCTAGCTTGTATAACGTAAAGGTATGGTGCGTTAGTTAAGTCCGCTTTAGACAGATATGGTTTTTACCACTGTATTGGGATATTTCGTAAGATTCTAATACTGAAAGGAATACTGTAGGCTTACCATTTCTGCATTGCTGTTTCAATTAATGGCGGTGAAATTATGATACGTTCCATTTTCAAGTCTTCAAGTGAGTTTAATTACTTTATAACGGACAGGGCTTAATATCAGGTGGGCCATGAGCTAGTTCCCTCACTCATTTATATAAAAACAGCGTAATTTCAGTGGTGATATGTCCCTTTGATTCCAGCAAAAGGGATTACTCAAACACATACTTTTTGTCCTATTAGACTCGTAACGGGATAAAAGGGAAAGTACAAAACAAAGTCAATTATAAGGGAAATCGTGCTACGTGATTTTTTGAATTTGATTGTTTTTTTGTCTGTGGGTAAGTTTATATATATGTACCTACTTGCATCCTTTCTGTTTTATCTTTTTTGTTTATGTATTTTGTTTGCTCTCATTAGTGTGTATTTGTGAATGGCCAAATAAATATTTTTATTTCTTTGTTGTTTCTTTCTTAATTTCAGTAGGGATGGATGGGTACCGTGTCAGTACATCCCCTGACGAACTCTACATATACTGTTAGTAACGCGAATGCGTTACTGCTTGGCGGCAGAAAAGGGCATGGTGGCAGTACTTCCCCGGACGAACTTGGCGAGAGTTCTACTGCTCTTAAAACTTACTTCTATTATACAAAGTTTGCTAAAAAAGACTACTTTCTTGCTGCGGTATTGTTCAGTAGTTAGTGATTTATTTATGATGATCTGACGTGTTTGTGAGCAAGCAAGTTTTCAAGTTATAAGGTCACCGCTACAAATATACGCCTACCAATTCTACCATTCAGGCAGTCACTACTGCACTCAGTTTTAGGTAAGAAGAATTCTTAACAGAGTGCACAATAAACAAATAATTATCAATACCGTTATACCGTTACGCCGCAGGCGAAGGCGAAGTGACAATTTACTAAAGGGTTGCAGAATCTGGCAAACACCCAATAAAATAACTTGGTCGGGCGGCGTTACAGCGACCAAAAAGAAAATCGAATACATAACCTTCGCGTGGGACTGCAGATATCATTGAATGGGTAAGATATCGGGCCGGTGCAGTATTATCTGGTTGCAGTTTTGCACGTATTAGGTTCACCGTTAATGAAACGTGATAATTCAAACCAGTTGTTTGTGCTAATATCAATAATAGACCATAATCGTAATCAGGTGTGGGCCAGGTGCCCGGTGATGTCAATTATCTCCCTGCCTTTACGCTATCTTAATGATAACTAGCTTTGGCTTTTTATAACGATTCCAGATAATAGAACACGGGCATAATGGAGTTTCAGACACAATAGTTAGAGTAGGCAACGTAAACTTACGTCATGGACTAGATAGATTTTTCTGATTACTAGATCTTCCTTCTTTTAGTTTTAGTTGAATTCTGAACAGTCAGTCTGTGTTACAGAGGGTTTATGAATAACCTAGGAGTTTTAGGGTACCTTAAAAATTACCATATATTTTAATCGTATCCTCACTGCGAAACGCAACCTATGAATGAAAATGAATTTTCATCGCACTAATTAGCTCCCTTGCGTTTGATAACACAATTAATCAAGTTCCAGCCTATGCCGCAATAAAGTACAACATAATTGCAACCAGACATTATCCAGCAATTTCGCAAAAACAATTTCCCTTGTACTTCTTCTTCTTTTCGAGTCACCGGTTCTGTCGAACCAGTGTGGTGAAAGGATTGTAAGTGCGCCTCAAAGAGGCTCCTTTCCTGCCCTCGACACATGTCTTCGTATTTTTAGTTCTAGCACATGTCGGTTTCCTCACGATGTTTTCCTTCACCGTTTTGAGAACGTGGTATTGCGCACATAAATCTTTTCAATCGAAAAACTCATAGGTGCACGTCGGGATTTGAACCGGCGACCTCCGGATTGAAACTCGGAGGTCAGTACCGCTAGACCACCACGCTACCTTGTACTGAATCTATAACAGTCTTGAGTGGGATACTTATTATAAGTCTCTTCGTTGTATCTCGGGCGATGACCTGGCAGGGACAAAAGTTACATTAAACTAGAATGCACAGTGCACGCCTCCATTTTGTGGGAAGATCTATGAATACAGTATCACTTGAGTATTTTTTGTTGTATAAAAATAGCGAAAAGAATGTGTGGACGTAGTATTTTGTGACTGAGCATAATTCGAAAATGACTTTCATAGAAAAGAAACACAAATTTAGTAGTTAGTTCATACTGAAAAATTCTGGATTCTGAAAACGTAAAACACTTACATTAAAGTCAAAGTCAAAACTTTTATATCCATAGAATTCATAAAGAAATGGCTTGGAAACGTCAATAATATTCGAAACATAAGGTCACGCGTACTTATTGATAAGTTTGATGCCTGTTCAAACCATATCCGACCGTGCATGGGGAAGAACAGACAAGAAACCCCTAATGGAGGGATTCCTTTTTTTTCGCGAGCACGATTTTTGTAACAATTGAGTACTTAGGTCTATGTTACATTTATGACTACATAATATACTAAAATAAGATATTACAGGATGTTTTGTGTGTCGTTGAGCTTATTACGTTTATATTATAAAGATATTCAAAGTGTTCTTCCTGACAATTATTATTGCAAGCATTGCAACTCAAGTGGCCATTTCCACAAAATAAAACCCACTGAGAGGACTATTCATAAACATGTAATTATCTCTCTGATTCGTTTATTTATTCGACCACCACGATCGTAACGGAAAATTATTTTAGGTAGGTCATCATCATCTTCGAGTTACCGGTTCTGTCGAACCAGTGTGGTGAAAGGATTGTAAGTGCGCCTCAAAGAGGCTCCTTTCCTGCACTCGACACATGTCTTCGAATTTTTAGTTCTAGGACATGTCGGTTTCCTCACGATGTTTTCCTGCACCGTTTTGGGAACGTGGTATTGCGCACATAAATCTTTCAATCGAAAAATTCATAGGTGCACGTCGGTATTTGAACCGGCGACCTCCGGATTGAAACTCGGGGGGTCAGTACCGCTAGACCACCACGCTCTCGAATTTCAGGTAACTAAGCACAACACGGCTCTGAACCGGTCAACATTACGTTATTAATATTGAAATTTTATGGATCAAAGTGCCGGCAGTTACGAATGTGTACAATGGACAGTCAAATTCAATCAATATTGTAAGAATAAACGGGCCTCACAGCTCAGTTGGTAGTAACCGTTGGTATGAAACAGTCGCCTAACTCCTTTCCGGCTAAGATGATGTTAGATGGAAAAATGGTTTCAAGTGGATCTGATATCTCTAATGTATTTGCGAATTTTTTCGCCTCCATATACAGTACTAATAATAAAAATAACGCTACTGAATCTACGGTAGAAACCATAAAAAAAACAGTTTTTACATGTTCTCTATGTTCAATTACTTTTACTAGATATGAAGTTTATAAAAAGTTAAAAAGACTTAATTTACGCAAGGGAGCTGGACCTGACAATTTGCCGTCAATTTTCATAGTTAGGTGTGCTGAGCCAATGTCATTGCCTATTTGCATAATCTACAACAAATCATTGGAAACTGGAGTGTTTCCTGAAAAATGGAAACACGCCAGAATCGTACCTGTCTATAAAAAAGGTGCACGCGATGATGTTTCTAATTATCGTCCTATATCTATTTTATGCACTTTATCAAAAACATTTGAATCCCTTGTGCATCCAGTTTTCCTTCGCCATATACAGCAGAACATATCTGACAGTCAACACGGTTTTTTGCGCTACAGATCTACAGCTACTAATTTGTCATGTTTTGTAAACTATCTCACAAACTCGTTAGACTCCCGTATTCAGATTGATACCATATACACGGACTTCTCGAAGGCCTTTGATAGAGTTGATCACAAAATACTTGAAAAAAAGCTGTCGTCCTTTGGTGTTGGAGGGCCGTTATTATTATGGATAACATCTTACCTTGATAACAGGCTGTCTAACGTGGTGGTAAAAGGCTATATTTCTCGCCCCTACCTGGCATCTTCCGGTGTTCCGCAGGGTTCTATTTTGGGACCCCTGTTGTTCAATGTATTTCTCAACGACATTACGAATTGTTTCCTAAATTCTAAATGTTTTATTTTTGCTGACGATTTGAAGATCGCGAAACAAATAAACACTGTTTGCGATGCTGTGGCACTTCAAGACGATGTCAACAGATTGTCCTGTTGGTGCATGCGGAACGGGATGTTTCTAAATGTTGAGAAATGTTCCTTTATAAAATTCACACGGAACCATACATCTCGAAACACAATTTATAAAATAAACGATATCGATTTAAAAGAAAATAAAACTATTCGTGATCTAGGCATCACTATTGATTCTAAACTGCAGTTTGTTCAACATATAGATGAATTATGTAAATCTGCTCGGAGCATGCTGGGTTTTGTATTCAGAAATGCTAAAGTTTTCAAAAGGCCAAGCACTAGGAAGCTTCTGTTTACGACTTTAGTGAGAAGCAAGCTTGAATATTGCTCAGTTGTGTGGAATCCTAACTACCAGTCACATAAAGATCGCATTGAAAGCATCCAGAGACGATTCACTCATTTTTATTCGTATGGGCCCAAGAAACGAGTACCATATTATGATCGCCTTGTGACTTTCGGACTTATGAGTTTGTCAAATAGACGAAAAATGCAGGATTTGATGTTCTTATACAAACTTTTTAATAATCTTATTTATAATCCTGAACTTCTGTGTAATATGAAATTTCGAATCCCCGCACGCTTGCCACGCTACCAGGTTCCATTGCTCACACATAAAATCTTTAAGACAAACTTGGGTCATTTCTCTGTCGTGCCGAGACTGTGCAGATTACTAAACGAGTTGTTAAGCAAAGATAACACAATAGATATATTTCATAATACGCTTACTAAATTTAAAAATAAAATTTTTAGAGTGTTTAACACACCATCTTCTTCAAATGTATCAAATGTATAACTTATTTCTATTTAGTATATTTTATTTTCTTCATTGTATATTCGTTTATTAAGTAAAATCATTTCCTTGATGTTTCTGTTATAAAATTCTTGAAAATTATGTTATATAGTAACTATTCTTGGTTTGTATCACGTAAAACAATAATTTTCTTAACATATTATTATTATCGTATTGTTTATGTACTCAAAAATTTATGCATGCTGTGTTCATCTTTAATTAAAATTACATGTAATCTGTTAATAATATCTAGCACTTAAGAACATAATCATGTAAATTTTGTTGATGAATCTAATAAATAAATAAATAAATAAATAAACCCTGCCTTCTGCGCTGTAGGCCGTGGGTTCGATTCCCACCAAAGACAAACATTTGTGTGACGAACATAGATGTTTGTTCTGTGTCTGGGTGTTGATATGTATTACATGCATGTATTTACAAATAAAAATATATATTCATGCTGAAACTAGATTTAAAATTAATTTTATTATAGGTTTAGGTTGTTTGTTTCTATACCTATCGCAATGTCTGGATTAACAACTGTTTCTTTCAATTAAATTAAATTAATATGGATGATTAAAGAAGATCTCAAAGGCACAAAGGGTTGCCGTTTTCAAATCTACTTCAACATACCACCATATATTATCTAACACACTCAACCCCATGTCTTAAGAGGGCATTTAGCCCGTGAATTTAAATTTAGGCAAGCGTACGTCGAGTCATGAGAGCTAATGAACTTTGAGGGACGCACAGACTCTATGAAGAGCTCGAGAGCAGTTTAAATAACACACAAGACATTAATTTAACATTGGGTACGAACAGCTATATCACTAATTTTATTTTTATATTAAGTTGCATAAATAATAATTAAAAAAGACGTGTGGCACTCGGAGACTGCCGCGGTAAAGCTATTGCGCGTGATATTTCAAAAAGTCATTAAAAGTTCTGGTATTTATCGATAGATGGAAAAACTAAAAAGTATCACCGCTGTGCCGGTCGGAGTGGGGGGTGTTAGGTTTTTTTCGTTACGGAATTTCTGGATTCGGTCTCCACGCTCAAGGCCCGCAATAGAAGCTATGCAATAGCTTAATAAATTTCCGTTACATCGCCCGCGTTCTAATTTGTACAGGTATTCAATTATATCTGATCTGGAAAAAAATCTTCTCTACAAAATCATCGGTTTCGCCGTTTTGATCATCATAAGTATTTAGGTACCAAGAAAAAACGGAGAAATTACTAGTACATAGTATTACCAATAGCATTACTCATCAGTGCACGAAAGGAGCCTCTTTGAGGCGCACTTTAATCCTTTCACCACACAGGTTCGATAGCGCCAGAGACACGATTAGTAGTACGTAATTATTACCTTCTAAAACTCTTATCAATAGTGAGTTTGATCTTCATTTTATTTAGCAGTCATTTCAATGAAATATCAAGATTACAATGAAGAAATATTTCTCTTCATTACTTTATTATAAGCACGCATTTAGCCAAATACAAACAAGATAAATCTGAGAAAATTTTAATAGAATTAAATCTCCACAGTGTATAAAAACCCATGACACAATTCCCACATATCTGTAGATCCGACATAGCGGTTTGCCTTGACAAGGTCGGCGCGGGCGCAGGCGCGGGCGCAGGCGCGGGCGCAGGCGCGGGCGCAGGTCGGCGCGGGCGCAGGTGTGACAATTCATTCACAAGTCGCGGTAGGATCGCGTCACGAACAGTTTCACTTTTCAAACGTAAGGTGGCCGTTGGGTCTCGACGACCGGCCTGAATAGTCAGACCACGTTAAGCCGAATCAATAGATCGTCCGACGAGTAAAGATTAGGAGCCATATTTTTAGTTAGCGTGATGAAAACTTATGATCTAATATTGCTAAATTAGTAGTTTATAACTAGTTTCACAGTGTTTAAAAAATGTTCCCGCTTATTAATAAAAAATATACCACTAAATGTTATTAAAGTTCATCCTTTACCCCATGTTAACATTTCAGCCAACATGCAAAAGTCCAAAAACAGTGATATTCGAATTACAGAATTTGGTATTCTTCGTGTTGTGGTAAATACGGAAAGCTACGACTACATACTGTCACTGGTTCTCGTCAACCAGAGCGGTAAAAAGAGTAAAGTGCAAAAAAAAAATGAATTACCTTGACATTTTATCTTAGGTATATGACTAATGAACATTCTTTTGACTGGCCTCATAGCTCAGTTGGTTAGTAACCCTACCTTCTGCGCTGTAGGTCGTGTGTTCGATCCCCACTCAGGACAAACATTTATGTGACATTTGTAACATTGATGTTTGTTCTGTGTCTGGGTTTTAATATGTATTATATGTATGTATTTACAAAAGAAAAGTATATAAGTATTATATTAGTTGTCTGGTTCCCATGATACAAGCTATGTTTAGCTTACTTTGGGGCTAGATGGCGCTGTGTGAAATGTCCACCATTATTATTATTATTATTATTATTATTATTATATCTGGATACATACATACATACAGATCAAAGACTCCATGCGTATACGTGACAAGTGACGAGCTCATAGGAGCCAGTGGTTTCCGACATCCAGGAAAACTTAAATAAATTAGCAGAAGCAGACAGAACAGAAAATCCAATAGATTACGTTGATGTGATGAGTTTATTATGTCAAGACGTTAAAAGATATATAGATAATGAAATTCACTCAATACCTGATAATGATACAAGTTTTCCAAGTAATTTGAATCTGAGTGATAGAATAATAATATATAATAATATAATAATAATAATAATAATAATAATAATAAATTTATTCAAATAAAACAAGGTAAATATAAACAAATCATAAAACTTATTTAGACATAGGTATATATAACACGGGAGCCTGAACTAGGTAATCCTGTGTTTCAGGCGAGAAGAGCTAACATTTAATGTAAAATAATCACTACTTTGTTATTATTATAGGTACCTACTTATAGCTACAAGTTATACATAACGTGTAAACAATTTGGAATTGAACGTAAAAGTAAACATTTCAAAAACTAACTAGACCGAATAACAAAGTCCGTAGTTGCAAATTTTTTTATAACTTAATTGACTTAATTAAATGTATAGAAACTAAAAAGATTTATTTTAACACACAATATATTGCTTCTAAAGATATTCGAATGTTAATGAACCAAATTAAATAGAAGCTAAATATCTCCCATCGGAATGGGACTGATGGAAATTTAATGGGCGACGTTTCAGTGAAATTGCAGATTCCAATATCACCAATGATTCCACCGTCAGGGTACTTACCGAAATTAAAAGTAATATTGTAATATTGGACTCATGTATTATTGGATAGGTATTCTACCCATATCAACCAACATCAATACGATTAAGATCTTCCGCTACTTTAGTATGGGAAACCTTGCTTTTGGGACGTTGATTTGGTGTGGGTTCAAAAATAAGTGACTAATATTTCATTGACGTTATAACTGTGTTCCGGTTTGAAAGGCGTGGTTGCCGGTGAAATTACAGGCACACGAGACATTCCACCTACACGTCTCATAGTTACTGGCGCATACGATGCGACTTGGGTTTTGACGTACCTAGTAGGGTAGGACCCAAGTCGCATCAGTTGTTATGGGCCGAGGTTACCACTTACCACCAGGTGGGCCGTCGGCTCGTTCCGCAACACCAGACCATAAAAAAAAACTCGGTAGATGAAGATAAAAAGGCTCGCGTGACCGTAATTCCACCGGCACCCATTCATAATCTTTATCAAAATTGAGGAGGAAACAATTAGATACTATCTTTATTTTATCTTATCTAAATCAGTGTGCAACATGCATCTTATAACGAACAGCAGTCACTCACACACACCCAAATTCCAATTAACGGTGAAGAAGCATAAATCCACTTCCCCCCGTAAATCACGCACCTTCAAGACCTCACAGACCAAATAATGTAGTCATACGCCATTGACATACCGACATGAACGCGCAAAATTATAACGGCGCGCACCCACAGACGGAATGCGAATATGCGTTTACGTCACAGCCGCGTAGAGTACTGGGTATGTGGGCGAGATCACGATACGATTGTGCCGTAGGACTGTGTGACATCACGGCTTGGGGAAGTTTTTGCCCCGTTCTGGGATCCAACCCAGAATCCTGCACTTTGCAAGCCACTTACAAACCTTTCAGCCACATCTGACAGAAACTCCTGATTATAATAATAATTTATTTATTTCTAGGTACTTAGTATTAATTATATTTGCCCATATAAATAGATACCTTAGTGACTAACATACATTCAAGACTACAGCAAAACGAAAGGAATTTTACTTCTTGGCCGCTTCCCCAGAGCGTCGGTGAACGATCCCAGCAGGCCAAAATCCTGGATCAAGGATCACATCTTTAATTATAACTGAGTCGTGTTTATTTAGAATGGGCTCTGATGTGTTTTAACCATCACACCTGCGGATTCTATTTAAATAGTGCTGTATAAACATTTATGTCTGTAGAGCTAAATCTCTTGAGTTACTAATGTAGCTTTGGCCGCCTTACACTAATTGGAGTTTTCGTAATGATTTTATTTAGCTTCATGTCTGACTAATTAACCAGTTTTTTATCCGCTTAGGGCATACCTCATAAAAATACTGATATATAAGTAACTATAGCATAAAATTACTAATATTATAAATATGAAAGTATATTTGCTGGATTTTTTTACACAGCAAATAAGCAACCTAATCAATTTTCTTGTTATTTATGATATTATGAGCCGGAAATAACAGACTACTTAAAACTTGTCCCGGATAAATGACCCGTTCCTGTGGGATGGATCTATAGAGAACCATTCGAGCGAAGGCGAATGTAATAACTAGTTTATAATAATAAACATCTATCCTATGAAGTGACAGCCCTTATCCGATCATTACGTAATGAAGTCAGCACTGATTGTGATCTGGGGTAATTTAATTCAAAATAGAACTTAAGACACCGCTCCGGTCCGAATATTTAAAAGAGAGTTAATGATAAGATTTCCCGAGCTCAAATAATTTAACTGGAGCCCGGGTGAGATTACAATTAACAGCAACACTGAGAATAGTGACTTATCTTCGGGAGTTTTTAAAGTTGATCACCAAGGCATTTCTTTAATAATACGAAATTCATTTCGCCGGGCCAATTTTACATAGATATAGATTTCCATAGAATTCATAAAGAAATGGCTTGGAGACGTCAATAATAAACAAAACATAAGGTTAAGAGCAGGGCGGTTCTTGGCACGCCTTAACTCATACTATAGTTATAACCATAGTGATATTTTAATGTGAATAAGTTACGGAACAAGCAAGATGGCCCACCTTATGCTCAGCTGTGTATTCCCATTCCTAAGTAGAGAAGGACCTAAATCTTATTCCTGTTTTATATGCAGAAGATAAATCAAAAAGAACGCAACCTTTTATAGGTATCTTCTGCATATAACGACCCACCGCTCTGGCCAGCTACACTTCGCGCACTTTTTTTTGAGCTCAGTTGGTTAGTAACCCTACCTTCTGCGCTGTAGGTCGTGGGTTCGATCCCCACTCAGAACAAACATTTAGGTGAAATTTGTAACATTGATGTTTTTTCTGTGTCTGGGTGTTAATATATATTATATGTATGTATTTACAAAAGAAAAGTATACATGTATTATATCAGTTGTCTGGTTCCCATGATACAAGCTATGCTTAGCTTACTTTGGGGCTAGATGGCGCTGTGTGAAATGTCCACCAATATTATTATTATTACTTTAATTGATCTGATTCAAGAACCCACAATCTATTACTTCACATAATTGATGAAATGGCTCCAATACCGTGGTAATTGAAATGGAATCGAAATATGAGAACTGAAAACCGACACTACAGCGTCCATGCTCGGATGGAGTGGATATCGACCAGTCTAATTTTACGTAGTTTGCCTTGCTGACGCAGGCGACTTTACCCGTTATTCTATTTTACACCAGTAATACGCTTCTGTGAATTGGCATTCCATTAAGGCATTGCTACAAAATCTTTCAGAGTTTGTGGAAAAAAATGAATGATGGAAAAGTTGCTTTCCTAAGATCAAAAGGGATGAGAAACGAATGGAATATTTTGTTAAAAGTAAAATGATACTAAAGGTGTCCACCATTCGGATCTATGAACGTTTCATGGAGTAGAGATAATAATAATAATAATAATATTAATAATGGTGGACATTGTCACACAGCGCCATCTAGCCCCAAAGGAAGCTAAGCATAGCTTGTATCATGGGAACCAGACAACTTATATAATACTTATATACTTTTCTTTTGTAAATACATACATATAATACATATTAACACCCAGACACAGAACAAACATCAATGTTACAAATGTCACATAAAATGTTTGTTCTGAGTGGGGATCGAACCCACGACCTACAGCACAGAAGGTAGGGTTACTAACCAACTGAGCTATAAGGCCAGTCAATGAGATGGTAACTGGTAACTGGTCAAAAGAGATGGTAACTTAGTTGGTAGATAGTAATTCAGTTTTAACTCAAATGATGGACAGATGCAAACCTCTTTTTAAGGACTTTCATATTTTACCTTTGTGTAGGTACCACATGTGGATAATGGATTCTGATTAAACAGTAAACCCCACAATAATGTAAAAATAAATCCGATGTAGTTGCAAGGAATATACAGCAGAGAAATATATTCCAACTGTATTTGCCAAAGCTAAAGCTAGACGTGTAATAAGTGTATAATAGATTGCTAGATATATTTAAGAAATTACCATATTTGAACTTGCAATTGATTGAGATGCAATAATGTATGATACTAAAATGATACACATAGTATGACATTATGTAAATTTGAAATAACATTTGCACATTTGAATATAAAAGGTATAGTATAAAAATTATTGTTAAAAAAAAAAAGACACCTGTTACTATATTGAAATAAATAAAATTTCTGGTTTTCTGAATTCAACACGCGAGCTAACCAAGTCTACGGTGGATAATAAGGCATTAAGTATAGCTTTTTAGTATAAGTCTTAACTTATACTACATGTTGATGGATGTACATGAATCTTCTACAAAACACCAGCAACATACACCGTTGGGGGGAGGGGGCAGTGTTGAGTGTCCTCTTAAATATTAAAGCGGACTCGGTTTTGCCTAAACTGCCCTTTTCCCTTAAAACGAGCCCTGGGAAAACGCAACACACAGAAGAATTAACGAACGGAATGTGTTACATAGAAACTAATAATTTACAACAACATAAAAAGACATAGCGATTGATAAATAAATAATAATAAATAAATAATGGTGGACATTGTCACACAGCGCAATCTAGCCCCAAAGTAAGCTAAGCATAGCTTGTATCATGGGAACCAGACAACTGATATAATACTTATATACTTTTCTTTTGTAAATACATACATATAATACATATTAACACCCAGACATAGAACAAACATCAATGTTACAAATGTCACATAAATGTTTGTCCTGAGTGGGGATCGAACCTAACCTAAGCTACTTGGTTTTTTTTTTATTTGATATTTTTTTCCGAATGTCCAATAGTTCTAATAAGACCCATTTCAAGGTTATCCATTCATTACCGGACATCCTGTATATGTACAAGATTTGATGGAAAAAATACTTTACGAATTGTTAGTTCCATTTCCCAACTCTGGTAGAAAGTCGTATCTCGCTTTTCTATAATAAATACTATCTGAAGCTACAACAAATTCAAATATATATTATAACCTGAAGAGTAGAACAGTCACCGCGATTCCTTAGAAGCCACGCGTCGAGGAGACAAAGCGCTAATTACCGACTCGGCTTTTGTAAAGCGACTGATTGATGGCGCCGAACCCTCTATCAATTACAATCAATGATGTGAACTGGGCGGACGCACCACATCTAGATATAGGTCTCAACCCGGACGCTAATTGATTAGTCACGTTGTGGGATTAAGATAGATTCTTTGTCTGGCCTCATAGCTCAGTTGGAGTAACCCTGGACGCGAGTTCCATTCCCACCCAGGACAAACATTTGTGTGACGAACATAGGTGTTTGTTCTGTGGCTGGGTGATTTGTATGTATTTACAAAAAAGCATTTAAGTATAGTTCAGTTGTCTGTTTCCCATGATACATGCTAGGCTTAGCTTACTGTGGGGCTAGATGGCGCTGTGTGAAATGTCCACCAATATTTATTTGTTTATTTTATTGTTGAGTGCCTCTGACGAAATCTGCTTTGTCAAGTCTTTTGAATATGATCCTGTGTTCCAAGGAAGTGATCTGGTATGCTATTGTGTTTGGGTATTGAGCAAGTAAAAATTAATTTCCAAGACCGCTTTTACAGAGAAACCGTCCAAGACAAGCTGAATTGTTGTTTTTCTTCCTGAGGAACCATAAGAAAGCTTATAAACTTGTGTAACCATTTAAAAGTTTGCCCCCGCTCACATTTCACGAAGATCAGAAAATAACAGAGAACACATAATACATGAGAAATGAGAAACGAGAACAGACCCATACAAGTTCAAGATACAGGTAAAATGGTCGATGCTGAGATAAATTGGTCATATCCGAGTCATAAGCCTATATAGATTTAGAATTATTGAAGATAAGTCAAAACATTACTTGTACGAAAACAAACCACTACCAATGAAGCTCCTTCCTTAATGAATATGTATCGATAAATCGAATTGAAATTGAAAGGACTGGAAGCAAAAGTCCTATATCGCGTAATTTCGCCTCATGCAAACGCGAGATATTGAACCACGAATCTCGAGCAATGAATCTTGAGATCAAAATATATGTAATTCGGATAACAGATATCATCTGGCTTTAAATCGAGTGACGTATTTTTAAATTAGTTAGTTTGTAAATTATATATACTTTTAAATCTCTTTGAAACTTCAGTAATGTCATTCACATTGCAAAGTGTTCTTTTCGTACCTCCGGCATCACATAAATTACGCATTTTGACCTTATACCAATAACTACTAATAAATGAACCTATTTACAGAATGTGTATAAATACATATGGACATGTAGTCTCCCAAGAGATTTTGCAATGCATCAACAAACAGCTATTAGAGGAACAGATCAGAAAACAGAGCCATGATGCAATCACGGAGATAGAGGACCGAAGATTTTTCCGGGAAGATTTAAACTCTTATAAAATGGCCTCTTCACTCAATGAAACCATGCTTTAGACATATTTCTCGTCGGTTCTTCCCATGGAGAGTTGTACAAAACGCGTCTGTAGCGGCAGGCTACAGAATACATTAAAGCAATATAGCTGAATCGGACAAAACGGTAACCGTAGCGTGACTGACCACTCGTCATCCGCCCGCCCAAATGTTACGTTGTGTAATTAATATAAGGTGTTCCGATAAACAAGAAATTGAGACCTTGGTAACGGACTTATCACTCCATATTTACAACTAACCCTATCAGTCTTCTTCTTCGAGTCACCGGTTCTGTCGAACCAGCGTGGTGAAAGGATTGTAAGTGCGCCTCAAAGAGGCTCCTTTCGTGCACTCGACACATGTCTTCGAATTTTTAGTTCTAGGACATGTCGGTTTCCTCACGATGTTTTCCTTCACCGTTTTGAGAACGTAGAAATATTAAAGTGAAATTGTAGCACGAGATTATAATTTACCACAACAAGCAACAAAGGCAATTAATAGGCATCGCATAATGAGAGTAATCAAACACGACGAAAATGAGTTTGAGTATAAGGTCTGTGCGTTTCTAAGAAGACACATAAAGGTCCATTCATCATCAAGCACACCATATAATGCTGAAAATTGCGTCTTCTCTCCATTGGTTAAGGCGTGAAGTGGTATAAAGAGGGCTTATGCCGATGGTTTTTGATTGCCTTAACGACCTTGTCCCCTGCACTGAACGAGCTTTAATCGATACTTCATTATTGACGGAGGAGACTTCCATTAAACCTTTCCAAACTAAGGTAACGATAGTCATCTATGATCTATGATGACTGGCCTCATAGCTCAGTTGGTTAGTAACCCTACCTTCTGTGCTGTAGGTCGCGTGGGTTCGATCCCCACTCAGAACAAACATTTATGTGACATTTGTAACATTGATGTTTGTTCTGTGTCTGGGTGTTAATATTTATTATATGTATGTATTTACAAAAGAAAAGTATTATATTATATCAGTTGTTTGGTTCCCATGATACAAACTATGCTTAGCTTACTTTGGGGCTAGATGGCGCTGTGTGAAATGTCCACCATTATTTATTTATTTATTTATGGTAATAAAACTGAAGCTGAAACCGATATTTAAAGTGTAAACGATACACAATAAACGCGAAAAAATTCAATTTAGCTCGGCGTCCAAACCAAATTAGACGACGACCCATCAATTGAAGTGATTGGCATATCCACGTGAAATAATATGGATATAACGCGTGCCGGTCCAATTGCCCACATTGAATTCAATTCGAGTTTATCCAATGAACCGACGTTACACTAAATTATATAGAAAAACTAGCTGTACCCGGCATGCGTTGCAATGCCACGTTAAGCATAAAGAAATAAAGAGTATAATAATTAAAAAATAATCATATTTTTTTTATAGAAGTGATTTTTTCAAAATTGTGCAAAAAATTTCATTAAAACGAAAAAAAAACATTTAAATATAGATTTTTTGGGCCAGGAACCGTCGCGGGCATCCCCAGAACACATAATGTTTCATCACAATCTGATCAATGGTTTCGGAACGCAACGGAACAAACACACAAACATTGATATTTATTTATGTAGATTAGTCGTTGTATCAATGATCTTTATTCCGGATACCAATTGTTGGATATGACGAGGTTCGCGTTGTGCTAAATCCGCTATTGACGCATGTCAAATAAATAAATTATCTATATATATAAAAATCAATTGCTGTTCGTTAGTCTCGCTAAAACTCGAGAACGGCCGAACGGATTTAACTTATCTTGGTCTTGAAATGTTCGTGGAGGTGTAGGGAATGTTTAAAAGGTGAGAAAAATTCGAATAATTACCGGGAAAACCCTAAAAACAGCCCTTTTCTTTTTCCCATGAAATACGGATTCGTTTTGTTTGTCTTAAGATTATTTTATATAAAAGTTTAGGTCTTTTATTTATCGATTGAGGCAGTAAGAAGTCTGCCGGGTGAGCTAGTAATATATAAATAAATGTATTCTTATAACTTTGTAACTTTGACGCTACTAAAACAGGGGTTTATCAAATGATCAGACCGAAGTTAACTTCATATTTGATGGTTAAGCCGCTTAGCCCACATACATTGCGCGTACATTATTAACAAGGCATACATGTTCTGGATAATATATGGGTGAACTCAATGTTAAGTGTTTGTGGGTGAAACACTATGAGTATCCCTTTCGGAATTTATAGATGCAATTTCGAAAGGCTAATGGAAAGGATTCGAAAGGGGTTCCCGATGAAAAATTTTCATATTGACTGGCCTCATAGCTCAGTTGGTTAGATACCCTACCTTCTGCGCTGTAGGTCGTGGGTTCGATCCCCACTCAGGACAAACATTTATGTGACATTTGTAACATTGATGTTTGTTCTGTGTCTGGGTGTTAATATGTATTATATGTATGTATTTACAAAAGTATATAAGTATTATATTATGTTGTCTGGTTCCCATGATACAAGCTATGCTTAGCTTACTTTCGGGCTAGATGGCGCTGTGTGAAATGTCCACCATTATTATTATTTTTATATAATGCCAATCTGTTGACGGAATACTGAATGTTTGCTTAGCACGGGACCTTAAACATGTCGCGAAGTTGGCATGATGGCGACGGTTGCAGACAATCATTTTGTCCGCGCGATAGACAATGATTCCTCCTTGAATAACAGCTGAGAGTTGCAAACTTGGAATGGTGACAACCATTACCTAACGCAACAGAGTGAGCGAGTGTGTCACCGAGTGGGATATGTAACAGTAGCCGAGGGTACGACACGTATGAAAGGGAACGCCAGCGCCGCGTCGTCGCGCGCTGATTATCTGCTTGATGTTGGTGCTACTCACGCCCGTCGCAAATTCATGTATTTTTTTTATGTAATATAGGGTAGAACGAGCTGACGGCCCACCTGATGTTAAGTGGTAACCGCCGCCCATAGACAACAGCAAAACAACTCACGTCCTCTCCCCCAAAGTACGAGATGACTCAAGTCGCATTGCGTTACGTCTATCACTCCGAGACGGGGATGTTACGTCTCATGCGCTTGCAATTTCACCGGCACTCACTCCCTTCCACTGAAACACAGCAACACGAGTGCATCACTGCTTGGCGGCTGATTACCAGGTGTGGCGGCAGTACTTCTCCGGGCGAACTTAGCACAAGTTCTACTGCTACTAAGAGTGATATCTATTAGATTTGTATTCAATCCTATTTTTTTGTAAACACTCAGATAAACAAGCTTTAATACTAATGGATAAAGAAGCACCTTTACTGTACGCCTATGACAGATTATGTCATGACGTCGATGTAGGTTCTGAAGGAAATGAAGGGCGTGAGGTATCTTATGCCCATAATTAACGACGCCGTAGTTTAGTACGCCGCTGAGTGGGACCATATTAACGAACATGAATCATTCAGTGCCAGATAATACTTAGAAAGGCAGAAAGCTATGAGACACTTGTGAACAGAAGAAAATATGTGAAATAATGACAATCACCTTTAAGATTAAGAGCAAGAGATTAAGAGCAGTAGAACTCTCGCCAAGTTCATCCGGGGAAGTACTGCCACCATGCCCATTTCTGCCGCCAAGCAGTCATGCGTTCGCGTTACTGTGTTCCGGTTTGAAAGGTGTGGTTGCCGGTGAAATTACAGGCACATGAGACATTCCACCTACACGTCTCAGAGTTACGGGCGCACACGATGCGACTTGTCTTGTCGTGCCTAATCGGGGAGGCCCCAAGTCGCATCGGTTGTTATGGGCAGAGGTTACCACTTAACACCAGGTGGGCCGTCGGCTCGTTCCGTAACTGTATTACATAAAAAAAAACCTTAATTTCCTGAATTTGAAAATTCTTTTGGATGCAGATAACATAGCAAACGGCTTCCTGACCATTGCTGGCAAGTAAAAAGGGAAAATTACTGGGTCATACATTATGAATGGTAGGTTTCTCTGCTTGAATGAGCCGCCAAGTACAGACTCTACAGGAACTGTCATGCTCCGATTACGACTGGCCTAGCCAATAGAGAGAGAGAGACGTCAAATCTGATCGGGTTCAAATCATGGAGGATAGCTATATACGGGTTAGAAGTTGGTGCAATAAATAAAATGTACCATGAAGATGTCAATAATGACCCCATCACATTGATGACATCAATATAATAATTAATATTATGTAAGACTCATAGTATCCTATACAGGTGTCCGGTAATGAATGGGTAACCTTGAAATGGGTCTTAGTAGAACTATTGGGCATTCGGAAAAAAATATCAAATAATAAAAAAAACAAGTAGTATCAAAGATATGTATTTTTTAAATAATATCGATGTTTTTTTTTTTTTTTTTAATACTACTTGGTTTTTTTTTATTTGTTTTTTTTTCCGAATGCCCAATAGTTCTACTAAGACCCATTTCAAGGATATCCATTCATTACCGGACACCCTGTATATGTATAGAATAAATATTTGGTATTTATTTGTCGAGACATCGTTTAAGTATGTTTCTATCGACTTTGCGTATAGATAGGTGTTAACAAAGAACAGTGAAAGTTAATTAGTATTCATATCTTATGTAAAGTGTATTGTGAAACAATTACACTGTCTGACAGCTTCTGACTAGCGGCAGCGCCCGACCGCGTCTGCTCACACGCACAATACTATTCACACGGTATTCTCAATTGGACAAACAAAATGTGGGAGTGGTGATAAATGCCTTTTCTTCTCACGTCCGGTCCCTTGGTTATTTTATCCGGCAATCTAAGTAATAAATAAATAAATATTGGTGGACATTTCACACATCGCCATCTAGCCCCAAACTAAGCACAGCTTGTACTGATAGAATACATATTTACTTTTTGTAAACACATACCTATAAATACATATTAACACCCAGACACAGAACAAACATCAATGGTCGTCACATAAACGTTTGTCTTGGGTGGGAATTGAACCCGCGACCTACAGCGCAGTAGGCAGCATTACCAACTAAGCTGTGAGGCCTGTCAAATGATTAGAGTTGACCAATGGAAAGCCAGGCGACATAGTTTACCAGTATGCCAAGGAAACGTAATATAGTTAAAGTTAGTTTAACTGTTTGTACTCGCCATAACTCCGATTTCCGCATTTCCACAAGCTCGCTCGCCAGCTCGGGTTGCGCAACTCATTTGCCTGTTTAGTGCACATGTGGAAATTTAGAAATTCCCATCTGTGTCTCCGTGGAATGTGTCCTTATTGCTCACAGAACGCGTTAAAGTCGAAGCTTTATGTAAATTGTGGCACCTTTTTGTGAGGTGATGTAACCTTTTAGGTATTCGACGACAGCCGGAACACACACTAGACTATTTATTTTTATTTTTGACATAGTCTAATGGCCCATCTATCGTTTGGTAGTCACCGTTGCCCAAGTAATACTTTGGGATTCTCCCTCACGTTCCCAGCTTGGCGGCAGAAATGGGTATGATCGCAGTACTCTCCCGGACGAACTGGGTTCTGTAAGTTCTACTGCTAAAGACTGACGAGGTGAACCTCGCCATTGACCGACAATCAGGTAACGGCCAGGTCCGTAGAAAAGGTAATTACGATGATATACGATCGCGGCACTTGTCCAGCGAGGCCGGCCTTGTGGCAGTTTGCATTCCTTAACTCATCAGCGTTTTCTATGTCATTTTCTTTAGTAACTATGCTGATTCGCTTTTTGGGCGGCTAACACTGTAATGTAGCTTGTATTATGTGTATTTTTATTGCGAATATACTGGGGATGACTAACAATCTTTATGAGTAAATAATTACGTATTAAGGTAACGAGATTTTCCGTCTGATGTTTTCATCTACTCAACGACAAAGCATTGCGACGTATATTATTCATTAGTTACTTGCCTGGGCATGATACTTTCTCCACCGCACAAAGATCATCAAAATGAGTGAATTCTAATTTCCTTTTACCAAAACGCTGCGAAGACATCCGCGTAATTTGTGCATACGGATATCCTTCGGGTGATTATGAAAATATTGCCACAGAAATATCAGTTATACGACCCGGATCGAATATCCCTGCATCGCAATCAGGTGTGGACATTTCTAATCCGGCAACACGTCCGGCTTCCCACACCAGACATCCGGGTGCTATTCCCGTCTCAAATGAACCGAATCGCCGCCTCTAACCTTTTTAATGTACCCCGCTATTTTTAGGCACACACACAGTTTTAATAACCGTCTAATGTTAGTGCCGTCGGGTTAATAGTCGTAGCTAAAGTGCGAAATGTACAGTTCAATTTCTGGTGTTTGAGTTCGCCGTTAGTTAACCAGAACGGACGCAACGATATAACGCCCTGCATAATCGCAGTCCCCAGAAGTTATCAACGAACTCACTTGGGAAGATGGGGGCCACGTTGCTCGCGTCCGTAGGTGATAACCCTTTGAATCCCTACACGTGTCCCCCGGGCGGTGCGAATGGAGCAACCCAAAGTAGCAGTAGAACTTGTGCCAAGTTCGCCCGGAGAAGTACTGCCACCACACCTGGTAATCTGCCACCAGCACTCGTGTTGCTGTGTTCCGGTGGAAGGGAGTGGGTGCCGGTGAAATTGCAGGCGCATGAGACGTAACATCCCCGTCTCGGGGTGATGGACGCTACGCAATGTGACTTGAATCATCTCGTACTTTGGTGGGGAGGACTTGAGTCGTATTGCTGTTGTCTATGGGCGACGGTTACCACATAACGTCTGGTGGGCCGTCAGCTCGTTCTATCACCCACATCACATTAACAAAGTCATGTCTGTTGAACAATGACGTAAGTAGATGGTTTCGCGGGCAACAGCTAGTATCCAATATATGTTATGTATTTACATCTCACTAGCATGCAAAGCGATTTCATAGGAGCTAATAATCAGTCACATTTTGGGAATTCGCAGCCAGCCTGGAAAGTTACCGATATGCATTCACGAAGCCTTGGCCAAATCACTCGGTTATGATGCCACAAATGGTCACCCATCCATGTGATGACCGCTGAATTTCCCCTTAGTCTCCTTTGCAAATAGAACTGGTTGCTGAAACCTGACTGACATGTGCATTATATATGTTTTAAAATCTTTTAGGACCTCCTTTGACGCAATGTGAACGTAAATTTTGTATCTGTAAACTTTGACTTTGTAATAAAAATATAAATACAAATGATATTCGATCGTACGGAAATACTTTTTTAATTAGTTTGAGTTTTAAGTGAACGGGGATTTCTAATTGACGGGATTCAATTAGCGTTTGCTTTTTTATCACCCTTGATGTTTTCACTATAAATACCGTTGGCGTGTAGCGCGCTAGAGCCATTACCCAGATGGCAGGCACTCGGAGCTGAATGTCAAAACATTCAAGATTTGATGGACAGGTATTCGGGGGTTCGGAGCCCATCCGAAACTTTGACATTACTTCAATTGTAATCATCGTCTCGTTTTGAGTCTTTATGAATAAGATTAAATTGGGTTCTACGTTGTCTGAGGCTTAGGTTCGCACGACTGTCGACTGACGTAAGGGTCGCTGGATCGGGACAAATATTTACGGCATAGGTTTTTTTAACTTCTGCGTGTTGTATATAATTTGTGTGTCAAATCAGATGAATTTCTAACCATCTCCCCCAAATCGTGTGAATGGAAATTTTGTTCAAAAAGTGTTTGTTTATGCATGAATACATGAATAGAATTTGTTAAATATTATGTAATTGCTGGCATATAAGCAATTCTTAAGGCTAAATACATATTTTGATATTACATATTACTTCTTCAAGCGTGCAATAATTGTTATACATAATATAATAATAATAATGGTGGACATTTGACACAGCGCCATCTAGCCCCAAAGTAAGCTAAGCATAGCTTGTATCATGGGAACCAGACAACTAATATAATACTTATATGCTTTTCTTTTGTAAATACATACATATAATACATATTAACGCCCAGACACAGAACAAACATCAATGTTACAAATGTCACATAAATGTTTGTCCTGAGTGGGGATCGAACCCACGACCAACAGCGCAGAAGGTAGGGTTACTAACCAACTGAGCTATGAGCCAGTCATATGTAAAATAACTACTTAACACATTGACTCAGTTCATAAAAACTTTTTTTAACTACAATATTTCGACCTAAAACCTTTTTTAATTTGTTTATTATTATTTGTTAATGAGACGCATAGTAACGAAAGTGCATAAAAGTGAAATTATTGTGTTGCAGATATCAACATGTCATTTACCCACTATCTACTAAGATAATGGATGATATCAGAAGGTATGTCATTAATTCTTGAACTTGAATTACACAATAATTAATATAAGTAGCAATTACTTAACAAGCAAATTATTTCAGGAGTACTAGTATAAATCAAGTTCAACCGGAGAAGTACTGCCACCATAACCATTTGTGCCACAAGCAGTGTTACATTCGCGTTACTGTTTTCTGGTTTGAAAGGTATGGTTGTCGTTGAAATTTCATCCACATGAGACATTCCACCTTTAAGGCATAGGTCCTAGGTCATGTCGTAAGTAGAGGAGCACCCAAGTCATAATGCTTGTAATGGGCAGAGGTTACTTAACACCAAGTGGGCCATCTGCTCGTTCCGTGATATTATCAAATTAAAAAGCCTGTTTACATAACTACTTTGTTTTTTTTTATTTGATATTTTTTTCCGAATGCCCAATAGTTCTACTAAGACCCATTTCAAGGTTGTCCATTCATTACCGGACACCCCCGTATATATGTTACTCTACAGATTGGCAATTATTGAAATGGCAAGCAATAAATAACTTGGTTAACAAATAGAGTCAACTTAATTAATATATAGGTATTTAATAGTGAAGTTCCAGTGAATGATCATTCATTCTGCAAGTCTCCTTGACCCCCAAGCAATAACCAATGTCGCTTAGAATTTAACTGTAATTTAGAATTTTCAAATTAATAAAAAGTAAGGAAATATACTGACAGTGTCTCAATTCATGCACCATTTAGAAGGTTCCTACAAAAAACCATGTAAATAATTTATTTGCAACTAATTGATATATGTGTCAGTTTTTATTTTATTTTAGTAAAGTTAGGGGATAAGTATGCGGTCCACTTATTACCTACGTAAGTATGGGAAATCAACATCAACTTTTTTGTTCAGAGAAGACCTAAGTCATTTTATTGTTATGGGCTAAGAATTCCACTAACATCAGGTAGGCCATCTGCTCATTCCACTACACTAATCTCTAATAATATATAATAATAATAATAAATAAAATTGGAGTGATTCATTGTAATATTAAAATAACCACTTATTACTACGTGCACATGGTACATATACCAAAACAACATTTTTTACAATTGTTGTCTGTCTGTCTGTTTGTTCCGGCTAATCTCTGAAATGGCTGGACCAATTTTGACGGCCGATGTAACAAGGAGTAAGTTAGGCTACTTTTCCGAGGGGTAAAATAGGGGTCCGTGATGAAACCGAATTCCACACGGACGAAGTAGCGGGCCACAGCTAAGCTCTAAATATGAAATTAATACAAACCATAGTTGCTGTATTATACCAGTTCTGAACTATACAACTGTCTAGGAGAGCAATGGAAGGTCTGGATGATCCTATTACTAATATCCAGTCGCAAATGTTGGAGAACCTATTAATATATTCCTCTCATGTTTGTGTACTTACACCAAAGCAAAGAATATATGTTAAGCTAAATCAGGACATACCTACTTTTTATCTTTTTATCTTATCATTGTGATAATATCTCTATTCACACTTATTTTTAATTCATAAAAACTTACAATATTTACTTATATTTCTACATATACTTGTTTAGTTTACTATTGCTTCAGGATTAATTTTTATTCATTTTATAAATTAATATTAACATATTACATTAAAAATTTAATATATTTTATTAGTAAAGTATGCATTAATTTATAGTACTTACAATTTAAGTTTATGGAAAATTATGGCAATTGCCCCTGTTAATATGGCTTCAACAATTGTGGCCAAAAATAACAAGACATAATGTTATGGGACCATTTCACAGTTGCAATTAAGTTTGGCAAGATAATATCAGAGGGATTGATACATTTGTGATCTAACTAGTAGGTAGTAAAGATATAGATGGATTTCGACAGGTCCATTGTACGAGATTTGTGTCGGCTCTTTAGTACAGGAATGTGTGAGAGGTGGGCGAGCAAACTGCACTGACCTGAGGCAAGTTGTGCGCGATCTGGCGATGCAGCGAGTCCCGTTCCTTCTCCACCTCCTTGAGCCGCAGCTCCGAGTCCCCGAGCCGCTCCTGCGTCTCCCGCAGGCTCTCCACCAGCTTATCCCGCTCATCCAGCATAGACACCATTAGCTGCTCGAAGTTCGCATCCTCCCCCGACAACTGTGAACTCCTCTGGCTGATACTGTCCTCCGATATCGTGGGCATCACGTCGCACATCATATTCCACATTTTAATTTACCATCAAACCAGAATACAGCGCACACGACACACCGAAAAAACACTTCGACCACCGTTCTATCACACAGGGTTCCGGCGCAAACGTTACCTAAAACTAGCGCATGTAATGCGACAATTTAAAATCACATCGCTAAAATATTCGTCCATGAGTTTATTCAACAATTCGGTATACATTCTAGTTCGTTATTTAGAAAGACACACCTAAAAATTTTACTCCTACGATTCCATACTATCACGGCTAAAGCGGCATGTCTGCCATCTTGGAATGGAACGTCAATCAGTGTCAAAGAGTAAAAACTTTAACCTATTATGTCAGATAGAATTATCGTATATAGAATGTTATCATACAAATACCTACCAAAAGAGACAGTTCCATACAAATTTGTTTTCAAATGGAAGTCATGTGTCTTTTTTCAATCTTACTTAAACGACGTCGTTACCAGTAAAATACATGCAGATTAAATATTTTTAGCCGACATCTCAGAGTTATGAGCGCAATACGTAGAATTTGGGTTTTGCCATACCTAGATAGGGGAGGATCCAATTCATATAGCGTTTGTAATGGTCAGAGTTTACCAAATAATATAGGGTAAGCCCTCAGCTTGTTCTTTATTTTGTGCACATAAAAATATAATTGAGATATATGGTAAGACCAAAAAAAATGTGAGCCGCCACGGGACGCCTGGCAGATGTGAAACATCGACATTATTTTGTAAAAGTAATATGCAACGCATGCCGTGGCGACGCGTCGCCACGCCAGAAATCGGTTTTACGTGCGGCTATAGATGTTTCACATCAATAATAAAATAATAGACAAACATAGCCCGTTTTTATTGAATTTATTATTTTCTGATGATTTTCTTCTCCTAAGTCAATATTCTTAAGAGTATAGACTTAAGAATATAAACTTAACAGAAGAAGACATAACTTTATTTATGTTCAATGATAGCATTAAACATGAAAAGCAGTAGTATGTGCAAAACTCAATATATAGGTATAATAAATTATCTTACGCAAAAAGCCAAACTTTTCCCTGTAATAATTATTCGTCTGTATTAAGTTATACTCTTTGCCCACTACTTGCCTCTTGAGACGCAACGCATAGTACCAATAGAGGTCGCTAGTGGTAAATGAATGAGTTTTACAAACAGATTCAAGTGACGTAAATTGGTAAAAAAAAAGTAAAATACAAATAAATTCAATTCATAACCTCCTAATTCTTTGCAGCTTCATGCGTTCCCTACAAAATATTTTACAAGCAATGGTGAATCGAAACAAAACAATATGAATACGATAACATAGAAGCAAGCAAGCAGTTCTAATAAAAATCAATAAAAAAATATATTGTGACATTGACAACTAACGTTAAAAACAAAATGGCTTCTGTGGTACCGTAATGTTAGTGTCATAGTGCTGTCATTGTGATATCAACGTCATTACGACATCTAGTGCTGCCAACTTGCGCTGATGATGTAACTAACATTTTAGATGCTCTAATTATAATATAGCGATTGCCAAACTTCGGGTACTTTCGCAGCGTAACGTCGCGTCGTCAGTCGCGTCGATGATAGACGTAAATCTCTAACATTCTATGATTTGATGTCATCGGAAGCAGTCAAAACTCAGGAAAAATTCAGGAATGACTTATAACGACATAAGGAACTAGTTATAATTTCGACTTTGCAAGAGTTTGTGTAAGACACAAGCATCCAAAGAAGAAGATTTGAGCCGAACTGACAGAAACTAGTAAAGGAAGTAAATTAGCAATTTCTTTTATTTATATTTATTATTTTTACAATCGATGTTCGACATTGAATTTTTTTAATTCCAGTATTCCAGTTGTCCGAGAAAATCCCTGGGATCGTAATGACCATGCATAATCCGATCCAATCCTTGGATTTATGAATTAGTACAATACCTATTGATTGTTTCAGAAGTATCATCTCCAAGATCCAGTGTTTGTGTCATTGAAAGTATTTGCATAATTATCGCAATATGAAAAGGTCCAAAAAATGTTGTTCTTTTATTCTAGCTTTTTAGATAAAAATTGTTGGCAGCACTAAGTTGGTTGTTTTTTAATTTCTCATTGTTTTTGTCGTCCGATCTGGTGTTATAATTGGTTTTTAGTTTCTGTTTTAGATTATTACGGAAGGATATTGGTTTCTCATCAAAAATAACTAAGCCTCATCAAACTGCAATATAGATAGCCACTGCATTGAGGTATACTTTGATACTTTCAAATTTGAATGCAGATTCGCACGCTACGTGCGTTTATATTTGATATCGACAAAATAGTTAAATGCCGAAGAAAAAAGGGCAAAAGAAGAACATTCCTAAAGGTAATTTCAAAGATGTTTCAAGCATTTCCTGTTACGTTGCAAAAATTATTTATTTAGTTTCTTTCACTTCTTAATTTAGTGCAAATAATTACAATTATTATTGTGATGCAAGACTATATGCCTTTTTCAGATTTTACTATTAACGACTGCGCTAACGCGCCAAAACCGGTGCGCCGAGTGAAGAAGTCAACTACAAATGAATCAGCCATTGCTGAAATTCCCTGGGACCAGGTCCAGGATGATGACTTTGATATAGTGGAAGAAATCAGTGCCGATGGAACTAAAAACTTTGTCTACAAGAAGAAGAGAAGCAACTCAAAATCAGAGCCAGACAACATAGCAGACCGCCCGGGCATTGTTTACCCAGAAATTGTGTGGTATCAAATATCTAAATACATTAAACCTGACGAAATTGGTAACTTTGCAGGGATAAATAAAACAACTTATGCTATTACTAGGCAGAAGTCTTTCTGGCGGGCCATTTACAAGAGATATTGTGAGAATAACCCTAAGCTGCCAGAACGGCTCAGGATAGAGAATAGCTTTAAGAATTATGGATTAAGACAGCGAGTAATACGTGCTTTGTACCACACATATGATGTGTTTGTTCAGAAGGTCGCCCAGCAGGCATTGCACGATAGTAAACCACACCAGTTGGTGCGTCGGAGGTGCATTAACGTTTGGTTCTGCAAAGGAAACTCATACTGGTCTATATTCTTTAAGTTCAAGAAACTTCGACCGATGGAGAAAAATGAAAATACTGATTTTATTGAAGAGCTTGGGAGGATAGATGCTAATCCTGAAGATAGCACACAAGTCATGCAGGTGTGTATTACCTTCGTAATTAAACCCACTAATAATATATGTATGTTTATTACTTCTATACTAAAACATACTGAACCAGTTTGGTTGCAACTGACTGGAGTTGAAATCTTTAATAGGTAGCCAAGAACTGGAATATCACATCGGCTACTTCTGTCTGGATGAAGTCACTCCTAGTACTTAATGAACATATTTAAAACTTTTCAGGTAACATGTCAAAACTTCTATGAAGTCCCACCATTAATGGGGATGACTCTATCATCAGTGAGTGTGGTGCTGTCCCAAGGATTCCTCCACCATAGAATGCAGCTGGGTTTTAACACGGGCCGCTATGCAGTCTCCAAAGACATCCTGCCCGAATGCACCGTAGTCCTGGACACGGTGAAGAAAATAATGGTCTTTGACTGGTGGCATCCGAAATACCCCCATTTCGACAACAAACTTCCCTGGAATATGGGGGATGAGGAAGCACAGCCAGTGCTTAAAAGAGATTTCTTCTCTACATGTGAGAAAGTGTAGCTTTCTACTACAGGAAATATATTTTTGAATTTTTGTTCTGTTTTATTATCTTTTACTTAGATATAGATAATTTTATTATGGGCAGAAGTTACCACTTAACATCAGGTGGGCCATCTGCTCGTTCAGTAACTAACATTAACATTACATAATAGTAGGACTATCTATGTCACATACATAAATGCATATTAGTATTCTAAACTAGTCCAGGTAATTATTTAAAGACAGAAAACAGGCTTAGACGGAACAAGATTTAAAACAGAGGGTGCAAAATGATGCAGTTTGGGTCATTCCACACTTAAGTGCGGGAGGAACCAAGCTGCAAAGCTGTTGTTATGGACAGGCTTACTTTAACATAAGGTTTACTACCATTTATTTCGGTCATTACTCACTTAAATAACATTAAAACAATACTTATTTTCAGTCGTGTTGCTTTCCCAGCTCATGGCGGCCGCTGTTGCAATGCTGTATACACATTATTAACTTGTTTCCGGATGGAAGTTATATATATATTATTCTCGAACTGTTTTTGATGATTTTGTTAAAATAACCACACATGACCCCAAGTCTTCTTCTTCTTCTTCGAGTCACCGGTTCTATCGAACCAGTGTGGTGAAAGGATTGTAAGTGCGCCTCAAAGAGGCTCCTTTCGTGCACTCGACACATGTCTTCGAATTTTTAGTTCTAGGACATGTCGGTTTCCTCACGATGTTTTCCTTCACCGTTTTGAGAACGTGGTATTGCGCACATAAATCTTTCAATCGAAAAACTCATAGGTGCACGTCGGGATTTGAACCGGTGACCTCCGGATTGAAACTCGGGGGTCAGTACCGCTAGACCACCACGCCCTCTCCCTGAATGACCCCAAGTAGTATTAGGTAACGCTCAAATAAAACACGTTACATGTAGGAAACAATAGATTTTATTAGGTCAACCCACACACCAACCAATTATATGATCTACCCTCAATAAAAACAATATTTACTAGACAAAGTCTAGCTTAGACCGCATAAATACCATTTTTGATCTAGATAATTGATGCAACAAGGCAACTTCACTAGACCTTGATTCAAGGTCGCCCTGTACAAGACACATCCTACTATTATTACCTGTGCACTATTCGGTACTACTAGTCCACAAGGTCTTATCTCTTTAAAATTGCCTTTATAAACTACTTCTTCTTAGTTTATGGCCTTTATAAACACTTAAATTGTTTAATAAAATCCATCAATAGGCTAGTGATTAGTTAATTGTCAATTCATTGACTGACCGAGCGAGACCTCTGCCCTGTGACATCATATCTTATTTACCAATCGTAACTTAGTTCCACCGTTCTACTGTTAAAGAATAGTCGCCATTTTAAAATGTTGAAGTTTGCTATAGTTGCTTGTGCTTTTGTGGTAAGTTTTTAAAGGTTTTTATATACCTTGGTAAGTACGGATTACAAATAACGGATTTTTTGGACGGCTGTCAACCTTTACTACTAAGACTATGGTGAAATATTTACTTAAGTAAATTATCTTTGACCATGGAAATAGGTATTAGGTTTATAATGTTAAAAATGTATAGATTGTTCGAAGAATAAGCTCAGTTGGTAGTAACTCTGCCTTCTGAGCGTCGTGGGTTGGATCCCACCCAGAACAAACATTTGTGTGACGAGTATTGATGTTTGGTCTGTGGCTGGGTGTTAATACGTATTTACAAAAAAGTATACATGTATTCTATCAGTCATCTGGTTCTCATAGTACAAGCTATGCTTAGTTTGGGGCTAGATGGCGCTGTGTGAAATGTCCACCAATATTTATTTAGTGCGCCTTGCGGCGTATGGATAAATCAACAAGTATTAAGTAATACTTAAGTACGGAATAAGTATTCCGCATTGCAGGTTTCCATTGAAAGGGCAATTATTCCAGAAATGTAATATGGTACCGAAGTACTTAATACTATATATAAAGATGCCTCTAGAAAACGTTATTTAGTTACGGTCGAAATAAAGTAGTCTTCGTCTAGTTACCTGTCTATATGCCTAGGCAGATAGGTTAGTCATAAACACATTTCAGTTGCTAAAGTAAGCCAGCCAGCTGAGTTATTTTGCTAATTTGTAATACAACTTGGCAAGAGATAAGCCTTCCCAATACCCACGCGTGCCTCCGTCATCTCGCACCGCACTCCTGTCAGGCCGCAGATGGATAGAGCTATCTCGATTTCCTATAAGAATTTTTGTTCTCCGTCCAAAGAAAAAGTCAAAGACAAAGTCTAAAACTTTATTTCCATAGAATTCATAAAGAAATGGCTTGGAAACGTCAATAAAGTTCTCTTATGACCTTATTCGTACCTATACATAACTGATATTTCAGGCATGCCTCGGTGCACCCCAAGGCAAACAAAACGCTCCACCAATACCATCTCCCACCCCACAGGCACTACCGACACAGGGGGTCTTCTGTGGAGAAGCACCCTCAAAGGTAAGTTCAATAAACAGAAATGAAACTTACAACCCTGGCTGTGGATGATAACTCTGAAGTTAGCTGGTATTGGTCAAAATATATCATGTCAAGCAACGAAACCTTTTACAGCCAACTTCAGACTTGCCAGCGTCTGTCGCCAGAGCTGCTGTTTGTTCAAAATTAATGCATACTAAGGCCTCTGATAACCACGAGGGACCCCTAGAGTGTATCAAGGTTTTCTATGAGCCTTTATTTGGGATTCTTAGAGCCATACAGGGTCCATACAATTCATCTGTCTATTAGTTGTATGGGTGGTAGGTACTGTTTATATATATGGTATTTTAACACAATATATTCATACGTTCTAGTTATTCATTTGCCTCGAGAACCCTGAAGTGATCGACAAGAAAATAGCCGCAAAATGCAGCCGACGCCAGCTGTCCGAGGTAAGAACTTATGTCTAGTGGCACCATATGCCTACCGCTTGTGACTTTTGAACTTATTAAGCCCAATTATTTTGCCAGTGCAGTGGAGCTATTCTGCCAGTGCAAACGTTTGCAGTCTTGGAAGGCTCAACTGAAGTGGGCCAATCGTTGCAGCCATACTCTTGTATAAGTCCTAAAACTCTTATTTATATTTCTTGTCGTGTTACATGTGTTGAGTTCTGGCAGTAATCTCTCGAACCAGTTTGGTGAAAGGATTCATCTGCGCTGCAAAGAGGCTACATACTTGACACAGTCGTCGATTTTAGTCTCTAAGAATTTTTCCTTCACCGTTTTGAGAACGAGGTAATGCGCATTTGTATGAATGAACTCATTGGTGCATCAATGAGTTGTGTCGCGATTTAAACCAGCGACCACCGGATTGAAACTCGGAGTCGGTACCGCGAAGCCACCTCGCTCTAGGGGGTCTTTGTACCGGTAGCTACCCGCATGTTTAGTTGTGGTTTTAAAGACGTTCCACGTCAAAAATAACATTGAGATTACTTCGAAAATACCTCTTGGGTTCCAGTGTGACAAAATGAAATGCATATTCCGTGAGTCCGGGTGGTCGGAGTCGGAGGACAAGGTGAACAAGCAGAGAGTGGCGCAGTACTTCAACGAATATGTTCTGGACAATGGAAACTGGACTGCCGCAGTGCAACATCTCAAGGTAAAGATAAAGATAGTCTATTTGCTTAAACACAATGTAGATTACACAGATGTTAATAATATTTTAGTTTCAATTAGATTATACTAAGGTACTCTTAAGGTGAATTGAAAACCAGCAGCCATTTTTATAAAAAAAAACCACACCGCTGCGTTTATACAATTTTTGTTCTGTGGTTCCGTTAAAAGAATCTCAATAGGCCATTCGTTGATGCGCTGTATCATGGAAAGATAGATGTGAAAAGCGATGAGCTCATCGCAGACTTTGAGTTAAATGTTTACCATTTATACCATTGTTATACCATTTACACGACAGCCCATAGCTGTGTATAAACATTCAAATAGTCATGCTTTGTAGATAAGTTTTACAAATACAAGATAGCTGTGTATAAATTACGAGCTCTTTCCCCATTTGGTTTGTGAATTGTGGACATTTTTGGACTGTTACTTATTTATTGTAACTTAGTTCTCAAGAAATAATGGCGGTATGTATAATATATTCTACAATAATACGTGTATGTATGCACTACCACATCCAGTCCATGCTATACAAAGGTTAGCTGGAAGAAAATGCTGTTTAGCATTAAGTTCGCCTATCCTACTTGTTTTTACCTTGTGCAATAAAGAATTTTCTATCCATCTATGTTGATTATTTTGTATGTGAAGGCTGCCTGCTTGGACAAAGAGCTACCGCCCCAAGGAGTGACGCAGGACTGTGCTGCATACGACATAATGCACTGCATCCAGACCAGTTTCATCAGGGTAAGCGGCTGACACACCCTGCCCTCAAGGGGTTCGGTTCCCGGCCGGGGCAAACTTTGTTCTCCGGTCATATTGTTGTCTCACTGATGACCGATGGCGTTCTTGGTGTAATCGTTTCTTTTTATTGCATTTCAACTACGATGGTGGCACGCAATAAGCTGTATGTACGTTGGAAGTGCTGCCACCATACCTATATTGCTGCTAAGCAGCACCGCACTTGCACTGCTATGTTCCGGTTTGAAGGGTCGTAGTGCCGGTAAAGCTGATGTCCCACCTTAGTCTCAGTGAGTCGGGCGCAATGCGAAGACCTCTTGCTGTTATGAGTTGGGGATACCACTTTGCATCAGTTGGGCCATCAGCTTAATCCGTTATTTACACATGACAAATTGACTATTCGGCTTATCGAGTGAGATTAGATATTCAATGAATACGGGTCATTTATTTAAAATATATATGTTCTATTGTATGTATGATATAATTTCTTTAAAATATATTAATAATGCATATTTATGCATTTTGTTAGATATCATCCCTGATTTGAGAGGTTTGTTAGTTTGGAGCTAGAAGACGTTGTTTAAAATGTTCACCATTTTACTTAGGTATTTGCGTGACCTACCCGTGAAATGTATTTTATAGTAATTAATGAACACTAGGTTTATTATATACTATAGACAGGCCTTCTGCTCTTTAGATCGTGGGTTGGATTCCCACCCAGGACAAACATTTGGGTGACGAACATAGCTGTTTGTTCTGGGTGTTAATATGTATTATACGTATGTATTTACATAAAAACAGTATGTATATCAGTTGTCTGGTTCCCATGACACAATGCTTAGCTTACTTTGGGACTAGATGGTGCTGTGTGAACCAACCAATATTTATGTTCACCACGGTAGAATGCGGCGCCCTCCCAGTGGCGCACGAGCGCGGAGTGCGCATACCCGCATTCGTTCGCTGGCGCGTGCCCCTTCTGCCCATCGGCATGCTTCGCTCCGCAAGTGCCGCTGGGCACGTGCAACGCCTGCCTGTCTCTGCCGAACACTCACTAAAGCTGTTAGCTGCTTATTTTATTGTGAAAACGCCCACTGAAGGTAGTTTGTTATAATTATTGCAATGATAATGGAAAATTACACGGCCCGAGTTCGATTTTACGACATATGCACGGAGATGTTCCAATTTGAAATAAAGGATTAATTCGTATTGATGTGTTTCATTTGTGAAAGAAACTTGAGTTATATTTTGCCTGCACATATGAGTAAAAGCCTGCAACGCATGCTGCAGTTCATACCACTACCTCACTAATACTGTAACTCTTTGTTTATTACTCCTTAACCTCTAAAACTATGTAACCCGTTTGTTTTTTCTCATGGGTAAGATGGTCGGGAATAACATTTACTTGTAACTATTTGCAACGGAAAGCTTCATCGTCGCCGACAATGGCGTCACGAAACGACAGAGACGAATTAGATCTCGTCCTTTGAAATAACGGTATTGGCTAGCCACCACAGACCTATTTGAACCGCCAAGAAACGATACATTAGTACTAATATTTTAGACGTGGGTGCCGGAAATTACAGGAATATGACTTTCCATGTTTTAGTGATACGGGCCTGTCATGTTATTTGGACCTTCCCATACCTAAGAAGTATTTAAGTGGAATTGATTTGACCTGATTCTCAAAAACTAGCAAGATTTGGTTTCCTCACGATGCTCTCCTTCACCGTAAGCTCAAACTAGATTCGAACCCACGCCCTACAAAACGCTAGCCGACGTAGGTTCAGTACCAAATACACAACCTTTTGTAATCGTAATAGCAAGGTTGATGAAGTTGGAAATCAAAAGGAAAAGCCTTTCATTTTTCTTCGCAATAGATGTATATATCATACAAAACAAAACAGACTCTACAGTTAATGAAATATGCCAGACCCAGGCTTCTTATTGTATAATCTAAGCCGTCTATAAATAGTATCCAGGCCGTATAACAGCTTGGTGCGCCCTGCGAGCCGCGCACTGAAGGATATCGAGCGACCGTATCCCGCAAAACTTTCCACTTCCCGGCTGCAGTGCGCGCGCGCGAGCTCCGACCATGCGCACTCGGTGACAGCTGTCAGACAGCGCCCGGTGTGGCCGTGCGACGTCATTGCATCCATCAACGGGATTTACTGGTGCATTCTGGAAGAATCATGTAATATTCCGTAAGTATTTATTAACACACTATTGAAATTCTAACATTTTGCAGCGTTTTAGCAAAATAAATAATTGCAATCTTGAGTGCCATATTTTTGAGATGTTTTCTTTTTAAATATCGAACGCGATTTACTTTTAATTATTTCATTCATTAGTGAGAGGTTGCCAGTATTCTTCAATTTTATGAAATAATGTAACCTTTTTTGTTCATCTTCACGTATGTAGGTACTATATTAGATATCCATTAGTAGGTGTGTGATAAGACTGATAAGAGATTACCTGCGTAGATGATAGGTATTGCGCGTGCCTGACCTTCTCTTAATGTTACATTATCAGTCGATCGCATAAGGTCATAACTGTATGACCATTATGCCCTCAGCTATAAAACGTAGTTACCATTAAAGTATGCTGTGTTTTTTCTATATTCATAATTGTTTTTTTTAAAGAATGTGTTTTATGGCATTGTTTTTTATACAACGTTTTGTACTTGTATGCATTAACAGCATCCCAATCCGGACTAGAAATATAACATACATTTTGATTACTACATTTTGGTTCTGTGACGGGTCAATTTCCTTACGATGTTTTACTACATCAATTTTAGAACGTAAATTGCACACATAAATTCTTTAGGCGAATAGGTAATAGGTAATAGGTCCCTGAGTTGTACAAGCACATGAGAAATTCCACCTTCACGTCTCAGATTGCAGGCGTATGCGATGAGACTTGGGTCTTCTTGCACCTAAGTATGGGAAGGCCTAAGCGTATTGCTTGTTATAGGCAGAGGTTATCACTTAACACCGGGTGGGCCATCTGCTCGTTCCGTAACATAATCACATAAAAATTTGTTAAACCTGAACTAATCAATTAATTTCAAACGATTCAGAGGTCATACAGGAAACATTAATTGTAGAGTTTTAGCCATAGGTTGTAACCAGTTTAAGTTCAAACCCCTTGAGGGTGATAGAATCTTCATGTCAGGTTTCTGGAGTCTTATGAAACTGTAAAATTAACTTTGGCCGCGCTGCCAGAACCTAGTTAACTTGTATGCAAAATAAAAGTATTGTGCGCTAGTTTGCTCTGTTAGTCTTGCTGCCTAAGAAAGGAAAGTAAATGATAAGTCATTGAATACAATATCGTTGAAACAAAACTGAATGGTGATGTGGTAATGCTTATCATAATTTACCGTGGCTCTTTGGTCTAATGTTTTCACGCCCTATCTCCATTTGGGCTATTTCACTTCACACCAAAGTATCTAATTATTTATATTTCTAATCGAGGCTCATAGTAACCTCCCTTTAAGGGCCACTTATGGTAATCTACCCCTCTTGTCGTCTCTCCTAATTATCGGGTTACCCAACGAAATTACGCTGACATAAGTACCTAAGTACTCAGCTGTCGAGATCGTCCGATATCCGATACTATGTATTGGTATCAGGAGATAAATACAAGTGATAAATATTTATTGGGTGCGGCGAACGTTCATAGTTTTGTTTACACTCGTTTACAACAAATGAAATATTTTGTGAATGTTAAAGTGAACGGGAAAACATGCAAATATTTTTGGTTGAGCTCTACGATTTCTGTTTTAAAATTACTCAAAAATGACTGAACAAGAACCTAAGTCGAAAACGTTAACTGGATCATCATACTGGATAATTTGTAAACATATTGTAACAAAATGGTGTTATTTGTAAGCGTACCTTAGCCGTGTATTAACTAAATTGTGTTTTGTCTTTATACATAAAAGGTGATTTTGAATTCATTCGATTCATATCTTTGACTAAGTTTAACATTACGTCTTTCCCATTACAATCGACTCTCATGAATGGTTCAAGTATTTCAGCGATTTCACGACATAGTTTAAGTAATAAGTATTTCATTTATTGCCCTACGACAATCAATAACTTACGTTACCATATTAAATTCATAGCTAAACTTATAAGGCTATGTTGACCTACATTACTCTGAATAGCAACTGAGCTTGCATCGGAATTAGTAATAATTTCAAGAATATGCGTGCTATGAAAGATAATTGAAATACTCGGAGCGCTTAACTTTGATCATTCCGTTAACATTGTATAATAATAAAGTGTACTATCTACGTACATATATTGGATTGACTATAAAACAGTATACCTACTCAGTTATATGCACCAGTGTATGTAAGGCCTATGATTGTATAATCAATTGATAAATAATTATTCTATTGGACTGTATCTCTTTTTAAAAGCCTCTCTTTTGTAACAGTTTAGAGTAATGAACTAATAATAGTTTCATGATAAACAGCCGTCCATATAAACATATGATTATTGCTGGTTTACTTTGATGTACTCACTTAGCGCAAATGTTTAATTAGTTTACGCAAACTCATTCGAACCTGTAGTAAGATTAACAAAAAATATTACATGGCTAAAACTCTACCTTATATGTTAAAATAACATGTTAAAATTCAGGGGCACAAGGTACTTAAGATACTTAGGTATCGAGTGCTTATGCGTGTCTGGCCACATCTTTATGTAATGGGCGCAATAGAACTAGCATCTTTGATGTTTTCCTATTGCTGGGCATATTTACTGCCCCCTACCCCTCATCCCCCCTCTCATTACATTGTGCCTTTTACCCTGAGACTTGAAATGGCTCACTTCAGATGAAACGGCATCCGGGACCATACAAATAAGTAAAAAGACTTAAGTCATCCCTTTGTTAGACATGGGAAAACCTAAGTAGCATGTATTTGGAAACGTGAAGATGGAAATGGTGTGTAATATCGAAGGGACCCTTTCGAATGTCAATGGTTTTTATGATAACTCATTGAAATATATTTGCAATCCAATTAAGAGTCACCAAATCAACCAAAATGTTCGAGGGAGCGGTAGCGGGGATTCTCAACCGCATCCTCGGAAAGTACGTCCAGGACTTGGACACTGAGAACCTGAATGTGGGCATATTCTCCGGGAATGTCAACCTTACTGACTTGAAGTTGAAACCGGAGGCTCTGGTGAGTACCCACAGTGTATTTTATAGTCACCATCATCCATACACATCTGCAACACCATGGCCACTACTGATGCGGTGCTCTTGAGATGAAGCTAAATCTGCCTTTTGAAAGACCACAAGACCACACGCCGAAGCCCTTGGGGAAAGTTGCAAGAGAAAGTTAATTCCACAACTTGCTAGTAGCTGTGGAAAACAGGTCATCCAGATGTTTCTGTTCTGGTGCATAAAATGTACTAAGCAGTTACTTAGAACACTCCCCATTACATAAAAGGACACACACAGATCAAAATTTTTTTGGTTGGCGTAGTTTTCAACTATAGAACCTACATACTTAGATAAATATTTCAAAAGGATTCTTAACAGTGGACATGTTTTTGTTGATTTGAATAATTCATTTTGATACTGAGAATTGTGCCTGGGTGGTTTTCTATCAACAGTTCACTGTTGATTGCCAGCTCCTCAAATAATCTTCCCTTTACAGTATGAGCTCGACCTCCCGATCGACGTAAAGATCGGCACCATCGGCCGCATCAGCTTTCAAATCCCCTGGACCGGCCTCTACACCCAGCCCGTCATAGTCAACATAGAAGATGTTCTGCTGCTCGTCGGCCCGGCGATATCCAACTCCTACTTCGACCCTGAGAGGGAGAAACGGCTGACCAGAGCCGCTAAGAGGAAGATACTCCAGGACTTAGAAGCGGAGAGTGAGATCCTCAAGGGTCCGCAGAATTTCTTCGAGAGTCTGTTTACGGCAATCGTGAACAACATCCAGATTTACGTGAGGAATGTCCACGTACGGTATGAGGACTCCATCAGCTCGAAGGATGGCCCGCTGGCGTGTGGATTGTGTCTGCAGAGCTTGTCCATTGAAACCACAAACAGGTCAGTTATTGATGGGTTTATTTGCTTGATACTCCTAAGATGTGAAATATATGATTCTATTACTAAAGAATCCAGGTCCTTCTCCAGGTCTTACCTTAGTGCTGCACTGCAATATTGTCAGCGGGTTGCTGATATTCTGAACTCTTGCTAAGTGGGGTTTTCCATGTTGGCTTTAGATTTTATCAAATTTTTGACAGGTTTTGGATCAATTGAGTGGAATGTATCTGTTTGTTCTCGTGTGTATCAATGATTAAATGTTTAATTTCGTGGGAGAAAAGCATGAAAAGTGAAAAGGTGTGGGGTTGATTATGTGTATTGTGTTATGTCGAAACAAAGAATACTATGGAAGTAAGCAAAAAACAAGAGCCGTATCAAAATAAAGAAAAAATATGCGCGTGTATTAAAAATTCCGAATCTAAACAATATCTAGTATCGCACAGAAATAGTTTAATTCTTAATTCCACTTTTCCCTTGCTCGCAAACATCACAAAACTCTTAAATAATAATAATATTGGTGGACAATTAACGCAGCGCCATCTAGCCCCAAAGTAAGTTAAGCATAGCTTGTATCATGGGAACCAGACAACTGACAGAATACATATATACTTTTTTGTAAATACATACAACACCCAGACGCAGAACAAACATGTATATTCGTCGCACAATATTTGTCCTGGGTGGAAATCCAACCTACGACCTACAGCGCAGAAGGGGGGTACTACCAACTGTGTGGCCAGTCATGTCAGTGGTACACTGTGATTGCAGCAAATGGAAGCCCTCAGTGACCCCTGCGACCGCGTCGACGGTGTACCAGCTGATGCGCGTGGAGTCCCTGTCCCTGTACTGGAACCCGTGCGCGACTGCGCTGGATGACGCGGAGACCGCACACATCACGCCCATGCAGTACTACAACTGGAAACACTACATGCTAACAGGGCTCGATAAGTTCTCCATGCATAGAGAGGACTTCGAATTCTGTAAGTATTACCACAATAAAGTGCTTGCAGCAAGTTGCTTTATTGCTATTAATAAAAGAAATATAAGGTTTCTTGACATTTAAGGTGGTATTGGATTATATTAAGAGCAGTAGAACTCTCGCCAAGTTCGTTCGGGGAAGTACTGCCACCATGCCCATTTCTGCCGCCAAGCACTGAAGCATTCGCATTACTGTGTTCCGGCTTGAAAGGTGTGGTTTCCGGTGAAATTACAGGCAAATGAGACATTCCACCTACATGTCTCAGAGTTACGGACGCATACGATGCGACTTGGGTCTTGTCGTACCTAGTAGGGGAGGAGCGAAGTCGCATCAGTTGTTATGGGCTGGGCCGAGGTTACCACTTAACACCAGGTGGGCCGTCGGCTCGTTTCGTAACTGTATTACATTAAAAATAAAATAAAAATAGTGGTGGACATTTCACACAACATCATCATCCCAAAGTAAGCTAAGCATGGCTTGTATTATAGGAACCAGACAACTGATATAATACTTATATACTTTTTTGTAAAAACATACATATTAACACCCAGACAAAACACACATCTATGTTCATCACACAAATCTTTATCCTGGATGAGACTCGAACCCACGACCTACAGAGCAGAAGGCAGGGTTACTACCATCTGAGCTATGAGGCCAGTCTGGTCGGGATGGGTAAAGACTACCAGTTCATTGCCGTGAATGATGCGAAACCACAGACTAGACTCTAGACTTAACGAGTAAGTCAGCCTTCCAATAGCGTTTTAAACATTGCTGGCTAAACTAGTCTATACAGCGTTACCCTTTATTAAGCTTTTGAATGGACTAAGAATTCCGCTTGCAGTAACTTTAACTCCCCCAAGGAGGAGACACCGGAGCATAATTATATTCTGTTATTCAAGCGAAAATCACCCTTCAAAGGGTAGGTGCGTAGTACTGCTACGGCAAGCGTAGCGGTTATCTACGTTAATAGCTACGAGTTAGAAGAGTTTGAAACTGGATTTTCCATAGATTTAAAACGTCAATCAATATTCAGGCGTGAATCTCTCTTCTTTCTCTTCGCCAGTGTTGAAACCGCTGACCTGCAAGGTGAAGGTGCTGATCAACCGATCGGGCGAGGCGCGCGTCCCTCGCCTGCTGCTGGACGCTGTCATCCACGACAGCGCGCTCCAGCTCTCCCGCCGACAGTATCTCTCCATTGACAACCTCATCTCATCATTCGCTAGAATCAAACTTAACAGGTACTTATTCTTAATAGGCCTGAATTTTTCTCGGAGAAGAAGCCAGCATTAGGTCTCTTTGCTACAACTGTACATAATGGTTGTAGATAATATTTACTTGTTGCATATAAACGTATTTATAAAATGAATATTATACAGTTATGGTGATTTGTGCTCAAAATACTCTAGGTTCATGGTTCAAGCCAGTGTGCATAAAAAAATATTCAGCGGTGCGCTGTTGAAAATTTCACTTCGCGTTTCATGCTTGTCTGTCAGGTGGCAGGTCATAACAATTATTAATCTATACGGTATACCTAGTCCCTTAGTCCTTTCCACACATCATTTCAGAAAATACCGTCATCTCCACCCAGGCGAGCCCCTTGTCAAAAACAAGAAAAAATGGTGGCTGTACGCTTACAACGTGGTCGTGGAACAGCGAGTCAAGCCTTACACCTGGGCCGCTATAAAGAGGCACAGGGAAAACTACAACTTGTATAAGCAGACATACAAGAGCACACTGAGGAGTCCGAATGACACCGAGCTAAAACTGGACCTGCAGAAGTGTGAGGACAGCCTGCCGATCATATCTGTGGTTATCGCGAGAGAAAAAGCCAAATTTGAGGTGAGAAACAAATTGATGGAAACGATGAAAGTAGTGTGTATCTTGTGACAGTAGAATGAACATTTAAGTAGTTTAGTATTTTTTGGACACCACTAACTAGAGACCAGGTGAGAGTCCCACGCTTGTCATAAAGTTAGTCAGCCAAATACCCTCATTCAAAAGTATCTCACTAAATGTTATATAGTTCCTATCATGCATAGCCATACCTTAGGAGCTAAGTGATTGTAATGCCTGTTTGCCAGTTCCGAAACAGAGTTGTGCAGGAGTGTTAGTGCGCAAGCTTAATTCTCGTTGCAGCTGCTGACCCAAGAGCCGGAGCGTATCGAAGTAGTTGAAACGGAGTTCGACTGGTGGAAACCCTCGTCTCCGTCCGAGACACCGACGGAAGCTCACGTGGAGCTGATGGTGAAGAGCTCGTCCAACCGCACGCTGTGGAGCCACCTCTCCAGTCCCGAGCGGAGGCGCGTCTGCGAGCTGATTGGATACGTCGAGGGCGCACCGCGACACGACAAGTCCAAGCAATACATTGGTGAGTGCCGGGTGCTAATTGTGAAAAGATGTGTGTTGTTACTGATACTTCTGTAGCGAGCTGTGAGTAACTTTCTGTTTGATTTGAAGGGTATAAGAGAAGAAAAAAGTGTCTTGGACATTCTTATGCTCATAACTCAAATAAAAATCCTGCTGAATAAAATGTACGTTTTTACAGAGCACAAAATAAACTTGACTCTGGCGAACTGCTCCCTGACCCTGATAAACAGGAGTAAGGAGATCATGGTAGTGACTGTCACGCAGTTCCTGGCTTCCTTGGAGACGCGCCCGTCAGCTAAGGCTTACAAGGTATGCTTCGAAACGTTTCTGGACGACGTACTGGTTCGGTTGTTTTAGTAGCCTTTATTTCAAGCAGTTGGCTATGATTTATGGGGTTGCTTTAGGACATTAGCTTTTGTATGAAATTGGTTGAGCGTAGAGTCCGCAGAAACTCTTCTTTGCGCGTCCTGGATGGTAGACCTAAACCACCAACCACCCAAACTCGGAGTAAATATTTTAAAGTTCTTAATGGCACATAATAATTACATAAGTATCAATTTATATAAAGAAAATCCTTCTTAAAATGTCTTACAATTCAATTTTGCATCTGTGAGCATGATACCTATCAGTCCCGAGTTACGCTTTGTTTATTTACTTATATTCTATTGATATATTATATAGTGTTTTCACGACCAATTATTGGTTTGTCTTTAACACTAGTTTCTTTATAGTGGATACATAAGATTTCAAAAAGGACTACCTGATTTATCGTAGGTTTCAGCCCGAGCAGAGAACATAGTGATCGAAGGCACCACGTCTGACGGGGAACTCGTGCCGCTCCTGACTACGGAGCGTGGAACAGCTCTAACGGGCACCAACCTGCTGGCTGTTGACTTGGAGAAGAACCCGCATAATATTGAGGCGGACTACGCCCTTTGCTGCTTGATGGAGCCGGTGGAACTGCTTTATATTGAGGCGAGCATCATTACCTTCCATTTTACGAGATATTTTCGTTACGCCAAATTTATCCCAGTAATATTTTTCGTCGACTTTTCTAACTTTTGAATCTTTTTGTGTCCTTGCAGCCATAAAATAAATATTGATTTAGCTGTATTTTCTAGCATGCTTTCACCGAGCTGATAAACTTCGTCCAGACGCGCTCTATGACGTCTGAGGAGTTGTCTGAGGAGGTGTCCGGGGCGGTGCAGAAGGCCAAGCTCGTCAGCAAGTCTGTCGCCACGTACGCCATCCAGCGCCGGAAGGTGTTCCATGTTAACGTGGACGTGAAGGCGCCTTGTGTTGTTCTGCCCGACCAAGGATGTGTGCAGAAGTAAGTGTAACGTTTCAGATATCCGTGGATGACGGTGACTATTCATTCTTCCCCATGCAGGTGCAAACAGGGAACGTAGCAAAATGTACGGGTGATTTTGTAATTTTGATTTTTGGGTATTTGACGTCTCCAAACCATTTCTCTACGATTTCATTGGTAAATTAGGCAACGCATTTGCAACCCTGAAGTTGCAAATGTCATTAGGAGCCCGTAACCACTTAACATCATGTAGGCTTGTTTGCCTAACTAGTACATTAAGAAAAAAACAGGAGTTTGTCTAGTGTCGTTTTCCACCAGGAGCATGTATGTTCTCCTGCCAGACTGTTGTGACCGTCTTGGCTCCGGATATAATAGCAAAAGGTCACAGGTTCGTTTTCTCCGTTCTTATAATTGTGTTATATGACTGTGTTCAAGTCACCTGTGACAGTGCAATCCATGTATATGAGTGTGTAAGCTTTTCTTTGTAATATACGATAATTTGCTCAGATCCGGACGGCTGATGATCGTGGACATCAGTCGCATCATCATCAAGTCTGACCTGCAGCCGAACGACCTGGCCCTGGAAGACGCCACCTGCATGGAACTGGAGGAGAAGCTGTACGACAGACTACACGCTGAAGTATCTGCTCAGGTTAGTCGAAGGCAACACTGCCTACTTATTTATGAGATCATTGACAAACATTTCACTTTAAACTGTGTTGAAACCCAATGTCCAATTGTGCATATTTATTGCGAAGGAAATGTATCTGTGGATAAGTGTTCGGAACTGTTTGTGTGATGGCCATAATAACATCATATTTGTTGCGTATCGGTGTTTGTCGCCTAGCGGTGGGTATAAGTGTGAGTGTAAGCGGTTCTATTTCCACCAGGTGCTATTCTGCGAGTGGAATGAGCCGTGGCGCGAGTCCCGCCGGCACGCCGACTCGGAGTACCATCTCGTGCCCAAGATCAAGATGACGGTGGTGTTCTCAAATAGTATCAAGAAGGAATACAAATTGTTGCCAAGGTATTATTATTGGGAATCTTTAGGTCGCTGTGTAATAGAATCTCCATTGCACAGCGACCTTAAGATTCCCTCTTTTTCTCCTTGAGATTGATGAATTTGATAAGGCCTACTTAGTTCGTCCTATATAACTAGAAATAAAGGCAAATATGTACTTATTTATAATGCAAGAAAATAATAAAGATAAATTAGTACTTAGTTCCTCATCACATCCATTGCGGTAAATTAGGTCCCTGGTCAGCATTATGCCACTCACAGGCACGACAAACAGTAATACCTGAAAAGTAAGTTTGTACTTTCATGGAATATGGATTCTTATACCTTACATTTTTTGACATGACAATGTCTTATAATTCGATAGAGCCGGCTGCACGCACGAAAAAACATGACTCATGCGGCGTTACCTCGCTCTGAGGCGTTCCATGTAAGGCTTGTGCAAGTGCAAGCGAGAGCGCGGAACGAGCGACAAAGAAGCACAATCGGCCATTGCGTTCGGCAGCGTTCGACATCCGTCTCTCTCCTACTTGAGTGAGCGATGCGTCTGCGTGGACAGCTGCTAATACTTACATTTACATGTTTTGATCGAGTATCAAGTGCAGTGTAAAACTATTAAATTGTAAAAAAAAAATTGACATAATTGTATTTATGCGTACAAATAAATCTAACTTGATCAATTTCATTGTGATTTCCAATTACCTCCTTCTCTATATATATACAAATCTATTAAACAAATGAAATTAAAATTTTCTTTTGAAAAATGCTACCATTCCATCAGTATTTTCTTAAGACGTTGTCATGTTCAACTATCGTCAGTAAACCGACTTTACAGACAACCATTTTTTTTTTCTCCAGATACAAACTAAACATCTCTTTATCGAGCATCAAGCTGAACCTCTCAGATCGCATCATCTGCCTCCTCCTGGACTTCGTGGACAACATTCCTGTACCAGTTCCGACCATGGTTCCTGTCTCGATTATGGATTCTGGAGATTATGCTGACGACATTGAGGATCCTGAGCTAGTGGAAATAATGAATTTGGACAGAGTAAACCCTGATCCTGGGTATGGAGATTTGGTGAAGCTGCGCCAGAAAATTGTTTCTGCCTATTTGAGCAGAAACAAGTAAGTGTATTTTTATCTTAACGATTAGAAAGAGTCAAATTGTCAAAAGATCCTATCTAATCCGTTCTACATACCTACCTGCTGCGCTTATTCAGTTGATGTTGAAATGGACTTGTATTATCTAATCTTGTGCCTGTTTTCTGAGATTCATTCCTTGGGTGGCAGAAAGTTCTTTCCAAAAAAATCTTCCAAAGTTTCTATTCTTTACCAGATCAGCAGAAACGTGTTCCGACTCCGGGCCTGGTCTTCGGAAACAGCTTACAGCACCAGGGTTCGCGGGCTCCGAGCACAGTGATGAAGACTTAGAGGTGTTCGCGAGGAGTGTGGACCTGCCAGGGTTTGAGGATAACGTGTCTCCAAGCAACACAATTAACACGCTGCTAAGGTTCATTGTTGGTAAGCATTCAAGTTTAGAAATTATATTATTGGTTAATTATTAACATTATACTCCTGTCCCTCTTAGCCACCTGCTGGGAGATAAGAGTCTCGGTAATCACCAACGAGTATTAGGATTATTTGCATTAAGAGCTATTTGTACTTATCGAAAACTAACATGAATGGGATAGTTTGCTTCGAGGGTTAATTTATTCTTATTTACTTATTATTACACATTTTATGAATAAGTTTCCAAGCCAGTTTTGTATAAAATTCAAGGAATTAATTCTTTTTCTGTTGACTGCGGCTGATTTAAAGCGATGTATTCTCTGGCCATAACAATGATACGGAATAGATTCAGAGTAATCGGAAGAATAAATCAATTTAATCGTTTGCTCCTTGTTTTCTGACTGATATCCCATTTGACTCAGAGCAGTTTCCCAACTTTACTTTAGTCGACTTTGAATCCTTGAAATATAGTAAGCATTCTCCTTTTTGTCCTTCCCAGGTGAGATAGTCATCAACCTCTCCCGTTGCACGGAGCAGGTGGATAGACCGTATCTCATGCTCAGCGTCACGAAGTTCTGCCTGGACGTGGCCCTCATGCAGTTCGGGCCTGCCATCCAGCTGTCCGTAGCGGGCGCTCTACTCACGGACAAACAACACCACAATAACAATGGACAGTACTTGGAACTGCTGGCAAGCCACGGAGAGCTGCTTAACTTGCTCTACAGGAAGGTAAGTCAAAGCATTAGAATTATCAGTCCGGACTTACTACGAACTTTCTTTCACCGTGCTAAAAAGTACCAGATGATTTCTTTGCGGATATTAATAACATTGGATTCTAGGTCATTTTAATTTGGATTTACCTTCTCCCCCTCTTCTCTCCCTCCCTAATTCCATGATTAACACATCAGGTGAGAGCTGACTGCCCCGAGTTCCGGTCCCACTTCCACGGCGTGGAGCAGGCGCTGGTGTGCGACACGGGGCACGTGGCGCTGCTGCTGCATGCGCAGGCGCACTCCGCCGCCGCCAAGTACCTCCAACACATCGCAGAAAGGCACTGTTTCTTTTGTTATTTCTCCTGGCGTCGCTCGAAGGCATCGCCATTGTCATGTTTTCTCAGTCTCTTGTACGCACAAGTTTAAGAATTAGGGAAACAACGTGGAATAAAATTAGGTGAATTGGGATAAGAAAAGGCTCAGGAGAGGATTAGTTCGTCACTATGTTAGCTTTAGAAGACTCCGGAGGGGAATTCGATCGCCCGTAAGACCTTATCTAGCAACCACAATAACATTGCGGCTATTACCTCCGCGTGAAACAGCGAGGGAAACAAACGTATTACTTGGAAAAAGTTGGCCACGTCTTCAACAAGTGTTAACGTCACTACCACATCACTTATCACGCCTCTGGAACGGCGAATAACCTAGCCTGTTTCGGGAGAAATATATTTACAGCAAGCGAAAATGCCGGCACTGATTCTTCCCTCCACGTTCGAGGTATCCAACACGACAGCTTTTTTACTGAATCTTAATTATATAATTTGTAGGTAATAATATATTAAATTTAACTTTATTCGATCAAAATACGTACTGAGTATGAATATTAGACTAATTCGAAAAAGTACAATCCATTTTACAACTTCGACGAAGACCTGTCACATCCTCTCAAGTATTTCACGTCCTGTTCTCTTCCAGTATTCAAACCCGGCACGCGATCAACTTGAAGAGTGTAGTGGTGCCCAAGACTCAGTCGCTGTGGGAGTATTTGATGGAACCAGAAAAAGACCCTCCCGTGCCCTCCGGTGCCACGAAGTTCAGTTATTCCGTCAGGTATGATGAAGTTTTTGACTAGCGCCAGAAGTCTTCTAATAAATCATTAAGAAGAACAATAATAAGCTTTAAAAGACTAGTATCTGTATTGGATTTATGCCCTCAGCCATAGCGAAGCAACTTGGGTGTTTCGTCATGATTCTATCTTGGTTTAAGACTGTTGGAACGATATTGTTAAGTGTTAACTGAGTAACGCGTAGGAAAGCAACTGGTAGTATGCTCAAGTCTTTGAATTTTTCATTAAAAGCTGTGTATTTTTGTTAATAAATTAATAAACAAATAAAATAAATAAATGACTTTGTTTGGCAACTAACCATTTAAGAGATATAAAGGTAAAACTGAAATATTATTTTCATAGAGATGTAAAAATTCTGACAATGCATTATTGCAAGTCTGGCGTATGTTCAAACACAATCCGAACTTCCACGATGTGTGATGAAGAATATACAAGATAGTTACATTTATTATTTGCAGGTCTTCATCAATATCAATAAAGTTGTTCCACACGGAGTACTCGATGCTGGAACTGCGTCTGGGCGCTCTCGAGAGCGACTGCGTTTTCCGCGCCAACGACCGCATGACCCTCAAACTCTTCCTCAGCTCGCTACACCTGGACGACATCGGAGATGCCACTCTGTACCCTAAGGTAAAGCAATACAGTTCATAATTGACTGACTCTTGCTGTCCAGGGAGGGCTAAACTCCCCGTTACCATTCCATGACCTCTTTCTTCACGATGATGCTTTGATTTCTTTTTTCTTTTTGAATGGATCAAAATTGTTTGCAGGTTTCGATTTTGCATCGCTCCAATTGGGCCAATTCAAATGGGTGTTTTAGCATCAGGCTTTAACAATAATACGGTTAAGGTTTTTGTAATAATGGAACGGAACGAGTAGATGCCCCACTTTGTGGAAAGTCGTAACTTCTGCCCATAATACGAATTGGGTCCGTCCTCTACTTAGGTAAGACAAGAATCGAGTTGCATCGTATGCAACCGTAACCCTGAAACGAGAAGGTGGAATGTCTTATGTTGGTATAATTTCACCACGAATCGTCACTGCTTGGTGGCAGACGAAATTGGGATAAGTTGTTATCTTGCTGCTAAATATATTATGCAGGATATTGTATGGTGGTGATGTTTCTAGGTAATCTGGCCGGACGAGGACAAGGTGATAGAGTTGAAGTACGTGCGGTGCGCGGCGCGGCTGTACGGCGCCGGCGCGGGGGAGCTGCGCGCGCACGGCCAGTTGCGGCTACACGTCGGCCGGCTGCACTGCGTCGCCGGCGCTCATCTGCTGCACACCGTACATGTACGTACATCACTTCAGGAACGTTCCGAGAGCGCGGTGGTCTAGCGGTACTGACCCTCGAGTTTCAATCCGGAGGTCGCCGGTTCAAATCACGACGTGCACCTATGAGTTTTTCGTTTGAGAGATTTATTTGCGCAAAACCACGTTCTCTAAACGGTGAAGGAAAACATCGTGAGGAAATCGACATGTCCTAGAACTAATTCGAAGACATGTGTCGTGTGCACGAAAGGAGCCTCTTTGAGGCGCACTTACAATCCTATCACCACACTGGTTTGACAGAACTGGTGACTCGAAGAAGAAGAACTTCAGGAACACCTGCCTCCTGTGTCCCCCCCTAAAGGCGTGAAAGAGTGACAGAAGAAAGTGGTAAGGATTGAGATTGGTATGTAGTCATAAATGTAACATACATCTAAGTACTCCGATTGTTACAAGGATCGTGATCACAAAAAAAGGAAGTCCTCCTTTAGGGTTTTCTTGTTTGTTCTTCCCCATGGAAGGTCGGATAGGGTTTTAACAGGTGTCAAACTTAGCGATAAGTGCGTGTGCCCTATGTTTTGAATATTATTGACGTTTCCAAGCCATTTATTTATGAACTCGGAAATAAAGTTTTTGACTTTGACTTTATGCTTCGGTTTGGTCATGTAGAGAGGACGATTGAAAGAAGAATGACGGAACTAGTGCTGATTAGTCTAATTGTTGTGAATGGTTTCTCTGAATTGGTTCCAGCAACTGCTTGAGCCCCTGGTGCCGAGCGCGGCAGCGCACGCGGCGGAGAAACATTCTCTCGGATACCGCTCCTGGGACACTCGTCTCAATCTTGTTATTGAAGTGAGTCTCGTTTGGTTTCAGTGTTTTGAGATACTATTTCTTTAATAGATTGATGACCACGTGTGACTTTCTCCATTTGGACCGACTTAAAGGTGGCCAATATATCTCTGACAACGATTTTAGCCATTATTTTTGCACGTAATATTTAAGGGAAGTCATGGAACAGATTTATTTATATTAGTCGCAATACATTTTTACTCAAGTGTGTCCGGTTTTTCGTTTTTATTTTGTTCATGATAGTCTGTTAATTCTTTAACTGCCACAAAGTATGGGTTCTGGTTAACTATTTGAATTCTACATAATTTTCTTATAGATTCACGCTCCTGTACTGCTTTTACCACAAAAGCCATCGTCGCCAAACTTACTGGTTCTGAACATGGGTAAGCAATACTAACTACAGCTATAATAGCATTACTTAGTTATAAGATCCAAGCAATTTTTTTCGCATCTCGTTGCACCCGTCTCTCTGAGACTCGTAGACTAGTGAGACGCGAATGTCTAACGCGCCTGTAATAACATGGACCCACTCCTTAAAACTTTGGGGCTGGGGGAAATTAGGAAAATAAATTATCCACATACGCATATTTGGCACAAATTTATTATTAACTAGCTGTTGCCCGCGACTTCGTTCGCGTGTTTTCGGTTTTATCGCACCCCCCTATTTTATCCCTTGGAAAAGTAGCCTAAGTTACTCCTTATAACACCAGCTTTCTGCCTGTGAAAGTCCCGTTAAAATCGGTCCAGCTGTTTCGGAGATTTGCCCGAACAAACAAACAGACATACAGACAGACAGACAAAAACGCAATCGTACCTCTATATCAGTTGTATGATATATATATATATATCTATTCATTTTCCAGGTGATCTCCTGATAGAGAACTTCTTCAAGCAGCTGAACCCTAGTCAGGAGACATCCAGCCCCACTGGCGGCCCCATCATCGACAACATCCTGGTGAAGTTGCAGGACATCACGTTCGCGCGCGCCGTGATGACCCTGGCGGGCACCCTGGAACTGCAGGTCAGCAGACGGATCATCTCCCGGGACCATTCCACGTTTACTATCGACAGCAGGCATCCTTGGCTGCATCGTATGAGTGGAGAACTTATAGATACTATTCAGATAGTCTTGAATTTATTTTGGTAACATACTTTAGCATGGCGTCTTTTGCAACAGGTAGCCGTGTTAAAGGTAGTCATCGAATGTTGCCTGGCGAACGTTTAGGACACCGCATTCCTGGTATAGTTGAGTGGTGGGATAGTAAAAAGGTTTAAGTGTTGATACTTTTAAAATTGTTAATTGTTGGTTCCAGGAGCCGATCCTCGAACCTGTTTGCATCCGTTGCGATATGAAGCGATGCGTGGGCTATCAGCAGGTGATATTTCATCATATTGATTATAAAAAGCGTAACAGCTAGCAGTATAATGTACTCTCATTGATGCGTTTCGTTGAAGAGTGATGCCGGTGAAATGACGGGCACGTGAGACATTCCATCTTTACGCCTCAGACTGACCTTAAGCGATATACCGTTTAACATCTCTGTTACTTCTCATTTTTTCTATATGATCCAGTTACGGAACAAGCCGACGTTCCACCTGTTCCACCTGCTGTTAAGTGGTAACCTCGGTCCATAACAACCGATGGGACTTGGGTCCTCCCAGGCACTACAAGACCCAAGTCGCATCGTATGCACCCGTAACTCTGAGACGTGTAGGTGCAATGTCTCACATGCCTGTAATTTCACCGGCTACCACACCTTTCAAGCCTGAACACTGTAATGCGAATACTCTACTGCTTGGCTCCAGAAACGGTCATGGTGGCAGAACTTCTCCGGACGAACTTGGCGTGAATTGTATTGCTCTTAAAATTTGGGACATTTATATGTAATTGTCAGCATTCGTCGAGCTCGCGCGAGCTGCTGGCTGTAGGGGCTGATGTGACAGTGGACAGTGTGACGGTGAACCTCGGACAGAAGGACCTCGCCACCATCCTCGCGGTGTGGAACGATAACCTCACCATCGAGCACTTCATCGGTGAGTACCCACACACTAGCGGCATCATCACTTGTCATCACCCAAGTGAGAGCGTGGTGGTCTAGCGGTACTGACCTCCGAGTTTCAATCCGGAGGTCGCCGGTTCAAATCCCGACGTGCACCTATGAGTATTTCGATCGAAAAGATTTATGTGCGCAATACCACGTTCTCAAAACGGTGAAGGAAAACATCGTGAGGAAACCGACATGTCCTAGAACTAAAAATTCGAAGACATGTGTCGAGTGCACGAAAGGAGCCTCTTTGAGGTGCACTTACAATCCTTTCACCACAATGGTTCGACAGAACCGGTGACTCGAAGAAGAAGATCACCCAAGTATTTTGTTCGGCTATTTCAAGGAGCTAGGCTGGTCGAGTTTATAGGTAACAGAAGATCACTGCACAAAACATAGGTCAGTTCATGATAGCTTCATCGTATATTCGACATTTAGTCCACAGGTGGACAAGCTTTGCCAATAGACAATATTTTCATTGTTTAAACTAGAGGTAGAGGGTCGGGATGTGACACAATTTTATGGTTTCCGTTGAAAACCAGCGCTGGGTGCACACATCAGTGTGTATCCTAGTTAGTTATATTTTAGTGAAGTCTTTATCAAATATAAGGCGACTTTGTTTCAGGAAGCGTAGTCCCCAGTTCTCCAGTGGAAGTTGCACAGTCTGACGCGTCCGTCAAGAAACTGCAAGCGTTCTTCGCTCAGGGCGAGCCAATCAGAAAGGAGTCTGCTGTCAGGTATGACAAAGAAATATAAGAGAACGATGGCAGATGTGTTTCATAGGTAGAAGGGCTCTCACATACACTAGATCCTTTTTTTTGGGATAAACTAAGTTACACAGCAAGTATGAACATAATAGACACTTAAATAAATTATTCCCTGTGGAACCCACACCATTAACCAAGATTACATTCACTCCTCAAGTTGCAGTTTGGTTTCTTTGAGTTTCTTACATTGTTTTTAGCTGACAGGCAAATTACAACAAGGTACCTTAACCTTATGGAATAAGATTGACTTCGTGCGTCTATAGGTGAGCGTATCACACATTGCGACACCTGGAGCGAGAACTGGCTCTCGAGGCTGCCGGAACATGTCGTGTGATGTTTGGTGGCGGATCCTCATCTTGATTATTTTCTGGTGGTCATTTCACACAGCGCCATCTATCTCCAAACTAAGCGTAACTTGTACTATGGGAACCAGATTACTGATAGAATACATATATTATTATTTTTTGTAAACATACATGTAAGTACATATTAATGCCCAGACACAGAACAAACATCAATGCTCGTCACACAAATGTTTGTCCTGGTTTAGAATCGAACCCATAACCTACAGCTCAGAAGGCGTAAAATTACCAGCTGAGCTGTGAGGCCAGTCTATTTGATTGATTGTTGTAGTCTATAAAAAACTACCTACCACCTTGCTTTGCACATAATGGTTGTCTTTTTTTAGAGGTCATAAAGTAGGAATAGGAATGTCTATCTTTTGATTTAGTTTCGTATATAATTTCCAGGTTTACCCTAGAAGGATTAACTCTCAGGCTATTCTCCGACATCGATGAAGTCCTCAGCTCTCCCGTTCGGGATTTGAACAATGGTCTAGCGCGGCTGACTGCCGGCGAGGCTACCTTCAACCTGGACTGTTACTCCGACGGCAGCCTGGAGCTGAAGGCAAGCCTCATGAGCCTCCTCATCGAGGATATCAGGACGGAGCCCAATGTCTTTATTACAAGGTATCATTGAAATTGCTACATTATTTAAAATTATATTTTTTTTGTATTTTATCAAAAGCCACACGTTTTGCGGACCCGTATGTATGTCCTGTGTACCTAAGTATCAAATCTGTGAAGGATAATGGATGGATAATCAGATAAATTAGCCAAAATATCCTGATTCTGTGTGTAAATCCGCGAAAAGTAAAAAAAGCTATTTTCTAGACTAAATATCAACACCTACTATGCTAAAGCCGAGTATATGGACAGAAAATTGACACCAAATGATGCCGTTGCAGAATATTCCAATCTCAAGGCGGGTCTTGCCGCGACACCGTCGGCATATCAGTCTGCAGGCCTCCGCTCATCGACGCGAGCCTCCGCGTCACGGGGGTGAAGGCCCGACAGCTGGACGTAAGGGTGGATAGAACCAGGCTGAACCTGTCGCTGCCGTTCTTCCTGACCCTGGCTAGGTGTCTGTTGGATGCTATGCCGGGTAACTTGCTTCTAATTCATATCTCTTTCACAAATTGCTAAGGACAGGATGGTTCATTTGAGACGTGTACTCAAGCTTTCTGTAACAGATGATAAAGTCTTTCATATATTAAATGTTATCTGTGTGCATACAGACATAATGTTGACATTTTGTTTCCATTTATCGAATATTAGTCACAGTTGGTGATATTGCACCTGTTCTAATCCTAAATTAACAAAGCGCTGAAGCAGAGTGACAAATAATCTAAATCAAATCATTTATTTGCTTCAATGTGGTACATAATGGTGACATAAAATATGGTTCCCTTAATACGGTATGCAAATATTCACTTATATCTTATTGCAAAATAAAGTTAATACCTAATAATTAATAATACCTTTCAAAATAAAACTAATTAAAATGACTTTACACACGAAATATCGATGTAAACTTTATCATCAATGGTTTTTGAGTGGCATGTTCTTCATGGGTGGCAGGTGAGAAGACCCTGGAGGGCGGCGCTGGTGGTGGCCTGGTAAATCACGGGTACGTGGGCGAGGGCGCCGCCCGCCTGCACAGCGCCAGCGACTCTACCAGCGGATACTACTCTGCAGGTTACTACACCTGGATATTTAGTTCTACACCTAACATTACTGCATGGTATAGATTAGCGCCGCGCTAATCTTGGAAGCCATTCTGTGTATTATGTAGACGTAAGTACCTGGAGGGAGTTGACACTTGTAATCCCTATGAAAAAAACTGAAAGAATATAATAATTGACTGGCCTCACAGCTCAATTGGTAGTACCCTTCTGCGCTGTTGGTCGTGGGTTCTATTTCCACCCAGGACAAACATTTATGTGACGAACAAAGATGTTTGTTGTGTGACTGGGTGTTGATTTGTATTATATGTATTTCACTTTACAGATTTGTTTGCAGTTTAATGTTTCATTTCATTTCATTGTATAATATCCATTCATGACGTCTATTATAGAGCCATTAATCAGATGACAACAAACAACAACAACAAACAGTATATAATTATTATATCAGTTGTCTGGTTTCCCTAATACAAGCTATGGTAAGCTTACTTTGGGGTTTGGTGAAATGCCCAGCAATATTTATTATATATGAATCGCCTGTTTTTGTCACCGTATCAGGAACATGTATGTCGGAGGAGGCCCCCGGGCTGGCCATCTCAGTTCAGTTCCGTCAGCCGGAAGTGATGTGCTTCGCGGCGGGCGGCAGGGCGGGCGGCAGGGCGGGCGGGCACGCGCTGCTGCTGCGCACTGAACTGCTTCTCGACTACTCATCACACTGCGGGACTGACACACTCGTCATAACACTCGCTGGACTACAAGTATACTATAATAATTCAATTCAATTCAATTCAATTTCGTTTATTTCAGACAACAATAAATTATGATACAAAAATATTTAAAGCGTCCATATTTGAGTGTTACATGTAAATAAAAATGAAATAAAATATTAAAATCACAATTTAAATAAAAATAACAACAAAAATACATTAAAATCAAATTACTGGGTTATTTTGATTTTAATGTATTCCAGTGCGATATCTATATAACAAACACTTATCAAGAGAGCACATTATACGCTCTTGTCCAGTGTTCCATAAAGAGACAGTCAGTGTCCAGCCTCTGAGCAATGAGCTGTAGGTAGCTGTTACAACTGTCGCGCACCCGGCGACTGCGAATAATAAGTTTTTGTTACAAATAACATAATTTCATCGAATCATTTAAACAGCTAACACAGCTCAATGTTTAACTGAATCAGACTGAATAACAGTGCCAGAATGTGCACTAGCCCCCACATTAGGATTACCTGTTGTGGATGGCCAGTTCCTTCCACAAGTAACAGAAGTATAGTGGATTACAATAAAATAATAGTTAAAAAGTTAAATAAATCGTTATTAAAGAAATTCAAATATCAAATTATCTATGCCATTGATACAAAATTAAATTTGTATTGCACGCACATACCCACCTATTAAATAAAACGAAACGCCAGATTTACACCAAAATAGGAAAAAAATAAATCATATTCAATTGAATTACGCTAATATCCAATAGAACCTTAATTTCTTCCAATATCACCTTAATTTGATATTATTTAACAAAAACCACGTGATTATGGCCAAAATCAAATTAAATCAAACCTTTGAAGGCTAAGTTACTATCTTCACCAGTTTTACTAACTCCAGAAGCCGTCTGTTTACAGGTCATGTCCAAACTGCAATCAAAACTAAAGAACTTGCCTCCACAACTTGTTCTCAAGCCGTGTGACTTGGAGTTCTCAAAGAGCTTTAAGAACGTTGAAGAGGGGATAAGGGTGAAAGCTTCCGTTTCTGAAATAGAAGTGCACATTGCTGCTACAACTATCCACACGGTTTCTGGTGAGTGCCACGATCATTATTATAGAACTACAGCGGATACCTTAAATTATTTGTAAGTTTAATTTAATTTAGTTTAACTTAATTTAATTTGATTAGTTTTGATTTGATTTGTTTTGATTTTATGTGATTTAATCTATGGACATTTTAATTAACTGAAATTGTCTGAAATATATAATAATAATAATAATTATAATTATTATTAAATGCCCGAGATAACCAAAAGAGGAGTTTCCAAAGCATTTTATCTTATACAGTTTATATTTTGAAATGTTTTTAAATTAGAAAGAAAAATTTACATCCTTTTGGCAGACACCTGGAACCTAAAACATAAGTGAAATAATTTCCGTGCACTGCATTTTTTGCATAAAAAAATCTTCAAACATAGCGCTTGAATGACTTCTAAATGCAGTTTTTCCCATAAAAATAAATACCATAAAATTTAGAATTCAAAACTCCATACGTAGTCGGATTTATTGTTTATAAATCCTACTAATATTATAAACGTGAAAGTTTGTATGGATGTTTGTTACTCTTTCACCCTCAAACGGCTGAACGGATTTGGATGTAATTATGAAATAAGATAGCTTATATCCTGGATTAACAGATAGGCTACTTTGATCGCTGAAAAGTGCAGTGTTCCCGTGAGATTTATTCACTTAAAACCGCGGGGTGCAGCTAGTTGTATATATATTTCGTTTAGGAGCTAAATTTCGTTTTGATGTGAAACATCTATAGCCGCACGTAAAACCGATTTCTGGCGTGCGTTGCATATTACTTTTACAAAATAATGTCGATGTTTCACATCTGCCAGGCGTCCCGTGACGGCTCACATTTTTCCTTTTTTTGTGCTTGGTTCATTTCACCTCGCTAGCCTTCAAAGCCTCACAGTCGTTGACTTTACCTGTCTCTCCTTAAAACTTCGACTATTATTGAAAGTTATAAATTACTTAATCAGTTTTTTGCACCATAGATATAATAGACGAGATACAGTCTGAAATCATGATGATACCTGAAGAACGGGAAAACTTCATCTTCTCCATCTACAATCCACGTCCCGAAAAACACGAGGAGGACCTCTGGGCTCCAAGGAAGATCACACCAACTGTAGCCCTCACCCAGGAAGAGAGTTATCAACCAAAGTATCCTACCGTGAAGCCCACGGAGACGTTTGTCATGATGGTTCCGTCTGTGAGATTTATCTTTGAGATGGAGCATACTGTTAGGATACCGGTCCTGATGATGAAGGTAAGACTTTGGACTCCGTCAAATTACATACTTCAGTATAAGATTTTCAACAGGATCTTATTCTAGTATCCTTGAATGATATTACTACTTGTAACATCAAATAACATCGACTCCACGTCCAAATATACGAAATTATTTACCTTTACATTACCATACCCCGATGGTAGCGTGCCCAGAATGCAGGCAGCATTACAGAATCATTTTTAAATACAAAACGTCGCACCGTCTCCTGCCTAAATGATTTAGTAGTTATTTATTTGTGATTGTCTCTTTAATTAATCAACAGCTTTCAAACTAGTATCGTATTGTACCACTTTCAAACCTACCTACTCTCGACTGTCTGAAGGGAATTATCGCCCAGTCAAATATAATAAAGCAAAGTTTACTACAGTTTACAGGGGACATAACGCTGCACGATTGGTCCCAAAAACTTCACGGCACAGCGCTTGTAACGGCGCAGGCTTCTGTCTATAACGAGAAACTAGATGCTTGGGAGCCACTGATAGAGCCTGTGGTCATTAATGAGAATATTTACAGACCTTGGGAGATAACAGCCACCATATTCCAGGTAATGTTATTAAATCAGAAAATAGTTTCGTTCACCCCTAATATAAGACAGACAGAGTGTGTCGGGCGAGTTAATTTCCACGGATTTGCAACAACGCAAATGACCAGTAAACGCATTTGGTATTTACGATTACCAAAACTCAAATAAGTATTCTAGAAACAAAAATGTTGACACCTACAAATCTAGATTGGGCACCGATGGTTAAATTTAAAGCCTATTTACTCTCGTTATCTAAAGTAGGCCTGCGTTCCTGCATCGGTAACAATAGCTGGAACTAATATTTAACTAATTTTACAGAGGCATTTCTAACCTTTCCAGAATTTAGAACTCCCATGCAAGTAATAGGTTTCTACTTTATATTTGGAAATGTATTAAGTATTTACGAAAAGTGCGATCAAATCTTAATAATTTCAGGATAAAGCTTACTCCATGTCCACCCGGCTAGAGACCACATCTCACCCAGAGACAGAAGCAGATTCCTCAGTAGCTTCCGAATCAAAAAAACAGAAACGCAAAAAAAAGAACGTATTCGAGTCAGAAACATCCGCGGATGAATGCGATACTGACAATGAAATGACGTTTATACGGAATCCTAATGGAAGAGAAAGCAGGACTTGTAATGTCGAGTTTGGAGGCAACATGGCCTTTTTGGGGACTCTTGAGAACGAGGAATCAGACTCCGAGAATGAAAACGGTCTGATGGATAAGCTGGCGACAGCTATAGGGCATCTCTTCACAGAGTAAGTATATCTGGTCAGTAATTAGATAATACCCGCCAGCTTTGATTGTTATCTGTTCAGTGAGCTCAAATATAGTGAGCCCTTCGTATTATACAAAAATACCATGGATATAATGAAGAATATTGTTTTTTATCTTGACAGTCACATACACTCATTTAAATATGTAACGTCCGATATCTTCCAATATGCGTAGTTAGAAAACTATTAAAATACTCATTTAAAAACGATATGTTCTCATATTTGGTAAATGTGCATTCAGGACATTAGAAGCCTGGTATGTGCTTATATATTTATTCGACATCTCCTATTAATTAATATAAAATATGAATAGAAATAAACTTTTGTAACTACTATCTTCAATGAAATATAGAGACCGTACAAACCTTAATCCAACAGTGAGTCAAGCTGCGAAGAGCTGAGCAACGAAGAAGACTCCTCGGCACCGCAGAGCGACGTAGATGCTGATGATGAGGATAACGATAAGGCGGTGACATTTCAAGATGGAGTTGTCAAGGGCAAGAAGGAGGAACATAACACTGTCACTTTACAGGTTGAGTTGTTACATATAATAACGTTTCTAGCACTGTTCATAAATTTAATGTTTCCCAGATTAAATAAATTAAAAATAACAAATAAACTTGGAAAATTAGCCTTGTCTGAACTTTTTATTCTGTTGGTCTTGGTGAAGTTGCGAGTTTAATGTAAAATTGAAAACTAGTTCTTAAGGTATCGATCGAAGAGTTCGAAGAGAGAAAAAAATCTCCCTAGATTATTTCTAGATCAACAGTATGTACTTATTTATGTGATCAAAGCAACTATACTGAATGCCATTTAAAGTTATAGATATATATATATCATCAAAAGGTATTTTTAGGACCCCATCCACGGAGACAGCATAGATTCCGGCCTGGAAACAGATACCGTGGCGGAACGTGTATGTACGTACGTAATGGTTGAGGCGCGCGACACGCTCAACGTGACAGTAACTCCGGCGGCCGCCAGAGTAGTGCTCGCTCTGAGCAATGCCGTCAGCGACCGCACAGCTGCCGTCAGCGCCATCGTCACCGCGGAGAGCGGCCTGCTACTGCTCAATGATATTGGTATGATACTTTTGATGCTGGTGATAGAACGAGCTGACGGTCCACCTGATGTTAAGGGGTAACCGCCGCCCATAGACAACAGCAATACGACTCAAGTCCTCCCCACCAAAGTACGAGATGACTCAAGTCGCACTGCGTTGCGTCCATCACCCCGAGACGGGGATGTTGCGTCTCGTGCCTGCAATTTCACCGGCACCCACTCCCTTCCACCGGAATACAACAACACGAGTGCTGGCGGCAGATTACCAGGTGTGGTTGGCAGTACTTCTCCGGGCGAACTTGACACAAGTTCTACTGCTACTTTAGGTTGCTCCTTTCGCACCGGGGACACGCGTAGGTAGTATTTGTTATTACTATTATTTATTAATGGTAGAATGGTTTAAAGGGTATCAGGGTGCCGGCTAAATTACACATGCAGCATATCAAACATGAAGATAGTGTTCCATCTTAGTTCTGTTCTGAGTTCTTGTGAGCTTTGGGCTGTACTTCAGGTGGGCCATCTCCTCGATTCATCACTTTATTAACACTTGTCTGTATAACTTGTATAAAGATAGCTCTTCGTTAATTGGGTATAATTATCCATAAAGTTTTCAAATAACTAAGTAAACTTTACTTCCACTTTGGGTATTTTGCCAATTTTTGTCCTGCATCTTACGCCAACAACAGACCATTTAAGTAAGGATTGTGATTTTTCAGGGCCGGGATCTACAGTACACTTAAAAACGAAAGCTGAGACTGATTTAGCCGGAAACGACAGGGTAATAGCTATAGCAGATTATGATGTAGACACAAGTAGACCTAGCACACCAGGTAAGAATAACATTGAAAATATTCCGCCGCCAAAATACTGTTTTAAAAATGAGTAGTCTCTCATCAAAATGTTGCCATTTTGTAATGCGGTGGGTTGACAATGAAGTTCATCTGAAATTTCAATCTGGCAACAAAATTAAAGTGTGTTGCGTTATATATATTGCGTGGAATGGAACCGCATTTGCACCATGTTGGTTTCATTTTACAAATTGGCTCGCCGTTTCTTCAATCGGGCGATAAAGTGACTTTAGTTTTGGATCATATACAAATTAGTACATAATAGCTGAAATTGTGAATCCACATTAACCAGAAGTAACATCCCAATAAAACACTTTTTCTTGTTTCATTTCGGTGGCCACTGCTACGCTACTTAATTTGATTTTGAAAGCTTTAATGATAATTCATGTTTTAGGATGTGATATATCAACTGAGGATATTTTAGATGTGACTGAAGAGAAACCAAAACATGAAATGACTGATATTAGCGATGAGTGGGACTGGTGAGTATTTTGTATTTAAATCTAGATGTCATTCATTGGAATTTAGTTTAAGGATGATTTTGAAAGTAACATTTGGAAGATCGAGTAAGTAAGCAGCAGTCAAGATGATACTTGGACATCGACTACGGTTTAATAATAATATTGGTGGAAAATTCACACAGCGCCATCTAGCTCCAAACTAAGCATAGCTTGTACTATAGGAACCTCTTTGGAACTGTTAGAATACATTTTTTTTGTTAATCCATACATACAATTTAAACTTACACCCAGATACAGAACAAACATCTATATTCGTCACACAAATGTTTGTCCTGGGTGGGAATCGAACCCACGACCTACGGCGCTGAAGGCAGACCAACTGAGCTGTGATTCCTGTCAATTGAGGAAAGAGCTGGATGAAATAAACGTGAGAACAGTTTATTAACAGTGTGTTGTGTTATAGCTTCGAAGGTGGTTTCCCCGGAGGGCAGATGTCGCCGCCCGCGCCACGCGAGTGGTCCCCCAGGGCTCCGCCCCAGCCGCCGGCGCTGCACGACAAACTGACCGACATGACTCTCACTGTGAGGATACATGATTTGGATCATCTCACTGTAAGTCTCTACTACTGTTCAGGACATTCATTTTGACATGTGTCGAGTGCACGAAAGGAGCCTCTTTGAGGCGCACTTACAATCCTTTCACCACACTGGTTCGATAGAACCGGTGACTCGAAGAAGAAGAAGACTTCAGGATCTAATAAGATTCCCGGTCTAATATGACTGGTCTTGTATTGGTGATTTATAAAAAAATACACATAATTTTCATTATACTCTGGTTTATGTTAATTGATTTTATAGCAAGCTTTGATGTTTAGTTAATTCGGGAGGAGTCTGTCAAGGGGATTCGGCTATTCTGTCTTCTCTTACTTTATTCTTTCCATTCCAAAAATGAGATTATGAGAAAAATTACAAGTAAGGTAATGTATTGTATGAAATAAAAATTACGAAAATAGTTATATATGTCAAATTGATTATTGAATCATGTGTACAACAAATAATATATTTATTATTATATATGTATAGATACAGATATGTATAGATATATTATCAACGGAAGGTTGAAGGAGGACAATGATAAATAAATAATTAAATGTTGTAAAACAATACACTAATCGTAAACATACAAATAATATAATTTCAGATATTGTGCCCGCAAAGGACGGTCTCAAAACTGCACGTGTTGCATCCCAGCAAGAACTCTACTCGATATTACATAGTCGTGGAGAGATTATCAAATTATAATAGCAAGAAAATCGTTGTCAGGTCGCCATTGCAAGTAAGTTACGTTTCGCTCTTTTATTTCATGCGTTTAGTGATTCATGGAAAATCGTTAAGTTTACAGCAAAGTTAAAATCTTTATTTCCATAGAATTCATAAAGAAATATACTTATTAATCTACTTATCACTAAGTTTGACCTGTTCAAACCCTATCTGACTCTCCATGGGAGAACAGACAAGAAACCTATAAAGGAAAAAATGCGAATGAAAATGAAAATGTGCGAAAAAAGGCAAGCCCCCTTTGTTTTCGCACGAAAAAGAAAGCTAAAGTTATGATTTAAAGATCAACCTTTTGGGTAAGCTGTGTATCATCGGTTGTAAACAACAAACTTCCAGGTCCGCAACGAGACATCTTACGCCCTGGAACTGTTCTACAATAAAAAGGACCTGCAAGCGATAGGAGCTGACCTGATCGGCTCCCTGACCAACCCCTTCGACGACAAGATGCGTCTGGCGGTGATTGCGCCGCAGCAAACATACAACGTACCGCTCTACATCGCCTACCACTGCAAACTCTACCTTCTGCCAAGCAATTTCGAGTGAGTACTGACAACTGAGAGCGTGGTGGTCTAGCGGTACTGACCCCCGAGTTTCAATCCGGAGGTCGCCGGTTAAAATCCCGACGTGCACCTATGACTTTTTCGATTGAAAGATTAATGGCAATACCACGTTCTCAAAACGGTGAAGGAAAACATCGTGAGGAAACCGACATGTCCTAGAACTAAAAATTCGAAGACATGTGTCGAGTGCAGGAAAGGAGCCACTTTGAGGCGCACTTACAATCCTTTCACCACACTGGTTCGACAGAACCGGTGACTCGAAGAAGAAGAAGAACTGACAACCTTTGGACATTTATGACAAGTGCCACCAAGCAGAAACGCATTCGCGTTCCTGTATTCCGGTTTAAAAGGTTCCCGGTGAAATTACAGGCACGTGAGACATTCCCCTACAAGTCTCAGAGTTACGGGCGCGCACGATACGACTTGAGTCTTGTCGTGCCTAGTCGGGGAGGACCCTAGTCGCATCGGTTGTTATAGGCCGAGGTTACCACTTAACAACAGGTGGGCCGTCGGCTCATTCCTTATCTGTATCAAATAAAAAAAAGCGACTGACAAGTCACTGATTATATTAGTTTTATTTTGAAATATTAGACCCCTGTAAGTGCCTTTTTCGCAGTTACAGCTCTATTGGACTGTAAAGTGATTCTGTTTAAGTTGAAAGTGAAAAAAACTGCCAGGTTTACCTCAGGTTTCACTACTGGAACCTCGTTTATTTATGTACATATTTTACAGGACCTATCAGACCGCGACGCAGGGTATATGGTGGATGGAACTGGCAAATGATCTGGGGACTCCAAGAGACATGATATGTCCGGCCAAAGATGACCAGGACAAGAAGATTTTCGCAATGAGAATTCTTGCTGTTGAAGGTAAGTTTAAAACTCTTAGCTTAGTTGACTAGCTTACTAACTCTTAGCTTAGTTGACTAGCTTACTTTGCTTAGTTTGACTGGCCTCATAGCTCAGTTAGTTAGTAACCCTACCTTCTGCGCTGAAGGTTGTGGGTTCGATCCCCACTCAGGACAAACATTTATGTGACATTTGTAACATTGATGTTTGTTCTGTGTCTGGGTGTTAATATGTATTATATGTATGTATTTACAAAAGAAAAGTATATATGTATTATATCAGTTGTCTGGTTCCCATGATACAAGCTATGCTTAGCTTACTTTGGGGCTAGATGGCGCTGTGTGAAATAACCACTATTATTTAAAAAGAAAAAAAAAAGTTTTGGGCTAGATGGCGCTGTGCCCACCAAAAATATAAAAGTTAAAAGTTGAAAAAAAATTAAAAAATACTTTCTCTGGATCCAAAATCGACGCTTTGCTTGTGATTTTAGTCTTTTATTTCAGTTGTTTACCAAATAATATATCTTAGAGTACGTTTCAGGTATCCAATCGCATAAAGTGAGTCGAACTATACCGAACTATCTTGTAAGGGTGGTCCCACCTCTAGCGTTGTATAACCGCCTTCCTTATGCCATCGAGGTAAGATTTAGCTTATTCTGAAAATTTTGCCAGTTTTTTTTTCTATTCGAGACACTCTCGCGAACCAGTGTGGTGAAAGGATTTTAAGTGCGCCTCAAAGAGGCATCTTTCCTGCACTTGACACATGTTTTCGAATTTTTACTTTTAGGACATGACGGTTTCCTCACGATGTTTTCCTTTACCGTTTTAAGAACGTGGTATTGCAAACAAATCCTTCAAGCGAAAAACTCATGCACGTCGGGATTTGAACCGGCGACCTCCGGATTGAAACGGGGTCAGTCTCTAGGCCATTACGCTCTCAATTTAGCTAGAATTTTTTTGTTGACAGTTATTTGAAAGTGTATCTACCTACAATGTTCAACAGATTTCATGCGTAGCCATGGATTGGAAGGTGCGAATAGAGTCGGGGGAACGTCTGCACACGTACACACTCCAGCTGACGCAGTCGCATCGTCTCAACATCAGCATGAACTACCAGGGCTCCGTGTGGAACGGCTGTTTCACACTGTCACCAGGTAACTATGTCATGTCGAGCTATACTCATTGACGACTCCATAGCTAAAATTCTGACACTATTATAAGATAATCCAAACCATCCAAAGGTTGTCTGGAAGAAATCGCTTTAAGCGATAAGACCGCCCATACTGCACATCTCTTTTATAATTATATTACTTTAAAACTGAAATGTTTTAGTTAAGGTGTTATGTACAATAAATAGTTTATCTATCTATCTAGCTGAAGAAATATTGTCTCGTGGGCTCAGTCGACACGAGACTTTCGACCCTTCTCACAGGGATGGACCGGACCTATGACTTGGTTCTTCTCATACCTAAGTAGCGAAGAAAATGAATGGTGTGATTATTTATTAAATTACTTACTTTTATCAAATATTGGAATATTGAAAAGGATGAAATTTAAATTCAAAATATCAAAGCATTGCTATACTGATAACATTAACTATTGAATCTTTTTAACTATTAAGTAATCTAATGTTATCTTATTCGGATGTTTATTTCCAGACATAACGGAGAAATGTGTGAACCTGACACTAGAGGAAGGTTGCGGTCTGGCTCCCGCTCAGATCTGCGCGACGGTGGACCGCAGCGACTGCTGGCAGCTTTACCTGCACGCGCATTATTGGTTCATCAACAAAACCGGTCTGCCGCTTGAAATCAAGGTAAATGAAATGAAATGAAATGAAATGATTTATTTAATTAGACATTTGCTTAACATTAAAAACCAAAACGCAAATTATCTTAAGTAGCATTCACAGACGTACAAAAAACAAAAGTTATTTATTTAAATAAATATTGATGGACATTTCACACAGCGCCATGTAGCCCCAAAGTAAGCTAAGCGTAGCTTGTATCATGGGTACCAGAAAACTGATATACATACTTATATACTTTTTTTTTGTAAATACATAATAAACATATTAACACCCAGACACAGAACAAACATCAATGTTACAAATGTCACATAAATGTTTGTTCTGAGTGGGGATCGAACCCACGACCTACAGCGCAGAAGGTAGGGTTACTAACCAACTGAGCTATGAGGCCAGTCATTTAAAAAGTTACAATGTTGACGCTATGATGAATTGGGAACTCTTCTATTAAGTTTAAATAAATCTGTGTTAGAAGAGACCTCCCATTTCTGTGGTCTGGTACATGGTTATACTTGTAGATTTTATAATATTTATATTGATGAAAATTAATTTATATATTTATGTCACAAGAAGGAAAAAACACATATAGCATGGGCGCAAGTTTAAAGTACAGTCAATAGTACAGTCAATAGTACAGTGAATAGTACAGTCAATAGTACAGTCAATAGTACAGTCAATGGTACAGTCAATAGTACAGTCAATAGTACAGTTAAGGTTAGACATAGACAAACATTTATTCGCTATTTAGCACACATATACACAAACAATACTTTCTTTTAGGCCATAAAATAGTTTTACAAAACTGAAGGTTTGTTGTGTGTGTAGGGTCGTCACTCGGACGTGGTGTACCAGGTGTGCGAGGAGCCGCTGGTGTGGAGCGGGCGGTGGGGGTCCGGCGGGGCGCGGGTTCGATTCCGCGCGCACCACTCCGCGTGGTCACGCGCCGCGCGGCTGCCCCCCTCCGCGCCCGGCCTCATCGTCTGCCCGCACACCGAGAGGCGGACCAACTACCGGCTGCTGCTCAATGTCAGTACACACCAATAGATAATAATAAATAATGGTGGAAATTTCACACAGCGCCATCAAAGTAAGCTAAGCATAGCTTGTATCATGGGAACCAGACGACTAATAATATAATACTTTTCTTTTGTAAATACATACATATAATACACATTAACATCCAGACACGGTACAAACATCAATGTTACAAATGTCACATAAAATGTTTGTCCTGAGTGGGGATCGAACCCACGACCTACAGTGTGGAAGGTAGGGTTACTAACCAACTGAGCTTCATAGCTCAGTTGGTTAGTAACCTAACCTAAAAGGCCTCATGGCCAGTCAAATATATCATCACCGTCCGCGGGCCCTGCTATTCTGCAGCAACGAAGCGGGCACAAGGTTCCGATTCTTCGAGTGATGAACTGGCAAAGGATGACACACAACAGGGACCTACTGCGTGTTTTAGTGTCGGAGGCTGTGAACCCAATGTGAACCGCTTCAAAGGACATTTTCTAATGACCAGTACCTAAGCTTCAACTGAGAATCTACGGAGATCCTGCCTTAATCCAGTAACTGTGTAATGCCACCATATTTGTATAAATAAAAATGAATGGCTACATTTGTTGCTAAGCTCAAAACTAGAGAACGGCTGGACCAATTCAGTTCTTTTCCTCAAATATTTGTTTTAGTCTGAAGAAGGTTTTTATAGAGTTTCTATCCGGAAAAGTGCAGTGTTCCCGTGGGTTGACTTATTCAGCTCGGGTAACCACCGCGAGATGCAGCTAGTAATCATATACAAATTTGCCAACTGTAACATAGATAGCATTCCTTTGATCGCTATCTTGAGCTCCTTTTCATTGAATGAATGCCTCTGTTTAACTTTTCATAGAGATGAACCTACCTCAAGGTAAGAAGGTGAAACAGAAATTCCTCTAAAACTTTCGTAATTGTTTCTTAGTTATATACAAACGGAGCAAATATTGCAGTTGTCAGAACTCAACCAAAAACTTTTCAAGCCATCGCTCTTCCCGATAGGTTACCCTGTCAGAGTTGAGTCCCCAACTGACGAAGATCGTGACTCTCCTGCCGTACTTCGTGGTGTACAATGAGACGAAGAAGCATCTTCGGTACATGGAGGAGAACGAAGCCGCTGACCTCTGGATGGACCTAGCCCCAGGACAAGTAAGTTAAACTCTATGACCCAAGCCATATGGTATATTATCATTTGTATGCAAATGTCTACTTATTGTAATGTACCCAAATTGTACAATGATTTGTTTATCATCTTATCATTCAGCTGCTACAGCCTGTTTTGACATTGTAACCAGATCTAGTTTGTGTGTGCATATTGCTAGTGAGATTAAGTAACTACCGTAAAAATCTGTGTGAATACTGTGCTCAGTTCCATTTGTATTCATAACCCGTGCTCTTTGCGGTCAAATAATTGTAATGACAACAGGCAGCACCGTTTTGGCCGAGCACGGACTCGCTGGCGATGCACTGCAAGTACCGGCACTCCGGTCTCGTGTCGCATCGGTTCCCCATCGCCGTCAACCACTTCACCGTGCTCAGGATGGACAAGGGAGTAAGCATCATTCTAAAATTCGGATTGCATAAAGCGTTTGTTCCATCCAGTCGTTGGACTTTCATGATTTACTATTTCGACATTAATATTCCAAATCATTGGACTGAGCAGTCGACATTTTGGATATAGAAGTTTTGTTTCAACAGATTCCTACGAACATAACGGTACAAACTGACAAATACTATTTTGCTTAAAAATATTTTTCCAAAACATGCTTTTATTATCAGTCCCTGGATACCACCGAGATCTATAAGTACTTATCAAGACAAATCTAACGAGGCTAGTCACGATACGGCTGATGTAAGCTATTGAGGAGTTGAGTGGTCTGCAGGTCGCCATGGCAGCAGCATTAAGTCTAGCTCACTATTGCTAATATTGCATTGTCGTCAGGTTTATGCATGAATACAAAATTTCAGCGTATTTGGGCTGCAAGAACTGGTTCTAAATTCAGTTGCAAATTTTGACCTAATATGTTTTTAGGTCAAAATTTGCAAGTATACGAACGTTGAAAGTAAATAAAAGCTCGTAAAAAGTAGACTTACTTGGATTTAATACGTAAAGAGAAAATTTTGTGATGGAATAAACTTTCTACAGGTAAACTTTCGAACCCATTTCATTTCATCATTCAATTATTTGTGGAGATCAAAATGAGCTTGAATTTTCTGCGAAGCATATCATCTTTAAAAAGTCACAACATGGCGGCATTCTGTAATGATTTTAATTAGTCTCACGTCCATATATTTTACTCAAACTTCAAACAGTGCAAGAAATAATTTAACGGCTTTTAAGGATTAACTAGGATACTGTTTGTGTGTCTAATACCTAGTGAGAAATTGTTCGAATTGTGTGAAATTTAACACCTCAAATCAACACACCACACCACGATAAATCCGATTAAAAATCAAAAAATCATTTTATTTATTACAGCTGTAGAACATACACAACATACACAATGTACAAAATTAAACTTATATGTTTATATAGTATCCTCAACAAATCCATTTAACTCCTTAGTCTACTCTATAAATTACTAAAGACAAGTAAACAATCTATAACCTAAGTATAAAACCTATGGATAACCGTAGCCACCTCTGGGTCTTTCCGGTTTCTCCAACGAGAGGGTTCCATCATCGTGCAGAGTATAAGCAGTTCCTTGGGACTTATGGGACCATATCCTGACAGCTTTGAGATGGGCATCACTTTGCATTTTGGCAGCTGACGGCGGCGGCGCAAGCTCCACAGATGGAACTCTTGATGGTGCCGCGGAATATGATGATGATGGCGCAGAGTATGATGATGATGGCGCAGAGTATGATGATGATGGCGCAGAGTATGATGATGAAGGCGCAGATGATGATGATAATGATTTACTGGTTGTTACCTGAAAGGATACAAGTATTTAATTATATGAATTTGGGATACGAATCTGCTGTGTGGACAATATGAATTGCGGGTTTAATCAGTCTGAGGTTCACAAACTAGAAATTGTAGTTAACACATAACATAATGCCGCAATTAACTTTTTCGTTACACTAATCTTTGTTTTAATTATGCAAATGAGTTTCGGCTTATACGAGTACATTACCTCATTACGTTACATGTAGGTATTTACAGTCTCTGATCTGTTGAAGATAATACCTACGATAAATAAAATTACTAGCTAACATATTTATAATAATAATAATAATAAGTCTACGCTTTGTTCCGGGTTGGGGTGTACGGATACGGATAGTATGGTATTCCTGGTATACCGGTACCCAGGACAAAGGGAATCGTAATGTGGAGCTTAAACTCTGGAATTCTCTTTTTTTTTTAGGCCCATCACCCGAATTTGTTTGTAATTTTGTCTTTTCTACCCCATGGAGCGTCGGAACAGATTTGAACAGGTACTACTAAGCAATAATTGCGTCTGAACTTGTATGTCTGTATTTATTTTATATCTACCAATTATGAATCAATTAATGGGTGGATTTTCATTGACAGTTGACAGACCTTTTCCCGAGGATCAATACAATCTACAGCTGTTGTGTGTCTACTGTAGATACTTACAGTATAATGTGGTACATGATACGAGCTTAGTGTATCCAGTTTAGAGTGGTAGTTCATAAGCGGCAAATCGCCAACATTTTCCAGCTGATACGAGGAGTCCGCTTGCACAACTCGTGGCACGTGATTCGTGAATGATACTTCGAAATCCTGGTCATTTCTGAGATTTAACGGTTGCGGCAAAATCTCCTCTGGCATAATTTTGCTATCGGTGTATAAAGGATAATTGTTCGGGATGTTATGTGCGATCTGGCTCTGCATGCTTTCTTGAGTATCCAGGGGGAAGTTGATCGACTGCGGAATATCCGAATAGAAGGCTTCTAGAGGAGTAGGTTCGGTCACATAGTTTGCTAGGCGGTAATCATTGTTTTTCTCGTGATAGTAAATAAATTTGGCGTCCGAGTCGATTTCTTTAACCAGGGCGCTAAATATTTTACTTTCATCTTCGGTGGGGCTGGGGTTAAATTTATCTAGATCATGTGTACTGTCGTAAACGCTTGTATATTCATCTGTCGTCGGTCGGTAGTCGACGTATTTTTCAAAAGGGTCTTTGTATCTCTCATTGTTTTTGTTATATCCGGCAAATTCGATAACCTTATCTAAATCTTGTTTGGATAAGTATTTAACGAAGTTCTGTAGGTCTTCATCACCTAAACCGTCATTAGTGAGTGGCCCGTCATTGTCTTCGTAATTGTAACTAACCTTTCTTGATTTCCCGCGGTATCTTGACTCGTCATCCATGTAGTTCGGTGATGGATTGTATGAGGATGCTCCTTTGGGATATCTTGGCGGTTTACTGTAGAATCTCTGCGGCTGGCTGGAGTAGGGCTTTCCGCGTTTCATCTTCGTATATCCTGGTTGCATGTATCTTCCATCGTAACCGTTTCTATCACTAGTAGTCTTTGTTATCACTACACAAAACAGCGTAAATGCGAGAGCTAATTTTATCATTTTAAACGCGGTTGGCAAGGGATCGGTGTCGCCTGAAAACTAAGAGAAAATGCAATTTGTAGTGGTCTTATAATAGCTGAGTTGAAAGTGTTGTTAATTGAGTTAGAGCCTCTAACGGGGTCTCCGCGCTTCTGCACTCATGTAACGTCTTGTATAATGTTATGAATTAAAGTTTTACACAAAAAATCTTATTTGCCTAGAGTGTAGTTGGGCGATTATGTATGTTTTGGTGTGACCTAGATACAACTGACGTATACCTACCAGTAAGTTAAAGTTTAAGAGTAGAACTCTCGCCAAGTTCGTCCAGGGAAGTACTGCCACCATGCCCATTTCTGCCGCCAAGCAGTAACGCTTTCGCGTTACTGTGTTCCGGTTTGAAAGGTGTGGTTGCCGGTGAAATTACAAGCACACGAGACATTCCACCTACACGTCTCAGAGTTACGGGCGCATACTTTACGACTTGGGTCTTGCCGTACCTAGTAGGGGAGGACCCAAGCCGCATCGCTTGTTATGGGCTGAGGTTACCACTTCACACCAGGTGGGCCGTCAGCTCGTTCTGTAACTGTATTACATAAAAAAAACTATCTAGCTAGGTAATGTAAATGTATACAGTAAACAGATATGTACATGGTTTACTGTATACATTTAGAATGTTGATTTTATATGAAATTCAGTAAAAAAATTATGTCATTATACGGAAACAGACTGTCGCGTCCCTCTGAAGTGTCGTATTGTGGCTCTGTCACACCACGCCGTAGGAGAGCACAGTATTGTATGTATTTGTGAATCTGAAGTCTGAAGTGAGTTACCTCGTGTCGTTGTTTTCAGTCGGCGATATGCGTAGAGGTGACGGGTGGTGTGGAGCGTCCGTTCGTGATATCGCTGAAGGCGTACGGCGCGGGCGACGCGCCCGTGCGCATCGACAACCTCTGCGAGGAGCTGTTCCTCAAGCTGCACCAGGAGGACTCGGGACAGGTATCACCGACGTGAATAATAATAATGGTGGACATTTCACACAGCACCATCTAGCCCCAAAGTATAGCTTAGCTTGTATCATGGGAACCAGACAACTGATATAATATTTATATACTTTTCTTTTGTAAATACATACATATAATACATATTAATACCCAGACACAGAACAAACATCAATGTTACAAATGTCACATAAATGTTTGTCCTGAGTGGGGATCGAACCCACGACCTATAGCGCAGAAGGTAAGGTTACTAACCAACTGAGCTATGAGGCCAGGCCAGCATTATTTATTATTATTATTTATATTTTTATCTTGTTATGCTCGGCTCAAACTGCCGGTAAATGCTTGTAGGGCACGAGGCTAAGATTATTATTATTATTATTATTATTATATTATTACACATAACGACATCTAGCCAGCATATCCTACTATGGGAACCAGATAACTGATAGAATACATATATATTTTTTGTAATTTAATTAGGTATTTACAACATATAATACATATTAATACCCGGTCACTGAACAAATATCTATGTTTGTCACACAAATGTTTTTCCTGAGTAGGAACCGAACCCACGACCTACAGCGCAGAAGACTACTAACTACTACTACTAAGAGTGACTACTACATTCGGCCAGTCAAATCAATAATTGTCAAGCTTTTTATGTCCTGTTTTATACTGATATCCGACACGTTGCGCCCTGAATCACATAAAAAAGCTATATATACCTAGATAAGGAACCGTCACACATTGTTTGTTGGTTTTAATTGATTTCCTGACGAGTAGTGGTGATATAGGTGGCGCTACTGAGCCCTTACCAGTCGATGCTGTACACATGGGACGACCCAGGCAAGGAGCGGAAGCTGATGTGGAACATTTACAACAACAAGGGCAAGGGATACGTTGCCAATTTCGCGCAAGATGGGTGAGTTATAAAGGAATCCATTAAAGTAGTAGCCCTTAGTATATTTGTTGGTAAGTTGGTAGATTTTTCGTCTATACGTATCGGATTATTGGGAATGGTTGCCGGACAAGAATGTTAGCTGAGTTATTCGTGGGTCACGTTTAAGTTTCTGCGCTATTGTAAGCCACAAGCTGAAAAGGGGCCCATTGAGTCTGCTTACATCTTCAGAGCAGAAACGTGAATAAGTATGATTTACAAACATTTATAGATACAAATACTTCAATGAAAATAATGGATACCTACCTGATAAATAAAATAATTTGATTACCTTTTGATACTTGTTTATGGTGAAGCCACTGCCTAGAACACCGTGAACAAACCTGGTACGAAATATGTGTTCCTTGCCTCAGATTGTAAACCAAATGGACAAAGGTGAAACATGTAACTATAATCAAATAACATCGCATTCATAAATGATAATTTTGGTTTATTTATTCCAGTTATGGAGAAGAGAAAGTGAGCTTCCATTCGGTAAAACATTCGACCCTGGTGGCCACCAGTAGCGTCACATCTAAACTGTCCTCGACCCTCAAACGGCTGACTCCCAAGTCTCCGGAACCCAATAACTCCAGCAGTGACGACTCAGACAGTTCAGACCTTCCCGAAGCTCACGCCAAAACCAAGAAGGTGAGGAAAGACAAAGTCATCGTCTACTGGATATCATACATGGACGGATACCAAAGAGTCTATGCTCTAGCTCAAGACGAGAGAATCGCCAATCAGTACAGGCTGATGATCAATTCGGAGAAAAGCAATTGCGAAGTGTACATGTCGCTCTCTGGAGTCAGTCTGTCCGTCTGCGTACAAAGCAACGCAGCAGTGAAAGAACTGGCTTATTGGAGCGTCACTGACTCGTTGCCACGTTGGGAAGTGAATGTCAACCACAAATGGAAGCAGCTGTCCTCAGATCTGGCCACCTGGATTGAAGACAAATATCAAACCGATCAGAAGAAATGCCAACTGAAAGAATACATCCACATCGATTTAGAAAAGATGCAAATGACGAAACCTTTCTTCTCGGAGTTGAGGAGAACGTACAACCCTGGTATTTGGATGCAGTACCGCAAATCTGACACTCTATCCTACTTCCATCTGAAGGTCCAAAGACTGCAGATCGATAACCAGCTGACGGAAGCTGTTTTCCCGAGCGTTCTTTACCCAGCTCCGTTATCTCCTGACCTTAGATCCATGGAACCGATGCCGTGCATAGAAATTGTGTGTCTCAAGCAGTACAGACCCTCAATAAACCAAGAAGTTTACAAGTACTTCAAGGTTCTGGTTCAGGAGTACTGCATCAACTTGGACCGCGGTTTCGTCAACTACGTTTTTGACATCCTAAACCATTGGAAGATAGAGGAGAAACCGGCCGTGAGATTGCGAGCAGACTTAGCGTTGGTACATCAACCTCTGCCGATAGTGGCGGTTAAGAGCCAGAGTGTCGGGCAGAAGATGGTGGTGTTTGAATACGTCCACCTGTCTCCGCTGAAGCTGGTGGTGTCGCTGTCGTCGCGCGGGTACCTGGCGGACGCGGCGGCGGCGGCGGCGAGCCCCACTCGGACGCGCTTCGGCAACAAGAAGGAGAACCGGCCGAAGCTATTCAACAGCGACCTGCTGGAGTACTTGTTCAACTCGTGGGGCTCCTCGCTCTGTGATATGAAGGATGTGGTTTTGAGGTGAGTTTCGTATTTTTTTGGTGAATTCTATTTCATTGACTGGCCTCACAGCTCAGGTAGTAACTCTTCCTTCTGAGCTCTAGGTCGTGGGTTGGATTTCCTACCATGACAAACATTTGTGTTTATTTTGGATCATTTACTACATGAAAGTATTACCGGATCTTTGTGGGAAAGCAATGATGAGGACGAGCTCACCATTCATCTCAACACCATACATCTGCGTTCCGCTACGATTATGTAACGCCGTTACAGATCCGTTGCGTGGCGTTACGGTGATACGTGCTGTTTATGTTAGTCAGACGTGTGGTTATGTTTACACTTTCATTTAGAGTGAACTCCAGTTTACATTTTTACTTTCACTTGAAACGGCACCAATGTGTTTGGTCGCACCATAAATCTGTGGTAGCAACAACATATTAATGTTGACATAAAATATTAAAGGTATATCTATATTTTTAAGCTTACTTAGGTACCAAATATTCTGCACAAACTTGACTTGAATTTAGTGTAGAAATCTGTACATAAAACACACAGCAAATTCGCCCTGGTCTCTTTACCACACAGATCAGTCTCTTATTAGGTGTTACAAAAAACAATGAATAAGTGGACAACTTTTCGAATACCTGATGTCGCACCTACGCCGCGCGCTAGATGCTATTTACACTCGTAGAGTCCCTGCACTAGAATTCCCTGTGTCGCAAGTGTATCACGGATTCATGATACAAAATACAAATACCACCGGACGGGGATGGAACCCCTCGCAGACAACGTTATTTCGACACAGCGACGGGTCCGCCAAACAATACTTAGTTAAATTAGGTGCACACATAGAGAGAAGTTTGATTGCAGGATGTCGTACCTGGAGTTGCGTAACGCGGCGTTCCTCCCCTCCGAGCTGGTGGAGGCGGCCTCCAAGCACTACTGGCCGCAGCTTGTGCAGCAGTTCCATGTGCTGGTGCTGGGACTCAACATCCTCGGGAACCCCTACAGCCACATCGGGGACTTCTCCAGGGGGCTCAAGCAGTACTACGAACCGTACCAAGTAATACACTTATCTGTTCGCAATATCTATCAATTTCACACGGTCTTCTTGGTGATTTCGTGGTTAACATTTCTCCTGGATGTCAAACGACTAAGGAATGTTTATGACATGATTCATGACGTTAATCATGTCGTCATGAATCTTGTCTTCCTACATTAACTCCTGGTGATGCATCCCCTCCCCCCAGGGCTCGTGCGTGGGTCGCAAGGCGCTGGAGGTGTCCCTGCGTGTGATGCGCGGCGCGGCCGCCTCGCTCGGCCTCACCTCGCAAGAGACGACCGTCTTCCGGGCGCCACCTGCTCCGCGCGCGCCCAGGAGACGACCCGGTAACTGCCTCCCCCCAGGGCTCGTGCGTTGGTCGCAAGGCGCTGGAGACGGCCCTGGCTGGCTCGCCTCGCTCGTCCTCACCTCTCAGGAGACGACCCGGTGACTGCCTCGCATCAGGGAACGTGCTTGCTTCTACAATATAGGAGGTGTCTGCGTAACTGCTGCTGGGATAGTATGATATGTTATTAGGGGATGAATGACTTTGACACCGTGTATTTGCCTAGGGACCAGGTACCTGCTTCCTCTGTGATCACGTCTCCGAGAAAAGATCGAGTCACCCGTCTCTGTGCCTTGGTTCGGTGAAAGCGATCGGATACCCATAGATGAGGGTACGAGAATACAGCTGGAGAATCTTGGAGGTTTAAGGGAATTAGTACGAAACGAGCAAAATGACCCACATGTTGTTAAGCGCCAACCTCTACCCATAACATAAACACGTCTTGGGATACTCCTTTACTTAGGCCAAGATGTCTCGCTTGTAATTTCACCACACATTAATGCTTGCCTTGCTGCTTAGCGGCACACGTACTACCTGAAATATGGGCAAGTCTGTGTGTGTGTAATGTTCGTAATCGTTTGCAGATAACGAAGTGATCGGCAACGACTTGCCCGCGTGTGTGGTGGCGGCGGACAGCACGAGCACGGCCGCGCTGGCGCTCGCACTCACCGCGCTGGTCGCCAGGCCCACCTTCGGTCAGTCCCCTGCCTCTTCGCGCTGACGGCACGCTGACAGAGGAGTCCCACGTACTAGCGCCTCACAACGACTCGAACTACACCTACCTACGTAGAGTGAATTGTGTTAGGGACAGTGCTGTTCGTTGTCACGGGCAATGCGGCAGTGCTGTTCGGTTTATTATAGGTACACTACCAGAACCTGACAGACGTTGTTCTGACATACTAGTGTGGTGTTCCAGCGGTACTGACCCCCGAGTTTCAATCCGGAGGTCGCCGGTTCAAATACCGACGTGCACCTATGAGTTTTTCGATTGAAAGATTTATGTGCGCAATACCACGTTCCCATAACGGTGGAGGAAAACATCGTGAGGAAACCGACATGTACTAGAACTAAAAATTCGAAGACATGTGTCGAGTGCACGAAAGGAGCCTCTTTGAGGCACACTTACAATCCTTTCACCACACTGATTCGACAGAACCGGTGACTCGAAGAAGAAGAACTAGTTTGGGTATATTTATTACCTCTCCGTATACAAATATTATTTGCCAACTTTCAAGTTTCATGGCGATCAGTTGAATGGTGTAAGACGATGCACAGCGCTATCTAATGGCGAGTTATATTACAATGGATACCATAGAACCTCCATGAAAACAAATGTGCCATATTTGTTGGTAAAAAACCGAACTTTTGAGCTTAAAGTACGTTATGTTCGCAGCATTTGTTTACAAACTAAATAATGATTAAATATAAACGATTTGTTGTTTTGAAAACCAAATAAACTCAGCTCTATTACGTGGGCCTTCTCTTCATTACTGTTTGAACGTTAAATGTTTACCGTTTACCTATTTGTTTACAGATAACTTATTTTAACTGATTAATTTCCCTTTTATTTTATACTATTTCTGTTGCATGACAACGCATGAATACGTGTTACTTTAATTAATTACAATTCATCAAAATGAAACTACAAAGACGTTCCGAGAACGGGGCTTTTAAAATATTTTTCAAGTAACTTTCAGTATTTAAAATATTCTTAATGTGTTTTCTTGTATCTAAACTAGTTAAGGCGGATTTACATTTGAGTCAGTGGAATTTAAAGTTAACATTTCATGAACTAAAGTAAATATTCTCGTCTTATACTTTGAAGTGGGCTTGCTTTTGGCCACTGACTAAATGTGTATCTAATTTATACTTGAGAGTGAATTTTCCTTCGTAGTGTGTAGATAGCTAACCGTTGTTCCTAATTTGTTTGTCTGTCTGTCTGTCTGTGCACGGATAGACGACGACCATGTTTATGTGCGCAGTAAGTATCGTACAGCATGACAGTACCTGTCGAGCCAAACAGAGCCGGTATCCGGCGCTTGTATGTAGCTTCCATCTAAGATCTGATCATCTTCCCTACTACATACAGAGCGCTCGGTCCCGCCTCCGCGTGGCCTGGATTTTGGCACGATGTATGTTTATGGGTCTGGTGTCATTTTTGAGACACGAGAACCTTTTTATCAAGCTCCACACTTGAATTGTTTTGCATGAAATATTTATTTGTATAAATGTTTAGTTTTATTTATTTACCGATTGCTGTTTTATTTATTTACCGATTGCTGTTTTATTGATTTATCGATTGCTGTATTATAATCCATTTCGAATAGCACGGGTACGGTGAGGACACTCATGGTTTATGATAAGTGATTATCAGAATGGTATGATTTGTTCTTATGGATAATCGATTTATTACAAAAGGATTTAATTAGTAGTAAAATCATTATTTCTTCGCTTTTTAACAATTCAAGTTAATATTTAAAAGGCGCAATCTAAATTTATTAGTTGTGTATTACGTAATTTACTTCTTTTGAAGTTGTTTTGTTAATTAGACTGGACTTAAAGCTCAGTTGTTAGTAATTCTGCCTTCTGCGCTGTAGGTCGTGAGCTCGATTCCCACCTGGGACAAACATTTGTGTGACGAAGTATTTACAAAAAAGTATATAACTATTATATAATTAAAAGTTCCCATGAAATAAGCTATGGTGAGCTTACTTTGGGGATAGATGGCGCTGTGTGAAGTGTCCACCAATATTTATTTATTTTTTATCTGTGGCCGATCCACTCCCCTTACATACTGCGGTCACGAGGATATAATGGGTTTGATAAAAGATTGCTGCAGATTTTGTTCAAAACAGATCCATCATTCTAGACTCCGGATTTTAGCCGGTGGAATTACAGGCACATAAGACATGAGGAACAGCAATACGTGCAATATGTGCACGGCGGGTACGATTATTACGAGAAGCACGTAAGGACGCTTATGTACCTGAACCGAGCTTCAAAGTCAAAGTCAAAAACTTTATTTCCATAGAATTCATTAAGAAATGGCTTGGAAACGTCAATATTCAAAACATAAGGTCACGCGTACTTATCGATAACTTTGATGCCTGTTCAAACCCTATCCGACCCTCCATGGGGAAGAACTTCCTATATACTATAGTAGTAGTAGTACTAGTTGAATAGTGAGTCGGTGCCGCTACAGCGCAGTGGTGTGGTTACAGACATGTGCCGCGCGGCGCTGGGCGCGAGTCTGGGCGCGCACCTGAGTAGCGCCGAGAGAGCGCTGCGCGCGTGCCGCGGCGGCCGCGTGCTAGCGCGCGCGCGCCTCCCCCGTCACTGTCCCCTGGCCGAGGTAACTACCCTCTACGCTATTTTTTGGTGTATATCCGACAGGGTTCGTAGTTCGTAGTAGTAGTTTAACTTTTTTTTTGTGACTTGAGCTAATAATATAACAAACAATAATTAGTCACTTGTAATTAATTGCAGTTATATTATTAATTGTTAAGTGCTTTTTTTATATTCTATTTTGGTCTCGGGATTACTCGTTGTACTACGGCTACAGCACAAAATCGGAGCCCAGAGAAACCGCTAATTAATCCAGATGGCTAGAGTATAGCATGGATGTGCAAAGAATCAATATGTACGTATTAACGTGTGTATTCTATAGTCTTTTCAATCCTGTACCGAACTAACTAATCCTGGGTTCATGCAATACGTCTGTCACGGCCGTGTTTTTTCGTCAGCGCGATTCAGTTTCGCCTAAAATTAGCAGCGCCATCTAGTTAGTTATACAAGTTGTCTGGTTCCCATGATACAAGGTACGCTTAGCTTACTTTGGGGCTAGATGGCGCTGTGTAAAATGTCCACATTATTTATTAATTTTGGTCACGTTTGAGCTGTTTTGTTTTTTACTTAATGTTATTATATCCCGGACAATGTAGGAAGTGCGCCCGTACTCGCTGCACTGTGCGCTGGGCGGCGCCCTGGGCGCTGCGACGTGGCGCGGCCCGCCCGCCCGCTGTCACTACCTCGCGCACGCGCTGCTGCCGCCCGCGCACACCGCCGCCCTGCTGCTCTCCACAGAGTGAGTCACGCGTTACTATAACTAATACTTTATGTGCGCAAAACGATGAAGGAAAACATCGTGAGGAAACCGACATGTCCTAGAACTAAATCGAAGATATGTGTCGAGTGCAGGAAAGGAGCCACTTTGAGGTGCACTTACAATCCTTTCACCACACTGGTTCGACAGAACCGGTGACTCGAAGAAGATAACTACTACTAACTGAGTCATCCCCTTTTTCAGCACAGGGCGCATAGAGACTCATTTTTTTTGTGTTTTTTGTTGTTTTTTTCTTGTAATGTTTGTGCTGAAATAAATGTTTTTATCTATCTATCTATCTATCCATACGTATACTCTATGATATCTATCGGTCTCTCATTCATATTCATTTCAAAACAATTACAAAATCATGTCTGAAATATATTCTAACCAACTTAAAGTACACATACATATAGAGGTATATATATAAGTTTACATAACTGATAAATATTATGGAAAACAAAATAGTAATCTAAAACTTGCACATGTCAAAAAATATATACAATTAGAATTCAGAAAGTCGTCAGCTGTGTAGAAGCATTCTTTCAGCAAAATGTTTTAATTCGCCCTTAAATTTGTGAACTATTATTTAGATTATTTATACAAACTCCCCCACACGGTCTTGCGGAACTCACATCTATCGTCAGGATGTTCACTTGACGACTAATCTGTACGTCTAGCACTGTCCTGTGCGTCTGTACGAGCCCGTAGCCCGTACGTGGAGTTAGTAGTAGTAAGTAGTAGTAATAGTAGTAGTACGTTGAAGTTAGAGCGGCATGGGAATGAAGTAAAGTGAGTAAAACGACCGCCCGAGTCGCCGGCTGTGTGCGAACTGGTTTATTGTTCATTCTTATAACTGTACGATTCCGTACAGCGTCATTATGAAATGTGTGATATTTTGTTTTGGGGGTCCTCCCCGTGCGAGCTGATACGTGACCCCCTGCCCGGCAGACACTTGTACTTGGTGCGGGCGGGCGTGGGCGTGGGCGCGGGCGCCGGGGGCGGGGCGGCGTGGCTCGTCGAGTGGGCGGTTCGGCTCGACGACCTAGTCCACGCGCCCACACTCCATGGGGACAAACTTATACTCAACATCAAGCAGGTAACAACAGTATTTTAAGAGCAGTAGAACTATAGCCAAGTTCGTCCGGGGAAGCACTGCCACCATGCCCATTTCTGCCGCCAAGCAGTCGCGTTACTGTGTTCCGGTTTGAAAGGTGTGGTTTCCGGTGAAATTACAGGCACATGAGACATTCCACCTACACGTTACGGGCGCATACGATGCGACTTGAGTCTTGTCATACCAAGTTGGGGAGGACCCAAGTCGCATCGATTGTTATGGGCCGAGGTTACCACTTAACACCAGGTGGGCCGTCGGCTCGTTCCGTATCTCAATTACATAAAAAAAAAAAACTTTTGATATGAATGTTATTGACGGCACGGGTGACCAGCTGATGTTAAACTGTAACATTCTTCCGTAACGTCCGTTACTACTGTAACGACACGCGGGCGAAGCAACGCATTCATATATGTGTTATATGAATGTGTTTACAAAAAAGTATATAAGTATTATATCAGTCGTCTCATTCCCATTATACAAGCTATGCTTAGCTTACTTTGGGGCTAGATGGCGCTGTGTGAAATGTCAACCAATATTATTATAATATATAAGGATATAAATAAGCCCTTAAATATATATATATATATACATAGAGAGAATCTGTAATTGGCATGAAGTTTTTAGTTATAAGTTCACAATTGTAAATTTTCTCCAAGTGCTGTTCATTCTATAATAATAAAAAAATTAAAAAAAAAAAAATTTGGCAGGATGAGGTGGTGAACTACTTCGCTACCGACGAGAAGATCATCGAGGTCCCAGACGCGGAGCTGGCGGCGTGGTTGCACGCCAAGCTACACTGCGCGCTCATACTCGCGCTCGAAGACAAACGGTGCCCAACACACGAATAGACCGGGTGCCGGTACAGATAATACATATACACAGATTCAAAATATCAGTATTTATTGTCTCTGGATCATGTTTGACGTCCTTATTAATAAACGCGGTTGTAATAGATGGGTGCCGGTACAGATAATACATATACACAGATTCAAAATATCAGTATTTATTGTCTCTGGATCATGTTTGACGTCCTTATTAATAAACGCGGTTCTAATAGATTGGGTGCCGGTACAGATAATACATATACACAGATTCAAAATATCAGTATTTATTGTCTCTGGATCATGTTTGACGTCCTTATTAATAAACGCGGTTCTAATAGATTGGGTGCCGGTACAGATAATACATATATACAGATTCAAAATATCAGAATTTATTGTCTCTGGATCATGTTTGACGTCCTTATTAATAAACGCGGTTCTAATAGATCGGGTGCCGGCACAGATAATACATATACACAGATTCAAAATATCAGTATTTATTGTCTCTGGTTCATGTTTGACGTCCTTATTAATAAACGCGGTTCTAATAGATTGGGTGCCGGTACAGATAATACATAATACACAGATTCAAAATATCAGTATTTATTGTCTCTGGTTCATGTTTGACGTCCTTATTAATAAACGCGGTTCTTATAAGTGGCCCTCAATTTAATCTGAACAGAAAAAGACCATTGGCCCCTAAAGATGCCCATTGATGTGTTTTTTATTATAAAACGGTACAACTCTTGAAAAATAATTGTTTTTCTGTATGTACTATTACGTATGTAACTACTTACAGACATGTAACTAGGATGATCTATATGGGAGTATTATTTGCATGCGAATACTGTCAAGGCATCGCATACCTGATTACAAAACAACAAATTTCACGGATTAATGGAATAAAATACCTGAATATCGATTATTGTCTTAGCACAAATATATCAAATTTTTTTCTTTACTCGCAGTGGCGTGCAATATTTTGTCAGAATTCGATTAATTAACATAACATTAATGAATCATTGTCCACCATGAAAGCATGTTTATTCCTAGTTTGTATTCTTTAGGAAAAAGTATTGATGTTAAAAGCTTAGTTAGCAATGATCTCAAAGCATCTAGTCATTTATTTACCATATATTTAGATATGTATTTAATTTCTTATGTGATAATATAAATTGCGGACCTAACTATAAAAGTCGTATATGCTTTAGATATTGGATGTATTAAAAAAAATATGTGTATTTGTTCGTAAATGTATAGTACATTTTTTTTAAGACGTAATAATGAGTGACCTAAAGTCTTAACTTCATGGAATTACAAGGCATGCTTTTCATTTAATGTAATCCAGTTGATGCGTGAACCTAAATCAAGTAACACGACAGCATTTAGTGAATAGTCTCGATACATATTAGAACATCAGGCTGCGAAAACTGTTTACCAAAATGTTGTATTATAAAGAAAAATCCTACTATCTTACTAATATTATAAACGTGAAAGTTTGTATGGATGTTTGTTACTCTTTCACGCTCAAACGGCTGAATGGATTTGGATGAAATTTGGTACCAAGATAGCTTATATCCTGGATTCAAACGTAGGCTACATTGATCCCGGAAAAGTGCAGTGTTCCCGTGGGATTACTTATTCACCGTGGGTATCACCCGGGTTTTTTTTTTTTGTTTTCACCAAAGCCATGTATTGTGACGTAATAAATGTTGATACATAAATATTTTCGTATTAAATGCATTTATATAAACGTAAGTAGTTATTTAATTGGTGTCTAAGCTATTTCAATTCGTTTAGATCTATTAAGCTGTTAAAAATGGATGTCTGTATTTGTTTCAGTGAATAGTTACTCGTAATTATTATATTCTTGTCTTATATGTTCAGTTGTTAAATACCAATTAAAATTATTACGTTATTTGAAATAAAACAGTCAAAAACAGTTTATTTTTCATATATTAGTATTGCGAATCGCAACTTTTAATAGCTCATGCTTTTCTTCCTGCTATTAAAATATACTGTTATTTTGTAAAGGCCTAAAATGTCCTAGCTTATTTTCGCCATAATTTATCATTCATGGTGCCTCTTGTCTAACGCTATGTTACGAAAAGGAACGGGACCGCCCCTCTTGATATTTTATTACATACCTGTATTTGCATCTCGGAAATTTTGAATAATTTATTGGCACAAATTAAAGTGCTTTTTTATAGCGTCATTTAATGTTGTTTGAGTACCTTACATTGAAATTTTATTCAAAAACGAAAAATCAATGTTTTCTAAATGATTAAATAAAAAAATGTAATTCTATATTGCTTTTCATTGCTATTTTTTATTTACACTCAAACTCATCACAATTCGCAAGGTATCATTTACAAAAAAATAAGTTGAATACATAATGTATTGCCCTAAATTGATTACACTGTTCTAACTGAAGCAGAAACTAGAAAATTACATAGACATACATGACCCTTATTACTACCATCATATGGCTCTCAACATACACTACCATTTAGAATTACCTTTAATCACTAACTCGGACACTGGCAGAGTTTGTGTGGCTAAGACACGAAAGCCAAAGAAGAAGAACTGAACTGAACTGAACTGAACTACCTTTAATCATAATAGCATGGGTTCAATTTGAACTTTCTTCACTGGAACTATAATCTCCCACTAAAGACAAAGCCGGAGATTTTACCCCAACAATTTCATTTTTATTGGAAGTTTGACCATCATTAACACAATCTGAAGGCTCTATCTGTTTAGTGATGTCATCTGTATGAGGATGGTCACTAAGTTTTTTCTCTTCATTTAGTTGTGAAGATTTTGTTCTGGCATCATTGATCGTTTTGACATTATTTTTTTCAGTTTTACTCTTGACAGCAATACCTAAAGAATTTCTCGACAATTTAAGATTCTTACTCAGTGATTCTTCTTTCTTAAGCCCTCCGAAGCTGGTCAATAGCCCACTAGAACTCGGTAAGGCAGGACTGTTTACTATCATGCTCCTTGTCAGTTCACTCTTCTCTTCTATGCTTTTTGAGGGTCTCAGGGAGAGGAGAGATGCCATGGTCCTATCTTCTTCTGTTTCAGGAAGCAACTTCATGTCCAGTGAGGACTTTGCTAGCAGGAAATTGTCATTAACTGATGCCTCTTCTAATTCTTTTCTTCTTTTCTGTAAGTTATAAGAGTTGCAGTTACATTTGTGAAATATTTCAGTTTACTGAATGGAAATCGAAAATGAATATAAAGCTTGTTCATATTATATTTTTAATCAAACTAACCATCACACCACATATTATAATTTTCATTTGGTGTGTAAAGGAAGCACCAAGGTGATGATTACTATAATAAATAATGGTGGACACATTTCTCTCAGCGCCATCTAGCCCCAGAGTAAGCTAAGCATAGCTTGTGTCATGGGAACCAGACAACTGATATAATACTTAAAGAAAAAGTAAGTAAGAAAAAGTATTTTTTCTTTTGTATATACATACATATAATACATATTAACACCCAGACACAGAACAAACATCAATGTTACAGATGTCACATAAATGTTTGTCCTGGGTGGGGATCGAACCCACGACCTACAGCGCAGAAGGTAGGGTTACTAACCAACTGAGCTGCGAGGCCAGTCAACATTTTTTTTTTTTTTTTTATGTAATACTTTTACGGAACGAGCCGACGGCCCACCTGGTGTTAAGTGGTAACCTCGGCCCATAACAGCCGATGCGACTTGGGTCCTCCCATACTAGGTATGACAAGACCCAAGTCGCATCGTATGCGCCCGTAAATGTGAGACGTGAAGGTGGAATGTCTCATGTGCCTGTAATATCACCGGCAACCACACCTTTCAAACCGGAACACAGTAACGCGAATGCGTCACTGCTTGGCGGCAGAAAATGGCATGGTGGCCCCGGACGAACTTGGCGAGAGTTCTACTGCTCTTAAAACAATTAATACATAAGTACCCGAAAGTTTCTTCTTAAGGAGCAGTTAGCCTCATAATCATCCTTCCAGACAGTCTCATTCCTCCCAACCAGCCGCCCCAGCCTCGGCTTCTCCAGCTTAGCAACATCCACATCTCCAGTCTTGTGTTCCAGCTTGAACATGGCATCATCAAATAACCTTTTCTGTGTCTCTTTGGTCTCTGGAACTATTTGACCGTTTTCTGTGGGATCCCAGCGGTTCTCTTGCCGCCTCGCACCTGATACTATTACATAGTCTAAATTCTGAAATTTAAAACCAAATTTTATATGTTTATTTTTTAAGTCAAAGTAAGTAAGTAACAATTACTTTGTTTCTTAAATGGGTTAGAATCATCAATTACTTAGTAGGTAATATTCAAAACATACAACATGTCTTACTCTTCTTATTCTTACTTCTTAGTCTTACTTAATTCATTTTAACTTTCATAGTTTTAAGTATTTATTTCCTTTTTTATTAATTTTCTGTGTTATGGTAAATTTTATGTACACATATTATTGTCATATATATCAGAACGGTCTTTTTGTTATTCTATTTTAGTTTAATTGTGTAATATATATGATGTTTGTGTACTTAAATAAATAAATAAATAAAACATATCACTTAGTTTAACACCATTTGAAACACTATCTCTTCAGAAGAGGAAGAATATTTACAATACAGTAAAACAAAATACTGGTATTTGAGCTGTAAGAAGTACTTACACCAGGATCGGTTTTGATCTCAAAATGGTTATCACACAAGTGGCATTTCATTCGGAACTGGTAAACGGGTGTGGTGTAGTACATGCCAATCTTAGTCTTCTCTGCGTTGTACCTGACGCCCATTCCTATGTGGTTCTTGCAGCCATCGCACCAGATATTATAGGGCATCTCGAACCTGATGATAAGGATCCCCATGTGGAGTTTCCTAGCGCGCTCTCTCAACGCATGGGTGCCCAGGAACTTGTTCAGCCCTCCGACCTTAGGGTCGTAGTCGGGCGGGTAGTAGTGATTCTGACCCTTACGCTCACCCATCTTGGTAGTTCTGGAAGATAAGAAGGGACTTAAGGATCTGCTACGGCAGCTACACTAAGATAGCTTGAAAATTGGAAGAAAGCACTTGCACCAACCTTTACGGCCGTTCGTTGTTTATGGGACTCCTGATTTTCAGAATAGGCACAACCTAATTTTCACGTTAAGTATATTCTATTTATATTATATTAATTTATATATTTTACTGATAATATTATTTTGAGAAACTTGGTTCATATTATGGAATTAATGTCAAACTTATTTACCTATCTCGAGAATTACACTGACATTGACAATATTGACATAAGTGGTGACATGGATTGCCAAAACATTTTTTTTTATATTGATACAGTTACGGAACGATCCGACGGCCCACCTGGTGTTAAGTGGTAACCTCTGCCCATAACAACCGATGCTACTTTGGTCCTCTCTTACTAGGTACGACAAGACCCAAGTCGCATCGTATGTGAGATGGAGAGAGAGAAGAAAGAAAGAAAGAAAGAAAAAAAAAAATTTGTGTTAATCTGATATAAAATTACGTACAAATATAAGAAAATGTGGCTTGTAACAGCAAAAAAGGCTACCATTCAGCATGTGCTTCATAATAATACAGACAATCGGTCGAGAACGCTAAGATTGAAATTTGCTCGTTGTCTCGTACAGGTTTTCCCGAGTATGCATGTTGGACGGCATAATTTATGTATACCATAATGTTTTTCTTCCAGCAAGCAAAATATTTACTATCCTTTCTATAAATGATGAAATATTTATGGTCAATTTCGTACATTAATGCATAAATAGCTATATATGGACATCAGCCGCACAAAATGTATTAATTTGTACGAAAACCATTGTGGTCGATATATCTGGAGCAATGTTTGAACACCAAACTTAGATCGAGTGCCTGCATACTTATTCTAATTAGGATGGGAGGTAGATTACTCATGTTCTCATGTCATCGTTATTAAAGATGGCTATATCTATCGAGAGAATGAAACAATTATTTTCTCTTAAAAACAAAGTATTCCCTTTAATGTCAGTCCTCCACAGTGAATTGCCTGATTTTTCGACCTTGATAACGTTGCTCATATGTTGGTTCATAACATGTCTAGATAGATACTTTTTTTTAATCAATTGAAAAGAAAATACTGACATCGCAACCTGGTAACCCTGTCATGACATCTGTGTGTCTGACAGTTGAGTGAGCTATACAATAATTTCTTGAAAAAATAGTTATTTTATCGGATTAAAGCTTTTCGTGATGTTATTTTTTAGTTCGAGTGAATGTTGTAGCTGAATAGAATTAAGATATTCTGTTGTATATTTGGTATAGAACGGTGTAATGTCGATCTCTAAAAATAAACGAAGTCGTAGATAGTTGTTTCTCGATTGTTATGGTAAATAGTTTAAGTAACCAGCTGAAATGGGTAAAAGTATGGAGCCGGCATGGTGGAAGGGTATCGTGGGCCTTACTATAGCCAGGGAACGTGGAGATATTACCAGAGAGTTCGAAAATAGGCTAAGGGTCACCGAAAATACGATCGACAGATTGGGTCTTGAGAAGGAGCTCCGAGGACACGTCGGTTGCGTTAACTGCCTGGAATGGAACAGGGATGGATCGTAAGTACACCAGTTCTCTTATCATTGTAACAAGCTAATCTTTGTGATCTATTAAGAGTGCAAAGTATCTGTAGGAAGGAATATGTGGTGATGATTTTTGTTGTAGAGTCCTGGCTTCCGCATCTGACGACATGCATGTCATCCTATGGGACCCGTACCGCTACAAGCAGTTGCATAACTTGGCTACGGGACATACTGGCAATATATTCTCTGTAAAGGTAAGTATAATATTTCAAATTTCAATATAAATTGGGATTTAAATACTTGATTAAATATTGTGATGCAATATTTTAAAACTAACAGAATCTAAGCTCTGTTTACTGGTGTAAAAACATTATAATGCATGCAGGTATTTTGTAGTTTAATCATTTATTTCACAATCAAGTAAATAGAGATGAAATTGTATATAATGTAATATTGTTTGTAATATGTTAATTGAATGAATGGCCTGGCCCTTGAAAAATATATAAGGCATATCAAATCAATAGTCATGTATTATCAATTTGACTTAGTTTGTGCTACAAAAAGTTTATATCTACTTAAATGTAACATGAAGTTTATTAGGTACTTTTATATATTTTATTACAAATACCTAAAAATATATATCCTATTAATATATAATCCTTTTGGACCCTAATAGCTGTCTCACTTTAATTCACACCACTCAAATGAAAATCACAAAATTATTCATGATTACATGATAGTTTATCCACAAACAGTGAACAATGTTGACATGTGCCGATTGTGAAAAGATAATATGCACAACGGCCCACAGTTTGACAACACAACAGTAAGTCATTGATATCTGTGGTATTAGGTAATGCTCCAGTAAAACACTCAGTTCAAGATGTGAGAAACAACTGACTTTATTTACGTCAACCCGCACAAACCCATCCGAGGTTCTACCCTCAATAAGTGACACATATAACAGATATTCAGAAAATTAATGTTGTTTATATTCATATTTATACTTCAGTACCAAATTGCCACTGGCACATATTTCTACAGTCTTATCAGTTATTTAGGTAACTATTCACAGTAAGTTAAAAACTTACTTTGCCATTTGTTTAAGTAAGCTATGTAAAACAAATTGTGTAACTGTTCATCAGTTCGAAGTCAAATCTTTATTTTCATAGGATTCATAAAGACATGGCTTGGAAATGTCAGTAGGTAAATTGAAAATATATGGCCATGCATACTTATAACTAAGTCTGATGCATGTTCAAATCCTATCTGCATTGTAAAGCAAATTATAGTAACAAACATCTTTAAGTCTATTAGGTATGCTGTTTTAATCTACATCAAATTATATTAAACAGGTAAAGAATATATATTTTTTTTATGCAATAGTTATATAAAATACAGAACTTTAAAAAATAATTTAAGAACTAAAGAGATTTGAGAACTTGATTCCAAGAGGATAAATATATGGTATTCATGTTTTGATACTTAATTAACCTTGCCTAGCCTAGCTGAAGTCAAAGCCAGGCTTTGACTTCAGCTAGTCTCCTTTACTATAGTAATTTCGTCATATAAGTTCCATTTTGCTTGCTGGTTTGTTTAAAAAAGCATGCTCTGTGCATCAAAAGCGACTGACTTTCCCAAACTATTTGGCGCGAACATTCTGGAATCAGCTCCTACATGCATATTGGGTTGTAAAATGCTCACGTAAATGTGTATCCTAACACATGTGTACATCATTTTATGTGATACAGTTATGGAACGATCCGACGGCCCACCTGGTGTTAAGTGGTAACCTCGGCCCATAACAACCGATGCTACTTGGGTCCTCCCATACTAGGTACGACAAGACCCAAGTCGCATCGTATGCGCCCGTAACTCTGAGACGTGTAGGTGGAATGTCTCATGTGCCTGTAACTTCACCGGCAACCACACCTTTCAAACCGGAACAAAGTAACGCGAACGCGTTACTGCTTGGCGGCAGAAATGGGCATGGTGACAGTACTTTCCCGGACGAACTTGGCGAGAGTTCTACTGCTCTTCAAGCTAGTTATTGATGTGTCTGTTTATTGTATTGTATTGTATTGTATTCATTTATTCATCTTTCGTCATAAATATATGCACTTAGATAAGTCTAATACAAAAGTAGAAATATTACACTAGAATTATTTTAAATTATCTGCAATAGCATCGTCTTAATGTAAATATAAATAAAATAGGATTACGATAAATCAAAATGTGAATAACAATAATAATAATAATAACAATAACAGTAAAAATTTGATGATTAACATTTAAATTACCTACATATCCAAATCCAACGAAAAAATATTTTTGTCCTCTAAAGCTTCATCAAGTTTGTAATAACTTTTCTTGATCAAATGATCTCTTACACATAATTTGAAGTTCATGTCAGACATTTCTTGAACGTTCTTTGGTATCTTGTTATAAAGTTTATTTATTTTTACAATTTTTTTTTATTGTGTGGATGATGATTATGTGTGTGTATATCCATCAGTTTATAACTGCGAACGCGCTAGCGACGTGCGCGGCGGACGGGACGGTGCGCGCGAGCGACATCGTCGGCGGCGCCTCCCTGCTGCAGTGTTCGTGCCACTGCGGACGTGTGAAGCGGCTCGCGACCGCGCCCGACAACCCGCACCTAATGTGGTCCGCCGGGGAGGACGGCTTCGTATTGTGAGTACCACACCACTACACACTACTTCTTCTTCGAGTCACCGGTTCTGTCGAACCAGTGTGGTGAAACGATTGTAAGTGCGCCTCATAGAGGCTCCTTTCGTCCACATGTCTTTAAATTTTTAGTTCTAGGACATGTCGGTTTCCTCCCGATGTTTCCCTTCACGGTTTTGAGAACGTGGTATTGCGCACATAAGTCTTTCAATCGAAAAACTCATAGAGGTGCACGTCGGGATTTGAACCGTCGACCTCCGGATTGAAACTCGGGGGTCAGTACCGCTAGACCACGCTCTCACACACACTGATACAACATGGAGGAGGGGTAGTCAAAAGTCAAAAACTTTATTTCCATAGAATTCATTAAGAAATGGCTTGGAAACGTCAATAATAAAGAAATGGCTTGCAAATGTCAAACGTGAGACGTAACATCCCCCTCTCAAGGTTCTGTTCTATTCTCGTCTATAGTGGTGAAAGGATTATATCGTGGGTTCGATCCCCACTCAGGACAAACATTTATGTGACATTTGTAACATTGATATTTGTTCTGTGTCTGGGTGTTAATATGTATTATATGTATGTATTTACCAAAGAAAAGTATATAAGTATTATATTAGTTGTCTGGTTCCCATGATACAAGCTATGCTTAGCTTAATTTGGGGCTAGATGGCGCTGTGTGAAACGTGCACCAATATTTATTATTATTTATAATGATTTGTATACTGATTTGTCTTTGTCTATTGCTATCTTACTTATTTAAACGAGCAATTCTTGTATATATATATATATATATATATAATCTGAATCTCGGAAACGACTCCAACGATTTTCATAAAATTTAGTATACAGGGGATTTCGGGGGCGATAAATCGATCTAGGTAGGATTCATTTTCAGAAAATCAACTTAAACATAAACCTTTTTTTTTATTGAAAGAAAATAACAAAATGGTGGCGTTTATTCTGTCGGTAATATCGAAAAATATTATTCATGTTTCATCATTTTATCAGTATGTAATTCTTACTTAAATATAATTTCTAAAAAACACAATACATCAAAAATAAAAACCGAGCAAAAGCTCGGCCATCCAGGTACTGTATTATTATGAATGTTATGTATGTATGTATGTTTCATTATAATGCATGCAGTGTCCACTTCTAGAAGGCCGTACACTTTATTATATTAAAATCTATGTTTCCAACTCCTTAATGTTACAGTGTTACGTCCAGTTAAGTGGACCTATAATAAAAAAAAAAAAAAAAAATTATAACGTTGCCGCGAGCCGGTGTATCTGTGTCGCAGGCAGCACGACCTTCGCACGTCGCACCGGTGCAACGGTGAGTCGAGCAACGTGTTGGTGAGTTTGCTCAACCACATGGGGCGGTACGCGGAGGCCAAGTGCGTCGCGGTCAACCCGCGCCGCGCTCACATGCTCGCCGTCGGCGCCAACGACTTCTACGTGAGGCTCTACGACACTAGGATGATCAAACTCGCCAAACTTATGGTCAGTTAAACATTTATTTATTGAACTTTGCAGATGAAATGCAAATTCCAACTGTATTACAATAATTATTAAGCAAAGCCAAAATCAAAAATGTTTATTTCCATAGAAATTATAAAGAAATGGCTTGGAAAAGTCTATAATATTTGCCTGTTCAAAGAGCTGTAGATTCTGTTGAAAAATAAAATAAAAATAAAATAAACCCTATCCGGCCCTCCATGGGGAGAACAAACAAGAAACCCCTAAAATAGGGCTTTCTTTATTTTCGCGAGCACGATCCTTGTAACAATCTGAGTACTTTGATCTATGTTACATTTATGACTACATAAAATACTGTTGTTTTGTGTGTCGTTGAGCAGAGCGACATCAGACCATGGGGATTTTTTATTTATATTATCATATACAGTGTATTTAGCTTTACTTACTAGACCCTTCTTTATATATGACTTGAATTTTATATAGTTATTTGTTAAATTTTGCACATTAAAAGTACATCACAAGAGTAGGGTATTCTTATGTTTCTTACACATCACATTCAAATTGTTGTTCTGGATGGGAATCGAATCCACAGCCTCCAGCTCTAAACGCAAAGGTGCTTCCGACTGCGGAGGCTACTCGTTATATTTTCGTTGATATAGAGTGTTTGTGGCAGACGCCAGCGGCGAGCGGGGCGGGCGGCGCGGGCGCGGGTGCGGGCGTGGGCGGGAGCGGGGGCGGGGGTGCGCGCGCCTCGTGGGACCGGCACAACGTGCGCTGCACGCGCGTCGGACACGGCGACCTCGACAACAACATACCGAGATCCGCCGCACAGTACCTCGCGCCCGGTACGTACATCATTCTACTTGTTTGCTCCACCCCATGGAGAGTCGAGTTTTTTTTTATTTGTTACAGTTACGGAACGAGCCGACAGCCCATCTGGTGTTAAGTGGTAACCTCTGCCTATAACAACAAAGTCAAAGTCAAAATCAAAAACTTTATTTCCATAGAATTCATAAAGAAATGGCTTGGAAACGTCAATATTCAAAACATAAGGTCACGCGTTTTGACGTGTTAACGTCTTATAATTCGATACAGCCGGCTGCACGCACGAAAAAACATGACTCATGCGGCGTTACCTCGCTCTGAGGCGTTCCATGTAAGGCTTGTGCAAGTGCAAGCGAGAGCGCGGAACGAGCGACAAAGAAGCACAATCGGCCTTTGCGTTCGGCAGCGTTCGACATCCGTCTCTCTCCTACTTGAGTGAGCGATGCGTCTGCGTGGACAGCTGCTAATACTTACATTTACATGTTTTGATCGAGTATCAAGTACATAAAAATCTATTAAACAAATGAAATTAAAATTTTCTTTTGAAAAATGCTACCATTTCATCAGTATTTTCTTAAGACGTTGACACGTTCAACTATCGTCAGTAAACCGACTTTACAGACAACCATTTTTTTATCGATAAGTTTGATGCCTGTTACCTGCAACCTATGAGACTTAGGTCCTCCCCTACTTGGTACGACAGGATCCAAGTTGCATCATATGCGTCCGTAACTCTGAAACATGTAGGTGGAATGTCTCATAATTTCACCGGCAAACACACTTTTTAAACCGGAACATAGTGTCGCGAATGCGTTACTGGTTGGGCGGTAGTAATGGGCATGGTGGCAGTACTTCCCAGGACGAAGTAAAAGAGTACGCTCCTAACGTACACCAAGCTTTGCAAGCTTGGCAATAAACACGCGCAACCATGCTAGTCCTTTTATCGTTACAAAATTTGTTTGCATCCGTAAAATTAATATGAAACCTCTCGTGTCTGGCGCATGAGACGTTTCATATTCTTTTCTCTAGGGTATCCACACTGTTAGGACTGCGACACAGCAATACGCATTCCCTGCCGCTTGGTAGCACTCTTACTACTTGGACTTCTGGCACACTTTTGCGAGTGAAGCTGTTTGGATTGCATCATTAACTAGTTTCCAAACCACCCAAAGCAGCAGTAGAACTTTTGCTAAGTTCGCCCGGAGAAGTACTGCCACCACACCTGGTAATCTGACGCCAAGCAATGATGCACCCGTGTTGCTGGTGGAAGGGAGTGCCGTTTGAGTGGGTGCCGGTGAAATTGCAGGCGCATGGGACGTAACATCCTCGTCTAGAGGTCATGGACTCAACGTAGTGCTAATTGAGTCATCTCGTACTATGGAGAGGACTTGAGTGGTATCGCTGTTGTCTATGGGCGGCGGTTACCGCTTAACATCAGGTGGGCCGTCAGCGCGTTCTGTCTCTTAAATGAAACAAAAAAAAAGCAGCTGTTGAAATTGTCTGAAATTTTGCAGGTCACTTGGCCATGGACGCATCGGAGCAGGTATTCCCCAAGAAGTCTGTCACGTACCTGACGTTCAGCGACGATGGAAACGAGGTGCTCGTCAACCTTGGATCCGAACAGGTGAGGGCACATCATGTACTATTCGGTGCCACACACCGCGATCTGTCTGTTACTAAGATCTGTGTTTAAGAACTTGGAAGATGATAAGGATTCAGTAGTTCCGTTTCTGTCCCGTTAGTCGGTAAGCCTTTTTGCTGTATTCTGTGACTACATAGTTTCAGTTCTAGTCAGATTTAGGTTTCTACAGTTTCTTTTTCTACATTTCACATTTTTCACAGTTCTACAGTTCAGGTAATTAGTAGAATTCACCTACGCTGTAGAATACCCTCTCCGTTAACCATTATTTTTATTTAGTTTTGAATATTGCGACACAGATATATCTATTCGACGTGAACTCCGGACGTCGGCCGGTACTGGTGGAGTCCTTCATCATCCAGCACAACCACGGCTGCAAGGAAGGCAAGGAGAAGAACGGCACGTGTGCGGAGCCCTCGAACGGAACCCGCGACCCGTACGCCGCTAACGGTGCCGCCGCCGCCGCCGCCGCGCTGCACCCGCCGCTCTCCCCCACCGTGCTGCAGATTAAGAACCTGGTAACTAGGACATTATCTAATGTTATATTTTTTCATGTGTACTGAATTTTTTTTTGTGCTTAAAATCCGTTTGCGGGTATATAACTTCAAGTTCGTAGGAGCCCCGGGCTCAGGATCCACTCAATTGGGTTTGCGTTTCCGCAGGCGAATGAAATGGTGACGTCCGGTAACTACAGCACCGCGGTGGAGCTGTACAATCAGGCCATCGCGCGGCGGCCGGACGCGGCCATCCTCTACTCGAACCGCGCCGCCGCACTCATGCGCAGGAACTGGTACTCACGCACTCACGCTAACGATGTTCCCATTCAATCGATAGCAGCATCTATGCCTCAACGGCTAAATTAAGATTATGATAATTCTAAACCTATGTTCGTCTAGAATAGTATTTTATCCGTCAACTGGTCCCCATGATACAAGTAAACAAATTTTGTCGGACACAAATTTGGCTTAAATAGGCTGTAAGTCAGTAATTATTTAAAATATTTCATAAATAACATGGGCAGGTCCGGAGACACATACGCCGCCATCAAAGACTGCTACCAGGCGATCAAATTGGACTCCACTCACGTGAAATCACACTTCCGGCTCGCTAAGGGCCTCATGGACCTCAAGCGGGCCCGAGAGGCCCACGAATGCCTCTTATATTTTAAGGTATGGCTTCTACTTATAAATTATAAATGCGAAAGTGCGATTGTTTATCCTTCTTCACGTTCAGCGACGGCTCGAAAGTGATTTTGACGTGACGAGTATAATAACAAGTATAAATGTTTATATCCAGGACAAATTCCCTCGGCACGCGGCCAGTCACGCCGTGTTCCTGCTACAACGAGACATCAATGTGGCGCTGGAGCGCACCGACACGCGCGCCGACGAAGGTCAGCCCCGACCTCATTCCCCACTAGACGAAGGTCAGCCCAGACCACATTCCCCACTAGACGAAGGTCAGCCCAGACCACATTCCCCACTAGACGAAGGTCAGCCCAGACCACATTCCCCACTAGACGAAGGTCAGCCCAGACCACATTCCCCACTAGACGAAGGTCAGCCCAGACCACATAACCCACTAGACGAAAGTCAGCCCAGACCACATTTCCCACAACAAGGTCAACTCCTTCGTTGAGCTAGTTGGGAGAAATGTGGCCATATCTGATCTAGGGTGCAATGTGTATACTGCTTGGCGCATCCGTTTTTAGCGTTCTTGTTAAATCGATTTTGGTTAATCGATGATTTTTGAATAATCCGAACGTATGGACAGAACCGTATCGAACCACTTTAAGAATTCGATCTTGGAATGTGACTCACAAATAAAAGGGACATGAAGTTGGCCCTGGATAAATCCAGATTTAAAAAGGTGTTGAATTCCTGGTGTGTTCATCCCATTCCTCGAGAGAACTGTTGTCTGACTCTTACCCTCCGCCTCTGTCTCCCATATCCCATCAACTCGTCATTGACCCTTTTGCCTGCATGAGGCGTGGAATTTGAAATGTTTTTTGTGTAATAATTTTATGTATCTGTTTATGTTCCGTGCTCCATGTAGACAAATAAATATATTTTCTTTCTTTCGTCCACATGTTGAAATGAGTGTTGTGGTCCGTGCAGTGAGCAGCGACGGCAGCGGCGAGGGTGACGAGAACTCTGTGACCAGCGTGCTGGAGAAGCAGCTCCGCGCCTCCGCCCTCGACTACACGCACCGGTTCCTGGGACACTGTAACACCACCACCGACATCAAGGAGGCCAACTTCCTCGGACCCGCCGGCGACTACATCGCCGCTGGGTCAGTACTTTGCTAACAAAAGTCAAAAACTTTATTTCCATAGAATTCATAAAGAAATGGCTTGGAAACGTCAATATTCAAAACAAGGTCACGCGTACTTATCGATAAGTTTGATGCCTGTTCAAACCCTATCCGACCCTCCATGGGGAAGAACAGAAAAGAAAACTCTAATGGAGGGATGCCTTTTTTTTTCGCGAGCACGATCGTTGTACCAATTGAGTACTTAGGTCTATGTTACATTTATGACTACATAATATACTAAAATAAGATATTACATGATGTTTTGTGTGTCGTTGAGCAGAGCGACATCAGACCCGAGGGGATTTATCATTTATACCTACCTACCACAATTGGGTGTCTTGACAATTTATGTTTTATGTTTTAGTTCGGTTTCCAATGTAAATATAGTTTTTACGTTCTAAACTGAACAAAGCGTGTCTCTTGCACGGTTTGCGACAGTACCAATATTAGAGTTTCTACTGCTATTAGTCGGGTACGTTCCAGTGGTGAAAGTAAGTGCCCTCAAGGAGGTCCTTTCGTACAATTGACACATCAGTCTTTGAGTTTTTGGTTCTACCTCACTGTTATTGACATTTTTTTTTCAAACGAAAAAACGTATTAGTGTACGTCGAGATTCGAACCGGCGAACTCTGGATTTAAACTTGGGGTCAACACTGCTGGGCCACTACGTTCAATTTTCGAATTGCCATGGTCCGTCGCCATAACGTCCGGCACACCATATAATTAACGTAAGTTCGACTCTCTTTCGTCACTTAAATGAAAATGAGACGCTGTACAAGCTGTAGTTTAGACCAGGTTCGTTACAAGCGTCGTATATATATTGTATGGAACCGTCGCGTCGGTGCTGTCTCACTTGACTACATTACACACGAATTTTTTCCTAAGTACCTGCCGATAATTGACCAAATTTTTTAGATTTTAGGTTGTTTTTTTTTTTTTTTTTTTTTTTTTTTTTTTTTTTTTTTTTTTCATGTTGTTTTCAATTTCAGTTTCATTTTTAATTTTGTTTAATTTAATTTATACGAAGCCAGGGTGTAATTTTTATTGTAGTTTTATGTATGTTAGTTTTAAGATTTTTTTTTTTCTATGGACTGAATTTGTAAATTTATGTTGTCCGAAATAAAGATATTATTATTATTATTATTATATTCAAAGTTCGTCCGGGGAAGTACTGCCACCATGCCCATTTCTGCCGCCAAGCAGTAACGCGTTCGCGTTACTGTGTTCCGGTTTGAAAGGTGTGGTTGCCGGTGAAATTACAGGCACACGAGACATTCCACCTACACGTCTCAGAGTTACGGGCGCATACGTTGCGGTCTTGCCGTACTTAGTAGGGGAGGACCCAAGCCGCATCGCTTGTTATGGGCTGAGGTTACCGCTTAACACCAGGTGGGCCGTCAGCTCGTTCTGTAACTGTAATACATAAAAAAAAAACGAGGTGTGGCGTGCAGGTCCGATGACGGCAGCCTGTTCATCTGGAGCCGCGCTTCGGGCAACATCGTGCGCTGTTTGCGCGGCGACGAGTCCATTGTCAACTGCGTACAAATGCACCCCTCCCTGTTCCTGCTGGCCACCAGCGGCATCGAGAACGTGGTCCGACTGTGGAGCCCGCAGCCTGAGGTACTTCTACTTCACGCATGTAACCTTACACCTAACATTTTTTTTTTTTTTTTAATTTTTTTTAATTTTTTTTTTTATGTAATACAGTTACGGAACGAGCCGACGGCCCACCTGGTGTTAAGTGGTAACCTCGGCCCATAACAGCCGATGCGACTTGGCTCCTCCCATACTAGGTATGACAAGACCAAAGTCGCATCGTATGCGCCCGTAACTGTGAGACGTGAAGGTGGAATGTCTCATGTGCCTGTAATTTCACCGGCAACCAACGGTTAAATAATATTGTCCTAATATTGTCTAGTCTAGCCTACTGGTCTAATATTGTCTAGTCTAGCCATCTAAGGCTCGCTCGTAGTCCAGAAATGCTAAACATAGCGGCTTCGTCTTCGAGTCACCGGTTCTGTCGAACCAGTGTGGTGAAAGGATTGTAAGTGCGCCTCAAAGAGGCTCCTTTCGTGCACTCGACACATGTCTTCGAAGTTCTAGGACATGTCGGTTTCCTCACGATGTTTTCCTCCACCGTTTTGAGAACGTGGTATTGCGCACGTAAATCTCTCAATCGAAAAACTCATAGGTGCACGTCGGGATTTGAACCGGCGACCTCCGGATTGAAACTCGGGGGTCGGTACCGCTAGACCACGACGCTCACAAGCGGCTGATTATACTCGAACTAAGACCGAGTGTACTGTGTCATCTGCCGAGGTTGGAAGTCGTGGAACCAGCGTGCGAGACGATTAATGACTACCCCCGAAAACAGCTTATAGTTCTGGCTCAAGAGTCACGGACCTGTAATTCTTTAGTTTTATCACCTTTTTTTAAAACCACCACGCTTCTAGCACCTCTGGAGTTCGAACGTCAGTGATGACGGAATTAAAAATCTTCTGAAGGACCGGTGTTCGACTCTCTTTCAGAATCTCCTGCCTTGTTTTTGAGCTGATTGAGGACTGTTCGGACTCGTACAGACTGAAGTCCTTGATTTGTTCGGTGTTATGTCGATTCATACGGGCTATTGTATCGTTGCTGCTGCGAGCAGTAGTTAGCTGCTAATGATGAGGTATAGAACTCCCGACCTTTTAAAATCACAGGCTAATCTACGGGAATAGTTGGAGTGGTGTAATTCTTAAGCCTTCTTGGCTCTCAACTTCGCCGTAGCTGTTGGCTTGAATTGTGTTTGTTTGTATAGGAGGGCAGCGACTGTAGCCGCGTGGTAGGGGACGCGCGTGCGGCCGCCGCGGCCAACCAACAGCGCATGCGCAGCGACCCATTCGAAGCCATGCTCCTCAACATTAGCCTCGCCGGAGCGCCCGACCGCGACCTGCACGCGCCGCCCTGCCGCCCCACCTAGCGGTCAGTGTACACACCGCGGCACGCGAGTGTACAGCTTAGTCGGTACCTGGCCTTCTGCGCTACAGGTCGCGGGTTCGATTCCCACGCAAATATTATATGACAATACAACAACTCTTTATTGCCAAACCACAAATGAATACTTATAAAATAAAACAATTTTATGTGTACACTAAATGCGGAATAACAATGGGCGGCCTTATTGCAATGAGCAATCTCTTCCAGGCAACCTTTGTATGGAACAGAATTGTGGGTACGATATATGACGTTAGTATTTAAAAAAAAAATGTATTATATAATTCTTCATTAGTATTATTATATCAGTTGTCCGGCTTAGCTTGCTTTGGGGCTAGATGGCGCTGTGTAAAATGTCCACCAATATTCATTAATTTATACGATTATGCAAACCTCTACTCTAGTTCCTTGTGTCGCAGGTGGCATGGACCAACAGGTACACAACACGAACATCAGAGGACTAACATGGCTTGACCACAGTTTGCCCCGGCTGGGATTTAAACCCGAGACCGCGCGCTTTGCAGCCATGGCTGAGATACATACCGACTTAGCCATGAAGTCATTTTCTGTTAGTTGGTACCTATTATAATTATGTAACATTGTGTTATTTTACTGTACAGGTAACTCTCACGGGGACGACGAGACGGTAACGAACACCAGTATATATTGAATAGAGGTAATATTAACGTGTTCCTACATGGGTAGGGGGATTTGTAAATAGCTATACATAATAATTATTCTTAAAAGTTAGTAGTCATTATTTTAATTTATGCAAATGTAGGGAAGGGGGGCAAGGTAAATGTCGGCGACATTGGAAACCATCTCAAGTTACAACTTAATGAAGGCACAGAGTAAGACTGATAATATGTCCTTGTTTGCCTTAGACCCAATTAATACATGGTTGTAGAATTAAGTTCCACATAGTATAAAATAATCGTACATACGTTTATAACGTCGCCTTATAACTGTTCCAAATACCTGACGTTTTAAGGAATACTATTTAATGATTTCTTTATGATTTACTTCTGGCCTTATTCGAAATACAGCAAAAGTTGATGCACTTTGTTGAAGATATAATTCTTATTTTTTTATCTACACTGCTAATTGTAATTACATATTAAGAGTAGTAGAACTCGCCGAGTTCGTCCGGGGAAGTACTGCCGCCATGCCCATTTCTGCCGCCAAGCAGTAACGCGTTCGCGTTACTGTGTTCCGGTTTGAAAGGTGTGGTTGCCGGTGAAATTACAGGCACAGGAGACATTCCACCTACACGTCTCATAGTTACGGGCGCTTACGATGCGACTTGGGTATTGTCGTACCTAGTAGGGGAGGACCCAAGTCGCATCGGTTGTTATGGGCCGAGGTTACCACTTACCACCAGGTGGGCCGTCGGCTCGTTCCGTAACTACATTACATAAAAAAAAACATATTAGCAGTGAGTGCACAGTAGTATGTTGTGTCCGGTCCCTGGGTTGGTTATGTACGTTCGGTGCCAAGCTATTGTTTTATGATTTGGTTTGATGTCGGCCGGGTGTAGTGTAGGCGATACTGATACCATGTTATGTACTATGAAGACATTAAATAAATGGTAAACTTGTTATATATACTGGTATTATTTTAAATTGCTACCTTGGAATTGCTTTTTGGGGTGGGTACCCCTTCACGCCCTAGAGGCGTGAAGATGTATCATTTTGAAACTGCAGACGAGGGACTTCAGTCCGCGAAGGACTAAACGCAGGGTGTACGATCATGTTTGCCGAAAGTTACGACTGACTGGCCTCATAGCTTAGTTGGTAGACTGCCTTCTGCGCTGTAGTTCGTGGGTTCGATCCCCCACCCAGGACAAACATTTGTGTGCTGAACATGTTTGTTCTGTCTGGGTGTTACTATGTATATGTATTACAAAAAGTATATAAGTATCAGTTGTCTGGTTCCCATGATACAAGCTATGCTTAGCTTACTTCGGGTATAGATGGCGCTGTGTGAAATGTCCACCAATATTATAATAGATGTTTTTGTGACCTTTTGCTTTTCGTCTTTATTAGATAAAGCGCTACAATTTCAACAGGCTAATATTACGTTTTTAAAAGGTCTTAAAAGGTCCGGTTTTATTTGGAGGGGGGACTTTGGTACATGTTACATCGATGCAGATGAGCTATCTATTGTGACGGACAAAAATATTGTTCCCTCGTCTGCGCAGGCCTTTATCTGTAACTTCACCAGGACGTATGATACAGGAAATCAAAATCACATGTATTTTCATAGATCTTTTATTTGTATGAAAAATATATCGAAGTTAATTGTATGCGCCAACTTACCTATTTTAGTGATACCTTCCAAGCAGGAACAGATGAACTAGTTTTATTATCACTTGAAAATTGGTTGTAAGTGCCCCGACATCGGCTGGCACCCTCTTGCAGTCTTCCTCGCTCTTAAAGTTTCCAGCGAGGACGGGGGAATTACGAGTCATAGTGTAAGTGTTTATAGGCACACGCACAGCGTTTAGTAGAGTAATGCTAACACAGTGATGCGCTTCCACTATGTTAAGACGCTCATCCCCATAGAGGGTCGGATAGGGCAAACCCTATCCGACCCTGTACGGGGAAGAGCAAAACCAGACGTCAGACAGCAATATGTATGCGTGGCCTTAATTGCAATTATTTGTATTCTATTTACATAGTGAAAGCGCTCATTGAAAGCAGGTGAGTGAAGGGTCTAGGATGCCGAAAATTTGTTCGGAAACGTGCACGGTCAAACGGCATTAATAGTACTACATGCCCATGCCCATTTCTGCCGCCAAGCAGTTACGCGTTCGCGTTACTGTGTTCCGGTTTGAAAGGTGTGGTTGCCGGTGAAATTACAGACACATGAGACATTCCACCTACACGTCTCATAGTTACGGGCGCATACGATGCGACTTGGGTATTGTCGTAAGTAGGCGAGGACCCAAGTCGCATCGGTTATGGGCCGAGGTTACCACTTACCACCAGGTGGGACGTCGGCTCGTTCCGTAAATAATTAACATAAAAAATATATATAATAATAATAGTATATGCACAAAAATGTCTTTACTAGCATACCCAAGACTTGACTATTAAAAGCAGCGAAGTAACCCTGGTTCTGGAATGCACCTTGAAAGTTGGTTGATGTATCTATGACATGCCAGTTAAGTCATTCGAAACAAGAGGAATCCTCTGGGGTTTCAAGTTCTTCCCATAGAGGATAGGATAGGTTTGAACAGACTCCAGACTGTTATGATCTTGTGATTTTGAAGCTAATTAATCCAAGCTAATTACTTCAGAACTCTATGGAAACATCTAAATCAGGGATATTCTAATTCTATGGAAACATCTAAATCAGGGATATTCTAGCAAGTTATTATCATTGATTGACTGGCCTTATAGCTCAGTTGGTTAGTGACCCTACCTTCTGCGCTGTAGGTCGTGGGTTCGATCCCCACTCAGGACAAACATTTATGTAACATTGATGTTTGTTCTGTGTTTGGGTGTTAATATGTATTATATGTATGTATTTACAAAAGAAAAGTATATAAGTATTATATCAGTTGTCTGGTTGACACAAGCTATGCTTAGCTTACTTTGGGGCTAGATGGCGCTGTGTGAAATGTCCACCATTATGATTATTATTATTATTCTAATCAGCTTCCAAGATCTAATAACGAGGGTCAAAGCTCATACCAAAACCTAAAAAAAGGAGTTACAAAAGGAGCCTAAATAAAACATTCAAATACTCGGACACTGTGTCAAGATTTATTCAATCCGTCATACACAGGGGTCGCGAGCGGTCGCTTAACCTAGGGGCTTAGGGGGTAGTCTATTTATCGTCGTCCTTGAAGACCATAGTGCTGTGGCACTTCCCGCAGTAATGGCGGTCCTCCATTACCGCCATGAACACTCCCGCGCCGCAGTTCTCGCCGGTACACTCTCGCCGCAGCCGGTGGATCTTTCCATTCTCGTCCACCTACAAATTAGGAGGCACCAGTTTTAACCAAGTTTAGGGGTAATGGTAACACCTGGTAACACTGACTGGCCTCACAGCTCAGTTGGTTAGTAACCCTACCTTCTGCGGTGTAAGTCGTGGGTTCGACCCCACTCAGAACAAACATTTATGTGACATTTGTAACATTGATGTTTGTTCTGATCTGGGTGTTAATATGTATAAAATGTATGTATTTACAAAAAAAAAGTATATAAGTATGTATATCAGTTGTCTGGTTCCCATGATACAAGCTGTGCTTAGCTTACTTTGGGGCTAGATGGCGCTGTGTGACAATGTCCACCATTATTTATTTATTTATTATTACCTCTATCTATTTGAGTCACTGGTTTTCTCGAACCAGTGTGGTAAGGGATTTTAAGTGCGCCTCAAAGAGGCTCCTTTCATGCACCACACCTGAAATGCTAGTATTCGCAGACACAAATTCCGGACATATGGACTCTCACCTATTGGAATATTTTGTCAAGTGCAAAAAAATTAATTGCTGTAGATTTGAACCAATCAACTTCACTGAAGTACGTATTATTCAGCTACTGTGCTCTCAAAGAGGCATTATTTTACTCAGAACATGCAATATAGTCACGGTAAAAAAAGATTCATATCCACGACGCAGTCAGCTGCTGCGCAAAGTGCATTTCGTGCAGTCATCAAAATGAATGGAATGTGAACGCAAAAAAAGCAAACATTGTGCAACCATCAACAATAAAGTGGATAATCTCAGCGTCTGTGAGTCACAAAATGCTTTTTGCAACTTCATTCAACTAACTATTGAGTCACGCAAACGAGTCGCGACATGTCGTGCTCGCCGTGTTCCCACATGCGCATGCGCATGTTTTCCTCAAGTTGCTTGCGCCGACTTGTTGGAACGGGGATTTGTCTTGTTTTAATGTTACCCTGCTTCCCAGAAACTAAAAATAAACAGCACGCGCCATAAAACTACGTGTAAAACGTGCAATTCTATTTAGCTTGTACCGACATGTTTGTCCACTGCGCGAACACCCGTGGGGATTTCGGTAATACTTTGAAAGCGGGGTATGGATTTTAGATTTTCAAAATGAAGGTCGGTGAAATCTGAAACTAGGCAGCTCAAATTTGACGCTGGAATAAATTAATGAGCGCGATATAAAGCTCTTTTCTGTAGAAAAACAATGGACACATATCTTAGATTAAAACATTCAAGAGGGATGCGAAATCTACCCTGATTTGACTCTAGTGGTAGATATAGCCAATACTCATGTAGTGAGAACACTTGCGAAGTTCTTTCTGTACTATCATCAGTTTCCTCTCCTGTTATAAGTTGAATGTACAACATGTGTGACTCACCTTGTAGTACCTAAGTACAGCGAGCTTGACCTTCTTCTTCTTGTGCTTGATCTTCTTGGGGGTGGAGTAGTTCTTCTTCTTGCGTTTCTTGGCGCCACCGCGCAGGCGCAGCACCAGATGCAGCGTAGACTCCTTCTGGATGTTGTAGTCGGAGAGCGTGCGACCGTCCTCCAGCTGCTTACCCGCGAAGATCAACCTGGACATGACGATGTACAGACAGACGGATTACAAAAAGTATCATTAATTAATTAATATTAACTTCTGGCACTAAAGCTTTACAGCTCTGAAGTATTAAGATGAACCCAATCGTGGTACAGGTGATTGCCTTACTGTAAAGCTGAAGGTGTGATAGGTCGCCACAACTGTGACAAGTAGCCACATAACGAAAACGTTCGACAGTAACGTTTCCGTAACGAAAAATATGTAATATTTTTTTATGTAAAACAGTTACGGAACGAGCCGACGGCCCACCTGGTGCTGGTGTTAAGTGGTAACCTCGGTCCGTAACAACTGATGCGACTTCGGTCCTCCCCTACTAGGTACGACAAGACCCAAGTCGCATCGAATGCGTCCGTAACTCTGAGACGTGAAGGTGGAATGTCTCATGTGCCGGTTATTTCACCTGAAACCACACCTTTCAACCCGGAAAAAAAAAATCAAGATAAAAAAACAAAGATAGTCGTTCTAACCAATATAGGAAGCAAGTAAGTTTATCTATGGGATTTTTGTGTATAACTGCCGTCCCAAGCCTTATTCGAGTTAATCAAAAATTAGGATTATTTGCGAAGGGTTACCTTTGTTGGTCCGGAGGGATCCCCTCCTTGTCCTGGATCTTAGCTTTCACATTCTCGATGGTATCTGAAGGCTCGACCTCAAGGGTGATGGTCTTGCCCGTTAGGGTCTTCACGAAGATCTGCATGTTGACGTCTAATAGAACATACAAACAAATTGTGTTACTCTTCTTCTTCAAGTCTGTCTTCGTCACTGGTTCTGTCGAACCAGTGTGGTGAAAGGATTGTAAGTGCGCCTCAAAGAGGCTCCTTTCGTGCACTCGACACATGTCTTCGAATTTTTAGTTCTAGGACATGTCGGTTTCCTCACTATGTTTCCCTTCACCGTTTTGGGAATGTGGTATTGTATTACTGTGTAGGTGGTACCAATGCTATTACAAATATATTCATCTATCTAAGAAGGAAGGTACCAGTTTTTAAATGATGGACATTTGCATTTCCCCAAATTAAGCATAGCTAGTACTATGTACCAGACAACTGATATTTACATAATTTTGTAAATACATACATATTAACGCCCAGACACCAAACAAACATCTATGTTCGTAACAAATGTTTGTCCTAGGTGGGAATTGAACCCACGACCCACAAGGCAGAGTACAAACTACCAACAATATAATCAAGAGAATAGACAATAAGAAATATCTGATAGCCTACTCTTGCCGAAATGAATATTACAAGTAGGTAATTTAAATTGGATTGACTTCTATGTTTCTACTAAGATGTTCAACCAAATTAAGAAGATGGATAAAATGATCCAATTTTCAAATATCTAGTTACCAATACTTATTTATTGAGAGTAGCGCACCGGACCCACACGCTTGTTGCCTTATGGCCAAGTTTAGGATAACTACAGTGCTGTTTACTACTACTGCAAAACCAAACAACACGAATATTTGCAATGTGAAACAATTTACATGAAAACGCTCACATCAGTCGGTCAGACAAGCCAATGCACCACCGTTGCAACACCTAAGTTCAAGTAAAGGTGAATTCAGATCAGAAATATGTAATGTTTGAATCCAGTATTTGATAGAATATCATTTCATTGTAAACTTATGACTATAGAGGTCTTTATTAATAATTTCAAAGTACAAAATAAAAGTACAATTATCATTTAAGATTAAATAAATTAATGAGAATCCATCCATGTATCTGGACAAAGATAAAAAAGCACCTAGGTAAAGTAGGTAGGGGTCTTCCCCATGGAGGGTCGGATAGGGTTTGAACAGGCATCAAACTTATCGATAAGTATGTGTGAACTTATGTTTTGAATATTGACATTTCCAAGCCATTTCTTTATGAATTCTATGGAAATAACGTTTTTGACTTATGACTTAGGTAAGTAGCTAAGTAAAAGGACACGTTAACAATAAAATGAAAAGTTAGTTCTTTACTGTTTATTAATTAAAAATAAAGATTTTACAATTTAGACCAAAAGCACAGCGTTGATGCATCCATCATTCTCTGGGTTGTTAGTGACTTGTGCGTATTTGCCCCATACCACTTTGCCAGCCTGCGTCACCAGACCCAACTCTGAAATGTTTACTTCCAGAACGGTACCCTTTGTTATAACTCCTAAGCTGGTGTACATCTGAGAGCTAGGGTTCTTCTTAACTCCAATGATAGGCAGGCAGAATGTAGCTTTAAGTTCTGGATGTGTAACGTGAGCTTTCTTAAATCGCAGCGCCATCGGTCTGATGAACCTTTCAAACTTTGGAGGTTTACGTGTGAAGTTCTCTCCGACAAATGTGACTTTGGTGACCATTCGTTTCCAAGCTTTCCTCTTGGTTTTACCAGACTTTAGTACTTTGAAGACTTCAGCATCGGCCTGAGCTCGGACTTTTGGTATTGGGACATCCCATTTGCCAGCTTTCTCTTTGCGTTTCTGTTTAATCATGTTGGATAGTACCTTAGCTCGGGACTGGACATCTCTGTCGAGGAGGTACACGGGTAGGGCGCCCTCGGCGACTTTTTCTGTGTTCTGTTTGACATTTCTCTCCTCGTGCGCTTTGATCTTCTTTTTCATTTGAATCTTCTCATTGCGCCGCTCTTTATTGTAGATCTTGGCTTTGATACCGCGCAGTTTGCGCGCCTTCTCTGCGCGCTTGTGCGGCTCACGCGCCTCGCGTTTGCGCTTTCTCTCCTCATAATCAAGCCTCCTTCCGTAAAGCTTACGATGCCGTTCAATGTATTCGTTCTGCGGCATTGTGGTTGCTTATCGGCAACTACAACAAAATTATACCTTAGCAATTTCTAGGTTTGACACATAACCTCTAAGCGCTAGATGTATGCACCGTGTTCAATCTGCAGAATCTTGACGGTTGGGTTACTTGGGCGATTGAGAACTTGAACATGTGGCCGCTGGAGTAATAATGTCTTCTTAATTCTTCACTGCACCGACGGACATAATATAATAAAAAAACTTATTTGCGAAATTTGTCCACGTGTTCTGATTCAACGATCAATCATGAGTAATAGAAAAGATTTTTTTCAATACCTATGACCTAGACGTGCGCAATATGAACCGCAACAGATAAAGTGAAAAATTTTAACGAAATGTGCAGTAAAACAAATTAAATTTTGGCAAAATTACACAAACTCACCTTTACGCCGCCACCATGCCACTTGAAAAGAAGAATGAACGATAACTAAAGAACGAACGACGAACAACTTGAAAGTGTGGCTATTCAAAAAACTTCTAGATTCGGTCACAATCAAAACGCACACACGGATCTAATTCTATCCAAATTCAAATATCATTTCTTGCAGAAAACAATGTTAATGAGATTAATAATGCAGATTAAAATTAACAATTTTTTTAAGGCTTCACCAGACCTACTACATCCTTATAGCGTACATTTGTCCCATACTGTCGCTTCGATACGTAAGAAGTAACCACATGACCTTCTGATGACGCATATACAGCACCGTAATTGGTATAATATACTTACTTGGGATTTATAAACATTGAAGATTTGGACATTATTATTTCAGTTGTGAAAAAATCGTTGCTTTTATAAACGATAGCACCCCTAACCACGGCAACTCCAAGCGAATAGATCGAATGATAAATGAATGAATGCATTTATGAAATAACCAATAATAAAAAAACATATTTTTTGTGCGGCAACATTTTTAACACGCTGGATGGCAAGTACGTTTTCCCACGCAATTCATTCGCTGATTGGTAGATATATGCGTTTTGACATAAGTGCTGGCATTTTAATGGCTGAATGGTAAGGTTAAGCTCGGTAATGAGAATAATAATTCTTTTTTCTTCGATACCGAAAACAAACCGTACCGTGCCGTCATTTTGAAATTTTCCTTAAACGAGTTTTGACTAGTCTCATTTCCAAGCGCTAATAAATTTCTCTACCAGAATAAAATTTGGCTATTGCCAATTAAATTTTTGGTGTGTAATTCTATTATGAACACAACGGCAACCTTATCTGCAGGTGAGATAGTTGTGTGTCTGGGGATAGTGTTCATTGTGTTGTGAATATGTCTAAACATAACTGGTATTATGCCATCTATAGTACATCTACAACACGTAGAAGAGGCGTGTTTAGCCTGACCGGCTATTGCTTGAAGGTTGAAGGCAAACAACATTTTGACCAGTAGCACACAAAAGTGAAGTGATTAGAACAAAATAACTTATTCTAATTCAAATTGAGATTAAAATTAGTGTTGATATAACATTTTGTATTTAGAACACTAAAACATGTCAGTAATTCCATTACAATGGAAAGGTATCTAACTTATGTATATAAAAATAATTTAACGTGAATATTGATCATGGTTATTGTGGCTTACAAAGTTTAGGACATTATACTATTTCATTAAAAGTAAATAATTGTCACCTACATAGTCCTTGCAGTAATTGATTGATCAGCTTGATTGTAGTTTATCTTAATTATGGTTGAAAATAAACACAGCTACTGTTTTGTTTGGAAATACTGTTTGACTTTGAACATTTGTTTTACAGAACATTCATGGAGTCGGCGCTGTTCAACAGAGACAATAGACAGCATTCAAGGGAAAGAAACTGGTTGGTTACATTACATATTACCTTATTACCTTCTGGTTGGTAACATTACATATTACCTTCATAATAATTTCAAAGAGAATACACTTTTCACTACCCTATATATATTTTTGAAATTGTCTCAAATTGAGTTAATTGTAGCCTGCAAATTGTGTAAAATGTTTGTATATTATATGGTACATACATAAAATACATAATATCCAGACCTAGAACAAACATCTGTCACACAAATGTTTATCCTGGGTGGGAATTGAATCCACAACCTGTGGCACAGAAAGCAGAATTACTTTTGAGCTGTGAGGCCAGTCAAACTGAAAGTAATCATTTTTATATATTCATAAAGTATGTTCAAATTTTGATTAATGATTAGCATGACATACCTGTCATAAAATCAAAATATTGTACGTCAAGTTAAAACAAGTCTTCATTCGTGCTGATACTGTACCTGTCTCAGAACATTATACAAATATATTCTTCTTCCATAGCTTCTTAGTTGGCTACTGTGTTATCAGTTATTTTTGCCTTGTATGCTTATTCAAAATGTGTATGTATTATTTTGTTGAAGAATTTTCTGGGTTCTTGCTTTTATTGTCATATTTGCATGTTGCCTGACTTCTAATCTTAAGTAAAACTTAAAAATATGGAGTGCCACAAGAAGAAAAGTGCTTATGTGGAGAACTGGAAATTGTAAATGTATCAAAATTTTCTAATATTTCCTGTCCACAGACTCGGGGAATGTCTTTAATTTTTGTAATGTAATTCAATAATAATGAAACATCGCTAACCTATACTATAAAATAATTATGTATTGACTACTGTGCAATATCACAGAAAACCTAAGATATTATATTCCTATCTATATTTTGAACTAACTTCAAAAAAAAAGGTTATCAATTTTTTTTTTGTTACCTCTTTTATCTGTCATTTGTAAACTGATTTAGAAAGTGTTTTATGTGAAAGAATATATTTTTCATATTAGCTAAATATATGTAGATACATCAAAATATGTTCAATAGTTTGGTTTTGACATAATAACTAGAAGAAAACTGTCTCCCATGTACTAAATAAAGAGGAATAATTCTCTTTCATTGGTAATGCATTCAGTTTTTCGATTTTCTCTATGCTTTTTATTTATAAATCACACAGAAGATTTGAAATATTATCGGCACAATATTTAGAAAATAACAATATTAATATGACGTATGTATTAAGCAAAAAAATGTTCCAAATATTAATATTTACAGAAAAAAGAAATGTTTTAAATGAAGACAATATTTAAAAAACTCTTGTCATAGATTTTTTAAATATTGTCTTCACACAACACAACATTTATGGGAACATAGAATCCCATATACCTGTATATGGGATTTTTTGGGTTCTTTTATATGTTGTGATATACAGAATGTCCGGTAATGAATGGATAACCTTGAAATGGGTCTTAGTAAAACTATTGGGCATTCGGAAAAAAATATCAAATAAAAAAAAAACAAGTAGTATAAAAAAAAAAAACATCGATATTATTTAAAAAATACATATCTTTGATACTACTTGTTTTTTTTTTATTTGATATTTTTTTCCGAATGCCCAATAGTTCTAAGACCAATTTCAAGGTTATCCATTCATTACCGGACACCCTGTATATAAATGTTGTATGATTTATGCAGATGCTGTGTTATCACATCTTGTAACCTCTGCGGCTTTAGAGTTAAACATGAATCTTATTTGAGAGGATGATTTGCATACTCACTTCTGTCTCGTCTGTGTCAATGTGTCATTCACAGTTACTCAGTAAATGCATTTGTATGGACATGTTTGGACCTGTCTCTGATATTTTCAAAAGTCTGTTGTAGTAATCTTTTGTATCATTGGTTTTTCCTGATAATAAATAAATAATAAATATTGGTGGACATTTCACACAGCGCCATCTAGCCCCAAAGTAAGCTAAGCATAGCTTGTATCATGAACCAGACAACTGATATAATACTTATATACTTTTCTTTTGTAAATACATACATACATATTAACACCCAGACACAGAACAAACATCAATGTTACAAATGTCACATAAATGTTTGTCCTGAGTGGGGTTCGAACCCATGACCTACAGCGCAGAAGGTAGGGTTACTAACCAACTGAGCTATGAGGCCAGTCGAATAGTTGCACTGTCGTCATACTTAGCGATATACTTATCGCTAAGTATGACGCGTAGGTAGTCCTACCGGTCCTAACGTGTGAATTTGTATTTTGAACATTAGGTACTTATTGACGTTTTGCAAGTTATATCTTTCTATGGAAGTAAAGTTTTTTCTACTTTGACGCATGTTCTGCGAATATTTATGAAGTTTATATTGTTAGGGTTGTATATTTTATGTTTATATAAGCCACCCTATTATATAGCTTGCTTTATGGTTATATATGTAAGATAATGTAAGGCACATGCTTCTACATATTCATTTATATTTATGTATAGCAAAACGGGACTGCGCTGAGAAATAGTTTTGCTGGTAATTGCCCGTATTTCATATTGTTTAAAGTTAGATGTTTTATTACTCACGTTTCGTGCTTGCCTTCTGAAATGGGTAGGTTCTGTGAACACTGTGTGGGGGGGGGGGGGAAGGGGGGGATAATGTGCTCAGCTATACACACTGTACTGTTGAGTTTTGTATGTATGTATGTTCTTGTTGATATGATTTAATTATTTTGCTAGATTTCATAGTAGCCTACTTATTGATGTTTTTTTATGTTATAAAACTGAGAAGAAGAGTCATATGAGACACTATAATAATAATAATATTGATGGAAATTTCGCATATCGCCATCTAGCCCTAAACTAAGTATAACTTTTACTATGGGAATCAGAAAACTTAAGAACACATTATATACTTTTTGTAAATACATACATATAAATACATATTTACACAGAACAAACATCACATGCTCATCGCACAAATGTTTGTCCTGGGTGGGAATCGAACCCACGACCTACAGCGCAGAAGGTCTCTGTCTCTCTCCTTCACGTCTCAGAGTTACGGGCGATTATGATGCGACTTGGGTCTTCTTGTTCCTTAATATGGGAGGACCTAAGCCCTATTGCTATGGGCAGAGGTTGCCACTTAACACCTGGTTGGTTAATACTTAAAAAAATTGTACAGTCTTTAAAATTCTTCGAAATTATGTAATTCCACAGGTAATATTATGAAAATATTAATATTTTATTAATGGTATTGTCAGATTGTGACTCGGTGCCTGAAGGTCTACCGGCCAGGTACCTGCCAAGGCAGAGGTGGAAAACATGAAGACGTTCCAACACACATAACAACATTATATTATACATTTATTTTAATATTTCATTAATTTAACAGCAATAAAATATTTTATCAGGTTGTGCGCAAATAGTTTACCTTAAAATGGAATTGTATGTCATCTGTGTAAACAGCAAATTAATTTGAGTGGGGTTACAATGGGTCCTTTTTACATTAAGTTAAAACGCGCTTGAAAGCAGAGCATAATAACAAAATAGCGGTCAGTTTCTACCCAGACGCAAATGCCCCAGAAACGTATACTGTATATGCTATTTAGTCAGTTAGTCCAAGGCAGCTGTTATTTCCATTATACATGCTAATGCTGTTTTTAGTCTGTGTGCCTGACCCTGATTTGTGTGACCTATTGCCATCTACCATTGTCTACCATTTGCCTGCTCATGTGTACAGTGTCTTAATAAGCTTAATTTTAACGTCCATTATGCTCATTGCAACCCCATTAAGGTTTTAATGATTTCTTTGTAATACTAAAATCACTGTTTATAGGTTTATTCCCGTTGTCCACCACCTGGTTTCTCCCACTGGGGTAATGTGGAATTTATATACCAGTGGAGGGGGGAAAACGGCACAATAGTTTTGACTTTCCAAACTTTGACAATGGCACAAGTTTTGTAGCATTGTCCCCACAAATGGCTGACAGAATGATTGTTTGAACTTTTTGTATTCTTTGTGTTTTCAGTAATGCATTTGATTATTCGCATCATGTGTTTGTTTTCTATGTATTTATGGTACTTATACCTTTTCACTGCTTGTAATGTAAATTATGTGTCGAATGGTATTTTGGGATATCATATTCGAAAAATGGTTTGTCACTTCAGTCATAAATTTTATAGGCCGCTGTTAAATTTGAAGTACGACTTGGGCGTTCCCATACATAAGTAGGGAAACACCCAAGACGTTTCGCTCTTGTTATGGGCAATGGTTACCGCTTAACTTAGAGCCATTTTGCTCGTTCCGTAACTTATTGGCATAAACAAAAAAATATCCTAAATAAGGATACATCACATACATATAAAAAAAGTAATACTTAGTGCATGGTAAAAATAATAAGTATGACTAAATGCATAACATTATATTTATACATGAAAGCTGATAACCAAAAGAATCAGTAAAATAAATCAAACAATAAGTTCAAAATAAGTTGCTGTTGTCCCCCAGTGGGGCTTTACAATATTTTTTCCGGACACCAGACGGTGGGACACGGGAATAAACCTTTTATTAGCTGTGATAAAACATAAACCAAATTAGGTAATTAACTAAATTATATAATTTCTAGTTTGGTTTACAATTCATCACGGCGGCGGCGTATGCATGATTTATTGTGTTTGTGTATTAGGTTAAGGCAATTGTATGACTGAAGATAAAAAAAAAAATATAAAACGAGTATGGAGTATGTATATAAAAAAATATATATAAAAGGAGTATGGCGAAAAAAGTGAAAAAAATATTTCAAAACAAATGTGAAGCAAAACAAAATCAGAACAGAAAAGAAATAGAACATAAAAAAAGGCAATATAAAAAAGAACTATGATGAGAATTATGAAAAGACAAGTAAAAAAAACAATGAAAATAGTGAATATACTAGTTGTATTTCATGTTAATCTTCGCATCGGGGGTTCGCCAGGGGAGTGCACTCGGGCCGTTGTTGTTCATTATGGTGTGTTGTAGATATTGCGCGGGACACCAGCGACACGGAGGCATTCGACACTGACAACTACGTGGAATATGAACCCGTGACCGCATCTGAGGAAGACGGACCAGTGGACATTGACTCCTCTCAATGCAGTAGTGGAGTGAGTACTGCCGTCACGCATATGGGTGCCGGTGGAATTATAGGCATATGAGACAATCCATCTTCAAGTCTCAGCGTGATGATTTGACTTGGGTCTTCCCATAAAAATTAGGTGAACCATGTCGTTCCGTAACAAATGTTGTCAAGCATCATCAGCCCTTTTCTCTATTTATTTAGAGTCTAACTAGAATACTATCATTTTGCTCGACTGCTACTGCATCATTTACTCTCTCAATTTCTCCATCCATTTTGTCTTTTGTCCCCTAAACCATTCATACAGTTCAATCTATTCATTACAAATGAAACTCCAATAGAAAGTGCTGCTGAATGGATAACAAACTGGTTTGTTATGATATATTTTCCTTAAAAATATTTCAAATAATAGTAAATTAATTCATCATATCATCATTTCTAAGATGAGACAATCATTATTAGATCTACATTAGTGCAATATGCAAAAAATGAAGTACCATCGTATTATGTTTTCTATGTGTTATTACGTACTATTTATCTTTTCTTGCCCGTAAGCTATGTTTGAAACTACTATACTCGTGATGTATGGTACAAAGGCAGCTAGTTATATTAGTAGTCAGAAATCTCTACGGATTTATAAAGTGATTTTTGATAGGCTTTTACACAGGAGTTTTATTTTTCATTTTTACCTAGTGTAGATCAATAATTTGCGCGTCGGTTGGACATTATACTTATCTTCTATCATCATCTATCTTATCCACAATTCTACCTAAGCAATCAACAACAGTATTGAGTTTCCAGAAGTCAAGAGTCAACAGATTTCTCACAATAGGAATGTTTCAATTTGTAGAATGAGATAATAGAAACGAGAGTGGTGGAAGTGTCTATACGCGAGGGGGACGTCGTGTTCGCGGACTCGGAGCGCACCGACTCCGGCGGCTCCGACAGCGAGATGGACTTCCACGACTACTGGAAGTGCGCGCAGTGCCTCGCCGCCAACAACAACCCGCTCTACAGATACTGCCACAAGTGCTTCACGGTTAGCGTTACCTGCTCTCTTATCTACCACACTCCTCGTGTTGCTTGCCCTCCACACCCTGCCACACGTCGACGCAGCTGGCGAGGGCTGCCAGCTATAAACAGATTGCGCCGAATCGTCAACGTACACTGTATAAACGCTTGCTGTCTCGTTAGATAAACTGACGGAGATGCTCTCAATATTTTTAATTCACAGCGCTTTCTAACCTCAAACTAAATTTAGTTTACACTGTGGGAACCAGATGACTGATAGAATACTAAAATGAATAAATTTTCGTTTTCAAAAAATGTGTTCGTCATAAATGTCGAATGGAATCGAAACCACTGCCTACAGCGCAGCAAGCGGCTAACTGAGCTATAAGCCCAAGTCGCTTTGTTTCGCTTTCGATTACGGAAATAAGTACGTTAAGAGAATCTCCCGTTACAAATGCTCCTTACCATGATTTTACAATTAGTTAATCTTAACGTCGTCTCGTTCCAGGTACGCAAAAACTTCTTCCCACCCAGACCGAGGCGGAAACACAAACGGGAGCAGCCCGCGTCCCAGGACTCCGGCGTGGAGTCACCGCACAGTCAGGAGGTCCTGACGCAGGGGCCCTCCGATAACAGTAAGACCAAACCCGTATTAACGTCCGGTAAAAGGCGACGCTCCGAGTCCGCGGATAGGCACAACAAACGCGCAAAATATTCCGAAACCAGCGACTCGGAACAGGAGGTCACTCCTCTAGCCAAAGCGATCAGTGACCCAGCGGTCACCATCGAACAGACCGCCATCACTAAAAAGGTTATAGCCAACAGTGTGAAAGAGATCGAGAGAGTGGAAGAGAAAGAGTTGTGCGTTATCTGTATTACGGAGCCCAAGTCTGGGGTGTTCGTGCACGGACGGATAGCGCACATATGTTGCTGTTACAAGTGCGCCAAGCGGGTGTGGGCTAAGGCCAAGAGGTGTCCAGTTTGCAACTGTAAGATTAGCAACGTCCTCAAAGCGGTCGTCATGTAGAATATCTATTGGAACTTAAAGGCTTGTAGTTTTAAGGGTACTGAGTCTACAGTGTGTATGTGTCATGTTTTCTTAGTTAAAATCTCCAATAATCACTTAATGTGTAAATTGATATGAACGTTTTAGCCCATTTCCTCTTGATTCTTCAGTAACAGGTCGCTGGAGTGTCTAAAATTGAAGCAATGTAATGTTATATTGATTAATTTCGTATAATCTTACTTGAATCTTCATTATAACTGTGCAAACCGATTTTAGCCCATAGTTCCTAATGTATGTGTTGATTATGATTAGTATCATCCTGTATAGAGGCGACACACAAGTGATTTAAATTTCTTGTGTAGGTGGCTTACTGAGGTGTAATTTGTTTGGTACACTTTGACCTTCAGTTTTGTATTGTTGCAATTGCCATAAACAGTAATTCAAGCCAGATTTTAAACACATAAAATTAAAAGGCACTGTGAAATATCCAGATTATAATCCTACAATCATTAAAAAAAGTCCTAATCCAAGTTGAAATTATGGGTATATTGGATTGCAACTAAATTTGTGATGCTTGCAAAAGGAGACTTAGTTGCACTAATTCATATCAGCACCAAATTGTACTGAATTTATCATCATCATCAACACGAATTTGATGTGACTTGGGTCTTTTCGTATTCAAGTAGGGGAGGACCCAAGACATATTTCTCGTTGTTGCCAGAGGTTACCACTTAACATCAGGTGTGCCATCTGCTCTTTCCGTAACTTGACCACTAAAAATCAAGAGTGATTTGCTTGCTTTTTAAAATTATCTTGATAAAGAGTCGAGAGCTAAAACGTGTCTTTTTCCACAGGTAGTAATTTTGCCTTTAAGTTCCATAGATAAGTGACCCCCTTCAGAAAACAAGGCGACGAATGTTTTTTTTGTGTTTGAATTAACTGTGCATATTAGTAGTATATTAATATAACCTTATCACGGCCGGGATTATGTTTAATTACTTATTTATTTATGAAGGTAGTTTAATTTTTGGCTTGTGGGTATTCTGCATCTCGCGCGCCGAGCGAGTCGATCAGGGGCTCTATTCTCGTAAAAAGTATTTGAATCTGGTTCGTGAGTTTCAAAATGTCTAAGGGCTAAGGATAGAATCTTTTTTTTTTTTCTAATGAAATGTTGTTAATATTTTGCAACTGTGGTGTTTCGACCACAGATAAATAATTTTGTACATTAACTGTGATATCTGTAACATTTTCTATTCTTTCTGTTTCTGGGGGGGTATTTCCTCTGCCTTAACGAATTGCGAATATATATTCCATAGAGTCGTCAAAGTCTGTTTTTTTACATGGAGTCTAATCAGTTGTAATTTTAAAGCTTCCTAGTCTAAAAAAAAATGACTGATTCTTACCAAAAACTGACTAGCCCTTTTTAACGAGAGTAAAGCCCAGATGTGTGTGTGAGTGTGTGGACATCTTGCATGATGACGTATGGATCCTAATGTAGGTATATGAGTATACTGAAAAAAGTGTAAAAAAAATGCTGTGAAAATGACGTTTTCCACCGAGCAGAGCCTATATTATATATATTAAAGATAAAAACCAATGGCGGATCATTGTTAAGTTAGGTTAGTACAAAATATGTTCCACCAATTGTTTGAAAGGATATTGCACCGACAGATCGGTTCATTAAGTTGCGTGTTGGTTATTCGAGCATTAGGTGATCACTGCAAGCAAGAAAATGCCAAAACATATGATTTTTTTTATTATAGTTTACGGGAAATTATATCGGACTAGATTGTAGGTTATTCTTAGGTATTGAGATCCGTATATTTGCGTGGCTTTCGCTCAACCCTCCTCCCCGCCCCCCTATACTATATTAGTAATATGTGTAAATACTCTATTGATAATAGGGGGATGATAATATTTTGAGTTGAAATAATGTTGCTAAGTGTCAATATGATAAAATATATTCAGTAAATTCAAAGTTGTAACTGTTTTGTAACGCATAGACAATGGGCACCTTGTAGCTCGTTTATACACGGTTCGTCCAAGGAAGTACAGCCACCCACCCATTTCTGCCGGCAAGCAGTGATGCATTCGCGTTGCTGTGTTCCGGTGGTTAAAATCTGGTAAAATTTCAGGCACGTGATACATTCCACCTTCACGTCTCTGAGTTAGGGGCGCATGCGATGCGACTTTGGTCTTTACCTATTTAGGGGAGGACCCAATTAGTATTGCTTGATTTAGGCAGAGGTTATCACTTAACATGAGGTGAGACATCTGCTTGAGCCGTTACTTCATTGTGTAAGAAAGTTGCATATATAGCGATCTGCAAATTGTCAGTTGCGTCTTGCGTTGCATTCCGTATGACTGAGTTTAAAGCGCTGTCTTTGATATAACTTTCTTCGTGTAAACATTAGTTATCTATGGTGTAAACTTGTATAAAATAATATTGTTGTGATGGCTAATGTAGAGTTATGCTTCGCCGAAGTCAAATCGAACCCACCATCCTGCCTACCGCTAGAGGATCTATCATTGTTTCTTGTTATAGTAGATTTTTATTTCGGAATATATTTTTATTAATTATAATTAGTAGTAAAGGCCAATGGAAGATCTCTGTATGTTCTACTTTATTATCACTCTTAACTAATACTTGTTGTCACGACATGTAACAAAGAATATTTAAAAAAAAAAAGTTGCAAAAGAAAATGAATCGAAAAAGAAAGATCGATAAAAAAAAGAGATAAAAAAATTAATAATAAATGTTTTTCTTTTCAGCATATATCATGTTTTATTTACTAGTAATAAGTATCCGAAAAAAATATCTTATATAAATAAGTCGTTATAAATACTAGGTAAAGTATATCATGCTACTACTAACTACTAATAATAATAATATTATTGGGGGACAATTCACACAGCGCCATCTAGTTTCAAACTAAGCATAGCTTGTACTTTGGGAACCAGACAACTGATAGTTTACTTATATACCTTTTTGTAAATACATACATATTAACACCGAGACACAGAACAAACTATATTCGTCACACAAATGTTTGTCCTGTCATGGGTGGAATGAACCCACGACCTACAGCGCGCGCGAAGGCAGAGTTACTACCAACTGAGCTGTGAGGCCAGTCGATATATTGCTGGCAATTTATCTGAAGTTTGCAATAAGGACGGCGTGGAAAAGCCGACGAGGTTTCACTTATTTTACTGCCTTCCCTCTGCACTTACAATAAATGTGTTCGTAATCGCATTAACGAAAGTAACTAATGAAATAAATGTTCTCATAAGGTTCCGCATATTCTTGTACCACAACGAAGCTATCCTTGTAAAGGTCGAGTTTAAAACTTGTCATTGGGTTATGTACAAATTGGGACAGTGGTTTGTACATACATATTACATTAGCCCCAAAGGGGTGGCAGAGTTTCAGTGAGTCGAGTCGACGTCGACGAAGTCGCGGGCAACAGCTAGTCTCCTATAAAAGTGCTGAACTGTCGCAATATCGAGTTTTTTTTATGTAATGTAGTATACAGAACGAGCTGACGGCCCATCTGATGTTAAGGGGTAACCGCCGCCCATAGACAACAGCAATACCACTCAAGTCCTCTCCACCATAGTACGAGATGACTCAAGTCGCATTGCGTTGCGTCCATCACTCCGAGACGGGGATGTTACGTCTCATGTGCGTGAAATTTCACCGGCATTCCCTTCCACTGGAACACAGCAACACGAGTGCATCACTGCTTGGCGGCAGATTACCAGGTGTGGTGGCAGTACTTCTCCGGGCGAACTTAGCACAAATTCTACTGTTTAAGAGCCTTCTGCAGTATGAGTCTAATCCAAGTGATGGCCGTTTTTAAAGTTGCTTCACTTTTCAATTTGTGAAGAAGGGTACTACGCTCCTACTCAACTTATTATGGAACTGAATATCTCAAAATATTTTTTGTATTATGTCGACAGCGCCATCTAGCTACAAATGAGGCAAAGCTTGTACTGTGGGATCTTGAAAATTGACAATTATTATATACGTTTTTCATTCCTACACATATATTTTAAACATATGAAACCTTTCGTAATTGTACGCATAGATCCTGCACATTCAAAGATTGCCTGGAAAAATCGCTTTTAGCGGTAAGGCCGCCTATTGGGTCACTTGTATGTTTTTCTAACTTAGAAATTGCAGCCGCATGAGACTAATATCCCGTCCCCGGGTGATGGATGCAACGCAATGCGACTTCATCTCGTACTTTGGTGGAGAGGACTTGAGTCGTATTGTTGTCTATGGGCGGCGGTTACCACATAATATCAGGTGGGCCGTCAGCTCATTCCAAAACAAGAATCACATAAAAAACAAAGAATAAAATTATATTATATTCTATATAAATAGATACACCCAGAAAGAAAAAAATGTGAGCCATCACGGGACGCCTGGCAGATGTGAAACATCGACATTATTTTGTAAGAAACTAAGTACCCCATCACTGATAATGTTTATGATTTGTCGTAACCTTGAACGGACCAATCAGCGCTCATGCCGTGGCGACGCGTCGCCAAGCCAGAAATCGGTTTTACGTGCGGCTATAGATGTTTCACATCAAAAATATCTATATTCGTTACTCAAATGTTTGTCCATGGTGGTAATCGAACCCGCGACGTACAGTTGACAACTAAGCTGTGAGGCCAGTCAAAACAAGAACATTTTTATTCGTAGAAATATGAAACCCACCTGGTTCTTTACACGAACAGAAATAAGTAACAGCATTCAACGAAGGTCGATATTGCTCAAACAAAACTGTAAGGGGCTTCGATGAATTTGTAAACATTTATCGATAGTTCATCAACTATACCTCTATATGGCGCGTTTTCGACCGGAGTCACCGGTTGACCTGAAGTGATGCTGTGACCGCGCGCTCTTCGCCCTCTATCTCGAAAATGGTTCACCGTATAAAACAATTTTTAAACAAAATTTGTAGAGAATTTTGTATTCTACAATACTGATAAATACAAATAGCAAAAAACCCATAGGAAATGAGATATTTACAAAAAAAGCGCAAAATACCGTTTTTTGTGACCTTTGACCTTGAAATTTAATAGTTGTGTACACCCTACCATATGTAGGTTTTGAGACAACTTTTAGGGTGTCAACATTCAAGTATTTACAGACTTACAGCTGGGTATCTCGGATTCCGAAGTGAACTTACTATAATGATTGGACTAAACGGCACAAACGTCGATGAAGACTGAGCTTAACCCACGCAGAATAAATGCCATACATCAATTGAGATAGTCAAAATACTTTAGAGTAATGAAGAAATTGTCTATGGGCGGCGGTTACCAATTTTTTTTAAATTAATTATTATTCAGACAATTTTTTGGTCGATACACATGTTAAAATTAAATTAATCACAAACAAACGACACAAAACACATTAAACTTAAATTAAATCACAATTAACTTTACACTTTTTTTTGTATTATTATTATTGTATTGTATTTTGATATGCGCCAAAATTGTTTTTCTACCAGACTGGATGTGAAACAGTCTCCTTGAGGGCAAAAATGGCACTGTCAGTCGATAACCCCGATCTAAAGTCAAACTGAGCATCATGTTACTTCAGTATTTATCCAGCTGCTTATCAAGGATAAGTTTTCTTTCTTTCTTTCTGATAAGTAAGTTGAATATTATTGACGTTTCCCAACCATTTCTTAACGAATTCTATGGAAATAAAGTCTTTGACTTTGACTTTGTTTACAGTACTTGAGTATTGTTATACTTATATAAAATATGGATTCGTTGACATTATAATATACTTATCGATTATCATATCATTTATTCAATTTCAATCCGGAGGTCGCCGGTTCAAATACCGACGTGCACCTATGAGTTTTTCGACTGAAAGATTGATGTGCGCAATACCACGTTCTCAAAACGGTGAAGGAAAACATCGTGAGGAAACCGACATGTCCTAGAACTAAAAATTCAAAGACATGTGTCGAGTGCAGGAAAGGAGCCTCTTTGAGGCGCACTTACAATCCTTTCACCACACTGGTTCGACAGAGCCGGTGACTCGAAGAAGAAGAAGTAACACACATGCAATTAAAATAATACATGTCAATGAATGACGTTAAAATAATAAATTTGGGGGATTCCTCGTGAAGGTGTTATATCGTAACAGTGTGCACTAAATGTATGTTCTAACTGGAGATATGTTCACCCAACGAGTACAAATGAATACACATTTGCAGTGGCTTTAGGCCGAAATATAATTTCGTCGAGAAATAATAAAAAACCGCTTAGCAGTTGCATCGGTGGGTGCTCCATCTGCTCGCTCGCCCGCCTGATGGATGATTCATGGCTCTTAATGTAGCGGTGTGGTGCAATGACTCGTTTCAGAGGTTTTATTCGAAGTATTTTTGAAATAATAATAATAATGGTGGACATTTCACACAGCGCCATCTAGCCCCAAAGTAAGCTAAGCATAGCTTGTATCATGGGAACCAGACAACTGATATAATACTTATATACTTTTCTTTTGTAAATACATACATATTGACACCCAGACACAGAACAAACATCCATGTTACAAATGTTACATAAATGTTTGTCTGAGTGGGGATCGAACCCACGACCTACAGCGCAAACGGTAGGGTTAGTAACCAACTGAGCTATGAGGCCAGTATGAGGAAATACGAACAAAAATTCTCATTTATTATGAATACCTACTATAAATTTCTGTTCTGTACCCTTGACGGAAACCTTAAGTCTTACTTCTCATCAATAACCGGATGTAAATTTTTTATTTTATTGGTGGACATGACGCGTAAATGTGTCATTGTAGTTGAGAAACTTTAAACTTAACCAATATCAGGCAGAAAATAGGAACAGACGTGACTAAGTATCGAACAGAAATAATGACCTCAACACAAAACATTTTATTCGTTATGGAAAAGCGAGCGAATGAATCATCCCGACGCATGATTATTATTCGGCTTTCGTGTCTCACAAACATCCACCCCTGTCCGCCCGCCGCCCGCCGCCCGCCGCCCGCCGCCCGCTAGCCGCCTCCGCCAGTCGGATTGTGACTACGGAGCTGAGTGCACGACACAGAACCTCTCCTTTCTACGTAACCTTTCCTGGTAAGTCACATTTATTATACTTATATACAAAGATCTACCTCAAAAATTTGTCAAGTTAATTGATTGGTCTCTTAAACCTGAACAGATGTTAAGTTAAGTCGATATCCCCCTGGAAACGGTACCCTGCATTGTCTGCATTCGGGGATTCATTGATCGGGAATGCCGGTTACGATCTTCGCATTCGTACATTTTGTTTTTTGATACGTATTTAAATGGTCGTGTTGGTTTGGGGCGCGGCTGTATGACTTCATTTCTTTTGTCACGAAAAAAAATTGGTTGAATGATGCACACGCCTGTGTGCATTTCGCCGGTAGATGCCACTCAATATCTGAAAATAATGCATTCGATACACGTACGAAACGAAGTACTTAATTATTTAAATAGAACTCATTGTATTGTTGTGTATTTTCCTGTTAATAATAAAATAGGGATCAGCTTAAAAGGATAAATATCATGAACGGAAACAAATAGGTAGGTAAGTGAAATATTCGTTTCTAAATGGACCATAATTAATAGTCGAGATAATAGATGACTAATATAATTTCATATTGAGAAAAAGTAGCGAAGTGTGGTTGTTACTCGGCCGTCAGGAAGTAAATTCAGTCACGTTCTCTTACGAAGGCAGGCGCATTAGCGGCTTATTAATTTGAAAAGTAGGCAAAAAGCGAATTAACCGTACCGTCGCGGTTCGTTAATCGCCGTGCGATATTATGCTAATAAATACAATAACTTGACTGCCGACGAGTCGGTTCGTTCAACTTAGTTCCATAGACGGGCCAAAAATCTGTTTTTGGAATAACTGTACTGCAAATTAATCTTACAGTTCTGTCATGTTCGGTCACTGTCAGATATTTGATTATGAAAGTTAAAGCAGCGCTACATTCATTCATAAAGTATATAACCAAGGGATTAGCCTTTTTATAATACAAACTTTTTCAAAACTACCTGCTTCGGGTACGAATCACAAATTAGCTACCCTTGCCTTATGTTTATGAGTAAAGCCCACATTTTAGTATACCTGCATCAATAGTGCATGTTGCTTTAAGACATTTGGATAAAATAAGGAGTAGCTTTTTATCACATGAGAACGTTTGGGGTGATGAGTTACAAATTAGCCCTTGAAGGCTGAGGGCCCTGATGCGGTTAACGACCCAAGTATCGTATCAGTTGCTTCTATAAATAGAAATCTGACTAATACAGTCATGTCGCGGCCGTAACGGCTCGTTGTTTTGAATATATGTTCAATAACTGTTTAAGAGTTTTTGAATAGTTTTATAGACTGCTGTCTGTGACTGACCCTCCAAAGATCTTATTCAACTTGGACTTGTCTGATGCTGTATCCGTCTCAAATAAGTCTTCAGCTAAACCTTCCTTGCATACAATGACAAATTATGTATCAATATGGGCGAAACAAGTCTAATAGTCTGAGTGCATACTAGATTAATGTAACATTGATTTCGTAAACTATCTACAATCTTGAATCTGTTTGTAAACATTGTAAATGTAAGTAGTTATCGAAAAGAAACTGTGTTGTGTTGATAAGTAACAAGTCGTTACTTAACCGGTAGACATTGTCACGGCTCACTTTCGCCGCTTTCACGCGTCATAGCGTCCACGGCAATCACCAAATCTGTAATTAGCAGCAGCCGACCGTCCGCGCCACTTATAATGCATTGTTACGTGTGGATGGAACATTGTGTGGATAGAAACAAGACCACTTAATTGCAACCGATCACGGTTTTATTCAAGAAAGCTAACGTTTTCACGCGATCATTTAACTGGATATATTTTGTGTGGCTTTCTTCTGTAATGTCCAAGTTTTCCTGTTGACTGTGCTTTGGAATGATTTATCATTACGAATATTGTTAACTCGCAATTTAATTGTCCTCGGTGACTTCTACAGTTGTTTGCGTATGTTATAGATAGGTTTTATTTCATTCATGCCCTGTCTACTGTGGTATACGAAGGGGTATGAATGCAAGGTATTGTGGACACTGAATACATAAAACACTGTAATGAAATCTGTTCAGTGACCAGCGGTTCAGTTATATCAGAGCGAGATACATACCGTCAGTCTGTGTTGCGGGAAAGAGAGGATACAACATCCCGAATCACTGAATCGATTGCCCGGAGCCGAACCAACGCACCCCTAAAACCTAACTAGGGCTGGCGGTGAGGGAATTACTCGAATTAATACCCCATTGTCAGGGGGTGACCGTTCAAATTAAGAGATGGGTGAAATGCGACATCAATGAAGCTATTACCTTAATACCATGTTCAGAATGTACATCCATGAATAACATCTGTACTACGAGAGTAACAGATTTGAGGCAAGTCTTCCAGAGTAGCATTGCAATTTTACGTTTTGTAAAATGTTTTTATAAAGTGTATAAAACACTTTTATGGCTAGGTTTTAAAACAAAGCACGGATCGAGTACAAAATAAAGAGTTGTCAACAAAGTTGGAACAAAAGTATTTGCAACGATTACGCACTGTGGTGTTCACAGGATTGCGTTTCGCGAAGCCCTAGGTACCCTACGCGGCTTGGAGATCGATAAAGGGGCGAGGGGGCCACCCGACATTTGGGGCTGTTAGTTTTAATAAAGTAAAAAACGTACGCACGACCCGCCCGACAGGGGCTGAAGTATTCGGTTCCTATTCTAATACTTTTATGTCGTTTAAATATTTACGGCAGCATTACCTACGGCACGAAATATGGGTAACTAAATCATGGAAGGCAGTAATTTATAAATGGAACATCTGTAATGTTTAGTTATGATATAAAATGGTTACTTTATGCCAGTGTCGTAAAGATTTTCGTCAACTGGTGAATAATTAATTCAATTCGATTAAGATGTAACGAAATCGGCATTGGAAGACGATTTGCGACTGGAAGAATGGAATTGGAACTTGGAACAAATAAAACGAACAAAAAAACATATCCATTATCATGATTAAATTAGAAAGATTTTAGGAAAATTCTGTGGTAACTTGTGCACTGTTAATTATCTACCAGTAAACAGTTAGCTAACGTGATGAGCATTAGCTCGCTTGAAAATGTTTTAATTGGCAATGCGGCTTGACGCTCCATAAAATTTGAGACGTATTCTTTTTGACTTGAACGTCTAAGACGTACGTTCTATCGTCGGGCGCTTAGACGAGGTCATTGACTCCAGCCATAACTATCAACTCTAGTTTTGCCTAATAAATACTGTTTTATTTATTCCGTGATGTTGTTTCTGAATTGATGCTTCAGTTAATTCACAAATAAGATTACATTAATATAATTATAACGATTTATAAGTCCGGTAATGACAAATCAGTCAAAATTGTACTGAATTTGAGACAATGATCGCTTTGTCCTGTTGTAACAATGAAATGCGGTCCTAAAGTCATCGTGTCGTACATTTCACGTTCTCATCACGAATAATGTCATTTTCCGAAGACAATTTGTCATGTACATAATATTATCTGGAGTTAACAAATCCAACGCGACAAGTCGAGGGTGGTTCCACCCCTGTGCCCTTGTGTGGAACAGGAAATAGGGAGCAGTTAGAGAGGAATAAATTGATATCATTTGCGTTTCGCGGTGTAGGGTAGTCGCAGGATTACTTTATGAAATTAAATAGTCATTCACTTGATTATTGAATGTGGATTATTATTAGCCGCACACGCTGCACCGTCATGCTATAAAAGTTAAGCTGTTCAAGAACAGCTTTCATTCCGCAACGAGAAGTGAAAAGTCTCATAATACGTTATTGCGGTTGATTTGAAATGTCGAACATAGATATTATTATTTTACAGGCTGTTTTAACTTGTGATCTTATAACCATAAAATAAGTAAAGATGCCCATTACTTAAACGGAAAATAAAACTGGTGGATCTAATACTGAGGACGGATTATTATAAATATTATCACCGACGGTCTCTTGTGGATGTAGACAATTCCACTACCCATACTTTAGAAGGCATCAGTGGAGCCAGAGACTGAATATATTTTGTATAACCGTAGATAGCTAATAGTCTAAAGAAATTCGCAAAAAGAATTGCTAATCTAAAGATCTTTGATAAAGCCTTTGATCATTGCGAAGCACACATTTAATATGGCGTAAAATAACTACTTCGTGTAAATACGAATTGAAAAGTTATCAGTGACATAAAAGTTCCTCTGGTGAGGTCGCCTGCTGTGGAACTGGTTCTACACGTACACACACACTGTGGTTATACTCTGGCGTACGTTAGAGGTGCACCTTGATCCTACCACATAAAGGATGCACGTTGACTCATTAATAACTGTATAAGTACGAACAGAACAATGGCCTTATGGAGTTGTTTTGAAAACGCGGCGATAGCAGCCACTACGCTTGCTTTATGGGGTTAGTTAAATATCCTTTATTTTCACATTATCTTCAGGCGTCGTATGTTATGATTATTCTATATTTTGGTTACCTTGCTCTTCCTTTCTTTTATAATTGTGATATATATTTTTGCATAAAAACTCTTTGTCGCTCAGAACGAAACTGACAGATTTTTTTATATTCTTTGCTCTGTTTTCACACAGACTTTATCTTTTACTCGCGTAATAAGGTGTTTTACCATTTGAAGATCAAGTTTCTTGACATTATCAGTTTTAGTTTTCAAGTCGGTAGTCAATAAAAGAAATTGCTAAATTGCATTAATCGCGGGGCTGTGGCCCAGTTACTTCTGGATTAGATAAAGTAGCCCCGTTTTAGAATATGTAAAGCTATTTTTCTCCATTCACCTCCTCCTAGAACCGTTTACTGTTACAGATTTTAACGACCGAGGTAACCTAACATTTGCAACGTATACCTCTCCGTGTTGCATCTAAAATTGACGCTCTGGAACTGTTCAGGAGCCTGGATGAAGGCCAAATAGTGCAACTGGTAGCCAAATCTAATTCTACTAGACTTTGAGCCAAGATAATTATGAAATAGTAGTTGCTGGATCAATATTTTCGGGTAATGCATTTCATGATATCTGATTTGTTTGGTTGAATAGTATAAAAATGTCTCGAATTATAATTCGTAATCGATCTAAAGACGTGACTTTTAAATTCGTGCAGCTTTAAAAGTCACGTCTTGCAATGCCCGCCACGTATCGATCTGGGAACTACTATTTCAAAGTTATCTTTGCTCAAAGACTGGAGCACATTCGTTGCTGGTAAATTTTCACCAAACTGATTAAATAAGTCAGTATTTTTTAATATCAAGAGTCATCAGCGACGTGCAAATAGGAATAGGTCAAATTCGTGATTTGACTCTCATTTATTCCAGTGGTTTGGCATGGCCAACAACAATATTTCTAGTGCTAACGAACTCTAACAGCGATCATTCGGTGATGTGTAGCGGAAAATAGAATTGGATGCAGTCTTCCAGTTCGTTTCCAGGAATTTTTGCTACCAAATTAGATTTGCGAATAATTCTCCTCTCGTTGACCTTTCGCAAATTTCATTTTAAAAATACTCCCAGTTGGAATCTTGTTTCCGTCGGGACAATTTATGTGGACAATCTCAAATGAATGTGTCCCAAATGAGTGAATTGGAGGATTTATGTTTTGAAATACCATAATTATGTTGGTACGAGTAAACGAGAGGACGAATAAGGTTCTTGAACTTGATTACTAATCAGCAGACTACAAGGAAATAAACCAAACTGGATATATTATTGTATTGTGTGTCGTCAGAAATTGTGATTATTCAGCGATAAACTTCTTTGTTTGAAGCATTATCGGACGTGTCCGGAGTGCATTACAGTGTGATAAGGCTAATACACATTTAATATTCGTTTACTCATGCAATTGATTTTCTAGAAATGATCAACCATTATAAGGAAAATAGTGAAATACCGAGAATTTCCGTGATATAGCGAAGTGGTAAGCTGTCGAAATAATAATGCATGCTTTATCTAAAGTCTGGTCATTTTTTTATCTGCGTATCATGACGTTAGGCACACCCAAGGTATTCAGTCGATATTTGTAAACGTTCATTGTTTGAGTTACCTACATTTTATGGCAATTCTGAAAATATCACCAAATGAGCTAAGCAGGCCTGCATCATATCCTATAGGAATGATTCACTAAAGAAGCAATTCTATTGCCAAGAACGCCCCCAACTTCCAATTCCAACACAGTCATCTAGCGGATGCAGTATCGAGGCATTTATAGGACCCAATTCCCATGTTTGTAGCCGTACAAGGTGGAGAGTCATGCCCGTTGCACATCCCTTGTATGGATATCGTAGCTGCAAGGTCATAGCTAGAGTATAGATGACATGCTCCTGTACAATGGAATTCTTGGAGCGTATAAATAGATGCAAGGCCACGGTGCCACGGCCGCACTCCTTGCGGCTTCGCGGAATCTAAACACTACTAATCCTTATTTGACATCATCTTGCTATTTATTCTTTCTACCTGCTGCGGTATGAATCAAGTCACGAATCATAAAAGCGCTAACTGGATGTTTTTCATCTTTTGAATACATATAAGCAGTTGAAGTGAAATTTAGCTTGGATGACTGATACATTACTTTCTGGATTTTTCGTCTCCGAAAGAAACTATTTCTGTTAATGCGTTACAGTAACTTTTCCTTTCTTGGAAGGTCACGTAGGTACGTTACGTTTTAAAAATGGCACAATTTAGTCTCGCCATATCAGGGGCAATCATCATTATGTTAATGCGTTTACTAGTTACCACAGCTATCTCCCGTCGGCGTCGTGGCCGCTTGGGTTAGACTCGAGGAGGAAACATCTGTACCGTGTTTAGACTCCCTCTCCGCCTTCGCTCCATTATCGATCCTGTCTATGTTATTGTGTTCATTGAACTTGTTTCGTGTGGGCTTCCTCGCATTCCTCGTAGTCACATAATGTTTTCGTAATTACCTGATATTTAGTTAACACAAATCAGTCAACGCGGCAGCAACGTTGCCGCTGCAGTTTTGCAGTAGAACTCTCGCCAAGTTCGTCCGGGGAAGTACTGCCACCATGCCCATTTCTGCCGCCAAGCAGTAATGCTTTCGCGTTACTGTGTTCCGGTTTGAAAGGTGTGGTTGCCGGTGAAATTACAGGCACACGAGACATTCCACCTACACGTCTCAGAGTTACGGGCGCATACGTTGCTACTTGGGTCTTGCCGTACCTAGTAGGGGAGGACCCAAGCCGCATCGCTTGTTATAGGCTGAGGTTACCACTTAACACCAGGTGGGCCGTCAGCTCGTTCTGTAACTGTAATACATAAAAAAAAAGGTTATCGAGATGGGACGTATCGAGGCTGAAGGTCTTGCGGTGAAATTTTTATAACTTTATAAACTTTCTACGGTGTCCGCTTGGTGAGTCACAGTTCAGTGTACCCTTTCCGTCGGAAACAGCCGATTCGCGATTCGTGCATCGATTTTTCATATATTATCCGGTCGCTCGGTTTCATTTTGTCCAGTGCGTTGTCTGTTTGCATAATAAACAACTCGAAATAACTTCAGCTTGCATCATTTATGAACAATAAAGTGACACATCCTGAGTGTCTATATAAGAAAAATAACACAAAAGCATGTACTTCTTATCATGTAGTTACGTGCTTTTAATTTATTGCATAAAAGTAATTAATTTATGACCATTTCCAATAAATAACTCTCACTTAATTACTCGCTAGATACTAAGCTCTTACATAGGATAAGAGGGGCTGCCATTTGGAAGTGAGTGCCATATGGTGTGCATGCGTCACGTTTTTTATGGCGCCGAGAGCAAGAGTTATGATCTTACGTACAAACTCGTTCGACGGTTGTTGCTGGTTCATTACCGTATATGGATTTGGAAAGCCGCCATGTCATGTGCTCCGTTATGGCTGGCTTCATCTACAATTGGTTGGTGATTTTATTTGTACACCCAACAGATGGTCAAATCATTTCTAGTCTACGTTTGCTTTGCTCCACTCCGATCTGTCATTCTCTATTGTTAAGTCCAAGGACGTGAACGTTTGGACTCATGTTTTTGACCTCATCACTTCTATTTTTTTTGTATGAATGGAAACTGTTACCTGATTCAACATCACTCTTTACTCGATTATGTACCTTGTCCTTATACCATTCATTCATTTGTGATACTGTTATTTCGTGGAAAATATTTTAATTTTAATGCTATTCTATTCGAGTCACTGGTCCGAGAGAACCAGTGTGGTGAAAGGATTTCAGTGCGTCTCAAAGAGGGTCCTTTCGTGCACTAAAATGCTATAAAAGTAGCTGACGAGTAAAATCATCCAAATAGTTTTATACCCAGACTACCTGAAGCCTTCAACTTATTCGAGTTATAGTACTGAGCAACACTCTTTGGAGGCACCGCAAGTCGCGTGTAGACAGATTTGGCTGGTGTTTGGACCGACCAGTCGGGTCATACACGAATTTAAATGTATCTACCATAAATGTGCACAAGCTGAATGTGCCTCGGAGCTCGAAGCATCAGACCGCGACCACATTCTGTAACGAGATACGGCGGCTAACCCCAGAGCGATGATTTTACTTGAAATTTTAAGTAGCGTGGGTAATTGCAATTAGGCCATTGCCACGATCTCAAGTAATTAAGATATTATGAACGTTGGCAAGTAATTTGTAATTACTTGGATAGAATTTCGAAATAATGAATTAGTTGGTAGTTATAATTCAGCCAACCTATAAACAGCTGTTAGGATCTTTGGTTTTGGTGTAAGTTAGACGCATATGTATTCGACGAGACTGTCAAATCTAAAGTACATGTTTGCGGTCGCCAGCTGTAGAAAATTTGGACAGAGATCCAGTGAAAAACTGCTGCCGTTCATAAAAAGATAGGATAGATATAATATCAGATAGATATCATCATAGGATAGATATAATATATATATAGATAGATATCATAAAGGAGCGGTTTTTTACGAGACCTGAGGCAACGGAAGATCCATCTTTTATATCCTTTTAACCGTGCAGACACTAAAATCGCAAATTTCTCCATGAGGCAGAACAAGACACTTGTGAGGAACATTCGCTAAGAGACCATGTTTAACTACCTAATTGTTATATTTCGTTGATATCGACTTAAAACCTTTTTGCAAGGTTTTGCATATAAGATGAGGCTATGTCTCGATTCAGTTCAGTAGGTTATTCGGCAGTAGTACCTAAATTTCACAATGTCCTCCAACTAATTATTTATCAGCCAGTTTATTGCTTTGACATCAATTTGGTTAAGTTAACGAATTAACGGTACATAGTGGATGTTACGTTGGGAAGTATCGGCTTACTTTAACATTTTAGTTATCCTTAAGTTACTTGATTTTTTATGCAGGAGTTTGTATCTGCGTTTTACCTACGCCCCCTGATCGGAAGGGCACAAATTAGGGTCATACAGGTACTTTATAATTCGTTTATGTAAGAACTGGTATTTTTGAATGCTGCATATTTTGTACTATATCATTTTGCCTAATATAAGTTTTTCCCGAATGATTCGCTGAGCTTGGAGCTTATTTTGTTCACAGTACGTATTAGCGACCGGTTACTGTAGTTTATCTACTTGTGTACTTCGTGAACTCTTTAACTACAGCGGTAGATGCAAAGTACCTATATCTAATTTCACTTTTTTATATTCATTAGCGCACCTAATCGCTCTAACAAAGGACTTAGTTCTCAGAACAGTAACTTAGTATTGGTCTGAGAATTGGGAGAATAGAATAATGATTAATTATTGAGTTATTAAGAACGAAAGGTATTTTATTATTTTTTAATATTTTTACTTTATTTATTTATTATGTTTTTCAAAAAATAAACATGATTTCTTTTCGCATGTATGGGCAAACGAATGTTGTTTTCCCGTTCAGACTGGCAGGACGTAGCTTACACCTATTAATATTTTGTATACAAATCGAGCTACCGACAACAATGAACTCAGTTTTTAGTATTCCAAATGCGTGTTCATTGCGTACGTGGCTAAAGTCAGAGACTACAACCAGGTAATGGTAGATGGGGCTGGTGACTAACTGGAAATAAAAAACAAAGTTGTATTATGGACAGTCAGAAAGTAGACGTTATAATGAGTGTTGCCCGATGCAGATTTAAATTACCCCTTGGAATTATAAATATGGCTGAAGATCCGTCACACATAACCTCCTTGCTTGCCAATTGGTGCTGCTCTTGGGCATGTCCCTCGTAATATAACTGATGATTTTTATCAGTTTTTATAAAAATAAATAGTGATGTTAAGAGTGTTCAATATTCTGGGAATCCGGTGCGGAAATGAGCAAGCGCGAAACGCCTCCAAAATGGGAAAGCTCTGTGATCGAAAGCTAGTTTGTCTACTACGCATAATTATATGATCCGGTGTTACGTATTCTGTTCTCCTGTACGTTGTCAATACCTGGACACTCACAGAACCAAAGTTCAATTTCAATGTGCAAAAATGTAATCAATTTGGAAGGATATTCGAAATTTCGTTGACGTTTCGTTGAAGTAGAGACTGCGGTAAAGATGTGCAATTTCTAAAAACTATCAAAATTAATAAGCCCAGATATTTTGGCCAATTCATATGAAAATATAAGTAATAGCTCCTAAAGGTTATCAATGCAAGACGAGATTAGAGCAAAAGAAGGCCCGGAACACGTCGCATATTTTGATTGAAAAGTCTACTCTGATCTCTATAGTCATTTTTTTATTATTCTGTTTTCCCCTGATATAAATCTTTTAGATACTACCACTAGTGTAAACTTAGTGAATACTATTGTGCATTTCATTTATGTTATTGAATTAAGATTCTAAAACGGTACAACTGGGTAGATGACAAAGTAGAAAGTGAAATCAAGAGAGTAAAAATAAATAATAATAATAAATATATTGGTGGACACTTCCACACAGCGCCATCTAGCCCCAAAGTAAGCTAACCATAGCTTGTATCATGGGAACCAGACAACTGATATAATATTTATATAGTTTTTTGTAAATACATACATATCATCACCCAGACAGAACAAACATCTAGGTTCGTCACACAAGTGTTTGTCCTGGGTGGAACGAACCCACGACCTACACCAACCAAGTAATATAAAGAGAAGTTTTCTTAAGTTTAAACATTTATTATTATATTGACACAGTAGTAAATGAATAAACCATTGGCATACATTGAGACAATGTGAAAAGGTGCTCAGTAGCACACAGCGCGGTCTGTGTATATTAATGAACAGTTACCATCTCCCACAATGCGATTCTCATATACCTACACAGTACACATACTGTGGGCTGAACAACAGTTATCTGTATCTACCATCTCGCTGAGCAGTCGACTCTTTAAGTCAAGCCTCATTACTTCATGTTACTCGGTTATTTGTAGTGTCGACAATTTAATTTCCCTTTTTTAATTAAGAAGTTATTCAATTCAATAAATATTATTTCAGCTTTCACACGACAGTATTAAAGCCATAAGTAATTAATGAAAATTTGCTTTAAAATCGGAATCAAACATAATCTTTGGCTTAAAAAAACTGAACTTCATGATTGCACAATATGCACTTTAGTCCAGTGCTTCATAAAAGTGCAGTCCACATCCAGCATTCGTTATATCATAAATTAATTATTAACACATAATAGATATCATTTCAATCTGACATACAAGCATATCAATAAAATCCCTATTTTGACATCTGTCATTCTAACAAATGTAAAAATTATTTGACATTATTATTTGAAAACTTTTATGACATTTTTGATGTGAAACATCTATAGCCGCACGTAAAACAGATTTCTGGCTTGGCGACGCGTCGCCACGGCATGAGCGCTGATTGGTCCGTTCAAGGTTACGACAAATCATAAACATTATTAGTGATGGGGTACTTAGTTTCTTACAAAATAATGTCGATGTTTCACATCTGCCAGGCGTCCCGTGACGGCTCACATTTTTTTTGATGTGAAACATCTATAGCCGCACGTAAAACCGATATCTGGCTTGGCGACGCGTCGCCACGGCATGAGCGCTGATTGGTCCGTTCAAGGTTACGACAAATCATAAACATTATTAGTGATGGGGTTACTTAGTTTCTTACAAAATAATGTCGATGTTTCACATCTGCCAGGCGTCCCGTGACGGCTCACATTTTTTTGTTATAATTTTGATTTAATATAATACAATCATCCATCCGAAATCTCGATCTACCTATAGTTACACCCTGTAATTACACATACACCTGTGTTAATTACACAAACCGAATACCACGTGAAAGCAGCAAATGTATTGCATCTTTGCAGCATTGAATCTTTTAACACATTCCTCCTACGTTATGAGTTGTGTCTAACGATATTGTTTTTAGTTATTAATATGCGTGTTGTTTTTGCAAAATAAATACTCTTTCTTTCTTTTCTTTTTAATAAATTTACAGATATTTAATTCTCTCTAAAGTTCAGTAACCATTATCGAACTATAAGACCATTAATGGACGCTTCTTTGCTTCAATCGGACGGTGCAAGGAGTGGTCGATTGAAAATTCATACTCGATATATTCTCGTGTGGGTAATGTTTGTATGGTGACGGCAGCCGCAGCCGCAGTCACAGCGTCACCGACGAGACAACCAATTAAGAGTATTCGCTCCGTTTATTGACTGAACAGTAGGTGTGGCGTGTGGGACGAATGTAGGCGAAACCTCAAATATATAAAAATGAGTAACTAAATTTAGAGTTCAAAATATTTATTTCGGGAAAAGAACAAATAAATGAGTGATAAATATTACTGGAAATTTCACACACAGCTCCATCTAGCCCCAAAGTAAGCTAAGCGTAGCTTGTATTATGGGAACCAGACAACTGATATAATACTTATATACTTTACCCAGACACAGAACAAACATCTATCTTCACAAAATGTTTGTCGTGGTTGGAAATCGAACCCACGACCTATAGTGCAGAAGGCAGGGTTACCAACTGAGAGGCCAGTCAAATAACAATGAATGTTAGCATCTGCTAAAGTTAAAAACTATTACAGAGCCGAAAATGTTCCAGATTATAAAAAGAATCATAACATAGACATTTATTTATTTACTAAGTAGCACACAATATATTCTAACACTTTATAACACAAAAAAGAAACAGATGAGAACAAAAATACACAATGAAATAAAAATATAGGTAACAGTTTTACATTCATCGAAATATAAAGAAAAAAAAAACTAATTAAAAACACATTTTACTTAATGTAAAGCTTACTAATATGGAAAAATTTGTTTAACTCTTTTCAGATATTATAAAATGGCCTGCTCAGTGGATGCCCCTTCCCTCAAGGACCTGCCCAAGGTGGCGGTAGACCTTAAGAGCCAACTCGAAGGATTCAACACGAGCTGCCTTCGAGACGTCGACACCAACGAAAAGATCGTCCTGCCATCAGCTGAAGGTACGGTTGACAGATACAGATTTGACACTGACAGACAACATTGACAGTAAAAGGTGTAGGAAACGCGACTAATGTACCTTCAGTTACAAATACATTTATCTGATTTAATGACAGACGTAGCTCAAGAGAAACAGCACATCGCCTTACTACAAGGAGTAGAACAATTTCAAACAACCTCACTGAGGAAAACGGAGACAGTTGAAAAAAATGTACTTCCTAATGCCATAGGTATTGTGTGGGTGTTAATAACACGTCAGTCTTAACTTAGTGCCGCTGGAAAGTTTGATCTGCCATTTAATTTCATAATATAACGAAACATTAAAACCTTAAGTCTGCCCTCTCATACCTAGTTCTTCGTAACCTTATAATAACATCGTGTAATTATTACTAAACAAATAACGAGTGTTTGTTCAACTATCGTTTTGAAAGTGTGCGTCAACACTAACAAATATTGATTATACACAAATTTTAAGTGCAGTAAACTCACGCCATGTTCGTCCGGGAAAGTACTGCCACCATGCCCATTTCTGTCGCCAAGCAGTAACACATTCGCGTTACTGTGTTCCCGTTTGAAAGGTGTGGTTGCCGGTGAAATTACAGACACGTGAGACATTCCACCTACACGTCTCAGAGTTACGGGCGCATGATGCGACTTGGGTCTTGTCGTACTGGGGGAGGACCCAAGTCGCATCGCTTGTTATGGGCCGAGATCACCCCTTAACACCAGGTGGGCCGTCGCGTCGGCTTGTTCCGTAACTACATGACTTTTTCGATTTACAGATGTTGCCACTGAAAAAACACAGAAGTCCCTATTTGACGGTATCGAAAAGTTCGACGCCACCCAACTGAAGCACACAGAGACACAGGAGAAGAACCCGCTTCCCGACAAAGACGGTAAGCTACCTCGACCGCTGTACTACCTGTCTGTGTGCACACTACCCACCACCACAAGCTTTCTGTTACCGACACGCGTGGCCAACCCTGCTGTTGCTGCTACTAATCGTGTCCACTCGTGCGTGGCTCTCTCCCGAATCAGTCGTGGTGACAGCATTAAAGTGCGCCTCAAAGAAGCTCCTTCAGTGCACTTGACACGTGTGTTCGAAGTTTTGGTTCTAGGACATACCGATTTTCTCACTGTGTTGAGAAGGAAACAAACTCATTGAAGCTCGTCAGGATTCGAATCAACGACCTGCGGATTGAAACTCGGGAGTCTGTACCACTGAGCCACACGCTGCTCCTAACCACGTCTAGCCTGCTTAAAACCATACATACCGCTTATTACCTGATTCATCAAAAGTACATAATACAATGTAAGCACTGTACTTTACAAACTTACAGTTAGTTTAATTGATTTATATATTCATTTATTTATGCTGATTAATTTGTCGTCTTGTCGGCCTGCGTTCTTGGCATATTATTTGATTTATTTGGACTAGATATCTAAATATCTTTTCCTTAATTATCCCTCATCTAATCAAAATAATACTAGTTCATATTTATCACACCAATTATATTGATTTGATTTTGATATTTTGTTGTTATGCATCAGCATCCAAGCTTTGTATGTATGTTTTGCCGTGGCACGATTTTGCTTTGCACCAGTGGTCGCAGCGGAGAAGGCCCACCAGAATCTATTGGACGGAGTGGAGCACTTTGACAAGTCTCAGATGAAGCACGCGACGACAGAAGAAAAGAACTCGTTGCCACCCAAAGAAGGTTTATAGTTTGCTGCTTATATTTGCATGCTCTAGATTATTGTAACATTAAGCTTTTGATATTTTGTATTTGTATTATTTGTACATCTTAACATGTCCGTGTCCGTCACTTGTTAACTAATACAGCAACGAACAGAAAGTTCTCTTTTCGGTCCAAGGAGACGATAATAGAGAAAAAAAATACTGGCAACTGAAAAAAAAACGTTGTAAAATCGATTCCGCACGGAAGAAATCAAGATTTATAAATGTTCGTTCCGGCCCTGGGTGTTGCGACTCGTAGTTTCTCGTAAACACGATACAAAATTAATCCTAGTGCTGAAACAGGACTACTTCATGGTTTTAGGTCTATAACACTTTCTTCTAATTGTGACATTTCTGCCAATCGCTAGCTCTCAGGAACCAGTGTGGTGAAAGGAATAAAATGCGCCTGAAGCAGGCTCCGCAATTGACACATGTCTTCGAATTTTTGGCTCTAGGACACGTCGGGTTTTTCACGATGTTTTCTTCACCGTTTTCAGAACGTGGTATTGCGCACATCATTTTCTAAAGTGAAAACCTCTGAGCACTTCGGGATTTGATCCAGCGACGTCTAGATTGAAACTAAAATACCTGAAACAATCTGTCAGTGCATAAGATGAACCTTATTTGTTTATGGTTACAGCGATCGAAGCCGAAAAGGAAAAGAACAACTTCTTGAACGGCATCGAAAACTTCGACCCTACCAAGCTGAAGCACACAGAAACTTGCGAGAAAAATCCGCTGCCTACTATGGACGTCATTGAGGCGGAGAAGACTGCCTAAACTATTCATTACTTAATCACGCAAATATATCTCGCTAGTGTCGCCGTATTTTATAATCGATGTAAGTTCCGAATAGTACCGTAAGCGCTGTCCGTTTATACATTTACTTTAAAAAAAAACGATGTCACTAATCATTAGAAGGCTAGAATGGACATATTTTATCATTAGTTTGTAGGAACGAATTTTTAAAATGTATTAACGTATTATTAAGCGTATTTTATGAGCATTTAATTTATATTCGAGTGAACTAAGTACTAGAGTACTGATTTTAAATTATTTACATTGCGGCAACACTGCACTCCTTGATTTATCCTTGATGTTATTTTGATTCTGTGCTTAAATCTTCTTTGAAAACTTAAAAAAATTAAAGTTACGTGATAATATCAGTTGAGGTCAACGTCACAATACATCTGGTTAGCACTGTTTTAGGAGTGTGGTTACCAAGTCAGATTTACGACCTAAAATAGATGAAAAAAAAAATGAAAAAAAAAAACTAGTTTGTACTTGTAACTGTATAGGAAATTGCTCAACCAAAAATTAAATACTTCTGGTTAAATTTTTCGTGAAACAAAAGTGTTTGTAATATCTTAATAGATATTATTACATATATCTTATTTATACATAATTTTATACAAAAAAATAGTCCTACATTTTTCACTTTTATAATACTTAATGCTGTCGATGCCAATAAACCATTTTTACCGAAATTTTTGTATGTTTTACAGACGGTGCTTTTTGTAATAAAAAAATTAAAAAGTATTTCCCTTGTTTTTATTTCCAACCCAGATTGCATGAAACACTTTGTGATCTTTATAACTGAAGCAGTTTACTCTTCCCGAACTTGCACATACTCAAATACAATACCTACCTAAGAAGGGATTGCATGCGGCAAGAGCGGAAGACAAACAAGATTTAATATATTTTTTTAAGTTTTTTGACTGGCAATTACATACCGATATGTGTTTTACCTGTCTTATCAAAGTTGCATAAGCTGTAATAAAATATAAAGTTCTGAATCATTTTGAAAGCTTCGAACTGTTTCGGAATGTCAGTACGGTTTTAGAAATAATAAATCAACCGAAATGGCCATTATGAAAACTGTTTACTTCCTATTCTCGGCGACAGACTATAGATACTGGACGCTATGAATGAGTCGAAGAAGATGGCTAGCATCTTCGCGACTTGTCCAAAGCTTTATTGTTTACGACATGAAATTTCCATTCTAAAACTTGCTTTTTTGAAGAGAATGAACTAAATTGGTTTGTGTACTAAGACTTCCAACAGGGGGTTTAAATCAACAAGAATCCTTTTTGAATACAGATAAAAACTAACATTTAGAAATTATATAAAATAAAAATGACATAAATTAAGAGTCATATTTTTTGCTTGCAATTGGATTCTACCTTATCCTACGAAAGCTATATAAATGAATTATGTTGAAGATTACAATGCAAATTATGCTTTGCTTAAGTTAATACCAGTGGTAAAAACTCTCATAACAGAAGGGTATACTATGCGTGTGGGGAAATGCAGCCCAAATCGACACTACTGGGCTTGGATAGACTCACATCAGTTAAAGCATATTTCAAGAAAACGATAAACCTGACCATACTAATACTAGTAGTACCTACTTGTATCTCTTCATTTTTCATTCTCTTCTAGTCTCAATGAATATAATATTGAAATGATTTGGGGCCCAAGTGGCTCGCGTCCGTAGTTATTTACCCTCTCAATCCTTAGACGTGTCCCCGGGTGGTGCGAAAGGATTAACCCAAAATACCAGTAGAACTTGTGCTAAGTTAGCCCAGAGCAATACTGCCACCACACCCGGTAATCTACCGCCAAACAGTGATGCACTCGTGTTGCTCCGTTTCGGTGGAAAGGAGTGATGCATATGTATTTATAATTTTACCAGCTAGCTACCTTTAAACATTACACGCCTTCCTCTGAATGAATTTAAACTAAAATGCACGATGTTTTATGAGAATCTCATCCATTTTACCAAATTTCAGAATTTATAACATCTTCATTTTCTTAGATGCAGTAAAATAATTGGTTCATAATTTTTTACGATATACTACTAGATATAAACATTATCCAAAAAAAATGTGAGCCGTCACGGGACGCCTACGCCTGGCAGATGTGAAACATCGACATTATTTTGTAAGAAACTAAGTACCCCATCACTAATAATGTTTATGATTTGTCGTAACCTTGAACGGACCAATCAGCGCTCATGCCGTGGCGACGCGTCGCCAAGCCAGAAATCGGTTTTACGTGCGGCTATAGATGTTCACATCAAAAATTGCTATGTTAATTATTATTATTTCAATTATGGTTTATTTGACTAACCTTAGTAGTTAACGAAATGGTAAAAATAAAAATCTGTATCTGTCTTAAAATGAGGGCACTTGGTTTCTCACTTTAGTTGAGTAAAATTCCTGCCATTTTTTTCTTCATGAGAGCTTGAATGAGCAGAGACACTGAACAATTCATATTTTGTAAATAAATTAGGGAACATTTCTAAGATGGCAACACTAATTATCCTAATAGTGTGTGCATTTGTTTTGTTCGCTGGTGATCCGGTTTTGTTGACATTCGATATTTTTAGCATAAGGTAAGGTTGAAAAGAGAACAACTGATTCGGATTGACGCGATTACGAGTGAGATAATAATCGTATTTTCGCATCGCTAACGTCAGGAGGCTGAGGAAAATATTTTCACAAAAATGGCACCTCAGTAAATTTTGATTTACTTTCTTCCCGCCCCGCCGGTTGACCGTTTGCTTGCGCACGTGCAATTTTTGTTATTTTCTTAAAAATCATATTTGAGTTTCTGCCTACGGTTTGTGCACTGATGCTGACTGTTACGTGTATTCATTTCGGTAAGTAATTGTAACTTATTATTGTTCCTAAGTATTGTTTTCAGCATTTGCACGTGTTGCAATCGTAGACAGCAAAACAACCATTTGCATTATTCATGTAGCTACGATATGGTTAAAAAAAAAAACTAAAATACATAATTATGATTACATGATAATGTGTTTTTCGTGCGAATGTTGTGTTAATTACAAGAACAGGCGCCTTTACCTTTTGTTGGAACGTCATTTATGTTTCTTTACCTGCAGATATTTAGTTGCAAAACAATGTCGTCTTCCCCGATCCGCTATCGGGGGCCGTGGAAAATTCAAAAGCGTACATCTGAATCGGACCGATGGCTCGATGAAATGGGGTTTTTCCGAAAACACACCGCAAGGGATGCGAGTTGCCTGTTCAGGGCTGTGTCTGAACATATTTATAATACCCAAAGGTATTACGACAAAGTGCGCTATGATTGCATCCAATTCATGGCCTCTAATAGGAACCTTTTTGAAGGGGTAGGATATTCTGTCAGTGCTATTGTGTTTATTGCTGAGGGAGTGATTTCTAATGTAATATTTTATGTTTGTAGTCAATAAATTGTCCATTTGATATTTATCTGAAAGAGATGGCTAGTTCATGTGAGTGGGGTGGGCTAATTGAAATATCAGCCCTAAGCCATCTGTATCGGTGAGATATAATTTTCAAATACCTGACTTTATCCATTAAAACTATTAATTTTTGTTATTATATGAGATATTGATATGAATTCACTATTACAGACGTGATTTCATAATATTTGAAGCCAATAAAGGTCCACAGACATTGATATGTAACGATTATGGAAACCCAATTTATTTGTATTTTGCTCCCGACACTAAACACTTTGATGTGGTGTACACAAAAGACTTCATAACAGCATCTTCATTTTGCCAGTGTAAGTAACAAAAACTATATCACTATAATTGTAATTAAAGTAATAAATGTTGAAATATCATATTTTATCGTCTTCCATTAGCACTAGTCTATGAAATACTGTATGATGGTGTCTACAAACTGAAAGATGTGCCATATGCAATTGAGAAAATGCTCCATGATAAACTACCAACCAGCCATATGGAATACTTTATGACTGAGAATGTTGAGCGGCATAAGAAACAAAAGGAAAGAGCTAAGATCTTCATTGAAACCATCGATGATGATATGGATAAGAACAACAATGCCGTTGCTCTCAAATGCAAGCACCACACAGAAGATATTGAACGAGCAAGCTTGCTAAAGGAATCCCTCAGCATTTTTGTTTTCAACCGCAGCCTCATTCAGCTTGAAAATGTCTGCATTAATTGCCTCAACGTGAACAGTGCAAAAGATCTGCTAGATAATGGAATTACTCCATTTCCATACAAAGTTGCGAAGGCTCTCGACCCAGACATTTACAGGAACATAGAGTTTGATGTCTGGAGTGAAATGAGACGAGGTAATGGTGTTTCTATTCATTGCGTTTATCAACAATGGTTTGTGTTAATAGTTGTGTGGTTTGCAGAACTCCGTTACGGTGCTAGGTATTCAGATGGAACGACTTTGCAAGTCGGCGTGAAATGCTTGTGCAAACTGGATACCAAACAGCCAGCACCGTATCACTGCCACATACAGGAGATGCGACCAGATGGCGGACCATGTCTAGTCTTCATTGAGGAGTTGGGGGAGAAACGAGTGGTTGATTATGAGCAGCTCGAACCGCTGCCGCCCCACGAGGCGAGGCCCTGGGCGCCCTCCTACAGATACTGTCGCACACACTCCCAGATACTGACTCTCAGTCAAATGCTACAACAGATAGGTGCATTTCATTCAGTTTAGTTCCACATACACGTTTATATTCTGGCTTAGCGAAAGTCATAGCTTGCGTTTCAATCTAACCGACTTCATGTTATCATTGCATCATCATTCAGGCAACATCACCATGAAACAGTCTCGGAAGCTTAAGGGAAAGAGTGAAGAAAAGTCACCAGACAGAGAGGCTCACAAGAAGCCCCCAAAGATAACTTGGAATGAGCTGAATGGAATGGAAAGCAAGGAACTGACATACCAGCATCTGGATTACCTTAACTTTGAGCGCGTGCCTGTCAGTAGTAGTAATTGATTTGACGGGTTCTGTTTATAAGCATTACAATTGTGGGTTTTTTTTAAATAAATATCTCTGATATTTTTGTTTATCAATTATTAATTCTACATCCTTGTGATTTTCCTCTGATTTGTATAAGGAAAATAATTTTTGTACCTTATAATTTATTCAAAATTCACCTATTCTATGTACCTAGTATCTGTGAGTGAGTGTACTAAGTAGTAACATAAAGTTCTCTTTTGCTTACGGGACGTGATAAAGCAGACTTGTTTGTTGCCTGTCATCACTTACTTACGGCACCACAATTGACATGGTTATAAATTCAATGGACCCTTACCATATCGTAGCTAGTTAAAGGAACACATTTATAGTTGTTATTTTTGTAGATAATAGGTAAGGTAGGAAGTAGGTGATCGGTTTTTATAATTAGTTATGAATGTAAGTTACTGACGGGATAAGTTCTCAGGTATCGTATTATTTTCTAGAACATAAAAAAATGTATTCCCATTAGTTTTAATTTAGAAGTGTAGTTCATTTCATTTATTTTCTACATCTAATCGAAATCTGCCAATATCTGCGAGCCCTATGCATTGCACAATTAAAAGATTTAAGTTTAAAAAAATATATTAGCTCGTGGTATTAGACATACATTCGTTTTGAAACTGTTTGGTTGTGAATTCTTCATTGGCGTTCCTGTTACATTGTTATTACAGGTCGTCAAAATCAATTCTGCTTAGAGTGTCGGTTCGTCGGAAATCAGTAATCTTTGTCAAGACTTGTTCGATCAGACAGCTATTTTGCCCTTAGTACGCACTTACTTTCATCTCAACACAATAAATTAAAGCTACAATAATTAGTAATACAGTAATTGTGATGTAATAACGTGTTCCCAACACGATTTGCTTGATAGTTCTCTGTGGAGGTTCGAAAATTTTCCCCAAAATATCGTTAGTTCGCCATAGATGATATGGGTGTCCATGTACTACTAATGTGCATCGAGGAATGAATTAAACCGCCTAGATTGGTAAACATTTCTATTCAGACGAGTCGGGCAGTCAGGAGACCGTAACTTCACCGGAATTGGTTGGTTTGATGTTTGTTCGCCGGTTCGCAGGTTGAAGTTAAAGCGTTGCCAGACATGGTGGACTGTCGGCCAGTTTCGGCCGCGCCGCACGAGCCGCATCCCGCGCCCAACGGGAACACTCCTCAGCCCGTTGAGAACCAGAATCACCACTCACAGCTCAATCAGGTAACGACTCTGCGACTATTGTTCTAGCCAGACCAACTTGTGCCACTAGCGACGCACCGCAACTCAATCGGATAATAGTAACATAATGATATTAGGCGTGGTGGTCTAGCGGTACTGACCCCCGAGTTTAAATCTGGAGGTCAAATCCCGACGTGCACCTATTAGTTTTTCGATTGAAAGATTTATGTGCGCAATACCACGTTCTCAAAACGGTGAAGGGAAACATCGTGAGGAAACCGACATGTCCTAGAACTAAAGATTCGAAGACTTGTGTCGAGTGCACGAAAGGAGCCTCTTTGAGGCGCACTTACAATCCTTTCACCACACTGGTTCGACAGAACCGGTGACTCGAAGAAGAAGAAGGCCAATTAGCACAGCGCTATCTAGCCCCATTATAAGCATAGCTTGTCTATGGGACAAGACAGCTGAAACGTATATACTTTTTTTTGTAAATACATAGCAACACCCAGACAAAGAACAAACTTTTATATTCGTCACACAAATGTTTGTCCTACGTGTGAATCGAACCTACGACCTACAGCGCAGAAGGCAAGAGTTACTACCAACTGAGCTTTATGCCTCAGATAAGGCTGCACCAAGTTCATAGGTTTGCGTTGGATGGAAAACACTGTCAGCAAGTTCGGTTGGCAACTCTTGCATGCTAGTTTTGTGCACCGAGTTTGTTTGGGACATTGGTCGGAATATATTTTGGATCGTCTACAGTTACTGGGTACTGGGTTACTGGGTTGTCAAGATTCACCGTCAGAACTGTACCCTTACCGTGACAACCCATACCTGAGTCTTAATCCCAGTACAGGGCGTACTACCGAATGGGCTGTTAATCTACCAAGGGTGCCCAATCCGAATTGATAGATTTTTAGATCATGCCGATTTTCTCGCGCAAAATCGAAACGTTCAATGAAACAGTCTCACAGAATTGGTGCATGACAGGAGCCTCTTTGGAATCACCCTTTAATGATTCCAACACACTGGCGCCGTGGAGCCTGACGTTGACACGAGTGGTGGCAGTACCTGATGAGTGACGTGTGGTTTCAGCAGGCGGGTGCCGGGGACATGGGGTCGCACGGTGTGACGTCACCGGGCGCGCGCCCCTCCGCCGAGGCCTCCGCCGCCGCGCAACAGGTCGCATACGCGCCGCCCTACCAGGGTACGTATCTAACGACCCACACCGGTTTACTACGGGTAACAAAACATGTACCTGAAAGCGAAGTAAACGATTTAATAAGGATATAAACGTAAAGCATGAATTTTCCGACATCTCCAATAATTTTGCCAATTTACACTAAACCGTTATGTATTATACACCTGAATATTCCTCATAGATTACTCCGTCCATTGTGAAAACTGTATGAAAATCTGTTCGGTAGTTTTTAGGTTTATCGCCGCGGAGGACTTTATGTGACGTATTAAACTCAATATACCATTGAGTTCAAATGTGTTATAGTCATACAACCTTTGTGAAGTCAAAAAAAGTTTTATTAATACATCCTGTCCAAATTCCACTACTATAGTAGGAATGTTCCCCTGGCCCGTTAGAATGGCGACATGTCCCTCGTAGCGCAATCTCAGAAGTTATACGTGTGGTTCCTTTACACGGGCTAACCCGTTCGTCTCCAGGTCCGATGAGCGTGCCGATGTCGGTGCCGTACGGCGTGAACCCGTACTGCATGATGGGCGGGCCGGTGCCGGTGCCGGTGCCCGTGCCGGGGATGGGCGTCGGCATGGGCGGCGGCGCGGGCGGCAAGGGCCTCGTGTGGATGCCGCCGCCGCCCGCCCACGTGCCGCCGCCCCCGCTTCACGTCAACCCACACGTATACAAGAGCGTTCAGGCCAATGGCGCCGATCTACCGCTTAATGGTGGGCCATCACTTTATTTTATTTAATAAAATTTATTGATATTAGTAACATAAAATAAAATCAGTAGAAAACTAATGTTAGTACTTAATAACTAAAAAGGAGTTCGTACTCTGAATGAGCTTCCAAACTAGAGGCGAATCAAATTGGGAAGGAATTGCGTTTAGGATGCTGTTGGTGTTTGTGCGAAGTCTGCTCAGCGGTGACGCTGTTTTGCAGTGAGGCTGTCTTTTCTCCGCCGAACAGCGTCGAAGCCATCTGTGCGCGTCTCGGCATACATAGTCGAAGCGCGGTAGCCGCAACAGCGCCCTAAACGCGTTATTGTACTGGATTTACAGACCATTGAGAGCGTGGTGGTCTAGCGGTACTGACCCCCGAGTTTCAATCCGGAGGTCGCCGGTTCAAAGCCCGACGTGCACCTATGAGTTTTTCGATTGAAAGATTTATGTGCGCAATACCACGTTCTCAAAACGGTGAAAGGAAACATCGTGAGGAAACCGACATGTCCTAGAACAAAAAATTCGAAAACACGTGTCGTGTGCACGAAAGGAGCCTCTTTGAGGCGCACTTACAATCCTTTCACACTGGTTCGACAGAAACGGTGACTCGAAGAAGAAGACAGACCATTGTAAGCCTTCTGAGTATAGTTGAACCACACTTTTATCTTGCTTCCTTTGAAATAAGCAATAGTTCTCTTAGGTTGTATTTGAATAGTTTATGTTGCACGTAGACATAAAAGCGTTATGTTGGTATGTGCAGACATGGCGACGCTTCGCTATTTCTTCAACCTCGGCGTGGAGTGCATGTGGGCCGCGTGTGGCCCCCCGCCCCCCCGCCACTACTCCCCGCGGGACATCGCACAGGTACAACACCCCTCACACGTTCTTCTCGAGCGTGGAGACGCTCGTAGAAACCCCTCTTGTAAAATTTCATCCTTGTATGCCTTGAAGTTATAGCCATTTTGTTTGGCAAACAAATTAGTGATCGGTCACCTGTTCAGTACTGGGAAAGTATCTCACGTCACTCCAGCCTGTAAACTATATCTATGAGAAATAAAACATTACAAAGAGCAGTAGAACTCCTCGCCAAGTTCGTCCGGGTAAGTACTGCCACCATGCCCATTTCTGCCGCCAAGCAGTAACGCATTCGCATTACTGTGTTCCGCCTTGAAAGGTGTGGTTTCCGGTGAAATTACAGGCACATGAGACATTCCACCTACACGTCTCAGAGTTACGGGCGCATACGATGCGACTTGGGTCTTGTCGTACCTAGTAGGGGAGGACCGAAGTCGCATCGGTTGTTATGGGCCGAGGTTACCGCTTAACACCAGGTGGGCCGTCGGCTCGTTCCGTAACTGTATTACATAAAAAAAAAAACTTTGAAACTGCTCGAAAGAAGGGCATCACTGTATACTTTCGAATGTATATTAGTGTGAATGTAATGTTGTGTGTGATGTGTCAGGACATGCAGCAGATGTCGATGGGTGAGCGCGGGGAGCGCGGGGAGCGCGGCGGGCACGGCGCGGACGCGCACAAGCCCAAGCCGGCCAACGGGGACAAGTCCTCGCCGCAGATCAACAACGGGAAGAACTCGCAGCGAACACTGCTTGGCCCCAGGTACACTACACTACACTACACACTACACTACACTACACACCACTCCACTACACTACACTACTCTACACACTACACTACTCTACACACTACACTACTCTACACACTACACTACTCTACACGCTACACTACTCTACACCTCTACACTACACACTACACTACTCTACACGCTACACTACTCTACACACTACACTACTCTACACACTACACTACTCTACACCACTACACTACACTACACCTCTACACTACACTACACTACTCTACACACTACACTACTCACTACACTACACTACTCACTACACACTACACTACTCTACTATAAATACTACACTACACTACACGAATACGAATGGAGCCTCTTTGAAGCATACTTTAATAATTATTTGACTCTAGTAGTACTACACTACACAGTTATCGCGATTCTGCTGGCACCGAAAAATAAACTTTTTTGTTAATTATTTTAGATCATTTAGAAAAATTTACAATTGTGAACTTACACCCAAAAACTTAATGCCAATTACGGATTCTCACTATTGAATATTGGACTATATTTATTTTATATTGGACACCAATCAATTTACATACATATCACATTGTATAACTATTTATAATTTGTGTGTCCAGACATAGATGTTTGTTCTGTGCCATTCTGTTGTACTAATATATCCGTAGCACAAGCTTTGGTAAGTTGAGGGTAGATGGCGCTTTGTGACGGGAATTTTTGAATTTAGCTGAAAAACAACACTACATAATACAAAGCTTTTTGTTATATCGTACGATTTGTATACAACTTTTATATATATAAACGTTTCAATGTATAGGTTCAACAAGCGCGGCAACGGACAGGAGGGGAACACGAATCCGAACAACGGACGCAACAACAACAACCAGTACAACGGGAACAAGGGAACCAACAACCGGTGAGTTCCATCCCACCCCGTCCCGTCCCCTTACTGTAATACCATACACTTGAAACATAATGTAAGCTACTATTCGTGAGCTACTTCTCACGACAATTTATTCCATGAAGAGTTCTTAAACAAAAATGGGTGCTCCTGTTTATTAGTAATCCAAGCTGCAAGTCCTAGATTGAGTCCCCGTCCGGGGCAATCAACAAACATGGAATGGGTCAGGTTTGAAAGCAGTTAGCTGTAAAGCAACTCATATAGAAGTCAAAAACCTATGCCTGGCGTTGATGGACGATAAGGCATTTATCTTGACCCGTCCTGGGTTGTCAATAATCCTGATGATGCCGAGTGGACTTCACGTAGAATTGATGCTGATTTCTTACCAACAAATTGATGAAATCAGGTGAAAGCGACAAATGATGATTTGTGCTGTAATTGCAGCCTCCAGTCCGTACGAAACCGGAGGGGTCCGTTTCGTTTTACACCAATAGAATTGGCTTCATTGCCTCACACAAATAAATGTAATTTTTCTTTATATGATTTGTTCAGTTCGTACTCGAGCCGCAACGGGTCCCCGCGTACGTCGGGCTCCGCGGGGCCGGAGGGCGAGGCCGCGCCCGCCCCCGACCCGATGATGGTGTCCTACGTACACTACCCGCCGCCCCTCTACCCCGTCCATTACTACCCCGTCGACGCCACTGATCCCGGTACATATGTCATTCACGATAAATCTAGATTTGTTCTGTGAGAGTTTTATGACGGATGTGTAGATGGCCCACCTGGTGTTAAACAAAATCCCCTGCTGATAGCAACAACGTTATTTACGTCCATGTTTGTGGAATGCTACTATGGAACGTCTCGTGTGCTTGTGATTACACATATCTAAATCAAGTACGCAGAGGTAACTTACAGCCGTTTACGCATAAACTGGACGCAGGATAGTTTTTTTCACTGTACCCTTGAACTCCGTCCATTTCCGAAATTTCATTAGACGAAAAAGGGTTTTAAAACAAGCTGGTGTATATATAATATGTCGGCTCTGTCTCAGATGATCCAATCGAAATCCAACTACTCAGTAAACTATACGATAAAAAAAAACTACAATGTATATTTATATGGCAACTTTATAGAACTTATGCAATTTTAGATGTAAAAGTCGCTTTACTTCTAGTATTGGTGAGGGTAAATTGGGCCTTTTTTAAGGTGGGTCCGACGATTTTAAATTTCTGCTTTAGATGGTACTTTTATTCATAGTTTTTTTTTATTTTTACTTTAAATTATGTAATTGGTTTTATGTATTCGTGCCAAAATAAATGTTCTGTCCATCAAAGTTTTATCCTTACTGGCTGCGCCACACACAGTCACTCAATTGCATATGTCGAGATAGAGGCTTACTTGACGAATAATGCAACAAAGGAGCCAATGGTGGTAAATCTGTTAACGAGCTAAAATAATTTTAGTACCACCTCTTTTTTTTCCTAATGTACGAAGAAATAAAATTTTATAAATGGTTTCAGGTTATCTGGCTGTTTGTTTATGAAATTTTATAGGTTTTGTTTGACATTTCAGTATGTAAATTTTTTTTTGCTTCGCTTAGATATATATGAGTGAACCTAAAGTTATATTTAGTTTGTTGGCAGCGACATTCCTTTATTTATTTTTTTATTCCTTTTTTTTATTTCTCTATTTTAGTCTAGGCATATACCTACATTTAACCTGATCAATTAAACTTGTGTCGTTTGTAGATAATGTTTGTATTACTATGTCGTGTTGCACTGCAGCCATGATGGGAGGCATGACTTACGTGGGGTACGACGAGGGAATGGAGTACGCGCAGTACTGCCCCGGCGCGTACATGCCCCCGCCCCCGGCCGCGCTCGCGCTCGCGCCCCCGCCCCCGCCCCCGCCCCCGCACCAGGAACACAAGTAGACCGACAGAGTGAGATAGGTGACGTGTAGTGAGTTGTCTCTTAAGTGCAGCTTTGGTGATCGACGTTGGCAACTTTGAAGTAGGCCGCAGAAGGATTGGTTCTTACTATTAATCGAATATATATCTCGAATATTTGTGTTGTGTAATTCGCCTTCTGTTCGGTTAGTCGATAGGTACTTGGGATCGATTTTGAACCAACTGCCCGATTAAAGTATCTTTAAACGTGGACTCTTTTTAAAAACGTGATTTATCATACATCGTACATATCACTGTTTCAATTTGGTAAAAAAATCATATCCAGTGTTAATAAATTCATAAAATAAACTATACAGTAATATATAATATTTAAATGAAATATTACAAATAAAGATTTTGGTCCATTATCTTGATATCAAGCCGGATATATCCTGAATGGCGGCTAACTTCACTGTTGTCGACTCTCATCGCCAGATATGTAAAATGTTTCACATATAACTTATTTAGTGTTGTTGTCTGAAGGTAATTGTTCCAAAATTATATTTCCCTGCAGTACTGAACAACTGTGCTATCCGCAGACGCGCTGTAGCGACAGTATCACAGTTTGAAACTGCTGTATTGGCACCGTCATATATTATGAAGATTTTCTGGGCATTTATGCCTCAAAAAGTGTATTAACTCAACTTGATATTTTTCCAATTAATTGTTAATTGACACATTTACTTGTGCATCTCAAATTATATTATATATATGATATGAGATATATATTAATAGCAACTTAGTCAATTTAAAATAGACTTTTGAAAACCTAAGAATACATAATATTAAGTGTTTTCAGTATTGTTAAAAAAAAAACGGTGCTCTTTCATACTCAATTTCATTTTAAGTTCATATCAGTATTGTACTATTAATATATTATACTAATATTTAATATTGTATTACACGCATCAGTATTTGGAAAAAATATATAAACTTAAAACATACAGACATAACTCACTACACCGTAAAGCTTAGTTCACACACACACTAGACACCTTAAACACTTCATATTATCGGTCTACCCACAAAACATACGAATTCACGCGAAACATATTAGTCTCATTAAAATTTGGTATTAAGTATAATGAAAACAAGATTCATAGAAATCCAAATGCGGGAATACTGGGACAAGTTCAGTGTCCGCTTATATGGGAACATGAAAGTGATTTTTTCTGATTTGTGTCTGTTCTTTGTAATATGGACGATCAACTCAGCAATCACTGTTACAGGGAATTTTAACACTTTTCATTCTGCATTCCTGTCAGTTTTCCGATTACACATAACCTATCTACAAGCTCAATTTCTCCACGGTAAAAAGGTGCCCGTCAGATGTCATTTATGGGTAAAATATACCCGTCTGTGGACGTAGTACACCCTCAAACGACTTTGCTCAACGAAAATGGTATACGATTTGTCTTATGATAGCAACTGGCTGAGTTATGTTACACATTTATTCTGATTAGTTGGTTTAAAGTAAAATCTTTGTAGAATGTGTTGTTATTTTTGTCTTGATTAGTGATTTAATTGCATTTAAGTAATGTTTGATGTAAACTTAAATTGATGTCGACATTACCATTAATCATACCATTGTTCTTATGTGTAAGTAAATCAAGTATTTTGAATGTATTTTCGATTCATTCCTTGGACACTGTTTTAATAGAATATCCTATGATGCTAAATAAATTGGTCTACGAATTTAGTGTTCAGCCAATTAACTTCAATTATATCAATATTTTATAACTAAATTGTGTTCATAACTAAGTTGGTATATTAGTGTGCCGTTTGTGGGATCACTCATACAAAAGTGTCAATTATTTGAACAATACATAATATTCTGTTTGTAGCTTACAAATTGAGTTCAATCTGTGTTTTGATGTTCCGTAAATGTTTACCATCGTACACCAATATTTGGGACCAGATTGTTCAATTTTGGCATTCAAAGTGCGTTCGATGCCCACACACGCAACAGATCTTATTTATATGTATTATTAAGTATGTGTAAGCGACAATTTCATTGTCACAAAAATGTAAATTTAACGTTATTTTGTACTTAAAACTACCCTTAAGATTGTATGGAAGTATTGAAAATGCCCGACTGCGGAGATGGGGTGGCGACAGCCAATGTTTTTACATACCGTTTTGGTCAAATTATCAGAAATGTGTCGCACCGGCTGTGATCCCACGACTGATATTAAATTAAACAGTTTTTCGAAAATATTTTTACAATTTAAGTGTTTGTAAGCGCGGCGACCGTACCTTGTCGTGTTACTCAAGCCGTATGTTCTAAGCCAATGTCACTACTTAGATATTACGGAACAACTCAATTCCATTTAGGTTTCTAGCCGGGTGTTCGGTCACAACGTTAGGGAATCGCATTAAAGACCCACAGGTACCCTTACGGTTTGCCTCGAGATCACCGAATAGGAGCTATTATATACATAGCTAGATAATTTATCAAAAATTAACGTCGATCAAAGTCGTTTCAAAGCTCGATTAACTCTCTCTCGATTGTTCGATTAACTTAACTGTTGTGACCGATGACCGCTACGTAAATTAAGTTTAGTCGTAAGTTGTGTGGTTCCACTCGCCGATCTCAGGGTGCGATGAATCTCCGAACTGCATCGTTACAGTATTTAAAGTTTCCAACTTTGATCTCATATGTGTGTAGTGTTAATTTAGTTATTCAGAGTACACGACGACCATTAGGGCGAACTAACACTCGTGCAACTGAATTAAGCAATTGACTGACTCAAACTCAGTATTGATTGGCTCAAGCATCGCGCTCAAACTGCTTGATTGCAACGATTTCACGTGTTGTATACACTTGATCAGTTGTACCTCGGTGCTTGGGTAGTATTTAAGCTTAACAGCGCTGTTAGTTCGTTTCGTTTAGTTCGCTAGTTGCAGAACAACTGGTCTCTGCATTTACTAGCCACAGTAAGGTATGCGCATTTATAACGGAGGCTGGAAACTATTAGTCGTTCACTCGACACATGTCACATTTTGAAGTAATCTTAAAGATTCTTATTAACACATAACGCTAATTTCTAAATTAAATAGAGTTTAAAAGTATTTTTGGAATGTTTACAATTTGGCTGTGATTCAGATGTAATCTCGCTCGGTGATGCTGGGAATAGGAAGCGGGGTGTAGCGCGGCCGGAGTGAGCACACTACGGATGGTAGTTGTAGTTAGCGGCCGCGCGGTCTGTTTCTATAGTTTTACATTAAACATGTCTTAATGCTCGACTACCCTCCGCCCGTGAGTTTTGGGAACCCTCCACAATTCCTACATATTACGTACTCTAAGTATATTATAGATATATATCCTTAATACATTCTATGTCTTGTTTGTACAGTTGTTAAATAAATAAAAACTGGGAAAATAACAAAAAAAAAATTATGTGTGTGCGTGTTGTATGTACAGTTAGTCATTCGGTGTTTCATTTGTATTAGTTTTAAATTACTAGGAGTTGGATGTTATGTTATGTAGTGTTTAATTACTTTTAACGTATTAGTATTATGTAGAATACCTTCAGTTACATTTTATCTCGTCAGGAGCGCGCAATGCCTCGGTTTAGTTATGTTTCGTTTAGTCTTATAATGTGCCAAGTGTATACGTTGTGTTGAAGGCAGTAAGTAGTAGTACGGCGGACGGGTAGCGTCGCTGCCTCGCAACGAAATTAATTATTGTCATATTCCAGTCAATAAGTGTAACTATCGTTAAGTACAGGTCTCTGGGACTAAGCTGTGACGATCTGAACTATTAGAATACACCACTAAGGATAAAAGACAATATTCTGTTTAATAGGATAACAGATGTTTAAGAGTAATTAAGGAATAAAAAAATAGCACATCGAAATTGAATTGAATAAAAGTAAAATAAGATAAACGTGATCGATTGTGGCTCCCTCTCGCCGTGTAGCGTTTCAACAGTAATCAAGATGGCGATTAGTTTCGTGACTCTACCCTCGTTTCATAATTAATAAGATTAATAAGTGTTGTGATTTGTGATATATTGTCTCTATTATGTATACATGATAACAGCGCAACGTGTAGATCGTTACAGATAACTGTATTTTTTTTCTAAATTACATTAAATTATAGTTAACTGATTTTCTAAATCGTGTTTCATTTCTACGTCTTTTCAAACCTTAAATATTTGAAGCCTGATCTGGCTAACATTCTGGACGGGTGAATATGGCTTGTACTGATAAATGGGTATTTTGTCCCGGTACTGTGCTGGCGAAGCCACGAGCAAAAGTTATTGTAACTGCAAAGCTTCGGAATGTAAATCCACATTCGGTGCCTGTTTTAAATTGAACTGCTGCCACCATACCCGTTTCTACAGACAAGCGGTGCTGCTCTCGCGTTACACTGTTCCAGAAAAATGTGGGGGCTTTTAATATTGTACCTAATAGTAGTATGTAGTGATTCAATAGACTCCAGTGAATGTCATGCACTCAGAAGACGTGGTAAAGTATTCTACGCGTGGCTACTCTACACGCCCTGACTTAGTACTTATACTTACTTAGTACCTAATGTACCTACTAATTTATTTATTTGCTCCTAGGTAAACTGGTCAAATAATAAGCGAACCTACTTAGGTCCTAGATTGCAATGGCATTAATCCCGCCGCCCATCACCAGTGGGGATTTCGGTAAACGATCCCAACTAACATAGTAGTGAAACCATAGGTCATATTCATATTCACACAACAGGGATAGTACATAGGTACATGGTTGATTTCTGATGGTGCCCGCACTAAGTCTAGCCTGTGTCGCGGAGCCCGAATTTCAAAGTGAATTAACATGTTAATTTAATATAACAAGGTCACCTTGTTACTGTGTGCGGGGCGAGATAATACTCAACCGAAAAACTTACGTGCATACTAAATAATAATAAATAAATAATGGTGGACATTACACACAGCGCCATCTAGCCCCAAAGTAAGCTAAGCATAGCTTGTATCATGGGAACCAGACAACTGATATACATACTTATATACTTTTCTTTTGTAAATACATAGATACATATTAACACCCAGACACAGAACAAACATCAATGTTACAAATGTCACATAAATGTTTGTCCTAAGTGGGGATCGAACCCACGACCTACAGCGCAGAAGGTAGGGTGACCAACTGAGCTATGAGGCCAGTCGAGTCCATACTAATACTTGTATCAATTGAAAATATAATGATAATTAACTAGATCTTGATATTTATTTATTACTAGGTATAACAAAATTCTTCAGAACTGGTCTAGTGGTTTAGGCTTGGAAAGGCAACATATACAGTTACTTTCTCATAATATTAGTATGGATTAATATCCATACTCTCCCATAACTTTGGACTTTCATAATATGTACTTGCAAAAATAAACCTAAAAGTTACCAGAACAAAGACCACCAGGAACCACGCAATAACCTGGATATAGTCAGGTGCCTCCAACCAAGCAAGGCGTCCTGTCACGTGCCTGCGTTGCGTATCTACGTAACGTAACATAAAACTCAACTACATACTATAAAACAGGGCACCAGCCGCGTCTGTCTGTCTGTATGTCTGAACGAGATGAATTTAAAAATTACTGAACGGTTGTTCATGCGGTTTTCACAATAGACTGCTTTTCGGCGCATAATTAACTAAGGTTTTGTCTAAAATGGCGGAAATATGTTTGTTGAAGATATAGGATAAATGCCGACTAGATAGGCGTATAGGCGAAGAAAGGGAGGGTCGCTATGCTATTAAAAAAAATATTCCATTTCATGGAGTCGTAAATTAGGTAGCTAACCTAATTTCTAGAATAAGGACCCTATCGTTAATTCAAGTACATACATCATTCATTGAGAAGGACGGCCCCATAATTGGTCCGCATTCAATGATTTCCAGTCACCCTATCGCTGAGAGGTTATGTGCAGCAGTCGACCTTGGACAGACAATCCACTCTGTTCGTCTATCAGTGTCCACTAGTGTTCGCTCGGAGTTTGTAAACAAAACTCTAGTGTGTAAATTATCTATAAAACATTGAGCGGTTTGTGACATTTAGTTCATAATTTGTGCGTGCGAGTTTGCGAAGTGACGCGCGCGTTAATTATTTATAAATAGTTATTTCTAGTTGCTCAGGTTTGTTTTGTTTGTTTAACTGTTAGCTTTTAGTTCACTAACCCTTACATGCTACATCACTCGGTGGGTACTTCCACCTGTCTAGTTTGATGGGGGATACATTTTAATAACATTTTCTGGGCATTAAAGATGGGCCAAATTTTGTTGCATGTTATTCTCTGAATACCTGCTTCATTGAAATTCAATTAGATATTTTCGGTGTTAGGTTATGAATTATGTTTATTTGGTGTTTATCAATTTTATTCATGACATAAGACATCGAGATTGGGATATAGGTACCTACTTACTTATCTACGTAATTATGTAACTATATTCGCTTTAAAAAGATTGTAAATAAGTGTTTCGCTATTTGGCATTTCTTACTTCCAAATGAAATCGCTGCAATTATAAAACGGCTACCTAACATGATTCATAATTAGTATCTGGTAAGTAAAGATTACTTAAGTATTAGTGCATATCACAGTGATTGCAGATGGATTGCCTGGAGACCAGATAACTAAGTGCCGTACTTAACACAGACTAGATAATACTAAATGACCAGTACTTTGTGATCTGTGATGCATAAAACAAGCTGAGTTTTCACTACATATGTACCATTCAGTTGTGTTATAGAAAATTATATTAATTTCTGAGATGTGGAAGACTGTATTTCGCGGCCCCACGCCGTTGGTCCACAGAGGCTGGCAGGACCCCACCACGAGGAGCTGTACTCTAGCTCTTATCAATTCCCTGTACTAGGATTCCCTGTTTTGATGGCTTTTAGAAGTTTTCAACCGACAATTGAACTCACCTTGGCAAGGATACCTAGGATGTTTTCCTAAAAAAAACTTCTCTTCGTCTTTTTTTTACGAGTGTTTTTGTTGCCGATTACGTTTTATAACGATTGAATTACTATATCAAACATTCTGTGTCGAAGGTGGCATGGACAAACTCCGATGAGACGACATAAATCCAAGCTCCAGAACTTTATGCTCATCTAATAGCTTCCCCGGCCGGTGATCGAACCCGCGCGACCTCTTGCAGAAGCCACAGCCTTCGAAAGATCTTACATGGATCTTAAGGATATTACAGCATACAGATATTTCAAGTATCAGCTGATCAGTCAGCCTTCTTTGCTGTGGTGGAATCTATTCAAGCCTAATCAACGAACACGAGGAAAAGATACCTCTACCGATAAAATGTTCTCAACCTGTATTGCTTGATGTGCATTCTCAGATGTCGTACAAGGTGGCGGAGATCACCTCGCCGCTGGTGCTGGGCGAGGGTCCGCACTGGGACGAGCGTCAGCAGGCGTTGTACTTCGTCAGCATCCACGAAAACTCCATACATAAGTACGCGCTGGCAACTGGACGACACACCAAAACTACGCTTGGTGAGCTGTGCTGCCTAAGTACCCTTGCTTGCACTTATTGCATTCTAGTGTATACATTTTAATTTAATAAAACAATAAATTCATGTTATCCCCTCAAGTGTCGATTTCTGACAACGAAGAAAGTAACGCTTATATTATCTTCATGATTTAAGTATATTAACTATTTGGTAATCCTTGTGTCAACATAACATAAAAAATTACTGGCATTCGATATTTCGTTAAAGACTTGAAGTAGATCATTATACAATCATACCTAACACAGGCTTCTAGCCTACCTCACTACCTACCAGACTCATAAAAACCCGTTTTTTGCACTATAGTTTGTAAATTACTTTTAATTTTACGTGTTTTTTGTGAGAGACTTGTAATTTCAATATTCAAGATGGCCGGCCCGGTTTCATAGTGCCGGTAGAGGGTACCACGGACCAGTTTGTGGTGGGAGTGGATTTGAGGTTCCTCATCGTGCAGTGGGACGGCGCTGAGGGTTCCGAAGCCAGGGTCGTCCGGGAGCTGGGCGAGGTGGACCAGCTCGAGCCCAGGAACCGGTTGAATGACGGCAAATGCGACCCGCGGGGACGACTGTTCGCTGGTGAGCTTACATCTACCGATGATAGGTTTACACTACATGTGCGCCTCAAAGAAGTTTTTGATGTGAAACATCTATAGCCGCACGTAAAACCGATTTCTGGCTTGGCGACGCGTCGCCACGGCATGAGCGCTGATTGGTCCGTTCAAGGTTACGACAAATCATAAACATTATTAGTAATGGGGTACTTAGTTTCTTACAAAATAATGTCGATGTTTCACATCTGCCAGGCGTCCCGTGAAGGCTCACATTTTTTTTTTTATGTTATGTAGTTACGGAACGAGCTGACGGCCCACCTGGTGTTAAGTGGTAACCTCAGCCTATAACAAGCGATGCGGCTTGGGTGCTCCCTTACTAGGTACGGCAAGACCCAGGTCGCAACGTATGCGCCCGTAACTCTGAGACGTGTCGGTGGAATGTCTCGTGTGCCTGTAATTACACCGGCAACCACACCTTTCAAACCGGAACACAGTAACGCGAAAGCGTTACTGCTTGGCGGCAGAAATGGGCATGGTGGCAGTACTTCCCTGGACGAACTGGCGAGAGTTCTACTGCTCTTGTCTTGCCTATATCTACATGTCTTGCCAGCTTCAGGGCATGTCAATATTTTAATAATATGAATCTATAGTAAGTTCAGGCCGATGTTTTGTTTCTAAACTCTGTAGGACTCGAAACCACTGCCTACAGATCGTAAGCCGAGTTTGTTTTACGTGTCTTGAAGTGGTATTTCTTCCAGAGTTATCGTACGATTGATAGCTAGGATACTTTCTCAGAAAATTGCTGTTAATTGTAATGCCTTTAAAGATTTTATAGTTATTTTATTTACTATTTTGACTGAACTGATTATAGCTAGGATACCTACATACTCAAAAATTTCTGTAATTTCTATTCTGGTGCCTTTAAAATCGTTTTAATTATTTACTATCTTCCTTTCCTTAGAAATTTTCGAACATTCTATATTTAGTATATATCAGATAGTTCAAAAAAACATTTATAGCTACCAACAGAAATTAAATCATAGCACTTCTTTCGGGTAATAATAGGCACCAAAAATGCTAGATACGATCGAGTTTCCAAGCCATTTCTTTATGAATTCTATGTAAATAAAAGTTTTGACTTTGACCGTCAGGTACAATGGGCTACGAGAACCCTCCCGGTGTGTTCGAGCCACAGAAGGGTTCCCTGTACCGCTTGGAGTCAGCGCGGGGGTGTGTGCCGGAGCGCATAGTGGACAGAGTGGGCATTTCCAACGGGCTGGCGTGGGACCTCGACCGGAACGCGTTCTACTACACAGACTCACCTGAGACCAAGATTAGGAGATACGACTATGATGCGGAGACCGGAGAAATCTGTGAGTTAGATATCAGATCATACTTGTACTAGTTACTGCCTTACAAGCCCCACGTAACTAACGTAACGAAAAATGTTAATCGTGCAAATAACCATAGACATCAATTTATTCAATCCTGTAGCGTGCTGGACTGCCTGAGAGCGTGGTGGTCTAGCGGTACTGACCCCCGAGTTTCAATCCGGAGGTCGCCGGTTCTAATCCCGACGTGAACCTATGAGTTTTTCGATTGAAAGATTTATGTGCGCAATACCACGTTCTCAAAACGGTGAAGGAAAACTACGTGAGGAAACCGACATGTCCTAAAACTAAAAATGCGAAGACGTGTCGAGTGCACGAAAGGTGCCTCTTTGAGGCGCACTTACAATCCTTTCACCACACTGGTTCGACAGAACCGGTGACACGAAGAAGATTGTGAAACATATGTATTAACAAAAGCGGTGCAACAATTGTCGTATGGTCCAGCTATGTTTACCAAATAGTGTTGGAATCGATTTGAAACCGTTGATGTTACTTCCAGCAAACCAAAGCTACGTGTTCGATTTGAGCGCCAACCAGGTGGAGGGCTTCCCCGACGGTACCACCATCGACGCGGACGGTAACCTTTGGGTCGCCATCTTCTCAGGGTCCTGTGTCATCCAGATAGACCCGCGCACCTCCAAGCTGCTCCGCAGAGTGTCCATCCCGGCGCGACAGGTCACCTCCGTTACCTTCGGAGGTCCCAACTACGATATCCTGTTTGTGACTACAGCTTGCATGAACATAGACGGCGAACAGCCGCCTCCGTGCGGGTGTACCTTTATGGTGACAGGCCTTGGGGTCAGAGGACGCCCCAGTGTCAACTTTAAATTGTGAATTCTCGATATTTTCTACTGTAGCTACACTTTCTTTAGCCTGATAATATTACTTATTTATGTAATAAACGTTTATATGTTTACTACTTATTTTATATATCGTGAATTTCAATGACAAAATAGTGTAAAATAAACAGTGATAAATTATTGACTCCTGTCTAAAATATAATAGAATACGTCTGGACACCTCAGAGGTCCGGGAGGAAGGGAGTAAATAGACGATAACGAAACAAAATATTATTTCATAAGTTTTTTTATTATCATTTTCTTCAGAAGGATCGATCACCTTTTACAAGTCAGACAGTAATAGATACATGTTATTAATATTTGACATCATCAATTCATAAAATAGTGTATATTTCCTGCAGTTACTAATAATAACACCAAGTAACAAAGATATATTATCAAAATATTACATTATCGTTTGGATTTCATCCAACGTTCCCATTAGGTACCGTACCTACCCTCGTTTCGTAGCTCCGTCCACGCTGACCGCTTTCTGCTTTCTACTATACCCACTCGCATTTCCATTACTCCTCAAAGCTGAGCCAAAAGAGAGCCATTCCAACATTACAATAAATTCCGCCCTCGGTAACCGCATCTGTGGTTTGATAAAGCTGTAAACGCATACGAACCAATCAATCTATTATATATATTCATGATTTTTGGGGTCTATCAAATCATTCACTCTTCTGTCATATCACCCTCTAACACAGTCCATCCATCTTTTCCTTTTCACTTCCTTCCAACATCGATGTACACTATTTTTGTTACACGCGTTTCTTCCCTCATGTCACTCTTCTCAAACGATTCCTATAAACTTTTCTGTAACTGGTGCTTCTTTAAAACATCCCCATGTACTCACCCCTCACTATCCATTCGCGGTACTCCACACATGAGAGCGTGGTGGTCTAGCGGTACTGAACCCCCGAGTTTCAATCCGGAGGTCGCCGGTTCAAATCCCGACGTGCACCTATGAGTTTTTCGATTGAAAGATTTATGTGCGCAATACCACGTTCTCAAAACGGTGAAGGAAAACATCGTGAGGAAACCGACATGTCCTAGAACTAAAAATTCTAAGACATGTGTCGAGTGCACAAAAGGAGCCTCTTTGAGGCGCACTTACAATCCTTTCACCACACTGGTACGACAGAACCGGTGACTCGAAGAAGAAGAAGACTCCACACATCCCCCTCAACATTCTCATCTCCGCCACATACAAACTTCTTTAATGGCCCAACATTAATGTCCATACGATGAAACTCCAATAAAGTTCATATTACTCTATCAACGTCAATGACAGAACGGACGGTCAGCGCGAATGGAAAATCAGACTAAATTCTCACTCTTTACAAACTACCCACAAAATTCAGATGAAATACACTGTCTGCTTATACTAGTCCAGTAACTACTATTGGTTCTCTAGAACCAGTGTGGATTTATGCGCGCCTCAATGAGACTCCATTCGTGAACATATTCGTGGACCGAGGCCGCCGTCGAACATATATCAAGCCCGATAAAGTTATACACAATAAGCAACAATTAGACGATAAGTTATTCCGATCGCATATGTAGACATCAATAACATAAAAGGAACGCATTCAATACGAGCGAATTAATTCATCTGTTTTTTACTTTAATACTTATTTGTCCTAAACACCAAGTAATTATACAATAATAATACCATTCAATTCAAATATTAAGGATCTTTGATTTATATAAGGTTTTTGTTTTAGTATATATGTTGTAGTATATAGTATGTACTATATTGAGATGTGGCCTCACAAAGTTGTCTAAAATAGTCATAATTTGTGTATCATTAAGACTAGACAGTTGATACTACACAGGAAGATTTTATTCGCTACCATCTTGATACTGATTTGATGGGAAAGCTAACGATAACTATTTTATATAACGATTTTATTCGCTAACAAAATGGTAACGGATTAATTAATCCTTTAACATTAACAAGTCGTGAGTAGACAATAACACAAAATTAATTTTAAGAAATCAAATAAATAATATTGTCACAATGCCAAGATATGAGTATATGAAACACTATAGTTAATTAAAACATTATACGACCTTAGGTCATTCAATAAAATGCCAAAAATTCGTCCAGTTCATAAATTAGGCCATATAAGATGTGGGTAAAATAACATGAATACAGATATATTAAAATAAAACAAATAAAGACATCTCTAATAAGTAATAAGGTTGGGGACGGAAGGTCGTTTCCAAGCCGTTTCTGAATTCTACGGAAATAGTTTTTGATTTTGACTTTGTAGCAGGGGGTAGGGGAAGGGGGGGGTAAGTGATATCAATAACAATATATAACATGCAACAGTTTATTAAAGTTTAACGTTAACATTGGGGTGTCCGGTGACCCCAAGGCCGGTCACTTTGAAGACGCACCCGCAGGGAGGTCTCTGGGGCTCCCCGCGGTCCATGCTCGCCGTGGTCACATACAGGGTGTCCAGCTGAGCGCCGCCGAAAGTCACCGAGGTGACCTGCAACGCCGGGATCTGAACCCGCTGTAGTACCTTGCCCGCCTTGGGGTCCACTTTGAGGACCTGCAATGTGACACATTGGAAACTATTGATATCACATGTATATTATCACATTTATTAATTAAAGTTGTCTCGAAGAAATCGCTTTAATAAGACAGCCCATTGTGCATTTATGTTTTTAAGCTATTGCATAGCTTCTATCGCGGGCCTTGAGCGTGGAGACCGAATCCAGAAATTCCGTAACGAAAAAAACCTAACACCCCCCACTCCGACCGGCACAGCGGTGATATTTTTTAGTTTTTCCATCTATCGATAAATACCAGAACTTTTAATGACTTTTTGAAATATCACGCGCAATAGCTTTACCGCGGCAGTCTCCGAGTGCCACACGTCATTTTTTTTATATTAGGTTAATTTAGTTTCAAAATTTAATTGTTTAGTTAAGACGTTATGCACAATAAAGAGTTTATCTATCTATCTATTTTATCCATCTATTAAAAATATGAATACTATGTAAATAAACAATAAAAAATGACATAATGGTAAGGCACACCACACGGGAGGCGTGTCGCTTACATCAACAGACCTGAATCTAGGACTAATCAAGGACCTGAATAAACAATTATGTCTTTAAATTTAACTCTTTTTTCTTTATTTACTTAAAAAAAAACGAATTAATTACAAAGCAAAGTGGTTCCACTATTCATAACACAAAATGGGTAAAAATAACAGGTAGGTTTAGGTCACAGAAGGGTAGATCTTGAAATACAGACTTAACGGTCTTCCAAATATCAAATTCATATCAAACAATTACTCACAGCTCAGTTGATAGTAACCCTGCTATCTCCGCTGTAGGTCGTGGGTTCGATTCCCACTCAGGACAAACATTTGTGTGATGAACATAGATGTTTGTCCTGTGTCTCGGTGTTCACATATATATATGTATTACATCAGTTGTCTGGTTCCCATGACACAAGGTGTGCTTAGCTTATTTTGGGGCTAGATGGCGCTGTGTGTAATGTCCACGAATATTATTATAATGTACATATATAATTATGAAGTGACCTGTCTGCCGTCGAAGTTAGCGATCCACAGGTTGCCGCCCGTGTCTATGGTCATCCCGTCTACTATGCCGGGGAGGCCGTGGTCGCCGTACTTGAACACGATGATAGGGTTCGCTGAAAATTACATATTATAACGTTATATCATAACTCAATTGTATTATGGATTCCGTGTGACTTCGCCCTTGTCAAAAGTCAACGTCAAAAACTTTATTGTCAAAGAATTAATAAAGAAATGGCTTGGAAACGTCAAAGTCAAAAACTTTATTTCCATAGAATTCATACTTGGAAACGTCAATATTCAAAACATAAGGTCACGCGTACTTATCGATAAGTTTGATGCGTGTTCAAACCCTATCCGACCCTCCATGGGGCAGAACAGACAAGAAACCCCTAATGGAGGGATTCCTTTTTTTTCGCGAGCACGATCCTTGTAACAATTGAGTACTTAGGTCTATGTTACATTTATGACTACATAATATACTAAAATAAGATATTACAGGATGGAGGAAACGTCAATAATATTCAAAACATAAGGTCAGGTGTACTTATCGCTAAGTTTGACGCCTGTTCAAACCCTATCCGCCTTCCATGGGACAGACAGACAAGAAACCTCTAAAGGTATTCTTTTTTTCGTGGATATCCGGTATCCGGTAGACAGTGGACCCACACGGCGGCTACCGCACTCACATATGTCCCCGGTGTCCGCGTCGTACTCGTATCTCCGCACCGCGTACTCGAACGAGTCCGCGTAGTAGAAGGCGCGCGCGGACACGTCCCAGCACAGACCGTTTGATATGTCTATGTTGTCCGCGACAGATTTCGCGCTCTCCCCGGGGCAGATGCGGTACAGGGAGCCTTTCTTCAGGTGGAACTTGCCCGGCTCGTACTCGTGACCCATTGTGCCTGGAGACAACATTACATTGGAACTGCTTATATATTATATAAAGAGCAGTAGAACTCTCGCCAAGTTCGTCCGGGGAAGTACTGCCACCAGCTCGTTCTGTAACTGTATTACATAAAAAAAAAAAGCTGACGGCCCACCTGGTGTTAAGTGGTAACCTCAGCCCATACCAAGCGATGCGGCTTGGTTCCTCCCCTACTAGGTACGACAAGACCCAAGTCGCAACGTATGCGCCCGTAACTCTGAGACGTGTAGGTGGAATGTCTCGTGTGCCTGTAACTTTTCCGGCAACCACACCTTTCAAACCGGAGTTCTACTGATCTTAAAATAAATAAAAAAAGCTATCGATTAAGTTTTTTTTTTTACAGAAGGTATTTGGGTAAACTGACCGGCAAACAGGCGCCCCCTGGGGTCCGCCTTGGCGTCATTGAATCTGTTGTTAGGGTTCCCTTGGTCCACCTCGGTGACGGTGCGCAACACTTTCGCGTTGTCCTGGGTTCCGTCCCACTGTATCTCGACCACCTTCCGATCGAGACCCACTACGAAGTGATTCTTCTTGCCTTCCACTGGTATTATGAATGTGGGCATACCGTCTGGAAATCAACATATATTATAGTTAGCTGTACTGCGCATTAAACGGATTTTAGTTCATTTTAACGTGTAAGGATTATTCCAGGCCTGATCTTATACCAAACATTTAATTCATTTTTCACAACTAAAATCTAATATTTAAAAAAAAAAAAAAAAAAAAAAAAGAACACCCTTTTTCAGGATATTTTATTTTACGTGTATCGTTCTGATTTGGCTGTAAATGAATATAATTACATGTCACATCGGGCCGGGAATAGAGCCCCAGTTCTTATGATGAAGTGTCATTTCTCGCACATCCTCATCGCAGCAAACACACAAACATGACATGAAAAAATATGACTGTACAAGCAACGGAGCTTCCGACCCAAAAATTCAAGTCATACATAAAGAATGGTCTGTTAAGTAAAGCTTATTACACTGTAAATGATTATATAAATGATAAATCCCCATGGTCTGATGTCGCTCTGCTCAACGACACACAAAACATCATGTAATATCTTATTTTAGTATATTATGTAGTCATAAATGTAACATAAACCTAAGTACTCAATTGTTACAAGGATCGTGCTCGCGAAAAAAAGTTATCCCTCCATTAGGGGTTTCTTGGCTGTTGTTCCCCTTGGAGGGTGGGATAGGGTTTGAACAGGCGTCAAACTTATCAATAATTACGCGCGACCTTATGTTTTGAATATTATTGACGTTTCCAAGCCATTTCTTTATGAATTCTATGGAAATAAAAGTTTTGACTTTGACTTTTGACTGTGAATAGAAGAGACTATGGAAGAGTTTGTCTCAAAGTTGCAATCAGAGACGAATTCAATCCGAAATCGGTGATTTGAATCCGAATGCGACTAAAAAAATACCGCGGGACTCTTAAAGTACACTTGGTACTTGGATTAAGTTTTTCATCGACTGGCCTTATAGCTCAGTTGGTAGTAACCGTGCCTGGTGCGCTGTAGATCGTGGGTTCGATTCCCACCCAGGACAAATATTTGTGTGACGAACATCGGTGTTTGTTCTGTATCTGAGTGTTGATATGTATTACATGTATGTAATTACAAAAAAAAAGTATATAAATATTCACTTGTCTAGTTTCCATAGCACAAGCTATGCTTAGCTTACTTTGGTGCTAGATGGCGCTGTGTGAAATGTCCACCAATATTTATTTTAGTATACCTATTGAGGACATAAAAGGACCACAGTGGCCTAAAAGTGACTTTAAAAATTGTTTTTTAGACCACAATGGTCCTTATTATGGTCAGCCGTATATTGAGTCCAAGGTCGGTCACTTACCCAGTTGAGAGCGTGGTGGTCTAGCGGTAATGACCCCCGAGTTTCAATCCGGAGGTCGCCGGTTCAATCAATGAGTTTTTCCATTGAAAGATTTATGTGCGCAATACCACGTTCTCAAAACGGTGAAGGAAAACATCGCGAGGAAACCGACATGTGCTAGAACTAAATATTCGAAGACATGTGTCGAGTGCACGAAAGGAGCCTCTTTGAGGCGCAGTTACAATCCTTTCACCACACTGGTTCGACAGAACCGGTGACTCGAAGAAGAAGAAGACTTACCCAGTTTAGCGTGTGTGGTGGTCCCAGTGGCGGGGTCGTACCGGAACACTTTCTTGTCGAAGATCCCGACGAAGTATAGAACCTGCTCCCCCGAGTCCCAGTGCGGGCCCTCGCCCAAACACACCGGTGACGTCACCACCTCCACTTTCACCGACATCTGGGGGGCAAATACATTCACATATAACATTATAATACATTCTGTTTGGGTGTTACATGCTCCTTCACGACAAAGCTAATGAACCGATTATATGCCTAAAATATGAACCTGGGTACCCGAGAATGACACTGCTTTTGTGTCGGTACCACCCGGCCAGAAGCCAGTCACCATTAAGGTAGCAAGTTCCAATGGGTTACTGTGATTAGAAGACTTCTGTGATAAATACACAGTCGAGAAACCAGAGCGCGGGTTGAAGGGAGTGTCAAAGTTTGTTTATGTATTGCCTTCGAAGGCTGCAAACTTCACATGTAAAGATTGCGTTTAGGGTCGGACAGAGTCTTAAATCTTAATGGATGCCTGAACTTGCCAATAAACAAGCAGGAATAAAATCATGTTGACTGTAATATAACTTTAACCGAATGTTTCAGTCCTTAATTCCGAGTTAAACAATTATATTTGGAACAAACAAACTTAAGGTAAATGTATATCCTTGAGAATATACGAAGGAATAACATTTGCACCAATTATATTTTATCATTAACACAGCGATAGCTTGGGCTAGTGCAGTGCCATAGCTAGGAATCTAAAAACTTTAATAATATATTGGTTTCCAAATACATAATAGACGTTAGGTACGTTTGTATATATACATACATATATACAGACAACAGGATATGATACGACACAGCGTGTAATATATTTCTCCATTTAGGAATAACTGAATCTGAGACTGTTAGTTTCATTACAAACTTAATTAATTCCCCGCCTACAATAAGTATCAAGTCATCAATTACTTCGTCAGGAACAAAGTATTATAGCGTAGTTAGCAACACAGAAACGTAATCAATATCGAAATTTATGGTCAAAATTATACGAAAACTTGTAACACCAGTTATAATAGAGTACCATACAAGAAATAACCCATCCTTCAAATATGATATGGACCATTTTTAGTAACTGTCACTGATATTTTCCACTCGAGACAATCCAGATGAATTTAAAATACCTTTCTCGTCTTAAATGCCAGCCGGCAAGGGAGATAATCCCATAGGAAACCAAAAAGACACATTAAACTTTAAGTGAGTGTATATAAAGTGTGTTTAAATCTACGAGCACCCACCGACTGGCGACGTTACCGTCCAAATTACGAGCGAAGGTCACGACTTAAGGAAATAGACGTCCATTTATGGTCTCTATCGGTTAATTACACATACGAAAAAGTTATATTGATGACGTTATGTTTGTTTGAACCTATAAGCAAGTATATATTTAGATTTTTTCTATATTTGCAAGTATAGTGGACGCTGTATTTTACATCCAGTCTTTAGTTGTGGCTTCCTCTTAACCTAACCTACTACACGCCTACACGTTTTAATTGAAATTCAAGGGCATTACGGCTTTTTAGCGTAAACGCCGCGATGTATTTAGGTTTATTTTTGAAGTTCTAATTAACGGAAGTCGACTCCATTATCACCGAGGAGGTAGAGAAGTAGTCAATTTCGAGGTATTTTCGCGGTTTTTTGTTATTTTTACACTAATTGTGTCTATAGTTTTTCGGGCGTCATAATTCACTATAGAGAAATATTAAATTGATCATTGCCATTTAAATAAAAAAATGTGAGCCGTCACGGGACGCCTGGCAGATGTGAAACATCGACATTATTTTGTAAAAGTAATATGCAACGCATGCCGTGGCGACGCGTCGCCACGCCAGAAATCGGTTTTACGTGCGGCTATAGATGTTTCACATCAATAAAAAAAACATTTTGCATGGCTCTGATACCCTTATTTGACTCTCACTTCAGTTTAATGTATAATTTACAAGGTATTTAGAAAATACGCGAACTAATTATACAAAAATAAAACGTATTTACACTTTTGTGCTGTTTAGCAGAGATAGTGCACTCGGAACACTTATTTATACACCACACCTTGACTGTCGGCGTTGTCTGTTAGAATGTGTGCTGCGGCCGAAAATCATCCCAAAATAGATATAAACAAAAAAACAATATCTAATGAACTGTTCTGGTAAACAAATTGAAGTAATACCGTCTAGTAAGTGAAATGACTGTTATTACATTAGGTTTCATAGCAACCGACATTTGGAATGTAAATTCAGTCGCGTTATCACTATTTGCTTTTTTATAAAAAAGGAAGAAAGGTGAAAAAAAAAAGAAGACTTCCATTAGGGGTTTCTTGACTGTTCTTCCTTATAGAGGGTCGGATAGGGTTTGAACAGACGTCAAACTTTGCGATAAGTATGTTTTGAATACCTTGACGTTTCCAAGCCATTTCTTTATGTATTCTATGGAAAATTTGATTTTATATTTCAAAATTTATAATTACGAATATCAATGAATTACATGTGAAAATTGATGATTTTTCAGACTGAACAGTACTACTGGTCAGTGTAAGAGCTGACAGTATTTGCCTCATTTCTTGATAACCGCCTTTGATGTGCCGCTGAATATATCCAAAGAATGTGTTAAATGTAACATTACCTTTATATTATGTGTCTCACAGAAACTCCCGTCACACGATACACACCGGGGTACTATCAAATGTAACTTAACAACAAATGTTATATACCAATGTAGTTGTATCTAATCTAATCGTGCAAGATCTCCGCACCTATCTCGGTTACGGCGCGGGGCTGCGCGGGCGCACGGGTATGCTGCGAGTTTAGGACTATTTTTTTATCATAAATCTCAAAAATCTGGTATTTTTCCGATGAATGTCAAACATAAGTTATCTATTTCTTTCCACATTTAAACTAGATCTTGTTTTATAGTTAGATTCCCACCCAGGACAAACATTTGTGCCATTAACATACATGTTTGTTCTGTCTTGATTTCTGTATACTCATATATCAGTCATCTGGTTGCTATAGTACATCCCCGATACATGTGAAACGCGCGTGTGTTTGTATGTTAATTACCGCAGGGTTGTGCTGATCAATGGAACGCTATAAGCGATTGCTTCGCTTTCTGTCGCCCGCGGCTCTAGTTTCGATGACCCTGAGGCTGGTTTCAATATCATATTTTATGTTACATCATTATCTACAACAAGTCAGTCAGCAGTCAGCAGTCAGCACTCTGATAAGAGATAACAGCTTCTGATAGTGTTTCGACCCCCCCCCCCCCCCCAAATGAATCATGCAATCAATATATTCTAGAAATACTTATATAATTATATGCAATATTTATACACTTTTATTTACGCCAAGTTTAACTGTAAGAGCAGTAGAACTCACGCCAAGTTCGTCCGGGGAAGTACTGCCACCATGCCCATTTCTGCCGCCAAGCAGTAACGCGTTCGCGTTACTGTGTTCCGGTTTGAAAGGTGTGGTTGCCGGTAAAATTACAGGCACATGAGACATTCCACCTACACGTCTCAGAGTTACGGGCGCATACGTTGCGACTTGGGTCTTGTCGTACCTTGTAGGGGAGGACTCAAGCCGCATCGGTTGTTATGGGCCGAGGTTACCACTTTACACCAGGTGGGCCGTCGGCTCGTTCCGTAAATGTATTACATAAAAAAAAAAAATGGAAATTTTGGGTACAGTAACTGTAGAACAATTCACAATAAACAAAAAAAAGTTCCATTTTTTATAGCCTTTTAAAAGACATCACGTTTGCAATTTTCTTTTTCAGTTTTGGCCTTCAGGCCGTCAAAGTTTTTAAGATAAAATATATATAAGATCTGTTTGTTTAGTAGAGGAATGATGAGTAAGGGGTGTAAAGGCAGGCACTCACCAGTTGTTCCAGCAATTTCCTCACGGACACCGATAGTGTGTGTAGTGTGTGTAGTGAGTCCAGTCAGGGCTCACAGTCACACTCAAACTTGAGAACTTCCATCCCCTTGCCGAACACGCACACTGATACCGACCACCTGGAATCATATACACACCCATGAATGTAGCTCTGTCTGGTTGTGTGTCACCATCACGCTCACTGTTTTTTATCATACACTTTACTTATAGTTTGATCAAGTTACGAAACGGGGCAAGATGGCCTAACTGATGTGAAACGGTAACAGAGGTTACAGTTACCCATAAACAATACGACTTCAGCTCCTCCCCCACTTAGGTACGGGAAAACCTAAGTCTCATTGTATCGCTTTGAGAAGTGGAGAAATCTGGATTGGGCCCCGAGTACTCTCAGTAGTCAAGGGCAGGTCTGAACATAATGCATATAAACAACATACCTGTCGATATCTATGAGTTCCATTCCGTGTACATCTGCGATATCCGTCAACAGTTGTTGCGAGTACGTGCATTCAATCCTATCCGTCACACTCCATTTGAACAGGGTCACCCTCTGGTCGATGGAGGCCGACAACAGCACGTCCCCGACGAGGCACAGCCCCGTCACCGCCGAGCTGTGGCACCTGTCCAGCACCAGCCCGTGCACGAGGGTCAGCTCCAGCGGCCGGAGCGGGTCGGGGGGTCGCACCAGCTTCAGATGGATATCGCCATCGTCCCCGCCGGTGACCACCAGCACCATATCCGCAAACGCTCTGCAGACCACGCTGTTGATACCAGACTTGTTCGTCATCATCACAAAGAACGGCTCGAAGACATCCTCGGTGACGTGTCTCGTGTTCCAAAAGGCGACCTCGCCCCTAGTCGAGCAAGTCAACAGAATATCACTCTCCTGATATTTGACGCAGACAGTTTTGAGTATACACGCGGTGTGATACTTAGTTTGTTTGATCATCCTGAAGGAGCGCCTGTCGTGCCTGAACACGAACACCCTGAGGTACGCGTCCGAGCATCCGGCGAATATGGTGAACCTGTGCCGGTGCTTCACGTAGTCTATGTCCATTATCCTCGTCTCCGGATCCAGGTCGAGGTTGGCCTCTCTCCCCCGCCTCTCCTTGTCCCTGCCCTTGAGCACGAAGTCCACCATGTCCTCGGTGTTGACGAGGATGGAGTCGTCGAGGTCCCGCACGGTGACGGCGCGGACGCACAGCTGCCCGCGCCCGCCCGCCGACAGCACGACGTAGTTGCCGTTGTCGTGCGCGTACAGCTTCAGCGCGCGGACGCTCGACAGCTGCTTGCAGACGACGTGACACTCGTACACGTCCCCGTCGGTGAGCGCGGACACCCTCAGGGTGGTGTCCTCCCCCCCGGAGAACACGAGCCTCGACGGCCGGTCGAACTGGCACGACACCAGGCAGTTCACCGCAGCCGAGTGCCACCCGTACACTATGTTCTTGGCGAACACGTTGCTCACTTGATATTTGGCGTAGTTCACCTTGCAGTTCTTCAGGTACGCGAATATAACGAACTCCTCGTACTCTCCGTCGATCCTATCGAAGTACTTGATGGCGTCCCAGGAGCGGTGTCCGCCGCCGCACTCCACCTCCAGTATCCTGCTGTTCTTCCTCAGGTTGAACACCACGAACATTTTCTCTTTGAAGCCGCACACGACGTTCTCTTCTCGATCAACAAACTTCTCCACCCAGTGGAAATCCAACTCTTTGGTGGCCGTGTGCGTGATGTCGCCGTGGTTTATCTTGAAATACTTGATGGTCCGGTCCCTTCCGGTGGTGATGACCACGTTGTTTTTGATCATGAGCGAGTTGGGGCCGTACCTCCCGTGGAGTTTGTGAAACGTCCTGACGGGGGGCTGCGCTCCCTTCCTGAACAGATGTATTCCCCCGCAGCGGTCCCCCACCACGAACACATGCTCGCTGACGTCCACTCCGGCGCACGTCACCCAGCGCTCCTTGCACGGCGGCAGGAGGAACGTGGTGTGTGTGCTCACCGTGGAGTCGCTCACCACCAGCACAGTAAGGAGCCCCTCCTCGGTGCTCATCACTAAGTACTTCTCGCCGGCCCACTGCGTCGAATATATATTCTTGTGGACCTTCAGAATGAAGAACAGGGTCGAGTGAGCGAGCGAGTCGTTCTCCTCACTCACTTCTACGAACATATTGATGGTTCTCCGTCCTGTGACCGCACACATCTGTTTGCATGAAGACGTGCTCAACAGATAACATGCACTTTCATTTTTCAGTTCGTGTCTGGTTAACGCTTCCGTTTCAAAGTTGTAGTGGAAAAATTCATCGTTTTCATTTAATATGAACAAGTTGTGTAAAGCGGAGAATGCGATTTGCTTCGGTTTGCCGACGTCTATGTTCAAAGGTTTACTTTTGTGCGAGTTTGGGGAGAGGCCGATGGGGTGCGCGTAGACGGCGCCGTCGCCTCCCCCGGTCACCAAGCAATCCCCTGACGCATCTATGGACCAAATGCCCCCGTTCTGGTGACTGGTCAATTTCTGGTGCAATTCTCCATTGGAATCCCAAAAGCATACTCGGGAGTCTTCCCCGACTGATACGACGTAATTATCTATGATAGTGCTTCTCATAACCCTGGCTGTGTGGCCGTACAATTCGTGTTTACATACAATTTCTACTTCTCTCCAGTACTCGGCAAATTTGCTCGATGAAGACAGTACATTGTTACGCCCCCATATTCTCACTGATCTGTCGTCTGATGTTGTGACTATTATCTCTTTGTCGAGATCACATGTCACTGAGAAGATTACTCCCTGAAACATTTAATTCAGTTTTATTGGGACATTTTGATCAGAAACACTGTTGCTGCATTCTCAAATTGGTTGTTTTTTAATTCTTCTTTTTTGATGACTTGGGTGCTTTAATTAGAATATGACAGTCCCATACGTGTTTCAATAAATGATTAAAATAATTCAATTAAATAAAATAAGTTAAAATAAGTTTTTACTGAGACTCCTGCAACAGTTTAGACTCATCTGCTTGGTTTTCTATTTATATAATTCACTCTGTCGCTTAACACAAGTTTACTAATTCTATCTTATTTGCTATTTAATAATGGAAAGGTCTTATTACATCATTGACATATTGTTTGCCCTAGTTGTAAGGGCAATAAGAAAGCAATATTTAGGATGAAATTAAACATCCCATACACTGTTTCACAGAAATTTGTTAGAAAGGCATAATTCTCTTCGTGCAGATATATAACAAACCTTGTGGCCCTTCAATCGGTGCAAGGCCTCACCACCCCTATACAGACGTATGATGACTTCCGAGTAGACGGTGCCGGCCAGCACCAGGGCATCATTTCGATCCAAGTTCACCAGCAGCCCGCTGTACAGGATCGAGTTGTCCTTACCGGGATACATATGTCTCAATGTGTAATGTGTTTGTTTGAGCTCCCAAATCTAAAAACATGATGGGTTACAGATTTAATTGGTTACTTTGCATCGCTGTGGTTCAGTTTTTATATTTATTATGATTTATTTTTTGGTATTTATTAATATTTCTATTTTTTTCTGTCTGTTGTTGTTCTGTGTTTTTTTCTGTGTATGAACTTATTGAGAACCTAGTGTTTACTCAAACCCTACATAGGTTTAAAAACACTATTAATTAGAAAATCTATTGTATTTTTATTGATATATAAAAAAAAAGAAAAAAAAGCTAGGACACTTAGGGAGTGTTATTGTACTCACCTGAACGACATTATGAGCAGTCAGTATGGCTAGCGCGGCGCAGCTCGGACCCATCCAAGCAACCGAGTGGATCCAATCATTACACATAGTGACTGTAGGTCTGTCTGTTGACGGTAATCCATTACGTAAATCACGAGCGGTGTTCTCCAGAACGTTGAATTGTTTACCACCGTACACTACAACGGTGTTCCCGTCTGAATTTTGCACAATACCGTGGATTTTCTGGCCATTCAGACATTCAATCCTTTGTAAAAAATATCCAGAACACCTCTCATGTACACTCATATAAGAACCGATACCTGAAAAGATTTATAAAGATTTGTTTAGCCTAATGTAGTCCTCGCAATACGCTGTAACCTGAAAACACACCTGCATAGATGAAACTGTTGCTTATCTTTACAGCGGTCACGTCAGTGTGGGTAAAAGTGGAGCCACTCATTGTTCTATACTTTTTCACAAGCAAATATAAATTTCAATGATCACACGTACGCCCCATCACAAATCAATAAAATATGCAATGAACAGAACGGATGCACAGTGCACACGCACGCCCGCTCGCTCACGCTCCTAGCATTCAGTGTAGCCAGCTCGGTTTCAGGTTTTCGGACGACACGATTAAAATAAGCGATAATTGAAAATATTACAAGAGGCTACATCACTATGTAATACAAATTAAAAAACTTATCTATGCAATACAATTTTCTGTATTGCGTGTAGCAGTGACACAAGAGACACACATACACCCAAAACTCAAGAAAAAATCATATGCTCAACTCATAAATGTGCCTAGGTCGGTGATCGACGAGATGCCTCGCCTCACATTGCGATGAATAACTGAGTGAGATAAACTGTCGAAATGGTTAATGCTTAATATATTTTTTGGTGTTAATTTAAGACTCACAAGACGAAACAGGTTAATTAAGGTTTACATTTAAAAAAAAAACTATAGGTGTCATGGTAACATGATATAAATTTATTTTCTATGCTGAAACCTAAAAGTTTACAACTGTTGCTAGGAACCAAATTAGTCTTCCCAGTGTTCACAGTAAAACTTAAGCAATTCCAGACTAGTATCTTTTATGTTAAGATTCTAATCTGATTATTAAGCCTGAATTGTGGATATTATTGAACACAAAAAAACACCAAAATATCGAACAAAAGCTAGTTTTACACAGACTACCTAAATTTTGTGCTAGGAATCTAAACATTAAGGAGACAAACAAGCAGAGAAAGGGGAGATCTAGCCAGGAAGGGGCAAAGTTGGCAATACTGCTTTCGATGCAGAAAATGATTCAAACACCGATTTCCAGAAAAAGTGGTAGCATATCTTCGCAACGACATATAGGATTTCTTCAAAATCTCTTAACATATTTTGTCTATTTGCACTTCCTAAACGTCATTTATCTTGTTAGGTGATATAACTCGCTCTAAACTGCCATTGTTATCATTGCAGTAATAGCTATTTTTCTCAGTTAATTCTTATAGGTAATCGCATTTTTCGACGTCCCAGAATTATGAATGTGTCTGTTGCTCGCTATTTACTAATTTTATGATTGAGTCGGGTAAGTTACAGACAAAACTTCAAAATTGAATTTCACAGGCTACTACCAAAATAAAAATAAAACGATTAGTATTTTATTTCAACACATTATTTTATTTACAAGTTCACCCATTTCATTCTCTAAGTCCAACTGTAGCATTGCGTCGCCAAGTGTATTTTAGTTCTGAACACATGTCTGATTATGTTTCGTTTTCAAAACAGTCTTTATTCAATAAAAACATAATTAAAATTGACAATAAATATTTCTCTAATCACTTAAATGTTTATTCAAGGGGTAATGCTCCGGATACTTCTTCAGGTGTTCTTCCATTTGTTTCATTTGTTTTCTGAAATAAAAACAAAAAATATGTTATAACGTATAACTTAGCACTTGCAGATAAGTATAGTAATAAAGGCGGGGTCGCCGAAGCCCTAACCACGCGTAGCCACTGAGCTGAAATTGAGCTAGACTGACAGTTCGTCCGGAGAAGTACTGCCACCATGCCCATTTCTTAGAAGGTTATAAAGGTGTGGTTGCCGGTGAAATTACAGGCACATTAGACTTTCCACCTATGGCACCTACACATCTCAGAGTTACGATGCGACTTGTCGTACCTAGTAGGGGAGGACCGAAGTCGCATCGGTTGTTATGGGCAGAAGTTACCACTTAACAACAGGTGAGCCATCCGCTCGTTCCGTAACCGTATCATATAAAAAAATACAGAAAGAAGAGAAGAATAGTAGGCTTAAGCAGCTAACTTCATAGTAGGCTGGCCTCGCCCCCCATCTTCAACTACAATGAAGTTCCGTGCTTACTGGAGTCTTGGTGGCATGTCGTAATATACGTCTTCAAGCATCTCCTTCCAGTGCGGTAGTTTCTTCTTCTCCGCCTCTTGCATTGTCCTCACCACGGTGTCTCTGGCTTCCTTCTGCCACTCCGTCTCGGAGTCAATGTCCCAATAGCCTGGAAGCAGTTGGAAACATTTAGAAGTGGCTCGGCGGAGGACATTGTCAAATATTATTTCTAACTACATATCTACTAAGAATGGAATCTTTCAATTCGCCTTAAGCCTTTAATTAATTAACTTATTATGACTGGCCTCATAGCTCAGTTGGTTAGTAACTCTACCTTCTGCGCTGTAGGTCGTGGGTTAAATCCCCACTCAGGACAAACATTTATGTGGCATTTGTAACATTGATGTTTGTACTGTGTCTGGGTGTTAATATGTATTATATGTATGTATTTACAAAAGAAAAGTATATAAGTATTATATCAGTTGTCTGGTTCCCATGATACAAGCTATGCTTAGCTTACTTTGGGGCTAGATGGCGCTGTGTGAAATGTCCACCATTATTTATTTATTTATTAAGCTAGCTGTAAGATTTCCTAAAATTGTAAAAAAAAGACACTGGTCGCCCGGATTTGTTGGTAAATTTTGTAGGTGTAAGATGTGTCATGCTTTATCGAGGATGGAATTACTGGCAGTGTTAACTGAGTTATTCGTGCGACTACAATGGCAGCGTTGTATCACATAAAAAAAACCTTCAATATTTTCAGTATTCGAAGAATTTTTCTAACTAAATACCTTTCTTTTCTAAGTACAGCTTGAACTTCTGCAAGGGACTTTCATCATTGGTCCACTTTTGTATCTCCTCGACGGACCTGTACGCCGTGCTGTCGTCAGACGTCGAGTGATGGCCCACCCTGAAGGTATAACATTGTTAAATTGTAACATCGAGATTTCACAAAACAGATATATATCCTGGGTGGGAGTCGAACCCACAATCGAGTGTGCAAAGGCAGACGTAGCTACCACAAAGTGGGATCAAGACGTTTTCGTCATCTGAAAATATTTGATAAACACACATTAATTAATACCATAATGACTATAATAAAAAATAAGATACGATTAAGTAAGTATAATAATAATAATGGTGGACATTTCACACAGCGCCATCTAGCCCCAAAGTAAACTAAGCATAACTTGTATCATGGGAACCAGGTAACTGATATAATACTTATACACTTTTTTGTAAATACATACATATAACATATATTAATACCCAGACACGGAACAAACATCTACGTTCGTCACACAAATGTTTGTCCTGGGTGGGAATCGAACCCACGACCGTTACGTTACTACCAACTGAACTATATGGCCAGTTAAAATTAAATATAATGTGTATTTAATAATATTGATATTATTATAATATTGATTGTATATCATATATATAGTGCGACTTGAATCATCTCGTACTTTGGTGGAGAGGACTTGAGTCGTATTGCTGTTGTCCATGGGCGGCGGTTACCACTTCACAACAGGTGGGCCGTCAGCTTGTTCTATCATCTACATCACATAAAAAAAACACTGGAAATCCACCATAAAAAAAATACTGAGTTGCCAGAAATAAAAAAGTCTAAATCATCTGTAGCCGGGTGTGAAGGGAGCTGTCTGTACCTGTAACACATGGCTTCTATGAGCACCGGCCTGTTGTCCGCGAGGGCGAAGCCCCGGGCGCGCGCGACCGCGTTGTGGACGGCGAGCGCGTCCGTGCCGTCGACGCGCACGGTGCGAAGCCCGAGCGCGGGGCCGCGCGCTCCCACCCCGTCCCCGCGGTACTGCTCGCATGACGCCGTCGATATCGCGTACCCGTTGTTTCTGCTGAACGTACAAATGCACATTACACACACCCATTATTCTATTCGAGTCACTGGTACTCTCGAACCAGTGCGCTGAAAGGATTTTAAGTGCGTCTCAAAGAGGCTCCATTCATGAACTGTTTTCTATGTAAAAAAAAATGACGGCCTACCTGATGTTGAGTGGTAACCGTCGCCAATGGACAACAGCAGTACGACTCAAGTCCTCTCCACCAAAGTACGAGATGACTCAAGTCGCATTGCGTTGCGTCCATCACCAAGAAGAAGAAGAAGAAGAAGAAGATGCACATTTGATGTGGACATTATACCATTTGTAAACACAAATGGTAGTGGTCTTCAATACGTATAATGAAATAAACTTATCTATCTAAGGACAGTTTCCAACCATCTACAGATAACTCAACTGATCCAATTAAGTAACGGGTAACGGGTGGAACTGTGCCCATATCACTGGCGACATTGCATAGCTGGATGGCAATGCACAACCTCTGAGCCAGAAAACTGACACTGACAGAGATGTAGTGAAATGTGAAAAAGGTTAGTGAAAGATTGTCTTTGATGATGTTAAGGAACCAACTGATGGCCCACCTAGTCTTAAGCGGTAACCTCTGGCTTCTGCAAATTGTTTCCTCCCCTACTTAGGTAAGACATGACCAAGTCTCTTCGCCTACCGGTAACTTGTTAACCACACCTTTCAAACCTTCTTCTTCTTCGAGTCACCGGTTCTGTCCAACCAGTGTGGTGAAAGGATTGTAAGTGCGCCTCAAAGAGGCTCCTTTCGTGCACTCGACACGTGTCTTCGAATTTTTAGTTCCAGGACATGTCGGTTTCCTCACGATGATTCCTTCACCGTTTTGAGAACGTGGTATTTACCTTTCAAACCGGAACACAGTAACGAGATTGCACCACTGTTTGGCGACAGAAATGGGGTATGTTGGCAGTACTTCCCCGGATGAACTTGACATAAGTTCTACTGGTACTCGTGACTAGTTACCAGAACATGATGACTGGGCACTGTAGCGTGGCTGCGAAGTTGAATGCGGCGTGCGCGTCGCCCTCGGAGGCTGCGCCCTCGCCGAAGTAACAGATGACGACGCGCTCGTTGTGCGTCGTGCGCTTCAGAGCGTACGCCGCGCCCACCGCCTGCGGCATCTGCGTCGCTGCACACACACAACGCACACACTCAGAGAACAATACAGTGTGGTTGCCGGTGAAATTACAGGCACATGAGACATTCCACCTTCACGTCTCAGAGTTAAGGACGCATACGATGCGACTTCGGTCTTGTACCTCGTAGGGGAGGACCGAAGTCGCATCAGTTGTTATGGGCCGAGGTTACCACTTACCACCAGGTGGGCCGTCGGCTCGTTCCGTAACTGAATAATAATAAATAAATAAATAAAGGTGGAAATTTTACATAGCGCCATCTAGCCCCAAAGTAAACTAAGCATAGCTTGTATCATGGGAACCAGACAACTAATATAATACATATATACTTTTTTTTTTTGTAAATACATACATATTATAATACATATTAACACCCAGACTCAGAACAAACATCAATGTTACAAATGTCACATAAATGTTTGTTCTGAGTGGGGATCGAACCCACGACCTACAGCGCAGAAGGTAGGGTAACTAACCAACTGAGCTATGAGGCCAGTCAAAACTAAAGTAACTAATTACATTAAAAAAAAACTATCCCGGTAATCGTGTCACATTGAACTGTTCCACAAAGTAAGCAACTTACACAGCGGACTGGATATGGTGACTAGATTCCTCTGCTTGTTCCCATAGTGAACGGGCATCTGCCTCCCCTTGCCGGGGTCCTCGTGGTTTCCGTAGCACTGGTTGATCAGCTCGGTGAGGGTCACCCCCCGGTACAGGAAGACGCCCACCTCCCGGTACTGCGCGAACACCAGGTCCTCCGGGGACAGGGCTGCCGCGCTGCCCACCTGAATACCCTCCTCGCCGTAGTTTGTCATGTAGAAGGATATGCGACCCTGTCTGAAAGTGTATTTAAATTATTATCGTATTTAAACTTAATCATAATAAAATTATTGTATTATCATATCATTTATTCAGAGTAACAATACTAACAATCGTATTTGAAATAACTTAAAATTAGGCTTAAAATAATAGAAGAATTCCAATATAAAATAAAAATAATAAATGTCAAAATAAAATAAAAAAATGATATTAAATCATAAAAATTGCGCGATTTAGAGCGTGGTGGTCTAGCGGTACTGACCCCCGAGTTTCAATCCGGAGGTCGCCGGTTCAAATCCCGAAGTGCACCTATGAGTTTTTCCATTGAAAGATTTATGTGCGCAATACCACGTTCCCAAAACGGTGAAGGAAAACATCGTGAGAAAACCGACATGTCCTAGAACTAAAAATTCCAAGACATGTGTCGAGTGCACGAAACGAGCCTCTTTGAGGCGCACTTACAATCCTTTCACCACACTGGTTCGACAGAACCGGTGACTCGAAGAAGAAGAAGATTAAAATTGCATCTCAAAAACTCCTTCACTGAGTAGAATATTCCTTTTAACAATAACTTTTTAAGATTCGATTTGAACTTAACGTACGTACGATACGACACCTATGCTGTAACAGACGCAACACCAAAGTTTTAAATTATTATTAATACTATTACTATCAATTAATTAATTTTATTAGCTATTCATTTTATTAATAATTAATTACTATTACTATTAAACATAATTCAGTATTTCTCAAACTCGATCACTAATTTTACACAAGTCTTTAAAGTTTTTTGATATGGTTTCCGCACGAATTTTCATTCGCCGTTTGAGAACATGGTATGGCACTTATAGAATTTACAAATGAACTGATTAGTACACGTTTGGAATTCAACGAGCGACCTTCAGATTATAACTAGCCCTGTACCACTGGGCCACCACATTCTAATTCAATGAAACGTAATAAAATTTAGTTCCATACTCAGGCTTATTCATCCATTGTATTCTATTACTATTTCTTGACGAAACATAGTTCCGCCATTTTTCTGTAAATATTAACAATTTTTTTTTATGTGCTCATGGCTTAGTCGTTTATCGTTCTTTCTATTAGTCAAAACCGTATGAAAATTCGTTTCGTGGTTTAGAAGTAGAGGCAATTACACAGGTATTAAGATTGTACTGTTTATAGAAGTGACCTGTTTTACCTTTGCGACTCATACAGAACTTTGTCCATTTGAGTTATTTGGACCATAGTTTTGTACATGTGGATCAGTTTCTCCTTATCGATGGCGGGCTCCTCCCTACTATCGATGACTTCCCCGTTGTTGTCCAGCACTCGATATATAGGGATGGGGTCATAGCTGGTCTCATCCAAGAACTTCAACTCGGTAATGTAGGGGGCTTTCGCCCCGGGGAACTCCGCAAATTTACCCCCATTATGTGAAGTTTCCGGTTTTGTATGTGTGGATAAAAGCTAAAAATGTTAATTTTTGTCACGTTATGTTAAATACTAATTATCTAATAAAATAATAATTTGTGTGAATTATGAGGAACAGTTTACTGTGAGATAGCTCAGTTATTGGTAGGAAAATATAGGCGGCCATGAGCTCGCCGCTTGTCATGTCTACATTCATATGCTAGTGTAACCGACAAGGCAAAAAGTGGCCCATTGGAGCTCTGTCTACCCATTCCGGTAAAAGCCGTGAATTTTTTCACTATGTATGTACGTACAAAAAACTTTACAAATAAGTACACAGGTACTGAGCTCTTGATATTTAAATACTTGCAAATTTAATCATACCTACGTAGTAACAAAATTAAATCAAATTAATTGTTATCTTGATCTTACATGGGTTTTGGTTTTATTATATCTACTATTTTGAACCATACTGTTCAATCTGAAGGCATAATATTGCATGTACACGAAACTTGAAAACATGTCATATCACTTTCAAAACAAGCGCTGATTTCAGTATAAAATCCTTATTATTACAGAAAATTAACGACAATGACAAGAAATAATATATAATAAATAATACTAGTGCAGTTTATATAATATTATAGCTAATTAACAATATAATTGAATAAAACTTACTCTAACAGCGCGTCTCAAGTTATTCAGTCTCACAAAAGATGCACTAGTCTTGAGCGCCATTTTGTTACTGACGTAAAATCGTGTAGCAATTAAATAGCGTTATCACATTATTTACATATTCGAATCGAAACATTCACAAGCGTGATAATGATAAAGTTTCTTTCTTTTGCTTAATGAATGAGGCAAGTCGAAAGGAGTTTCATCATTAATTTGGGCTTTATTTTTTTTCATGTTTACAATATTTTGATGCATTTATAAATTGTGTTTAATGATTGAACGAACGTAAGCGCGTAGTCCAAAGAGATTTGGAGTTTGTTTTCTAGTTTTTATTTATTAGTAAGTTATTAATTAGTTATTGTAAGGACATGTAGGTAGTCAGTCTCTACTACTACTCATTGTAGGTATAGGTACCACTACACCTCTGCTATTACTCTCCACCTGAGATTTTTTTCTATAATTCCTTGCCCTTTGCTTTGTTGCTTTGTCTTGTTTCCTTCATTCACAGTCTAGAACCTGAAAGTTTAAAGGGAATTAATTTTGTATCACGCCCTGGCGGGATTTTCTAATCTCTTTAGACTAGACGCTTGTGTATCAGGATAGAACTTAATTTAAAGGCAAGTTCGTTAAGGTCCACCTACGCAGGCCCACCAGGCAGCCATTGGTCCCTATTCCGATATTCAAATTGCAAACTTTGCGCAGTGACAGGTACAGATTCACCGTTTGAAGGCGAAAACACATACAATTGCCGAAATATATATTACAGTTAATTTTTAAGATTCTGTCTTATTAATTAAGGAGTCTGTACGCACTCCATTTTTGTTGCTGCTTTTTTTTTGGAGATGAATAACTTTCTTCGTAATGAGATGGCGTTGTATAGAAAAAAATGAACTTTTTAGTCTGGCATCATTGTGATGTCAAGCTTTAAGACTGTCAACTGTCAAACATGTTTACTATATAATCCAACTTATTAAAAGAGGTATCGAAATGGTCAGATTCTGGTTTTAATTTAACGTTCTATAAATTTGTGATATTACAATTAGTTGTCAGTAGCGATCCGACAGTGATCTAGGCTTGTGACGGCCTGTCGACAATATTTTCGTAATAGTTTGATAAAAGCAAAATGCCTTACTGGTATTACGACAAGAAAGACCTACAAAACACGCCTTCGTTCCGCGATGGGATACCCACAGACACGGAGAACCGCTACAGGAAGGAAGGCGCCAGGTTCATAATCGACACTGGTTCGAAGATGGATTTAGGTTATAATACTGTTGCCACTGGAGTTGTTTATTTTCATCGTTTCTACATGTTCCACACGTTTAGAACGTTTCCGAGATACATAACTGCTTGCTGCTGTCTGTTCCTAGCGGGTAAAGTTGAAGAAACGCCAAAGAAATGCAAAGACATCATAAAAGTGGCCAAGACTTTGTTGACTGAACACAAATTCGCCACTTTCGGTGAGGATCCGAAGGAGGAGGTGATGACGCTGGAGAGGATCCTACTGCAGACGATCAAGTTTGACCTTCAAGTGGAACATCCCTATGGATACTTGTTGAAGTATGCCAAGTGTTTGAAAGGTGACAAGGCTAAGCTGCAAAAGATGGTTCAAATGGCTTGGACTTTTGTAAATGACAGGTAAGTCTGTAAGCTGTTTGAATTAATTGATCTGCAGTAAAATAATATTTGGATATTTAGAAGGCTGTTTTATTAATAGAAATTATTCAATTATTGGAGTTTTCTGATTCAGGGTGCTAAGTCTCATTTTTTTCAACAATACTATTTGGTTAAAATACTCTATTTACATTTCATAGCAAATCAATTTACTAAATCCAATTAACTGAAACATCTGAATTTAGTTTTCAATAAAATGTTTCACTTCTTGTCTGACTGTTTGTTAGTCATCACTTACTGAAAAGCGGATGTTTAAGAAGAAATTTTATCGTAATTTGAAGTCCCTTGTTTGTTTACTGTACCATCATTGTACTGGCAATATCATCATGTAAAGGAGATTGATATACATGTCTCATTGATTGTGAAGCAAGGAATTGGAAGGTCTGTACCTTGAGCAAATTATATAAGCCCATTAACCACAACCACACGAAGTCTACTACAGGTAGATATTACAGGATAAGTAGCAACAAATAAATAAATAATGGTGGACATTGTCACACAGCGCCATCTAGCCCCAAAGTAAGCTAAGCATAGCTTGTATCATGGGAACCAGACAACTGATATACTTATATACTTTTCTTTTGTAAATACATACATATAATACATATTGACACCCAGACACAGAACAAACATCGATGTTACAAATGTCACATAAATGTTTGTCCTGAGTGGGGATCGAGCCCACGACCTACAGCGCAGAAGGTAGGGTTACTAACCAACTGAGCTGTGAGGCCAGTCAAAAAACAAATATCATTGCTGGTGCTTTTGTTGAATTCAACAAGTATTTCAGTCTATTGTATTAAAGAATGTAATTAAATAATATGTGGGCTTGATCGTTTTTTTACTTAAATATTAAAGACTAAATGAAATGTTCGTCAGTCATTTCTCAGTTTTGTAATCCATTGTTTTGTTCCCCTAATAATTGTGATTTTGTGTTCGGTTTGAATATATTGTTGCGGTCCTTATAACGGGTTCTCATGTTCACTATATTTATTGATCTCTTGAATAAATCTACCAGTAAATCTACCAGTAATGAATAAGTGCATTTGAATCCATCAGAGTATGTTTGAGTATAAACACAGTAAACTGTAGTATGCAAATTATTTCAAATTGCAATGTATGTGTGTGTAAAAACCATTATTAAAAAAGAAATGGAGTTAAAAACGCCATCTGCCTTGTACCATAGCCTTATGTTTGCTAAATTAAAGTATATATTATACCTTACAGTTCATATTCAAAAGGTGAACAGTCGTCTGTTCGTAATGTAAATAAATATTTTGAGTTTTCACATTCAGGCAACTTCATTATCTTTATGTTCACTGGCATAATGTCTCTATGAGAAGTAGTATTGGTAGGCACATTGGAAAGAGGATTATTTCACTATAGTAACGTTATTTCCTTGTTTTATCGTAGTTTATGCACAACGTTATGTTTGCAATGGGAACCGGAGGTGATAGCGGTGGCTCTGATGTTCCTCGCGGGGAAGCTCAGCAAGTTTGAAGTGGTGGAGTGGAATGGCAGGTCACCGAAGCACACAGCCTGGTGGGACATGTTCGTGGAGGACATCACCATGGAACTTCTCGAGGATATTTGTCATCAGGTCACTTTTACATTTCTGTCTTGCTTCGAAGACACCGAAGTGGATTGAAAGTCCATGTATCTTTAATTAACTTTTGTCATTTTATGTGTGTGTGTTCTTCAGGCGGGCTCATTAATTTACTTGGTCCAACGGTTCTACAATGAATCATTCAATTAGCTTTTTCAAAATGTTTATAAATCACTTGATTTCAATGGTGAATATTTGACCTTTATTTATTAACAAGCTTTTACCTATGGGGTTTTAATGTGGAGGTAGCTGATTCAAATCCTGACGTGCACCAATGATATATGATGATTTTTCATTTGAAAAATGTATGGTGCAACACCACATTCTCAAAACGGTAAAAGAAAATATCATGAGGAAATGAAATCGGCATGTCCTATAACCAAAAATTGGAAATCGTCTTAAAAAAATAATAATTTTAATAATATTAAAGTCACGGATTGCCCGGTACACACTTACATATGATAATTACGTTAACTACAAAAAAAGACGTCCTTAACGTCTGTACCGATATTATCTGTCGGTCATAAGTTAATTACGGGTAAAAATATATATATGCCTTCGTTATATAGTGCGGGAAATTGTTACTACGACCATTTAACGCTTGCTTATACATATATCTTTAAGAGCAGTAGAACTCGCCAAGTTCGTCCGGGGAAGTACTGCCACCATGCCCATTTCTGCCGCCGAGCAGTAATGCGTTCGCGTTACTGTGTTCCGGTTTGAAAGGTGTGGTTGCCGGTGAAATTACAGGCACATAAGGCATTCCACCTACACGTCTCATAGTTACGGACGCATACGACGCGACTTGGGTATTGTCGTATCTAGTAGGGGAGGACCCAAGTCGCATCGGTTGTTATGGGCCGAGGTTACCACTTACCACCAGGTGGGCCGTCGGCTCGTTCCGTAACTACATAACTTAAAAAAAAAAAACTACCGTGTGCCGGGACCGGTGACCAAATCCGGGGCTTCGCCTTACCGACTGTTAGTTACTTACTTGTAAGTTAGCTAAACGACATATATATTTGTTGGGACAGGTGCTAGACCTGTACTCGCCGCAGCCGCAGAGTTCCGGCGGCGATTCGCCCCCCCTCCTGAACGCGAAGCCGCCAAAAAACGAGAAGAAGCCCCTCCTGTCGGGTACACCGCCCGCTTCCGCATCTCCTGTCGCCGCCGCCGCTAAGCCGACCGTCACGCCGATCAAGAACGGCTCGGACAAGCTGGACCCCCCCAAACTTGACCCCATCAGGTATAGTTACCCCCCCTACCCGGCGATGCCGTATCCGGTATACTCGGCCCCCCCGCCGAACATTCCCCCACCCCCGAGGTTACCTATGACCGGCCCCCCGCCTATAGTGTACTCGGAGCCCCCTCCGGCGCCTCCCTCTAGATTCCCCCCGGTCAACGTCCCCCCGCCAAACTACTTCCCCCCACCCCCCGGTCCGCCGCCGAGACCGTACTATCCGCCCCCTTAGCGGACTGTCACTTAGCTAGGTTAATGTGTAATTTTTTACTGAAATATAATTTGATAGACTTTATTTTACTTGTTTTATTTGATGTTGTGGTCCTGTTTTACGGGTCCATGATCTCTGGCGCAACTTACTGTCTAACCAGTCTCCTAATTCAATATAATTAAGGTTTGCATTTATCACGGACCTGTCGAACAGGTTCAATGTGAGTCGTAGTTAGTGGCTTCACCTTTATTCGTTGAGGGCCGATTTGTCAATCCACAGATAAATATACAGCATTTATTCGAGACATCGCGATTTGCAAATCGATTAAGGTTTAACTGATAAATAATTCGGCTGCTAGAAGATTAACTTTATCGGCCCATTCGACGGCCAGATAACCCGTTCAACAACAAAATATTGGTGGACATTATCACACAGCGCCATCTAGCCTCAAAGTAAGCTAAGAATATCTTGTATCATGGAAACCAGACAACTGATATAATATTTTTTGTAAATACATACATACATGAACATTAAAACTAAATTGTTACATTGGATGTCAGATGGCGTTTCAAATATTTACTAGCTTTGTTGTTTCTTGATTTTGAGTTTTTACAAAGTAAACTTGTAGAAAATTTATTTTGTAACGGATTCCTCATTTATTCGGACTTATGATAGTACAAAAATAGGTCTAGAGAGAGATATCTACATAAAACCTTATGCGAACAATGCATTAACCTTTGACAGCACAGACAACTGACAGTGAAGTTTTTGCCTAACAGTCAGTTTGACAGCTGGACTGTGTTTTCCTCATATAACTCTATCTTCGTTTGTTTCACTTACCCAGAGTTGGTATTGCTCAAGCAGAAATAATCACTTATATAGCTTTTGAGATAAATTGAAATTAGATAATTAATTACATAGATAAATAGCCGAATAACTATTAGTGATGTTGCTATCTAGTTATCTGATGGTTGAAAATCGGTCCTTAACTGGCGCATGACAGCTCGGTGTTGCATCGATACTGTTGAGTCCTACATGGGATACCACATTACCACACTCTCCCACGCGGAATAGTCGCGCCTTAAGCCCCGAAGGAGTAGACAGAGGCTCCGTGGGTAACTTTTCACCTTCACAATGTCGTATCGTATAACTCGACTCGCTCTTTCTTCCAGTAATCAATTCTACAATAACCTGACAGCCAGGGAAAATCTTATATACCAACGAAATTACCAAGTCAAGGCAAAGTCTAAGAAGGATATGAAACAGAAAACAAGTTAAATTAGAATTTATTGTCAGTAATCACAAATATTTTAAAAATCACTCACACAATTGGGTAAATATACACACGAAAAAATCTCAAACACAAATACATAGAGAATACTGATATAAAACTGAAATAAATGACTGTTAACAAAAGTTCATTCCTTAACAAAGTGTGAAAATAGTGCAAATTAACAACATGAGAGCATTAACTAGCTGCCCCTCGACTAGATATGTACAAAACTAAACATGCACCAACACATCTATATATAACTTTACAAATTAAAATGAGCTTTAGAGTTGTATAAAATAAAGTCTTAACTAGGAAGGCACACGACAGAGTATCAGATCGCGGTAATCTCCGGTAAGGCACATGAAATATCACTTATAACTACACGTACAAAATATATACAAAGGCACATTTGAGAGTACATTTCTACATTTATCTAATAATACTTATTCATGCATTTCTTTATGATCATTCAAAATATTCAGACATACATAAAAAAAAAACAAATAAATATGTCATATAAAAAAAGTGATTAAAAATTGTATATCCATTCAATAAAAAAGTATCTCAATTCATTTTCAAAGATCTATGCATACATTATTAAAGAGAAAAACATTACATTAAATAAGATTGGTTAGTAAATAGGGTGTTATTTTTGAGGGAATTAATTATATTTCCCAAATTAATATATAAATAAAAATATAGATCTTCAGGGCTTCATATGATATCACCTAGTGAACGAACTCTTATCTAGGTAGGGGGGCTTTTAGACTTCAGCGCAAACGTGCAAGCAGCCGTAAGGACAAGGTTAATTCTGAATAAACTAATATTCTCACAATATCATTGCAAATATGAAGAAGACAGTTTTAAGTCGTCAGGACTTTGGCACATCTCCAGATTGCCCTACATAGAGGAGATAGATGTTACGGATTGGTTGCCAAACCTTACTGAGACTACAATTATCAGCAAATACTGCACTCCGAGTTCGGCCCAGACACAGTAACATGCTCTCTCAAGCACGGAAGCGTTGTCTTGTGATGGTCACACATTTTTATCATGGTTTGTCTGTCTGTCTTATCCCAATTGTGCTGTAAGAGCTGGCACATCTTCATCCTAGGTGTGACAATGGATATTGACTGTAAATCACTCTTACTGATCGCTTTCCATGTCTCATGCGTGGGAGAGACAATAACTTATGGAGGTCCGTCGTCCAACTATGGTGCTGTATATATCGACCGGTCATTGGTGGTCACGGCCCGAGCGCTATATGAGACGAGACTGCTTCAGGTACTGCAACAGCAGCTGATGCAGGAACTTGTACTGGTGGTGGTTCTGGATGAGATTCGCTCGCTGCTGGTGGAGCAAGCTGATCGTGCGGGGGATATCCAACTCCTGGAGACAAACGTAACGTCCACTTTACAATTCACGCGATGAACGTTGGCAATACTGAAGTTGACTGCGAGGGTATTGTCAGTACTCTTCGGGTTTGTGTGTTCCGCGCACGAGAAATGTCTCGTCTTTTTAATAGTTGCGAGGATATATTTGGGAGCCCACATTGCTCGCGTCCCCTTTGAATCCCTACGCGTGTCCCCCGGGTGGTGCGAATGGAGCAACCCAAAGTAGCAGTAGAACTTGTGCTGAGTTCGCCCGGAGAAGTACTGCCACCTGGTAATCTGCCGTCAAGCAGTGATGCACTCGTGTTGCTGTGTTCCGGTGGAAGGGAGTGGGTGCCGGTGAAATTGCAGGCGCATGAGACGTAACATCCCCGTCGCGGGGTGATGGACGCAATGCAATGTGACTTAGGTCATCTCGTACTTTAGTGGAGAGGACTTGAGTCGTATTGCTGTTGTCTATGGGCGGCGGTTACCACTTAACATCAAGGGGTCACATTAAGGGGTAGGTCAGGTGGGCCGTCAGCTCGATCCGAAACGTGAATTACATACGGCATCAGGCCTACTTGCCGTTATCACATATGTCTTTAAATCGGTTCAGTTTTGATAAACGGTAAAGATTTTGGTTTTTCAGTCAAGACCATTAAATACCAAATAGATGGGGGTAGCCCTTATCTCAGCCCGTTACTTAATCCAAAGACGTTGCTCGACACACATCTGTGGGTCCATGGCATTAGGAATTATAAGATGTAAGTACCATATAGACAGTGGAGAGGCTGTTTAAAATTTAAAGTAATAAATAAAAATATTAATATAATATTATTAAATATTTCCTTTCGAACTGTTACTTATAACTGTTTCCTTCGCCCTACAAGTTTTCAAAATTATTCACTGCTTCTTTGCCCACGTTAATTAAAGTATACTCGAAATGCTATTCGTCGAATTATCAATTTCATGATACATGAATGCAATTTAAGGTATAAAATAAAATAATAATATATGGTGGACATTTCATACAGTGCCATTAGCTAACTGTTCTTGAACTTGTAAATGCCACCTTGGTGCCAACAGTTTGAGCAATGGTGAAGATTATGTATTTTTATATTAATTAACACTTAGGTACACACACAGAGGTAAAAACCAAAATACACAATTTGCATGTTTCATTATTTTTCAGTGCGGCGAAATATCCCAGCTCCTCCGGTAAGTCATATATGGATTATATTAGTTATTACACACATTTAATCAAGCCTGTTTCCCCGCAGGGTTAGGCAGAGCCACAGCAGGCCACTCTTTGGGATTGCAATGGTGACACATCGCCATTATTTTCCCATTAATAACTCGGCTATCACTTTCTTCCGGTAAATTATCCTGTAATTGTCCGACATCAGGACAAATGTACAAGCGAGGTTACCAACAAATCCGGACAATGGTAATAGTTATTTCTTACTGTTAAGTCCCTTGAGCTTTTAAATGTTGTACCCGCGCAGCGCACACGCACACGCTAAAGGATTGACATTTGAGTTAAATCATTATTATTTCTGGACAATTTAATTTATTATTATATTTATATTTGTAATGGAATGATTTAATTACATTTGTTGCAGCACCCGTCCAGGGTTCATGTGATTTCTGACTGATTGTTGATCTGACAACGCACATAAATGTACAGCAACAAATAAATCAAATGTGAAATAATAAAGTGCGACTCATAGAGGCTGCATTCCTACACAAATAGGACTTGACATTTTTTGTTGTATGACATGGCGGATTCCTTATGATGCTTTGAGTCTAAGAGCAGTAGAACTCTCGCCAAATTCGTCCGGGGAAGTACTGCCACCATGCCCTTTTCTGCCGACAAGCAGTAACGCATTCGCGTTACTGTTCCGGTTTGAAAGGTGTGGTTGCCGGTGAAATTACAGGCACATGAGACATTCCACCTTTACGTCTCACATTTACGGGCGTATACGATGCGACTTGGGTCTTGTCATACCTAATAGGGGAGGACCCAAGTCGCATCGGCTGTTATGGGCCGAGGTTACCACTTAACACCAGGTGGGTCGTCGGCTCGTTCCGCAAATGTATTGCATAACAAAAAAATGTCTGTGCAAATAGAAGCACAGACACAATTAAATATTTTTGGATCTCAAATAATCTTTAATAAATATTGCTAAATGTGTAACGCCAGTTCTGCCCATATCCATTTGTTATATTGAAGTTTAGCGCATTTAAACGTGATTTGATAACAATGGTACATTTATTAGGACACCAAGCAGTAGTAACGCGGCGCTGGCGAACATCAAGCGAGTTTTGAAGGAGAGTAAAAAGAAGAAACGCCGCCATATCGGTAAGATATGTGTACAGTCATGTATACCCCGCTCTCTCCCCCCCCCCCGCACAATGCGACGAAATCATCATATATCAACGACACTCTCGGGTCTCAACCAGCGAAAAAAAAGGAAGTCCTTTAGGTTTCTTGCCTGTTCTCCCCATAGAGGGTCGGATAGAGTTTGAACAGCGTCAAACTTAGCGATATGTACGCGTGACCTTATGTCTTGAATATTATTGAAGTTTCCAAGCCATTTCTTTATTGAATTGTTTGAAAATAAAGTTTTTGATTTTGACTTTTAACGGGCGTAAGAACGAGCCATTCTCTGGTACGAGACGTGCGCGTACACGATTCAGCCGTAACATTTGTTATTTCATAGTTACAACGACACGCCAAGTTCTTAAGAGCTGTTGTGAAACTGTTGTCTCAACAGTAGCGGACTCAAAACTATTGTCAGTATGAGATTTGTGCTTGCACAGCATTCCCCCCCCCCCCTGTGTCGTACGTGAATTGTGCTCGATTCAGACTCGGTGGTTCAGGATACTTTCAATCATTGCTGTGTCATAATGAAATTTGAAGTCCTATTCCAGTCCCATCCCAATATTATTTTCTCGCCTGGGATTAGCTCCATGCTGAGACAGAGTAAATATTTGACCATACAGTGTAACAAAGAAGTATATTATATTCTTTTTATATAATTTAATTTTATATAATCTTCAACTCAAAAAATATTAGATATAGGCTATTAGATATCAAAATCGAAATGACGGTACGATTAGGGGTTTCTTGTCTGTTCTTCCCCATGGAGAGTCGGATAGGGTTTGAACAGGCATCAAACTTATCGCTAAGTACGCGTGACCTTATGTTTTGAATATTGACGTTTCCAAGCCATTTCTTTATGAATTCTATGGAAATAAAGTTTTTGACTTTGATAGTTAAGACGGAGGTAGCCCTGTCTGCAAATGTCGGTGTGGCAGGCTATCGCTACACTTCAGAGATAAAGTTTATACGTGGCTATTGTCGAGTTGGCGATTGGTATTGCGGTACTCGCATACTAAAAGTCGTGATGTGTCATGGTGTGATGCGCGTGCGCATACCTGGTTGTTGTCCAGTATGTCGTGTAGCAGGTGCGCGGCGAGCGCGGTCCCGCTGCGCCCCGCCCCGCGCGAGCAGCACAGCGCCAGCACCGCCCCGCCCCACCCCGCGCCGCCCTCCGCGGAGCACGACGACCGCAGGCTGTTCAGCTCGCAAAGGAAACCTGCAAATTGTTGATAGTTGAAACACTTCTGCTTTTTGGACGTGAATCTTGGATCGTCTCAGGTGGCGTTAGAATGGCTCCGTATCGCCCGATCAGATATCGGTGTCGCAAATTAATGATTGGGCAAACGATTTGACAATGAATTATTAAGTTTGCGTGCCGTAATGACTTAATAAAATCAGACAATGTCCAAAATTAACAACAAAGAGTTTATGACGATATTTCCTCTAAATTCTTACAGTATGAATGCATACGTCGAATATATCAAAAGTATGGGTAATGTCAACCATTTCAAAACTGTAAACAAAAGCTATGTTACTCAGGAAGGTGTCGACGTCGTCGGGCAGGGTCTGGTTCTGTGGCCACCGGGAGTAGTGTAGGTGCCACATCGTGCGCGCCTCGGAGCCCGAGCTCGAGAACCCGGGGCCCGCGCCGCCCGCGCGCCGCACCACCACGCGAGAGCAGCTGCCCCAAGCCGCGCGCACAGTGTGAGATGTCGTCACTTGGAACTGGACATAACGATCATATTGGGTATGCTGAAACTGGGATAGAGAAGATCGACGTAGGGACTGATAAGTATAATTCTGATGATAGGTATGTTGAAACTGAGCAACGGCAAACGAATGCTGGTTTGTATTTGGAAACTAGGGAACATGTTTTTGAATATGGTGAAACTGGAGAATACAATTCGAATGTTAGGTGTGACGAAAATGGGCAACAGACGACTGCCTATTTTAAGTATGGGGAAAATGAAACTGGCCAAGAACCAACTGATTTTATCAAACGTGAAACTGGGCAACCGAATTATGATTCAAATAATGCAGATGTTATTAATGCTAGTTCTCCCGTGGCCACTCACAATAATACGTTTGAGGATAGATTTAGCATTGACAACAGAGATACCATTGTTCCTGAACACAATAACAATTTCAAACAAGATGACGTAAATAGGGTCGATAATGATAATTTATTTCAAAGTATTTACGATCACACTTTCGATTTTCCTGTGTTCATTCATAATAATTATCCGGAGAAAAAAAATGCATATGCCGGCGGTGAGTTGGTTCTTCCGGACATAAAGAGTGTTTTTAACTATGATAATTGGGCCTGGAATTAATATCGTTTTTGCGAATTTAATGTGTCCCCTTATAATGACATTGTTTTCTCTGTATCTTAGAAGATCACTGTGTTTTTTGTTGTTTAGTATTATAATAAGTATTATTGATGTAGCTTCGAAAGACTTATTGTAAAAAAACCCTTGTCTACGTTAAAGTATATTTTTGAGGTAATAATATAAAAGTGTATAAGTATGTGAAATACACAGAAAACATCGGCATTACTGACAGTACACGATGTAAAGAAGACCATTTAAGATTTACAAATACATGTAAACGAACTGTTCCAAAATACGCTTATTCTGCTCAAATATAAAAGGAGAGATATTTGTTATATCAAAATCTAGTCATGAATGTTTTAACATGAACCACCGATTTAAATAAGAATATTTTTAAATTTATTTTTTTACGGTACAAGGAAGACCTGTAGTGAATACGAGCTTTCGATTGAGTATGGACTAATGTAGACTTAAAATGTGATTGATAATATCAAGAAAAGAGTTATATGCTCTCTATTGAATGTGAAATTATCAGGGAGGTTGACAGGACCACGGTTTAGGAATGTTGTATGAACTTTGTTAAAGCTTTTGACTCGGTCATCACATGTAATTTTTATTAAAATCGTTTTAAGACTTGAGAATATACGTACATTTATGTATAAATATTTTAAAATGGGATTTTATCCATAAGGTCGTAAGGAATGCGTTGCGTTAGCCTGTAAGTAATTATAAAATATAAATGAAACTTCAAGGGTCGCTCAAGGTCCAGTCTTAGGACCATTATCGTTAAGGATATAATATATATATAGATTTGTGTAATTCAATGTTGTATTTTCATGTAAGTAAACTAAGTCACTCAATACTTATTCTTATACAAATATTCTAATAACGCTATGCAACGCCCCCTTACAGTTATCTGATGAACTCTTATGTACCAGGTAGCAAGTATAACTTTCCTACTTATTATGATCTCTACTTATCAGTGAAACAATATTAACTGTATGTATATAATTTGTTACAGTTATACTATGTGTCAAATTTATTCAATAAATATTAAACATATAAACTACATTTTGACTTTCTTTGGCCAGCTGACCTTCACGAGCCATATCCGTTTTATCGTTATTCAATTCTACGGAAATAAAGTTATTGGCTTTGCTCTATAACTAGATTGAAAAATTGGTGTAAAGAAACAAAACATCCAAACAACTTTTCGAATTCATACTATTACTGTGATATATTACGAGTTCGTTGAGTAGGGATTAATTTACCCAATTATATTTCTAGTAACGAATTTTGTAACACAGCAAAGGTCCGTAAAGAGGATCCAAATGGATGGATGGGAGAACCCCAGCCCTCACAAGAAACCTTACCATATTAAACTCACTCACCCTGCCGTAATCTCTAGTAGAGGCATCCGGGGGCAGATAATGTGGGCGCTCGCTGCCCCCCACCGCGGCCAGCAGCCTCGCCCCCACCTGCCACACGCACTCCCACACGCCCGCCCCCGCGCTGGGGCCCGCGGCCGCCCCTGGCGTGGCCTGGCTAGGGGCACCCATCTTGATCACCACGTAAAACCTCTGCGTGCTGCCTACCGTCATCTGAGAGAGATTCAGTAATCAATAGATTTGTTTCTATTTTAATTCAGCATTATCATTGGACATTTTGTGAATAGACCTAAAAATATACATTAAAAAATGTGTAAATTAACTCTATCAGCGTGTTGTATCACTAATAGATCATGCATGTTATGAAACAAAATTAAATAATACACAAAAATTTATATTCAATGATACTAAATTCATCAAATCATAATTACAGAACGAAATTACCTAAAGTGACTGAGTAATCAAAAACTATTTATCATTTCAACTAATAGTTATATTTAATAGAACTTGTCTGACAAATTCTCGAAATAAATAGACGAATTTGTCGTTTTCTTCAATTTGTTATTATTTATCTTTTCTTGTTTCTCTTTTAGTTATAAAGGGGTCTTATAATACAAATTAGGGATTAGGGGTCAGTTTGAACGTATTGTACAATTAGGTAGGTAGATAACCTATTAAGAGCTTACAGCATAGTTGTCCCTTTTGTATGACTTACGGTGATATGTGATGCGTTGATATATCCGTGTGGGTTTTGCGGCGTGGGGGTCAGTTTGACCCTGTTGTCTTCATACGGCAGGTGGTCGGTGGAGAATCCGTTGAGGGCCGAGTACTGCGGCAGGAGGGCCGTCCGCACCTCCCCCCCGCTCTCCCGCCCCTTCGGGATTTGCTCGAACGCGAACGCCAGCGCTTCGTCGGACATCTTTCGTTCCAGGATTTGGCACTAAGAGACATTTCATTGTTAAAGGCTTATGGAATGATTCAACTTTAGCAACTTCACGTTTTAGAGTGCCATGTGCCAGGCATCCATCAAGATTAAGCACATTTGTTTAGTTTGGTTCTAGGATATGTTGATTTATTCACGACCCTGTCATTCAGATCATTGTTAACAGTGCTGGCTACTACTTCTTCAATTTGTTCCGGACTCATAACCGAGACCTTTCTGACTTCAATTTAGGAGTATCGAGGACATCTATTGCAAGTATACTTTTTACGTTTTTTGATCTGCTTTATTAGATAATTAAAGATATGTTGCGTCTCACATGGGGCCGGAAATAGGTCCCTGAACCTACCATGGTTTCTTTGGTAATGCTGGGCGGCAGGGGCTGTGATTTAGGAAGGCCCGTCGACCACCTATGCTTGTTCACCTGAAACATATTTTCTTGGTGAATATTCACAATGACATGTAAAGCAAGCACCGCATATAGTATTTAATAGATATTTAAAATGTAGAAAGTCTTTCAAAATGAACAGCTTGGTTTAAGTTTGATACAGACATCTTAGAAACAGTTTTCTTGTGTCATACTTGTCAATGTTTGCCCGATTGCGCTTAAAGGGTTCTAGCCTTTTCGGGAAACACATTTTATTTCATAGAAGATTTCGCTAGCTTCATCCTCTCTGCAGAGTGGAGTAACTTTGATAGGCAAAATTCAATATAACTTTCAGATATGAAATAGTTAGTTTCTAAACATGACTACGGGATTTCTATAAGTTACTTGTGCCAAGTTTATCTTTTGACTCGGGTCCCTACATCAATACACACAATGATTACCGTATTAGTATGTTGCGCGCCCTTAGCTCGGTCGCGCCCCAGAGTGGCGCTCTTCACGTCGCTACCCTTGCCGCGCCCCATGAACACCCCCCACCGGCGACGCTTCTTCTCCTTGCTGCTGATGTTCTTGGTGTCATCACCGACGCTGCAGCTCGAGTTGATCACGCAACTCGACACAGCGCTGTCGACCGTCACGGTCGAGTGGTCCAGTACGTCGGCTCGCACGCCCGGCACGCTTATCGACGTCACGTTTTCGCCCTTTATCGCGTTGTCGGCGGACACTTTGTGCGTCGACAAGCTCTGGTACGGAGTTTCGTCGTAGTCCTTGTCGTCTACGGACAGCCTTTCGACGGACAGTGCTACGTTTTCGAGTTCGTTTATTTTGATAGGGATTTGATAGTCGCTCGATATGTTCAAGTCTTTCGGCACGCTTGACTCGCGCACCCCCTTGATGATTTGCGCGTTCACGTAGTGGCCGTCCGAGTGGGGGTCGGAGCGCGCCGCGACGATAGGTTTGTGGTACTGGTTTCCGTTACGTTCGTTGAGTCGCGCTATCTCGTCTGTGGTGGTCAAGCTGCGCGTGCGGTTCCTGCCGGTGGGTTTCCCCTCGCCGCGCCACGGCAGCGGTATGTTCTCGTAGATGGGCTCGTGCGCGTCGCTGATCTCGATCTGCGGCTGGGGCAGTACCAGGTGTCTCTGGTACGGCACTCTGTGCACGGGCATCGAGTACATGATGTTGCCTCTCTCGTCGTACACTTTGTGTATAGTGTCGGAGAGGTGGTGCGGGTCTATGATGATGTGCGGCTTGGGGTCGAGGACGGACGGCAGGTTGTTGTAGGTGCCGTGCGCTCCCGGCGCGACGTTGTAGTGATGGTTGTTCAAGTAGCCCAGGTACTGTCTGTTGAGCGCGGTCCTCGTGGAGACGAGGTCGGGGCTGGAGCCGGAGACGTGCGAGTTGATGTACCCCCGGTGGTAGTTGAGCGCTTGGCTCGCGACCGCCAGGTCGGGGGTGGAGTTGGAGGCGAGCCCGTTGGAGGGGTAGGGGGGCGGCGGCTTGTACACGTTCACGTAGTGGAGTTGGTTCAAATCCTGCACGTTGTGGCTCACTTGAAACGGATAGTTCGACATGTACTTGACTCCGTACGCGTAGTCATCCGTGGCTGCCTGACGATAAAATTGCACATATATTGTCCACACATTAGTACACTGCACTCAGCGGTGGAGTTAAATGATTAAAGTGGGGTTTTTCCCGTGCAGAAAATATTTGGGCCTAGGACATGCCGGTTTCCTTAAATGTATTTCCTCGCTATTTTAAGAACGTGGCATTACGTACATATTTTTTCAAATGGGGTTCAATCGATAACCTCCCAATTGAAACTCGCAATCTGTACCAGTGGGTATTAGGTTCTCAACAAAGCAAATACAATATGTCCAGGTGATGTATCTTATGTATGTCAAGATGCAAGCTGGACATCGGTGACGGCTCTGTATATGTGTAACTGATAGTATATGTATTTGACTGATCTCATAGCTCAGTTGGTTAGTAACCCTACCTGTAGGTCGTGGGTTCGATCCCCACTCAGGACAAACATTTATGTGACATTTGTAACATTGATGTTTGTTCTGTGTCTGGGTGTTAATATGTATAATATGTTTTTTTTTTATGTTATGTAGTTACGGAACGAGCCGAATGGTGGTAAGTGGTAACCGCGGCCCATAACAACCGATGCGACTTGGGTCCTCCCTACTAGGTACGACAAAACCCAAGTCGCATCGTATGCGCCCGTAACTATGAGACGTTTAGGTGGAATGTCTCATGTGCCTGTAATTTCACCGGCAACCACACCTTTCAAACCGGAACACAGTAACGCGAACGCGTTACTGCTTGGCGGCAGAAATGGGCATGGTGGCAGTACTTCCCCGGACGAACTTGGCGAGTTCTACTGCTCTTATAATATGTATGTATTTACGAAAGAAAAGTATATAAGTATTATATCAGTTGTCTGGTTCCCATGATACAAGCTATGCTTAACTTACTTTGGGGCTAGATGGCGCTGTGTGAAATGTCCACCATTATTTATTTATTTTATTTATTATGTAACGAGATATTAGTAAAATTGCATCGCGTACGTCGTCTGTGGGCTCAACTAATACTTTAGAGTCAGTGTCGATCGGGCAGCCGAGGAGTGCGGACGTCGCTCGCGATTGCAAACAACAGTGCATGTCTTACCTGTCTGGTGTGCCTGGTGACGTCCGGGTAGTGTACCCTGTGTATGTCCGGGTGCGACCCGTACACGAGCGGCTTGCTGAGCTGATGGTGGTTCTGGTATCGGAGCTGTGCCTCCGTACGCTGCTGCTGATACTTCTGCTGGATCGCTGTCTCGTAGTCCGGAGCCGCACGGTACTGAGGAGGGAGCGTCCTGTCCATAACAACACTTCTTTAGAAACATTTGATTATAATTTAAAATTAACTAATTGAATAATTTAAATCAAATTACTAGTGTCTGCCTGTGGCTTGGCCCGCGTGGTATCGAGTTAAAAGTAGAGTGTGTTGGTATGGAATAACTTCCAGACCAACGTTACTCTTCTTCTTAGTCGGCATCTTCATTGCTGAAGGTCGTGTCTAGTCTAGACTTGTTGATCACTTGATGCACTACACTCTTCCATGTACTTCTGTCCACGGCGGTCTTAATAGCTTTGGATATTGGCAGGCCAGTGAGCGTTTTTAGTAGGTCTGACCAACGGGTTGGTGAGCGACCGCGCGGTCTTTTCCCGGCGACCTGCCCAATTACCATTAGCTTCCCTAGGCTATCACGGTTTCTGCCAACGTTACCGTATATGCAAAATTTCTTCCAAATAGCTTCAGTAGTTTTGGCGTGTAAGAGTAATAAGCATACATCCAAACAGACATACTGTCGGTTAATATTAATAGCTCTTACATCAGTGGGATCGAACACGGGACCCCTCGCTTTGCAGGAAGAGTTATAACCACCTTGGATAAGGAGCTATCGTAACAGCTTTATAATGAAGGGAGAGCGATATTTTATTTTAACTACAACAGAGAATTCAACACAATATTGATTAATAAGTAACATGTAATTTCCCGTTTTAAACGTGTAGTTGCCGGTGAAATTACTGGCACATGAGACGTTCCACCTTCACGTCTCAGAGTTACGGACGCATACGATGCGACTTGGGTCTTGTCGTACCTAGTAGGGGAGGAGCCAAGTCGCATCGCTTGTTATGGGCAGAGGTTACCACTTAACACCAGGTGGGCCGTCGGCTCGATCCGGAACCATTACATAAAAAAAAAACATTCTGACACACCCTGGACAAAAAAATATTTTTGACGAACAGAAACATTTGTAATGTGGTTACCATTTACAAAATATAAGAATTCTATCAGTTATACTGCTACATATTTATGCTTTATTTGGGACTAGATGACGCTAATCTGTCCTCCAATATTTATTAACCAGAACGGTTACTGCTACTTACAATATTTAAGTTAAAAAAAAAATGGCTACCGATTGGTGGTGACAGGTTGGTGGTGCTGCAACTCCGGTTCCCGGCAGAGGGGTAGCGCGGATGGCGGCTCCCGGGAGCTGGTGGAGCGCACATCTAACTCCTCGCGACTCTCCGACAGACCGATTTCCTGAACGCGACAACAATCAGTTAACAATTTACACGTCAAATAAGGCCTACTAGACTACTGGTACACACACTGTATTCCAAAATGTATGTTTCCAATATGTCTTAGATTAATCATATAAGTTCTAAGTCACAGGTTTCACACCTAGTTTAGAATTCAGGGGGTTCATCTTACTATTATGCTATAACCTACTTACACCTTGATGTCGCCGTTTTGGATAAATGTTTAACTTTGTGAGATTTTTTGTAAATATCTCTTGTTACACTATCCTACAGTACATTTAACTCATCCCTTAGGCCTCAAACCGTACAATTCCACAACACTACAATAACGTCCACACGTGGACACTATCACAGATTTCACCGCAAGCAATCTTCCTTCCGTGCGAGCAAGCATACAACTATTTCCACGCGATCACACGGACACACAGCGGGCGCGCGCGGACTCATGATTCATATAAGATTTTCACGCGATCGGTGACCAATTATTCTGCAATTATATTTGTCCGACGGCTTATTGACTAAATGTCAGCATTGATGGTCTCAAAGCTTGGATTGTGACTGTTCTCTGCCTACTCCTGTGGGAAAAAGGCATGGTTCTACTGCCTGAACGCACGGCCTAAGTTTGTTACATTTGTAGCCAAAAGGGCCATTCTGTATGACCTCACGAGGTTTTCTTGCAACGGAAATTAATGCTCAATCAGTCAGAATCAAAATAGATAATGTTTTTATACACAAGCTTACGTATGAGGAGTAATTTTATCTGATATAATAACAAAAAATCATTGCAAACCAGTAATCATTTAAATGTTATACGAGAAAGTGAATGCGATGGAGCTTGACTTGACTGACCATACTAAATGATCGGTTTGGCGAATCTTCAAATGACCGCTTTCAAAATTGTTGGATAATTGAATTATGTTTACAGCTGACAGGAGAGAGCGGTAGCTCTAGCCATGGTACCATCTAGCCATGGTACGTGGAAGGCATCAGTTCCTCCCAAATTCACATGAATAATTTGGACTATAAACAGTGGTTTGACTAGAATTAACTGTCAAACATTTCTGTCACTAAAATGATATCAGAATAGAGAACAAATACTGTCAGATTTCATATCACCTTGAGATCATATTGTTTTCTCAAACCACGACCCAGGGTAGTGAGTCGTGTTTCGCAGAGAAACTGTACATTCAGAAGTAGTAGAACTTATGCCATATTGCTTGGGGAAGTACTGCTACCGTAACCATTCTTGCCGCCAAGCAGTATTGCATTAGCGCTGCTGTGTTCCGGTTTGAATGGTCTAGTTACCGGTGAAATTACAGGCACATGAGACATTCCACCTTCAGATCTCAGATTGACGGGCGCATACGTCGCGTTGCGATTTGGGGTCGTACCTATGTAGGGGAAGACACATCGTATTGCTTGTCATGGCCAGAGGTTACAATTCTAAAACTTTATTGTCATAGATTACATAAAGAAATGGCTTGGAAACATCAATAATATTCAAAACATAAGGTCAGGTGTACTTATCGCTAATTTTGACGCCTGTTTAAACCCTATCCAACCCTCTATGGGGAGAATAGTCAAGAAACCCACTACTAACACCCAACCAACTAAACGCCAGATGGTCCACGTGCTCGTGCGGTAACGTTACATAAGGTGTGTGTCTGTGTGTGTGTCGGTGGTGTGTGTGTTGGTGGTGTGTGTGTCGGTGGTGTGTGTGTTGGTGGTGTGTGTGTCGGTGGTGTGTGTGTTGGTGGTGTGTGTGTTGGTGGTGTGTGTGTGTGTGTGTGTGTGTGTGAGTGTGTCGGTGGTGTGTGTGTGTGTGTGTGTGTGTGTGTGTGTCGGTGGTGTGTGTGTGTGTGTCGGTGGTGTGTTTGTGTGTGTCGGTAGTGTGTGTGTGTGTGTGTGTGTCGGTGGTGTGTGTGTGTCGGTGGTGTGTGTGTGTGTGTCGGTGGTGTGTGTGTGTGTCGGTGGTGTGTGTGTGTGTCTGTGGTGTGTGTGTGTGTCGGTGGTGTGTGTGTGTCGGCGGTGTGTGTGTGTGTGTCGGCGGTGTGTGTGTGTGTGTGTCGGCGGTGTGTGTGTGTGTGTGTGTCGGCGGTGTGTCACCTGGAAGTGTGTCTGCGGCTGCGTGTGCAGCGCGCCCCGGTGCCGCATGTAGAAGGTGTGCTGCAGCACGCACTGCCGCCACACGTACTTGCCGTCCTCCGGGCTCGCCAGCGTGAACATGCACGACTCGCACTGCGAGTGGCACTCGATGCTGAACGTGCGCTTGTGGTTTATCACGTTGGTTATGTCCATCCATCTACGCACAATATACATTCACATTATACGGTAAAAAAAAATATTTCTCAAAAGAATTACTTAATTAATTCACTTATAGAGAAAATACATTTTATAACAAATTAAATTTGCCAGCGTGCGTAGTAAGCAAGTACATATTTGGTTTCCAACAATTATCAATCCCATGTGCTATATCAAATTTTGAGCCAAAATAAAAAGAATAATAAAAACAAAACTAGAAAAATAAAAAACAAATAATTGAACACAAGAGGGTAGCTACACATTATGACCTAATAACGTCTACACCCTACTGAACACTAAACTCATACTAAACTTGGATTCTCTGTAGCAAGGGCACAGATAAATATCAGGGTCCGTGTCACAGCTATCAGTTAGCCTGTGATTTAAAAAGAAGTCTGACTTTGCACGTCTATCCAGCGGCGGCACGCTTTAATCTGCAAGCATCATTTGCTACAGAGCAATTTTATATACGGAAAATGGCTGAAAGATTTTAAATACTGTAGAATTTTATTATGTATTATAATGTATGTATTTACAAAAAAGTATTATAAGTATCAGTTGTCTGGCTCCCTTGATAAAAGCTATGCTTAGCTTACTTTGAACTAGATGGCGCTGTGTGAAATGTCATTTATATATTATTTTCAGATCTCAAAGCTGTTTGCGCCTAGAGTCAGAAGACTGTAATGGTCACATGCTAATTTCTGCTCGGCGGCAGATCTTGCCTGTAAAAATGCAGCGTGTCGCTGCTCTTTGTTGCCACTGCAAGAGATTTGGATAGTGGCGCAACTCTGCCAGTTTCCTTTCGATGCCAGATGTTACCTGTAGAAGTGCGGCGTGTCGCTGGTCTCCGTCAGCACCCGGATCCCGGTGAGGGAGATGGCAATGGTGACGTCACTCTGGTTGGCCTGGTCCCGCGCCGAGTACATCTCCTGCCCGTAGCCGCGCAGCTGCTGACACGTCGTGATGAAGCCTTCCTCTGCTTGGGCCTGACATACATAACTAACTTATTACATACCTATATATTAAAAAGTATGTCTCATATATTTTTATTGCTTCAATGGCCTTTGTTTTAGGCAGGTCATATTATTTATCATCCCTTTTTCATAAGTTTCATCCAGTCTGCTTGTACCTGGTTTATTTAAATATGAAAAAGTCATAGTTCCTAAGTTAGCTTTGCTCCCAGTGTGACAAAGTCTATACATTACAATATATATTAAAATGTTGGACTATGGGAGTGCAACATTATGAATAACTAGTTATTCCGATTTTTATTGAAAGAATCATTGCCACCGCCTGGTTGTCAATGATGACAGGCCATTTCAGTCATCAACACTACAGGGTGTGCCACTGATGGAATAATTGCTGATAAAAAATGGCACAGTATCATCTAAAGGTGTGACATTACTCTGTCTGTTTACTCTAGTTATCTTTGTGAGTTTCAAGGTGGATTTGACACAGTAAATGTATGGGCATGTCTAACTGGATACTTGATACACAGCAGGCAAATGAGATTAAACACAGGATATGACTGGCCAAAGGTTTTATCAGTCTAACATGGTTCTTACTCAACTAAATAAATGCAATTACACAAAATGTGTGATGACAGTACATAGGGTAACATATGTTAAATGTCTTATTGGAAAACTTCTATGATCCCATACATAAATAAATACAAATAATACATATTAACACCCAGATACAGAACAAACATCTATGTTTGTCACACAAATATTCGTCCTGGGTGGGACTCAAACCCAGAACCGACAGTGCAGAAGGCAGAGCTCTGAGGCCGTTCACATTTTGAGCTAAAATTTAAACCTTATGAATTTTTATATAGCTAACAGTAAGGAAGCAGTCTGTTATATAATTAGTATGCACGCCTCACACATGCAAATTTCACTGACTCCGTCCATTGATACGGAAATATTTGAATTCACTTACACTACATAATATACTGTTGCATGTAAGAATTAATTGAACAATTGGCGTTTAAAAAAGTTATTAAACATTCTTGTTTTTTTTATGGTCAATGTATAATAATAATAATATTGGTGGACATTTCACACAGCGCCATCTAGCCCCAAAGTAAGCTAAGCATAGCTTGTATCATGGGAACCAGACAACTGATATACATACTTATATACTTTTCTTTTGTAAATACATACACATAATACATTTCAAATTCTTTGTCTGGGTATTTACTTAATATGTATGTATTTAGAAAAAAGTATAAAGTGAAAGTATTATATAAGTATTAGCTTACTTTGGGGTCAGATGGTGCTGTTTGAAATTTCCACCAATTTATTAATTTTTATTTATTAAACAAGTCATATATTTGACGAATGTTGGAATTAAAACTTAAAATATAAATTCTCATTGTTCTGATTTTGAACACAGCATAGACATGACAAGTAGTGCCCACTAACTCCCCGTCCCCGTCCCCACTAACAGTTGAGCTAAGGTTTTCTTCCAGTAAATCATTCTCAAATAAATGAAGATCCATAGTAAATCCAAGTGAAACATACTGTTTAGTTCAGGCAGTGTCTATTGATAAGTCCAGAATATAAGGAACTCACCTGAGACATGTTGTGCAAAGCCATATGATGCTGTATCACATTCTCCGTCAGCCATTCCAGCCGTCCCGTCTCCGCCAATGTACTAGCATCTATGATCTGCCCACCGTCTAACATCTGCTTGGGAAATGTCAACAAATTCTTCAAATAGTCCACTGTATGCCTTTCCCGATCATGATTTCCGTACTCAGCCTGTCGACTGTACGACGCGAGGACCACAGCCTGTTGGAAATCACAGATAATACGACCTTCGATCAAGTCATTCTTTAGTTGTAAGAAATAGTGGTACCGGGTCACTTCGTCTGTGATGAGGTTAGTCCCAGATATGATGTAGTACATGACGCGTAGGTAGAGTTGGTGCGAAGACGCGTGTTTGTCCAACTGGCGTTTCAAGGGGCGGTCGAGCTGCACCCATCGCGGCTGCTGGCTCCTGTTGATGTACCGCAGTCCGAACAGCTCCGGCTGGTTGAGGGCCTGCCTCTGGCACACGTTATCGAGGCACTCCTGTCCGGAACTGTCCACGGAGAGCGTACAGTCGGCTACGCCCCCGTCCAGCAGCTCGACGCTGATCACGAACAAAGTCTTCGACGCGACGTTGTATTGCCGCGTCTTCTTCAGCTTCAACTTGAAAGGCATTTCGCTACCATCACCGGGTAATAAACTTTACATTTATGGCGAAGGAATGTAGCGTTACGCGCGCCACATTATTTATTACCCTTTTGTACAATTACAAATTTAAAATTTTCCAGTTGCTTTGTTCTGTGTTGACAGTGCATTGGTGGGCGTGTATCCATGGAAAGTAAATATAGTGATGTAAACAGATATGTATCACAAAAAAAAGAAATCCACATTCACAACATTGCGGCCATCGCGTATCGCATCAGGAAACTGACGGCAACGACAATACAGAAATGGAAACGTCAAACAAATGACAGTGACAGTTTAATGTTGCACTCAATGTACAAACTCTACTATTATGGTAGATTATTTAGATATTAATTCGACTGCTGCAAAGACAAAATCATGGTTATATTAAAAAAATATCACAGGACAGTTTCGGGAAAAATCAAATAATTATGGATGTCAATTGTGGAACTTTAGGAAATACTGTCTTATCAAAAATTATTGGCTTTGCGTGCCATATGTATAACATAGAGCAGAATGGGTAAAATTAACAAACATTAAATTGTAAAAATAAATTTTAATAAGTACAAAACAATCTAAAACTGGAGTATTAATTTGATTCTACACTTAAAATGCCACCACTAAAAACCATAACAAATATTCATAACTATGCTGTGGAGCGCTGTGCTTTTTCTGTTTCGATGTTCAACCAGTCTTTTGGTTCTTTGAGGACTTTAATTAGCTTTCCTTCCGCAGAATCTTCCTTCGGGATATGCATGTACTCCCATTTCTGTAAAAAAAAATACAATAAGCAATTAAAGTGCTTTTTGGCAAGCAATATGACAGTCATGGCAAACCAATGGCACGCGACAATAATAATTCAGACACGACATAAGGAACCAGTGGCGGATTTACCAGCAGGCTAAGTAGGCTTGAGCCTAGGGCGGCAGATTCTAGGGGCGGCAAATTTTAGAACCGTGTTTTTTTTAGCCAGAAATCTTTTCGATTTCTGTAACACGGTTTTCTCATGTAATTTCTCTAGAAGTCCACAAGACATATTTCCGTTTACCGAATGTAAATTATTGCGTGAGTGGCAGACCCCGCCTTATTAGTCATCGTTGAGATTTGATTACCAATTACTCAGAAATGTACCCAAAAACTATTTCCTGTGCAATTTCAAGCAAATTGTTGGATTTAAAAGATATTCTAGGAACTGCAATTTACAATTTTAGAGATAAGGGCGGCAAAATGTCAGTAGCCTTTACTTGGGAAATGTGTAAATCCGCCACTGTAAGGAACTGAAGTATCTAATCAACGGTATTCGGTGATGCAGGATTTATTATACTTTAGCTTTATAGTTTATAGTTTTAGAAGAAACACAACACTGAAGCCACTTAACTTGTAAAGGGTTTATAGGAATCACAATGTTTTATGTTATAATTTTACGGAACGTGCAGATGGCCCACCTGATGCTAAGTAGTAAACACAGCCCGTAACAATAAATACGACTCGGGTCCTCCCCTAAATAAGTACGACAAGACCCAAATCGCATCATATGCGCCCGTAACTTTGAAACGTGATGGTGGAATGTTTCATGTGCCTGTAATTTCACCGGCAACCACACCTTTCAAACCAGAACACAGCAACGCGAATGCACTACTGCTTGCGGCATAAATTAGTACGGTGGCAGCACGTCCCCGGACGAACTAGACTTTTCTACTGCTACTGAATAGTAAAATAATCTATAGAAATAAATGAAATTGGAGTGTCTGTTTGTAATATTAAAATAACCGCTTTTTACTAAGTGCATATGGATGTATACACGGTACATATACCAAAACAACATTTTTTTAAATTTTGTCTGTCTGTCTGTTTGTTCCGGGTAATCTCTGAAATGGCTGGACCGATTTAAGTAAGACGTAAGAATTTTTTCCGTCTAGCCCCCTTTCACAACGCGCGATAAGGAACTTCGTTCCAAAAGACACTATACGTTACTGAAATCACTCACAGCGTTCAATGGAAGCGACATGAGTATGGACTCGTATCTGGCTTCGGGCGTGTGCAGGCCGAACTTTGTGCCGCGGTCGTACATCAGATTGAACTCGACGTACCGGCCGCGGCGCAACAGCTGCCACTGTCGCTCGCGGTACCCGTACGCGTCCTCCTTGTGTCTCCTCACTGCGTACACAATATGTTATTACAACATACTGACTGTACGTCCCACAGCTCACTCGGTAATAACCCCCGGACAGCCGAGGGTGCAAAGGTTCGAGCCCCATAGTGTCTCTGATTGTACATGGTCCAGGTGCGTTATTTATTTTAGTAAACTGATATGGATGTGACGCAGTAGAATTAACGCCAAGTTCGTTCGGGGAAGTACTGGCCCATGCCCATATCTGCTGCTAAGCAATAGCGCAATCGCGTAACTGTACTCCGGTTTGGAATAGTGGTCGCCAGTGAAATTACAAGCACATGAGACACTCCACCTTCACGTCTCGAATACGATGCGACTTAGGTATTGTTGGTCCTGGACCTCTTAGGGCCAAAGTCGTATTGCTCGCTATGGACAGAGGTCACCACTTAACACCGTGGGTAGGGGGGGGTGTTGGGGGGTCTCGACTCACCGAGCGGCATGTAGCTGGGGATGACGGCATCAGCGCAGGAGGTCACGAAACTGAAGGCGGACTGCTGGTCGGGCTCCTCGATATCGTCGAAGAATATCCCGCCGAGGCCGCGCCGCTCCCCTCGGTGCGGAATCCAGAAGTATTCGTCGCACCATTTCTTGAACCTGCAACATTTTTTTTTTTAATGTAATACTGTTTCGGAACGAGCCGACGGCCCACCTGGTGTTAAGTGGTAACCTCGGCCCATAACAACTGATGCGACTTCGGTCCTCCCCTACTAGGTACGACAAGACCCAAGTCGCATCGTATGCGTCCGCAACTCTGAGACGTGAAGGCGGAATGTCTCATGTGCCTGTAATTTCACCGGAAACCACACCTTTCAAACCGGAACACAGTAATGCAAATGCTTCACTGCTTGGCGGCAGAAATGGGCATGGTGGCAGTACTTCCCCGGACGAACTTGGCGAGAGTTCTACTGCTCTTAAAATAAAAAAACAATATACGGCCGCGGTACTAACACGAGCACACGTACTAGCTCTGCTGTTCTACTGCTAGCAGCAGAACTCCAGTAGTACTGAAATGTTGAGCCGTAGAACCGGGGCAGTACTGCCATCTATGTCTACCGCTAAAGAGTGGCGAATATATTTTGGCAATAAGCAAAGTTGCTACCGGCGATAATATATCGCATAGGGGGCGATAAAATCTTTATCTCAGCTGAATTCTTAACGAAACAGCTTAGAATTGTCAATCAAGTCTAAATTGAAAAAGTGTATCACGCGTACTATACAGGGTGTCCGGTGATGAATGGATAACCTTGAAATGGGTCTTAGTAGAACTATTGGGCATTCGGAAAAAAATATCAAATAAAAAAACCAAGTAGCATCAAAGATATGTATTTTTGATGTGAAACATCTATAGCCGCACGTAAAACCGATTTCTGGCTTGGCGACGCGTCGCCACGGCATGAGCGCTGATTGGTCCGTTCAAGGTTACGACAAATCATAAACATTATTAGTGATGGGGTACTTAGTTTCTTACAAAATAATGTCGATGTTTCCTATCTGCCAGGCGTCCCGTGACGGCTCACATTTTTTTAATAATATCGATGTTTTGTTTTTTTTTATACTACTTGGTTTTTTTTATTTGATATTTTTTTCCGAATTCCCAATAGTTCTACTAAGACCCATTTAAAGGTTAACCATTCATTACCGGACACCCTGTATATTCTGGTTTATCATTCATAATATTACAAGTGTGGCTCCTTTTCAAACTGAATGTATCCCGATCTAAATGTAGTAACAGCACATGTACCTTTTTTTTTTTGTTATGTAATATATTTACGGAACGAGCCGACGGCCCACCTGGTGTTAAGTGGTAACCTCGGCCCATAACAGCCGATGCGACTTGGGTCCTCCCAAAGTAGGTATGACAAGACCCAAGTCGCATCGTATGCGCCCGTAAATGTGAGACGTGAAGGTGGAATGTCTCATGTGCCTGTAATTTCACCGGCGTACCTGGCGTAGTATGATTTGTCATGCGCGTCGCAAGCTTGCTTTAGCGTCAGATGGAAATGCATGGCGTCCTCCTCGTTCAGATAGTACGGAGTCAAGTCTGTACCACCGCCAAACCACCATTTCACACCTGGAAGTTATAAATGTTTAGTAAACGCGAGTGCAACCTCTGTCGCGTCCGCTGACTCGAATGCTATCTGATTGTATAACATACTAGCTGTTGCCCGCGTGGAATTCGGTTTTATCACGCACCCCTATTTTACCCCTCGGGAAATTTGACTAAGTTCCTTCTTGTTACATCAGCTATCTGCCAGTGAAAGTCCCGTCAAAATCGGTCCAGCCATTTCAGAGATTACCCGGAACAAACAGACAGACAGACAGACAAAAATTTAAAAAATGTTGTTTTGTTATATGTACCATGTATACATCCATATGCACTTAGTAAAAAGCGGTTATTTTCATATTACAAACAGACATACCAATTTTATTTATTTGTATAGATTACAGACATAAATTCCTCAATGGAACTTTGAAAGCCGTATGGTAAGCCAACCACATATAGTCTAGAAACAAACATTTATAAGTCAAGGAATCATTTGTCTTTAGGCACGACAATCGAATCCACTAACTCTCATCATGAACTCTCGCTCTGGGCCAAGATTCGGCCCAAATCAAACAAATTTAAACTGTTTAGGAGTTTCTTGTCTGTTCTGTTCTTCCCCATGGAGGGTCGGATAGGGTTTGAACAGGAGTCTAACTTAGCGATAAATACGCGTGACCTTATGTTTTGAATATTATTGACGTTTCCAAGCCATTTCTTTATGAATTCTATGGAAATAAAGTTTTTGACTTTGACTCAAATCCAACATGGCGGAAATCAGACATGGCGGTCGTCTCGTCATCATTGCAACAATAACTCACCATCCTTATCGGTAACTTCGAAGTAGCGATAGTTGAAGTGTATGGTCGGCACCATGGGGTTGCGCGGGTGTATAACGGCGCTTACGCCCGCCGCGAAGAAAGGCAGAGAAGAGTTTTCTAGATTTTTACCCCTGAAAATTGATCTATCTTCATTTTCTTTCAATAATTTCGACAGGTCTCACAACTCAGTCGGTCGTGGGTTCGTTTCCCACCCAGGACAAACATTTGTGTGTCGAATGTTTGTTCTGTCTTGATGTTAATATGTATGTATTTACAAAAAAACTATATATGTATTATATCAGTTGTCTGGTACCCATAGTACAAGCTATGCTTAGTTTGGGGCTAGATGGCGGTGTGTGAATTGTCCACCAATGCAAAAAGAAATTGAAGAACAGAGCATAAAAAACGTCATTGATAATTAATGGCCACTGATATCGTCTGTACTAATATATTGGCTTCCACTGGATTGGAATTTGAGACGTATTACGTCGCGTCTCGGTGACAGACAATGGACGCAATGCTGTAATGAAACACGATATAGTAATATCATTGTTTTGAGGGTGAATAATCATGGTGATACATAGTTGAATAGGTAATTCCCTGGACGAACACAAGAATGGGTTACATAAAACGCGATACATTGAACTACTTGCTAATCATTTGAAACATGGCGCCGTGTGTCAGCCATGTTGACACTGGCTTTTACGAAAACATACCATTGTACCACATGTATCTATTTTCCAACTGCATGGTACCTAGCCTAGGCTTTGCAGTGCACCAAGGTCATCTCTACAAAAATGCATTTATATCCCAACGCTGCACTGTGTACATAATTTGGCAGTACATAATTTAAATCTCGCAACAATGCAGTTCCTGTACACATGATGCTCATCGGCTGTACGGCACCGTGCAGCAATTGGCCGTGTAATAAAGATGTCGTTGTTCGCCGTTCTAAAATTCTTGTCTATGTAATATCAATTACATAAACAGTCCATGAAGTTAGTATGTAACCCCTACTCGATTTGTGGAAACAGTTCTTAAGGTGGATCTTGGCGAGCCGTAAAGAGCTGTTGTCTTTCCACGTGTTCTGCACTGTAAGAGACAGCCATCTTGACAGATGCCAGCACTGTATGCTTTTTTTTTTATGTGATTGAGTTACTGAACGAGCCGACGGCCCACCTTGTGTTAAGTGGTAACCTCGGCCCATAACAATCGATGCGACTTGGGTCCTCCCCTACTTGGTATGACAAGATTCAAATCGCATCGTATGCGCCCGTAACTCTGAGACGTGTAGGTGGAAAGTCTCGTGTACGTGTAATTTCACCGGAAACCACACCTTTCAAACCGGAACACAGTAACGTGAATGCGTTACTGCTTGGCGGCAGAAATGGGCATGGTGGCAGTACTTCCCCGGACGAACTTGGCGTGAGTTCTACTGCACTTAAAATGTAATGTGTGTACCTGCTTCTCATCTGTTGGACGGCGCCGGGTGGTAGCTTGCCGTGAACCACTGAAACATTAACGCCCGCCTTCTCGAACACGCGGCCGTCTTGCAGCACGCAAGTTATACCCCCGCCGCCTTCTTTGCGCATCCAACGGTCCACTTTGAATTTCGCTTCCTACAATTTAGGATATCTGTTTTAGTGCTGCCGATGCCTAGGTGGGTTACTACCACTGTGTTAGGAGCAAGATCGATAATTCTAGTTAGGTACGGGTGTTAGGTTCAAACTGTTAAGTACTACTTAGCTCTGATTGAATTGAATTAAGTTTTAATTGTTAATTCTGTCTCTGACTTTAGTTGAATACTTTATAGTTTATATATATATGGAATTCTATACCAATGTGGCGGGATTTTTTTCAAAGGTCTTTGTCAAAGGACATTTTGACAACGAAGATATACCTATCTTTTCAAGAGAAATAAGAATCCATGAAAAACTGTAACATGAAATGACGAGTAGATAAGTTAGCAGAATGTTTTGAGCACTTGTGTGCAGAAGTGTTATGTCCAAAGTTCAATGTATACACAGTTCGTACCGGCCACTTTATGAAAACATCATTGTCAAAGTCGAAATCATCCACTGTTTTCTCATCCTCCCAAGCCTACAACAAAAATGAATTCATCTTTACTTTTTGATAAACTTTGAGCACCAACTTCAATTTTAACATTATTATAAAATAAATGAAAAATTATTGAATTACGTGTCCATAAAATATATTTGCACCCAATAACTGCCCCTATATTACCTCCCAAAGAAACCTTTACAAGTATTTTTAAAGATCCTTTATCCCTATTAAAGTATCTTTTGTAAATTAATTATTCATTATGTTATTAAGCAGAAACAGAAAAGCTTTGCGAACATATTTCCAGCGAGGCTATTAAACACAGTGACTCGCAGCGAGCTCGACGCGCCGTGTTGTACACTCGCGTACAGTTGCCGGCAAACAACTTGAACATGAGTTGGCGAGTGGGAGAAAGTTCGCGCATCAACACTTGTACGAAAAATGAGTTCTGCGCATCAAATGTCATTTTTCAAATTGCTTGCCGGCATCTATACCTGTGTAATAGTTATCAGCCCGCTAATCTGAAGTTATTCTTAATGTGGAAACCCATTTTGGAACAAATGTAACTCGTAAAATGTAGGACTTTTACCAGTAGGACTGAAATTATTAGGGATTACTTTTGACTCTTGAAAAAAGCTCAAAATCACTCTTCTGTTACTAGATTAGCTGATAAAAGATCCTCCCAAATCTGTTGTTGTATCTTCTGAAGCAAACTTCTTAATAACCGACAACAGTGTTTCCATCGGAAATAAATAAATAAATAATGGTGGACATTTCACACAGCACCATCTAGCCCCAAAGTAAGCTAAGCATATCTTGTATCATGGCAACCAGACAACTGATATAATACTTATATACTTTTCTTTTGTAAATACATACATATAATACATATTAACACCCAGACACAGAACAAACATCAATGTTACAAATGTCACATAAATGTTTGTCCTGAGTGGGGATCGAACCCATGACCTACAGCGCAGAAGGTAGGGTTACTAACCAACTGAGCTATGAGGCCAGTCAATTGACCCATTCATGTTACTAAATGCTTCAAGAGCTCACTGAACGTATGAGAACTCACTGTTTCAGCAGGCACGTTGACAAATCGCCTAGCTCTAAACACATTCTCAAATTTCTACTTTGATAACACTCTGTTTTATTATAAAACAAGTCATAGCTGCCTTCTGTGCTGTATCCCGCGGGTTCGATTCCCACCCTTAACAAGCATTTCTGTAACTAATATTGATGTTTGTGTTATGTCTGGGTATTATTATACATTATGTATGTATTTTATTTTGTGCTACGGCACAGAGTGACATGTCCAAAATTTTATTTAAGTATGTAATAAATTTTTATTACATATACATATTAACTTCTCTTGAGGCTCTTAAAACATGAGAAGCTACTATACAGTGAGTCAAGTATTATCCATGATAAAATCGACACAAAACATTTTAGACTAATGCTATTACCTCATCTTCTTCTTGTTCTAGGGCCCGGCAGAACTCTGCCTGTATCCTCATGATGAGCATTTCCATCTGAGCCTTCATGTCATCCTGGTTCTTCTCGAGTTCAGCTAGCGGTGTGATAGGATCTGCCATATAGCTCTTCAGCTGGATGATTTCCTTCATGTCCACTTTGTTCTGCCTTAGCTGGCTGTATGCCGTGTAGCCTGCACCGAGTATAGCAGCTGCATACATTCTAGGAGAGGGAGAAAGTGTTAATGATGTATAAGAGGTATAATCCCTGCCCTTTATGCTCTATATAAGCATAAAGGGCAGCTGGGGTATTTAGAGCCTGAAGGAACATATTTTCACTTTGATTTACACAATATGGTAGATGTAGCAAGATGTGAGCTTGTGCCATGCTTACTGCTCTGCAATACTACAATCATAAACTGAATACTACATCAGTACTTTGTTTTGGGTAAACTTTGGGTAAAATAGTAAGTTAATGGAAAAAACAATAATTCCAGCATGTCCACTAAAACAGCATAAAATAAGTGCCAAAGATAATTGGTAAATTGTTGAAAACTAATGAGTTATCATGAGTTTTATTCATTAAAAAAAACTATCACTATACTTTTTTACACGCATTAATATTAGATGGTGATAAAGCGCTCAGTTATCTACCTACTTGTGCTACTTTTGTGATGTTCTTGAGGGCCTATCACCTCTATCTGTAAGACGTCTATGTTGTAGCTAAGTTTAAAAGTCAATCCGGCTCAGTTATTGGTAAAGAAAGTGAGCAAATACCATTGCAAGTCCACGCTAGTTAGAAAAATATCACCCTTCGAAGCTAAGTAAACAAATAAACCACGTACACTTACTTGAACGGTCTATCTCGCATTCTCTTATAGCTTCCAACATAACTGAGTGTCCTGAAACTACGCACTATTATTTTGAAAGACATTACTCTCTTTGTAATTCAATGAAAAGTAAAATTATATATTTTTGGTAAATAATTTCCAATCTAGACGTGTTCTGCGTCACGCAAGGAGCGAAGCGAACACATCACACAACACGCACGCTCCGCAATCAGCTGACTGCTGACTGACATGACAGTGACAGTCAGGGCGCCTTCACATGAGGTCGCATGTAGCAGTGCGACAGTCGCCCGACTTTTGAAAGAACTTTTCGCACTGAAACTAAATACTTTTTAGAAATTGTAGTTACGTATTTCAAGAATTATTTATTGTTACATATTTTCAACACTCTGTAAGCTGTTACAATGATAGATAGATATACTCTTTATTGTGCATAATTAACACCATAATTAAACAATTACAATTTCAAAAATAAAAATAAACAAATTAAAATAAAATAAACTCAAAAATAATGTAACTATTAAAAATAAATGCACAATGGTCTTATTGGGTTTTGAAATAAAGAAGGCGCTTGGAGTAATGACAGTGGCAGTGAATTCCACAGCCGACTGCTCTGTGAAAGAGTCTATGTAGAAGCTGCTTCTATGTACAGGAGTCTGCAGTGACAGATTCTCTGATGACCGAAATGCAAGGGAATGGGAGCAGTGGCGTAAGGAATTTAAAACGTTCTTTGAGGTATGATGTGGCAGAAGTATTAAATAAGACGTGAAGAAGTGAGAGTACATGCATATTCCGGCGAAGACGGATGGGAACCTTTTCACGGAACTCAGATACGTGATCATATTTACGAAGGCCTTAAACGAAACGGATGCAAATATTTTTGCAGGCGCTCAAGCTTATTTAACTTGTCTTCTTTTAAATCAAGGTAACAGTTATCGGCATAATCAAGAATGGGGAGAAGAAGGGATTGAGCAAGCGCCACTTTAGTGCCAATTGGCAAAAAAAGATTCGAAGTTTGTTCTATGTAGCTGCGGTTCCATAAATTTTCCGACTAACTGATTGGAGTTGTGGCTTCCAAGACATATTTTCATTATCACCAAGCGAGATGTAAAGAGAGTGAAGTTGACCCAGGAAAATACATAATTACTACTCACACGCCAAACGAAAAAAAAGACAATACTGGACGGATCCCGTATTGTCTTTTTTTATTATGAACGCGTGTCGATGGTGCCGAAGGAGAACCAAAAACAGCAGGAGCATTGTTTCCTCGTTGAATTCTATTATTGGAATGAAGTGCGCCACCCTTATACAACAGAAGTCGCGCGGCTGTAGTTGTAATAAGCAGGCATGTGGTGTGGCGCGCCGCACCGCACCGCACCGCTTGCGACCTAATGTGAAGGCGCCCTAACTTGACATTGTTTGTTAACATCCACGCGCGTAACTTGTTGTGTTGCCGCGCGCGCGCCGCCCTACCGGCACAATGTGGAACTATTCACTATCAGCTGTGAAATTCTGTTCCGCAAGACGTGCCTTCATGCGCAATATGCGTTCATCTCTTTTCTGAGCGGGGCCGAGCGCATCGATCGGACTCGTCGCGCTCTTTCCGGCCAGTGTGCGGCAGCCGCGCTGACAGCGCGACGCTTTTCTGCTACGTCAGTGCGCGTGTGCTCCGCGCGGCATCAGCTATCGATCCCGTCGGAGCCGCATTGCCGTACATTCCGGAGGCGGTGCCTCGCCTAGTTTTCGTCGATCGTCGGCGTGGCGGGCGCGTGTCGGCGTCGGCGGCGGCCCGGGCGGCCCTGCGCAGTAGCGGCGCTCGTAGCGCGGGAGAGACCGACCTTCCTTCCGCCAAAACCGGCTCGCTGTCCGCCGCGGACGGCTGTGATGTAGCCGCGGCCGGCGCGAGCGGCCATCGGACAAAGAACCCGCGACTCGCTACATCGCGATGAAGAAGTTCACATTCAAGGGGGTGCTGGACGGGTTCCGCAGCTCGGTGCAGGCGGCTCCGCGCGGGACCGACCAGGAGATCCAGGAGACTCTGCGCCCCGACCACTTCCAGATTAAAAAGGTGAGTCGTCCGCTCCTGGTCGGTACGGTGGTGACGTAGCGCGGCGCGACGCGGCCCAAGGTCTCGCAGATAATGGCAGGCAGGGCGCGCTCGCCGTGGCACGAGCCGACGTCGCACGCGACCACGCGACCCCACTCCGAGGAGTGGGCCACCGCTCGCGCTGCCTACACATCCGAGCCTCTGTGTTGTGTAAACTAACGGCGACACGGCCTTCGAGCGCATACCAAAACAACGTCATCAAAACATTGGAGACGCACAGGCACAATGCGCTGCGGAATGCCAATTTTTCGCGTTATCTTTATCTGTTGGCGTTGTGTTGCGTTTGGAACGGGCCTTTCGCCGCGGGCTTTTCGTGTATGCCGTTGCTGTGTACGCTTACGTCAGTGTGCAACCTTGACCATCTGTTTGCACCATTCCATGGAGTTTAATCTGGTCGTGTGCTGCCCACGGTTGCGGCATACATACTACGAGTTGCTGATTTGATCCACTATCTGCAAGTTGTGTGGTGTCTGGCGTAGGTTATAATATTTTCGCTACTATACAATAAATCGGCACCTGTCTGTCGGCGGCTGTTTCGATCATAATATTGAACTGATAACAGATTAGATAAAAGCTGCACTCAATAATAACTTTTCCCTTTATGGAATGTATTATGGCGATCGAATATTGTTTTCTGACGAATCTACGACTGTTCAGTCAATCAATTGATGCAACGATAGTATAACGGCTATAGTTTGAACGCACGACATCCAAAATAATACAACTTTGAAAGGGCATATTAGGATGGAAGTAAAATCAAACATTCGTTTTGCTTTCATGTCAAGGACTAACTAGAGTCGAACAATAACAATCGATGAAACTCGGAAAGAACTTTTAATGATTGCAGCGGAACTTTTCAAAGACGCGCATAAACTCGAAAAAGTTAGCCAAAATAATTCTCTAAATTGGACACTCATTGTTCGTAATCGTTTGTCTTTTTGTGCTCATTTTTTTCCGCTTAGCTGTGTTTTGAAGAGTCAGCGGAAATTTCACATTCTAAGAAAAGTTAAATGCAAAAAAATTCGCACATGCTATTATCCTCTTTATGCGTAGTAATGAAATTCTGCACGGATTTTAGAGAATTCTAGAATGTTCCTAGATTCCTTTAATTATTATGATCTTTCATAAGTTTGGTGTAGTCTACGTCGTTTTCGACTTTAATATATCTTAGTCCATTTGTTTGTAATGTACCTAATTCTCAAGGTTTCAGACTTCCGCTGTAATTAAGTTTTTCGAAGAGCTAAGGATTCCGGACGTCAAGTCAAAATAGAGGATTTAAAACGGACAGCAATCCTATTTAGAAACTTTCGTTATGTTACAGGGGAAAGCTTTTTAGAACTTTTCTGCTTCAATCTTCATTTTGTAAATTGGGTGTGCGAACTAATTTGACGACGGGATCTTCTAAAGAAACAATTTGTTGCCCCTCCGAGTTGTATTACAAAAATGTGAAACCCCTTTTTGTCCAGAAGGTTTTCTAGAATCTCTCGTCTGCAAACGTTTTGTGCGAACTCCTATTTGTAATATTGAACATTTAGGCATTTACTCGGGATTTTGCTTTGAATGATATTCCTTTTTAAATGAAAAATAAAACTCGCTTGGGATGATACGCAGCTGTATTGTCGCGGTTGCTCGTCAAAGTTCCAGCGTGTTGAGAAGTTATTCTATTCAGGATCTCTGCACCCAGGTTCAAATGTTTTATACTTTATTCAGTAGAGTTTGCTCAAACATAAATGGGATACCAACTCTCAATCAGGTCGCAACATTGGAACACCGCGGCCATTACACGCTTGCCCTCGTGTTTTCACGTTTAGCACCATCGATAAAAGGAAAACAATGTATCGCGCGGTACACAGTATTTATTTTAAAGCGCGCCGTGATGTCATGGTGGTAATATCCGTAAAGCAGAATCCTGATTTATCTTGGCATATAACGTTGAAAAATACAGGAATGATCTTGTAACATGCTTTAAAATGTGGCTCTCTAGTTGAGTAGCTGTACGTATTTTATAGTATCCTACGAAGAAAAACAATTTGTATGCGAGTAGGGATTTCTCTTAAATTCTGTACGATCCGAGAGAATATGAATTTAGAAATATACCCACAGATAGCTTGCTCTAAAGTATTTGCCTGCAAATATAATTTTTGCTTTTAGAGCTGTTTCCTGTTCATTCGTATTTGGGATTTAATTAGTTATTCTGTCCACTATAGCCATTAAATTAAGTTTCAACTTGATAAATTTACAGGAAAAAATAAATTGCTACATGTTGCTGTTTTGAAATCCATATCTATCGTTTTCTGAGTGCAATGCAGATGAATCACGGCTGAATCTTTTGTTAAGCCATAATTCATGGTTCGCAATCTACTAAATATTGAATGAGAAAAGACCTTTCACATTAATTGTATTATTAAACCGTTGAATATAGAACATTGCAGACAACAGTAACAAAATGAATTACGATAAAACCGTGAACATGCAGATACAACTTATTTTCTTAATCACGAAAGAATTGTGTACTGCTATAAATAATGGTAATACATTTAGTTGGCAACGTAGAGAGCGTGGTGGCCTAGTGGTACTGACCCCCAAGTTTATAGGAGGTCACCGGTTCAAATTCCGACGTGCACCTATGAGTTTATCGATTGAAAGATATATGTGCGCAATACCACGTTCTCAAAACGGTGAAGGAAAACATCGTGAGGAAACCTAGTCCTAGAATTAAAAATTCTGTGTCAAGTGTACGAAAGGAGCCTCTCTGAGGCGCACTTAAAATCCTTTCACCACACTGGTTTGAGAGAACCAGTGACTCGAATAGAATAGAATAGTTGGCAACGTGGCGCGTGGTATACCTACATGAATGAAGTCCATTATCTCCAGCACAGTATGTATACCTATTACTGAGTTTTTTTTTAATGTAATACAGTTACAGAACGAGCTGACGGCCCACCTGATGTTAAGTGGTAACCTCAGCCCATAACAAGCGATGCGGCTTGGGTCCTCCCCTACTAGGTACGGCAAGACCCAAGTCGCAACGTATGCGCCCGTAATTCTGAGACGTGTAGGTGGAATGTCTCGTGTGCCTGTAATTTCACCGGCAACCACACCTTTCACACCGGAACACAGTAACGCGAATGCGTTACTGCTTCGCGGCAGAAATGGGCATGGTGGCAGTACTTCCACGGACGAACTTGGCGAGAGTTCTACTGCTCTTAAAAGTAGTGAGTACTAGGCCGCCGCCGCCGCAGCTTCTGAGATAAGTAATTTGCTCAGGGAATTGGATTTGTCCATTGTTATCTCCCACGACGGTGATTCACTTAATTAAACATAAGACGCTCCGGTTGTGATATTATCGTCTTGTTTTCAGCTATCATTTACAATAATTAATCTTTTATTTGTCTAGTCTCACAGCTCACTTCGTAGTAATTCTGCCTTCTGCCCTGTAGATCGTGGGTTCGATTCCCACTGAGCACAAACATTTGTGTGACGAACATAGGTGTTCTGTGTCTGGGTGTTTATATGTATTAATACAAAAAGTATATAAGTATTAATCAGTTGTCTGGTCCGGTTCCCCTGATCGAAGCTATTATTAGCTTAATTTATATATTTTTTGTTTTTATTTGTTTAATATATGTGATGTTTGTGTACTTAAATAAATAAATGTTTGGGTCTAGATGGCGCTGTGTAATGTCCACCATTATTTATTAATTTTATTTTTATTTACAATTGAGCATCGTCATCTATGCGTTGTATTCTCTGAAAGTAAATTAGCATATTACAATTCAGGGTATCATACGCGAACAATTTCTTAATTTAGATTTATCGGACGCCGCACCGACATTTTTTATTGTGCAAGCTTAGAATTAGTCATTGGATTCGGGTCCTACAGAACACTGGAATCCTAAATGGCTTCTCATGTCACCGGTTTCGTAATCGCGGGATTGAACTGTGTATTTGCGAACTGATATGACTCAGGTGTGACGTCATCGGCGCCGGCGTCGCGACGATACTCCAATCACGTAACATTAACTTTGGTTGACTATTCAGTGCCGTCCCCAGTGAACAGTTTTCCTTGGATTCCGTCATCATTAGAGGTTTCTTGCTGTTCTTCCCCATGGAGGGTCGGATAGGGTTTGAACAGGCGTCAAACTTATCGATAAGTACGCGTGACCTTATGTTTTGAATAATATTGACGTTTCCAAGACATTCCTTTATGAATTCTATGGAAATAAAGGTTTTGACTTTGACTTTGACATGGTATTCCGTTAAGTGGAGAGTGTGGTAGTATTTTAGAATGAAAGTAACTGAAGTTCGCAGTTAAGGGCCGCTACTTAAGAAGGTCAATGTTTTTAGCTTGAAACCATCCAGAATCAAAAAGACATAATGCATGTACTTATCTGGATGGTGCAACCGTAGTGGATTAAAATACATTCACTCACACTTTTCTCGAATAGGCCGTGTGTTGGGTGCATTTAAGGCTGGTAATTAGAAATGTATGAGTCCACTTCTTCTTCTTCGTGGTGAAAGGATTGTCATACCTAATTCCCTCTAAATAGTATAAAACAAAGTCGCTATTTACATCTGTTTCTCTGCTTACTTCTTCTAAACCAAACAACGGATTTGTTACGGTTTCCACTGATAAAAAAATCATAAATTGAAGTGTTTATAAAATTTGAAAATATTATATACAAAATAGTGAACTATGACGCTGTTTTGACAAAAACTATTACCTAATTGTATAAATAAATTCTTTATAAAAAAATAAATTAGCTCTATACAAATGTGTGCCCAGGTGATGGATCTTTACTCCTAATAAAGTGTAATTGGATGTATGTATGAAAGGACTCGATGTATGTATGAAAGGACTCGAGATTAAATTCCCCGCTAAACGCTCAATTGAATGAAGCTACTATTGAAAAGCTCCATGATGAAATTCTCCCATTTCCGAACGCAATAATACCTTATGTTCATGACTGAGGGTACCCAGACATTATTCACAGTGTCTGTGTCACAGCGACAAGTCCGATGGCCACTAATCTCATCAAATTTTAACCCATTTATCTATACAAATAAATAAAATTTGAGTGTCTGTTTGTAATATTAAAATAATCGCTTTTTACTAAGTGCATATGGATGTATACACGGTACATATACCAAAACAACATTTTTTTCAATTTTTGTCTATCTGTCTGTTTGTTCCGGCTAATCTCCGTAACGGCTGGACCGATTTTGACGGGACTTTCACTGGCAGAAAGCTGATGTAACAAGGAGTAACTTAGGCTACTTTTCCGAGGGGTAAAATAGGGATGCGTGATAAAACCGAATTCCACGCGGACGAAGTCGCGGGCAACAGCTAGTTGCTTAATATGGGTAAGTAACAGATGGTGTATGCTACTATAGAAATCTACAGCCATACTCAAGCAGCAATCTAAAATATCTATGGATTAATTGTGGGTCTGAAATAAATGATTTTATTATTTATTATTAATATTCGTAAAATATTATTTCAAATACGTATGTAGCATAAAACATAGTCGCTGTCTGCCACGGTCTGTTACTTCACCTCATAACGAAACCAAGCAACGGATTTTGATTTTCACTAATAGAAAGAGTGATAAACGAGGAAGGTTTGGAAGGTTTGTGTAAATAATTTATAAATTAATTGCACCCGTGCAAAGTCTGGGCGGGTCACTAGTATATGTAAGAGTAGAGTACATGTACAAAGCGAGCTTAACTCTAAGAAGAGCTCTCTTCCAGCAAATTTAGAAAAAGCAGTGCAATTCAGATTTCTTTGCAATCTTAAACTAAATCTTGTAGCTGGTAACAGATTTGTTTATATTAAGAAGTAAAGGTACAAAGGTACCTAAGTCTGTTACAGAACATCTTGAAGAAACCCTTACGTTACGTTTAAGAGCAGTAGAACTCTCGCCAAGTTCGTCCGGGGAAGTACTGCCACCATGCCCATTTCTGCTGCCAAGCAGTAACGCGTTCGCGTTACTGTGTTCCGGTTTGAAAGGTGTGGTTGCCGGTGAAATTACAGGCACATGAGACATTCCACCTACACGTCTCAGGGTTACGGGCGCATACGATGCGACTTGGGTCTTGTCGTACCTAGTAAGGGAGGACCCAAGTCGCATCGGTTGTTATGGGCAGAGGTTACCACTTAACACCAGGTGGGCCGTCGGCTCGTTCCGTAACTGTATCACATAAAAAAAAAAAAGTGTGTGAATGGGTCTTTATGTCTTCATCTGCCGCAACCCGCTGAAAACCTATGAAAAGATTCAGCAAATATATTTGAGTTTAGCGCGACCTACATTACTGCCGCCGCGAAATATCTGTTGTAATCTGTACATCCGGCTAAAACGTTGGATATCAGACTTGTTTAATAATATCTTCACAAAGTTATTATGTTTTATTCAGACTTGTTTGTCAAGGTTACAGGAAACCTAAGATAAATAAAGTCAAAGTCAAAAACTTTATTTCCATATAATTCATAAAGAAATGGCTTGGAAACGTCAATATTCAAAACATAAGGTCACGCGTACTTATCGATAAGTTTGACGCCTGTTCAAACCCTATCCGACCCTCCATGGGGAAGAACAGACAAGAAACCCCAAATGGAGGGATTCCTTTTTTTTCGCGAGCACCTTCCTAATAAAATCCTAATCCTAATAAATAAATAATAATAATAATAGCTTTTCGATTTGCAACATCGCAATACAATTATATGTTGCTAGTGGAATGGGTAAGGCTTTCGTTAACTTAGCATGGGTTCCAATGTAATAATAATAATAATGATGGACATTTCACACAGCGCCATCTAGCCCCAAAGTAAGCTAAGCATAGCTTGTATCATGGGAACCAGACAACTGATATACATACTTATATACTATTCTTTTGTACATACATACATATAATACATATTAACACCCAGACACACAACAAACATCAATATTACAAATGTCACATAAATGTTTGTCCCGAGTGGGGATCGAAACCACGACCTACAGCTCAGAAGGTAGTTACTAACTAACTGAGCTATGAGGCCTGTAGCTACTATTATGTCGCTAGTGGAATGGGTTACGCTTTCGTTAACTTTGCATGGGTTCCAATGTTATGTAGTGTCGAAGGTTTTCGTTTAGTGTCCAACCCTGAACAGAATTGGAACATATCCAAATGGTCTCTATGTCTCTAATTCTTCGTATTACATCTTTATTACACAGACTCTTGTGAATGTTGTAATGTAAATTGAAAACAACATTAGTTTGTAACAAACTAGCGACGCGCCCCGCCTTCACACGTGTGTAGTTTTCTATTAAACAAAATAAGGGGCGCAACTTCGCAACAGTACTGAGTAAGTTTTTGATGAAACTGTCACAGCTCATTCATTATATACAATACTTGCATAAAATCACGCCTGTTTCCCGGAGGGGTAGGCAGAGATCATGGTTTTCCACCTGCTACGATCCTGACATACTTCCTTAGCTTCATCTACTCTCATCACATTCTCCATGCATGCTCTTACAAAATATTTACAAATTGTATACAAAAGTAAGTGTGTAATATTGATGGACAATTCACACATCGCCATCTAGCCAAACTAAGCATAGCTTGTACTATGGGAACCAGACAACTGATAGAATACTTTATTTTTGTAAATACACGTAATACATAACAACACCCAGACATAGAACAAACATTCGTCACACAAATCTTTGTCCTGGGTGGGAATCAAACCCACGACAGTAGAGGCAGAGTTTCTACCAACTGAGCTTTGACTTTTTACTGCGCAGTTTTCTTAGTTTGCCTAAGCATTTCGTAATACCAAAATATATACACGTAGGAGTAAAATTGAAGAGAAAAATTGGGTCCGATATCAAAGAAGCACTTACGAGGGTCCCGCGGTTAAATAACACTCCTTTTGACAAAAATTACGAGCATAGCTCCCGGCATTTACTTAAATTTGCTTCGGAATCTGTATGGATCTTAAAATTTTCCTTTGATTGGTAAGCCCTCAGCCCTTAGCCTCTTTACGAGTATTGCGTTCATATTTTCTTTCGGGTTTGTTTGGAGTCTTTCTTTTTATAAGTTCCGTTAGGTTTATTCTCAATTGTTTACATTATATAGGTTTATTCTCAAATGTTTATATTATATCTACCTACGGTATTATTGTTACATAAGTGCTATATTTAGTATTTTGTCATTTCGCGGTGCCTGTTAAATAGACGAAGAAGACAAGTACAGACTACAGATGTGAAAAGGTTATTTCACCAGTCTGTAAGTAGGTATTTAAATCTGGGAGTCGAGGCCAGACCAGAGTAACAACATACTTAAATATATTACGAGTAAGTAGGTACATAGTTAAATAAATAAATAATAAATAATGGTGGACATTCACACAGCGCCATCCAGCCCCAAAGTAAGCTAAGCATAGCTTGTATCATGGGAACCAGACAACTGATATAATACTTATATACTTTTCTTTTGTAAATACATACATATAATACATATTAACACCCAGACACAGAACAAACATCAATGTTACAAATGTCACATAAATGTTTGTCCTGAGTGGGGACGAACCCACGACCTACAGCGCAGAAGGTAGGGTTACTAACCAACTGAGCTATGAGGCCAGTCGAGTTATACTTTAACAAAAGTATGGACACTATCGCCGTTGGAATCCCTTCGCTGCCGATGTCCGGATTGGTTATCATGTTCTGATTAATGCTTTATTAATCGCCTCACACACCTTATTTAAGGGATGAGCGATGTGAGGGGGCATTGTGGCATAGTAAATTTTGGGGGCAGCTTCGATGCAAGTAGTTCATAGGGAATAAAGGTTCTGGAATGGCGACCACGAACCGGCAGACGCGGTGTAAGGCGGCCACCTACCCGATGGACTGATGACATAGTCAGGATCGCAGGAAATCCGTGGATGCAGATGGCTCAAGACCGTTCAAAATGGTAATCTTTGGGGGAGGCCTATGTTTAGCAGTGGACTTTTACCCGCTGATATGATGATGATGATGATGAAGATGAGTCTAGTTCGTAGGAAAAACCGCGGAACCTTGTGTGTTGGTGCAAACCGTTTAGGAAAGCAAAGAGTAGGTAAACTAAGTGTTACCTAGGACGGCGACAGGTCGCGTGCGCGGACCGCATTGCCCTACTTTATGTTAACTCGCTGGTTTAGTTAGACTAAAGATAAAATTTTGCATGACCCGATGGGCTATCGGAGTGTAAAATTTAAACCTTAACATTAATACTAGAACATGTTTCAAACGCTTGTTTCTCTTAATGTTATCAGTGTTAAGCAAGATATTTTTCAACATCGAAGTCAAAAACTTTATTTCCATCGAATTCATAAAGAAATGGCTTGGAAACGTCAATAATATTCAAAACATAAGGTCACGCGTACTTAGATCACTAAGTTTGACGCCTGTTCAAACCCTGACCCTCCATGGGAAGAACAGCCAAGAAACCCCAATTTTTTTCGCGAGCAGTTAAAGTTTCTCGTTTTGTCAGTAACCCAGTAACAGTAAATTTAAAGAGAAAAACGGGTTTAACTCTCAGAATAAATCGATAAAATGATATTTAATTTCTAAATTCGGGTTAATAAACTAAGAAATAGGTCCCCGTTTCTATGGATATAATCACCGCCCTAATGACGGGGTATTTAACGGTACACTTTACACCAGGTCGGGCTCACCTGTCCATTCTAACATACCACTTGGAACATAAATTAGTTGATTATGGACGACTAAGTTGGCCGCAAGTTCTTTCTGACCGGGGCGAACATTTTTTATTTTTTTATTTTTTTTTATTTTTTTATTGAACGTTAATATATTTAACCCCACATGATAAAAATGAAATGTTATGAAGATGCCTTCGATCTGGAATGTCTGTGTAGTGTGTTGTGTGATTAGCTAATGAGTGTTTTTCATTATCGAATATAATAATAATTATTTGAATAGCTAATCAATATTAATGAAATAACTGTTTTTGATATTGTAAACCATGACGAGAGGGAGAGGAAGCAAACGGATTTTTAATTAATTTACGATTTTTTTTTGTAATCTTTTTTAATAAAGATTATTCTATTTTATTCTATTCTGTGACCCATAGTTATTAACTCGGTCGAAGAATCAAAAACACTCCTCGGCTAATTAAGTCGGTAAGTACATTTTTAAGTAAGGCGCTATATAATTATTATTTGACATTTCACACAGCGCCATCTACTCCCAAAGCAAAAGCGTAGGTTGTATCATGGGAACAAGATAACTGATAAATACTTTATTTTTTGTTAACATATAATACAAATCAACATCCAACAACAACAAACATCTGTGTTCGTCACACAAATTTTTGTCCTAGGTGGGAATCGAACCAACGACCTACAGCACAAAGCAGGGTTACTACCAAATAAGCTGTTAGGCCAGCCATAATCCGAATGAATACTTATTTATAACTATGATATGGATCACTCTATATGACCAGTTCAAATTTGGCGTTAGTTATGTGACGCGGTTATATCGCGGGGTGGATGGGGTTCACAGTTAATATTTAACGGACAGTTTATACCTGTTTCGACTCAGCTGTATATTCCCAGTGTTACCTGAATGAGGATAGTGCGTATTATTTATGTATATTATGTCTGTGTATGACTGGCCTTATAGCTCAGTTGGTTAGTAACCCTACCTTCTGCGCTGTAGGTCGTGGGTTCGATCCCCACTCAGGACAAACATTTATGTGACATATGTAACATTGATGTTTGTTCTGTGTCTGGGTGTTAATATGTATTATATATGTATTTACAAAATAAAAGTATATAAGTATATAATATATCAGTTGTCTGGTTCCCATGTTACAAGTTATGCTTAGCTTACTTTGGGGCTAGATGGCGCTGTGTGACAATGTCCACCAATATTTATTTTTATTTATCCTCCTTATAACAATCAGTGTAATAACATGTGCTTATGTCATTTTTCATGTATCATGGTACCTAGTTTAGGAGTCTATATCGAAATATTATATCTGTATCCCGTAGGATGTTCAAATCATTTTGGTATAGTCTGATACCCGATATCTTGTTAATAGAAACTACAGGGTTTTTTTTGGTAACAGATGAAGAAAGATTACCTCAAATAAAAACCATAACAATATTCATCAACAAACCAGACTTAGATAGATAGATAGATGACACTTAATTGCTCACAAAATCAAAATAAAAACAATCAGATACAAAGTACAAAAAAAGTGAAACAAAGGGCGGTCTTATCGCTAAAATCGATCTCTTACAGACAACCTTTGGATGGACAAGAAATACTGGACTTTATATGGGGCTTTGTGGTTCATCTAAGATTGGATAAAAATATAAATATATAATTGGGACTTTGGCTTGACTTGGGAATTTGGACTTATATAATTGGGAACATCTTAAATCGTATGGTTCACCTATATTTGATCTTTCTTATTTGGTGGTTATTTATTGGAGATTGGCAAATTTTGTTGACCTCAAGAGCATTTCAATTTTCATTCTTTTCTTGTTTTATTTCGACTTTAACTGTGACAGTTTTGAATTCAGCTGAATAACTTTTGAATTCCCGATTTTTTCAGTTCTCAATGTTTCTTGGGTAAATAATATTATGTATTAGGTAAATAATCAAAATTGTGCTGTCAGTTCCGACGCGTGACTAGAGATTACTTCTATACAAATAAATAAAATTGTAGTGTCTGTTTGTAATATTAAAATAACCGCTTTTTCTAAGTGCATATGGATTTATACATGGTACATATACAAAAAATCAATTTTTAAAAATTTTTGTCTGTCTGTCTGTTTGTTCCGGTTAATCTCCGAAACGGCTGGACCGATTTTGACGGGACTTTCACTGGCAGATAGCTGATGTAACAAGCAGTAACTTAGGCTACTTTTCCGAGGGGTAAAATAGGGGCGCGTGATAAAACCGAATTCCACGCGGACGAAGTCGCGGGCTACAGCTAGTTTGTTTATAAAATCGTAACGCTTTTTGTTAACGATCGATTTTACTGACTACCCATCATATTTTCGTACCGGGGGCTTTGATGAGATTGCTAAGGGGTAAACTCTACGACGTATCGTGTGGTTGTACTGCATTTGTGTAAAGGTATAGCGGCCCGGCCTTGACCCGAGTTTCGGCGTTACACGGACGTTAACAACGCACTGATAGAACTGCACTTTCACATTTGACTGGCCTCACAGCTCAGTTGGTTAGTAACCCTACCTTCTGCGCTGTAGGTCGTGGGTTCGATCCCCACTCAGAACAAACATTTTATGTGACATTTGTAACATTGATGTTTGTTCTGTGTCTGGGTGTTAATATGTATTATATATATGTATTTACAAAAGAAAAGTATATACCTGTGAGTGCTTTGCGGTAGATTCTTGACTGGGTGGTCACTGGCCAGGCGGTTGGAACATATATATATGTGTGTTACAAATTCCTTTACGGTATATTTGTTATTATAAATGGTATTGTCGGAGATAGTGCGGTGTATCGATCGGCGCCGGAGCGGGCGTTGCGCCATCGCTGCCGTGACCGTCGTCCATCAACGATATCGCCGAATACTCGCCGCTCATTTCATACAGTACCTTGTTCATTAGGATCTAATGAGAACTTTTGGCCCTACTATAAATCTTATTACACTGTAAATGATTATATAAATGATAAATCCCCATGGTCTGATGTCGCTCTGATCAACGACACACAAAACATCCTGTAATATCTTATTGCAGTATATTATGTAGTCATAAATGTAACATAGACCTATGTACTCAATTGTTACAAGGATCGTGCTCGCGAAAAAAGAGGAATCCCTCCATTAGGGGTTTCTTGCTGTTCTTCCCACCAAGCCAACCACATATAGTCTAGAAACAAATATAAGTCAAGGAATAATTTGTCTCTAAGCATGAGAATCGAATCCACTAACTCTCTCATCATGAACTCTCGCTCTGGGCCAAGATTCGGCCCAAATCAAACAAATTTAAACTGTTTAGGAGTTTCTTGTCTGTTCTGTTCTTCCCCATGGAGGGTCGGATAGGGTTTGAACAGGCGTCAAACTTATCGATAAGTACGCGTGACCTTATGTTTTGAATATTGACGTTTCCAAGCCATTTCTTTATGAATTCTATGGAAATAAAAGTTTTGACTTTGACTTTGACTTTGACCAGTAATGCACTCGCATTGCTCTTTGGTTATGGATGTGGGTTGTCAATGAAATTACAGACGATAAAACTTTCACGTCCATGTGTTATTTGTGATATGACAAGGGTTTTTGACAAATATTTAAGAAGGGAAAAGTGCATGGGTCGTATGCTCGTTCGTAACTTTACCATTTGCGTCTGGGTGTATATGTATTATATGTATGTATTTACAAAAGAAAAGTATGTAAGTATTATATCAGTTGTCTGGTTCCCATGATACAAGCTATGCTTAGCTTACTTTGGGGCTAGATGGCGCTGTGAAATGTCCACCATTTTTTTTTTTACAAGAAATTATCCTTCGTCTGTGAGATAGTGGAATATTTGCCGTGATATATTCTACACAACCCCATTCTTGTAGAAAATGACATCACCGGGGACGGCTGATGGCATCACTCGTGGTTGGCTCGATGGCTCGGAGACGGTGATGTCATATCGCAAACTATCCACTATTCATTTGCCGCATACATATAGTGCTACAAGTAGGTATCGTATATCAGCATACATCTCGTAACCAGGGGTCCTATTACCGGCTTCATGTGAGACTAACATTTAATTCAACTCACCCACCGACTTCTTCTTCTTCGAGTCACCGATTCTGTCGGACCAGTGTGGTGAAAGGATTGTAAGTGCGCCTCAAAGAGGCTCCTTTCGTGCACTCGACACGTGTCTTTGATTTTTAGTTCTAGTACATGTCGGTTTCCTCACGATGTTTTCCTTCACCGTTTTGAGAACGTGGTATTGCGCACATAAATCTTTCAATCGAAAACCTCATAGGTGCACGTCGTTATTTGAACCGGCGACCTCCGGATTGAAACTCGGGGGTCAGTACCGCTAGACACCACGCTCTCCACCACCGACTGACAACAACTTTATAAAATATAGCCATGAAAACTTTTTCTTTTTTAATTTAATATTTTTATTTATTATAAAGGGTTTATTATAATTTAAATCCGAACACTTCATTAGTATCGTATTGGTTTGGTAAAATAATTAAATGTTAGATATCGCATCGGGCCACTAGCAGACCCATTTTTGATTTTGATTTTGATTTTTGATATCAGCATCATATATCTGTCAGGTATTTATTGATTGATTATTCACTACTTATTTCATTGACGTATGATAGTCAAGTCAAGTCAAAAACTTTATTTCCATAGAATTCATAAAGAAATGGTTTGGAAACGTCAATATTCAAAACATAAGGTCACGCGTACTTATCGATAAGTTTGATGCCTGTTCAAACCCTATCCGACCTTCCATGGGGGAGAACAGACAAGAAACCCCTAATGGAGGAATTCCTTTTTTTTCGCGAGCACGATCCTTGTAACAATTGAGTACTTAGGTCTGTGTTACATTTGTGACTACATAATATACTAAAATAAGATATTACAGGATGTTTTGTGTGTCGTTGAGCAGAGCGACATCAGACCATGGGGATTTATATGATGAAATTGTCAATTCGGGAATTGTATTATTTTGAATGTACTGCATAGTACTGCACCCGTTCTTAAATAGATACGATGCAGAACAAATTTCTGATACGTGTATATGAATATTATTTTAAATTTTTCAGGAATTGATGTATTCATTATTTCTTGATGACCGTGTTTATTGAAGTTTGTAATATATATTTTGACGCATCTGCATGCGTCAACGAAAACGTTGAATTGTCTTTGTGGGTGGCGTTATACATAATAAAACTTATTAACATTTTACAAAGTCTTGGAAATCTCATCAGTACGGAACTTTAAAATTGGTAATTGCAGCAATTCTGGTATATATTCCCTAGTCTACTAACAAACCACGACTGAAATTTTAAATATAAGGTTACTGTTAAGCCCACTGTATATCTTAACTTAGCCCACGCGGTCGCTGCCAAACCTAACTTATAAAAATAACGAAGGGGAAAACTAGTAAATCAATTATAATGTATATTTAACTTTAGGCATTAACTAAAACAATACATATGAGTAAGTGCAACATAATTCTACTTTGACAACGGGAAAAATATGTCCGATAGAGTTTATCAGTTTTATTCTGACACAAAATCGTTGTTTTTTAAGTAAAATAAATAATTATAATACATAATAAATTAGCACTCGGTACTTAACTAACTGGAGGTATTTAATCTAATTTAGTAAGTTCATTAAAATTGATTGTTCCACTAGTATTTTACATTTTAATATTGCCTTTCGGTAATTAATATATTGATAATTTTATATAAATTAATCACAGTAATATTAAAAATGCGAATATTTATGTTCGTTACTTCTTCACGCCAAAACTACTCAACCGAATTCGGATGATCGTCGCGTGGGCTAAGAATTATGGCAAGTTTTTTCAGACACTTTTTATGATATTCTATGTCAAATTCTTTGTGTGCGCCTTCGCCCCATGAGAATTACTCAAAACTTAGTCTTAAGGAGCGAGTATGTTTAGTGGTGACACGAAATAACACAAAGGTTACTTATCACTGGGATAACAGATACAACACAGACAAATCCGCCCCTACAACCAAATACTTAAGAATACCAATATATATGTAGACTCAATTCTTGAAAAATATTTTTTTGTAGTTATTCCTAAACGCACCAGTAAGTTAGTAGTCGATATGTTTATATTCTTAAATAAAAGAAGTGTACATATTAACACTAAAATTTATAAAAGAAAATGGGCAATACACATGTTTTGGGAAAATGCTGTACGCCGCTTAGGAGAGCAATCTGGCGTCCGGTAAAAATCTGCAGACAGAATTGTAACTAATTAGTACTTCATTGAATGCGTGGTAGCCTAGTGGTACTGAGCCCGAGTTTCAATCCGGAGGTCGCCGGTTCAAATCCCGACGTGCACCTATGAGTTGCTTGATAGATTAATTGCGCAATACCACGTTCTCCAAGGTACCAAGGAAAACATCGTGAGGAAACCGAGATGTCCTAGAACTAAAAATTCGAAGACATGTGTCGAGTGCACGAAAGGAGCCTCTTCGAGGCGCACTTACAATCCTTTCACCAGACTAGTTCGAGATAATCAGTGTCTGGAATAGAACAGAATAGTATTCCATCAGCTCAAATCGGTATGGTAGGTGGACCATCTACTGATGTTATTGATAAGATAATAGCAGAGGTCGTTTACCTCAGCCTTGGGGTTTTGGCATCCGTGACGCTTGGCACTCGGCAGAAGGTTGGAGGTGCGCCAGCCAGGTCAAGGACATGTCATCATGTGCTCGTTGGCTGTATCTGTATGTATGTAATGCGTGTCGCGATATAACAAACACTCCGAGGATAATTGCTTAACATCTTATAGCGATAAGTACGCGTGACCTTATGTTTTGAATATCATTGACCAAGCCATTTTTTTATGAATTCTATGGAAATAATGACTGACTTTGACATCCTCTTCAGTCTATAATTGATTGTCTCTCAGCGGTGGGAAATTGAGCCTAAACTTAAGGCTATCTTCCTTAAAGATAGGTTTTTGAAAATGACCTCTTCCGCATCAATTTTTTTTTAGAGGCATGTTGCACTTCGCTTCACCACAGTTGTGGCCTATGTTGACGCATTAAACCCTACTCAATAGTATTTTGAAGTGTCCAACATTTGTAAAAAAACATAAGCTCATTCTTTTAACAGTATGTCACCGTATTTTCATTTATATTGTAGTGTTATGTTGACCTTCAACTTCCCATAGTGGATTCACCAGATGTCACCCCATCCCTGGAGATGTGCCAGTAGAGTGAGGGTCATGGCGTGTGGCGTGACGGCACTCCGAACGGATTCCGATTTGTTTCGCAGCAGTTCTGGTATGGTGCGATTCTTAACTTTACGGAAGACAATCAGCATATTTGTGTTAGCCATCGAGCTAATGCATTTGTGGACTATACTAATGTATTTTCGGTTACACGTCTTCACACCTTCAGTGTGAGAGGAAGACTTAGATACTTCCATAAGTTATATTGTCGTTGTTCGAGGTAGTTGCCACTTTACATCAGGTGGGTATTAATTCCTTAATAAATCAAATTTGCGATGCCGCGTCCACGGATATGAAATATATAAACCTATAATGTCTTACACAGTCGTTTTCAAGTTGTTAATAATTCTAAAACGTCCACAAAAAGACCCAGATTTAATAGAACTCGAGTGTGTAATTTGTAGCATAGCTCATCCCACCCAGCCTCGATAATGAGGCTTTTATGGGCTTAATGCGCTATAAATGTGGAGGGTATAGTTACGAATATATACACGCTGTATGGTAACAGATTGTAAGGTTCTGTTTAGTCCCTGCTGAATTCCAATTTCAGTCCTGTTTGGCGTGGCTTTACTTATTGTATCAGATGTTCAAGTTCGCGTCATTTAATTAAGAGACTTAGGTAACTGCCCACCCGTTGTCCAAAACTTCCAAATCTTTTGATTCAAATGTCAGAGACAAAATTAAACTTCAGAAGCAATCTGATTGATACACCGTGTCCTGTCTTACGCAACATTAATTTAGCGCCACTTCGAATAGTTTCTGTGCCTAAGTCAATAAGGGGATATTGGAAGCTAATTTGCGTGTTTACTGTAACTTTGTGTTGACGAAACATTTATAGGAAAATATGTTGAAAGCTGTTTTCCTTTCATGCATCGAACCATGTTCGCATTTTGACACAACCTGACGAGCAACTAGTATAGACGGTTTATAATTTCATGTTTTGAGATTGATTTTAAAGCAAAATGTTTCTGTACCTATTTCGTGAGGTAAGCTCGAGCTGGAAAGAGAAAAGAGAATCAGTCCATTTAATGTGGGCTCGTAATCGTTTGCCCGAATTTGAGGATCGGTTCGGGGACTCATCAATAACGTTTACGGAAATAGTTACGCACTCAAAAATCGACAAAGTGAACTTAAAACTACCGTGTGTTGCAACCTTATAACCTGTTTATTAGCTGCGTTGATAAGATGAGATGGTTGGCGCAAAGCTTAACTTTATCCTTTCCGTATCCCGGTACATTCATCCGGGATTAATCAGGTTTCGCTAACTGTCATTAATTTGCTTCAAGTAAGGAGAGCCGAGGTAATTCCCTGGATGAATTATGGCGAGCCTTCAGTGATTAAGGGTTCCAAAAATGGATTAAAAAGGGTTTATTAATAAAGTGGGTTAGTTAAAGTTTAGCCTTGATGAAGTAAAAACACCTGTGCCAAAAATGGCTTTTTTTGTAAGATATTTTACATACCAAAACAAAGGTTTGTCTGGTGATAGGAAAGTTTGAAATGATTTGATTAGAGTTAATATTTCTTTTGAAATTAGATAATTAGTCATCACACTGTTGTAGTTACCACTGTATATATAATTATTAAGACATTATTTGGAAAATAACTGTGTCCCGGGCCACAGCCGACGCTTCTTCGGGTCACAAGGATTCCTATTGTCTATATTTACAATCTGTGCCCCAATAAACATTACATTTCATTTCACTCCCGTCCGTAAGTCTGGTAAGTCGACATGTCCTGGAATCAAAAATTCATTAACAATCTGGAATAAGCTCCCGTGTCCGTCGACTGCATGAGATTAAAGTCTAGTTAATCAAACTCTTTGAAGTTGAATTTGCAATAATTAACAAGAGCTGGCTTCAGTTTAAAAGTATTTTGTTAATTTAGTTGAGGCGCCAGTTAAAAGTTGAACGCTTTAATTTGGTTAACAGCCGCCTCGGACTAATTGAATGATCCATCTCATTTCCTAACTCCCACTTTTATGAGAAGCTTGTACAGGGAACTCGTGTAAAACAAGGTCTTAAGTGCAACATCAGCTATAAATAAAGCTTATGTACAGAGAAATAAGATCGGTAATCTATCTAAGTGCGATGCGGCTCGAAGGACCAAATGCATCTACCTCAAAAAAATGTAAAAACTGAAGTCGCCTGAAGAATAATTTTAGATAATGTAATTTTAATGTTGCTTTAACTGCAAACATATGCTTCACAATTAGTACGTTAAATACTAGCAAAGAGGTAATTCATTAAAAACACAACAAACCGAATCGTATATATTGTTACATACTTTTTGATTACTCATTGGTTTGCGCTGTGGTTGAGAAATCAAATATAATAATTAGGAAACATGAGGAGTAAAACTAATTTAACCTTTACCATTAATAACTAAGGTCTATAATTGAAGTTTGTATCGGAATATGACTGTACATTCTTCAAGAAATATGTGTTCTTGTTTCTTCTCTCCGAGTGTAAATAAAACAGGCAATGATGGGCGAGACTATCGCGACACTTCGTCTCCAACAGAATTCATAACTCAATATGCAGGCTTCTTAAGAGTAACTTATTTAAGGTTATTTTTTCCGATTGGCTTGCGACTGGATATCGCCATGAGACGCGCCTGCTCGCCGTATTGTTGCGATGTTATCGCCTTGTATTTCACGGCACGCTGAGACTATCGCTGTGGTACACCCGTCTGTCAGATGGCCCTTTATTTCAAACTCATCTCTTCAAGCCGATTGTTAAGCTACACTGGATCTAGAGGTAGATTAGATAGATTGTATCCACAACAATAACTCTCTGTGAGTTTGACGAGTGAAGTTTGAGGAGTGGAATTCGATTAAGTATTGTCGATACGCTCAGGATATCCGGGAGATACCAAACTTACAAGTTCTGGCGCGTTCTAAATTCTAGTTTACCAGTTCTACTAGTTCTGATTTTCTTGGTATTTGGATCTTAAGGTTCTTTCGAGATTAATTCATGATTGGATTATTATAATTTATTGATCTATGAATTATTCAATTCATAGACTTATACTCGCATCGCGTTACCTATAATAATGCTGTTAAATGTTCCCGTCGTCTAAGTCGTCTTAAATAGTTTTTAAATTCTTAAAATATTATGCTCCAACTCTGAGGCGGTATATCAAAAAGTTTTACGAATACAATTATTTTAAAGTTTTCCATGTTCAAACAAAGCCTTCTTTATACGACTTGTCACTGAAGCTTAATGAACTATATATTTTGATTTACCTTCCCAATTTAGTTAAAAATCACGATCCAAATTATTCAATTCAACCTATCAACCCACCCAACTACCAGTTAACAGTCCGTTAAACGATGTGGGAGTTTTCGTTTGAGTTTTTAATACACTTCCACCCATCCACCATTTATCCACCCACAAAACCGATTCAGAGAACTTCGCTGCCTCGTTAAAATCTTATGATTAGACTTATAGTGTTATATTGAGCTTGGTACGCCAAAGAAAGCCGGAGATATAACAGAAACTGGGACGAAGTCGTGAGCAAAAGTTAAGCGCTAAACTATATCTGCAGACTGTGGCAGCCCCGTACGATGGCAAGTGATTGTTTTGCGCACATCTTTATCTGCATACAAAGTAGATATCGATCCGGAAGTAAGCATTGTCTTACAAACAAGGAGGTCTGAACACACTACTACTGTACAGTGATCTGGAATAAATGAAATGGGACAATAAAGGCATAATAAAGAAGACTGCGTTGCGTTCTGCATCACCTGTAGTGGTTTACTTGCATGGGTGTGTTACGGTTTAAAGGATAGTTGCCGGTGAAATTACAAGTACGTGAGATATTCCCACTTAGGTAGATTGGTCTTGGATTCGTACCCTATAATGAGCTCGAGCTTCCGGTGAAGGAAAACATCGTAACACAACCGCAGCGTGGTGGACAAAGGCCCGGCTGGCTAGCTCCCACCTTCAAGGTAAAAATCTTCCACCATAAACCTAACGGTGTGTTCCGGTAGCTTCACTAATAGCCAGATCCAAATAAAGGCGTTGCATAGCGCCATCAGGTGATATGTAGTTAAAAGATAAACAAGTGTCCAAAATATATAGTAGTTACCCACATAAGCATCGATGATGAGCTTCGTATACTATGCGGAGTACTGATGAGAGGCATATTATTATCTTTCTTATACGAGATAGCCAAACAAAATGGCACGTGCCAAAATCTATCCCGACCAAACAAACCTTCCGTATGTACCCACACATCCACGGATCAGTACACACACTTAGAACCCCCACACATTGTCGTCTCGGGGTTAGTAGGCCATGGAGCCTGATTTATAGCCAAGGGAGGGGAATTTCATAACGGTACTGGGGTGCTCCGTAATAACTGGTGCGGATGGTTCAATGAATTTTTATCGCGAATTAAGATTTAGATCAGACATGGCGACTGGCGTGGCGTGGTCATTTGAATTTGAAGTAAACGTTTGTCTAAGACGCTTGGTCAGACAATGAGATTTATATCTCGGTGTTAAATCAGTAATCGATGCGTTTTTCCACTTTTTTGTGGGTTGTACTAATGTTTTCATTTGTAGTCTGTTCTTCCCCATGGAGGGTCGGATAGGGTTAAACAGGCGTCAAACTTATCGATAAGTACGCGTGACCTTATGTTTTGAATATTGACGTTTCCAAGGCATTTCTTTATGAATTCTATGGAAATAAAGTTTTTGACTTTGACTTTTGACTTGGAACTTGGACTAGAACATTGGATGAGCAGTTATTGTATTTACAATTCTTTGTATAAATTAGGTTTTTTGGGATCCATTTATTATTTGGATGCTCCTGATAGAAATATTAATGCAATTTTCCTCCAACATGTAATTATATTATGCAAGGGGATCAGTCCTTTACTACCTCAGAATCAGTAAAAGTTAATCAGTTTATATTGCACGATAGTTATGCAGTTACTACAATTTAACCATTTTACCAACCACCAAGTCGTTTTCATTAAAAACGTAAGTATTAAGCAAGTATTAAAACATGAGATATTAGAGAACACAGTATGTTCTACCTATTAATTCTATTCTATTGTCTGAAATAAACAATTATTATTATTATTATAATCTAATAACTTTATTGTAATGTAAATCAGATTTATTAAAATTTAGGCAGTTCAATTAATTGGGCTCACATGTCAGTTGATAGCAACCCTGCCGTCTGCTCTGTAGGTCGTGGGTTTGATTCCCATCAAGGACAAATATTTGTATGACGAATTTAGATGTTTGTTTTGTGTCTGGGTGTGTATTATATGTTTGTATTAAAAAAAAGTATATAAGTATTATAGGTATCGGTTGTCTGGTTCCCATGATACAAGCTACGCTTAGCTTACTTTGGTGCTAGATGGCGCTGTTTGAAATGTCCATCAATATTTGTTATTATTATTCATGACTCTCATTAGAATATTTACTAAAACAGAACCTAAATTCTGATACTGTACTTTGTAACTTTGTAAATAAAAATGGCAGCATTTTTCAGTTCCAATGCAAACGAATTCAGTGAAATGGAACGCTGCAAAATAGCAAAGGGAATTATCTAAAGTGGAATGGCTCGTGGATTTCAGTTAAGTGAACCACTGAACCATTGCATACGAATTTAATTATTTCCACTATTGCTATCTTTTGACTGCTAACTGGCCATAAAAGTGAGTTATGTTGATGTATGCACTTGCGAGAAGATAGAAGATGGCTTTGCGCCGTTCCAGCCTGACTTATATGTTGCCCAAACGCATCCTCTATCATTTTCTAACTTAGAATAGGTCTAACTTCACCTTCAGTCCAGTTTATATAACTCCTGTTCAGTTTTGTTTTTTTTATGACTGGACATTATGCTTTTGGCCGCAGATGGCCTTGACAGCGTTTACACGGGCTTTTGGTGAGAGCAGACGGCTCTCAACTGGTAACGGCTCTCAACCGGTAACGGCTCTCAACCGGTAACGGCTCTCAACCGGTAACGGCTCTCAACCGGTAACTCCTGTTCAGAGGAGAACCGACTGAATGTATTTTAGCATTTGACAATTAAGATTTTTGACACTTTGGTGCCTAATACCGCCTTAAATTTATTCTATCTAACAAATAAAACTGTTTTGCGTTTTGTTTTGATTTGACGTGGGGTTCGTTGATGTGTCTCAATACTCTTATTATTACAGAAAACTGTATTTTAATTCAAAATCATCACATTAAATAGTCATTTGCTACATATTTGGGAACGTTTATCCAAGTGGATGATAAAGACGTATTTTTCAACGGTGAGTCAGCGTAGGTAAGATGAATACTCATCTTCTCAAAATGACTCACTGATTATAATCAAAACTTGAAATCCTCAACTTTTGCCGCACACTTTGAAACTTTTTTTATGAAAAGCTAATTTCGCGGCTCGATTAACTACTAAATAGGTTTTTAGTTTCGTTAACAGTTGCCTGGGTATAAAAGCCGTTGTGAGGATTTTCTCTCATTCTGGATAAAATGGTTTTTGTTCTGAAATGTATAATTGTTCGGGTAGAAATGTTTTCACTGACCTACTGACTAGCTTCACAGCTCAATTGGTAATAAGTCTACCTTCTGCGCTGTAGGTCGTGTTTGATTCCCCACCAAGTCAAATATTTGAGTGACTGACATTAGTTGAAGCCGTTTGTTCTGTGTTGTGTTAATGTGTATTATCTATTTCGCTAACAATATGCGTTTTCTCTCGAAAGACATGACAGGAGAAAGGAAACATGCAAAGGTTTTATCAAAAAACACAGGTATACACACTTGCTCTGAGACTAATACAAAAGTCATTAATCGCCTGCGAAGACGATCCACATCGAACCAAGTCGCATGTCTGTCCATCTATCAAACATATCCATAGACTATGTGTACAGATGTGATCTCGAGATAAAATCCACTTCACAAAAAATCCTTTGTCTTTTATCGCTCAGTGTCGCATTAGAACTTATCTAAACCAAAAGCTACCCGTAGGTGAAAGGGGATCTTGAGACGTGCTCTGTCTTATCAAAAACTTTTTGTATTGAGGCTGGGACAAAGGCATTGGAAATACTCGTATTTAAATATTTATGGCATTATCCTTATACCGTGCAAATCCTCCTGATTGAGGTGTACTCTAGACAATTGAGGGGAATGAAAGAAAAATAAACCAATCAACGAAAACAGATCAAAATTGGCGTCACGCTTTCGAATGTTTGTTTTAGGACCTGCCATAATGTAGCATGATTTCCTTCACCGTATCACAGAATAATTTTAAGAGAATATTCTGCGCATTATTTTTATAGCTGAAACTCAAGTGTCCAGACCTTCATAGATCCTCCACCTGAGCAGGATATAAGGCCTGCAATTTCTCGTGCTCGCTGATTGAAGTACATTCATCACTTAATTCTAAGACTTTCCAAACCATTACTGCGTTGGACTTTATTGTTCAACGAAAGGGAGGAAAATTAGCCATTCGTGATTATGCAATCCGTTACTTTTGAATCTCATCCGTTAGCGAACCTCTACAACGGTAGTCGTATGTAAATAATTGCTCTCAGCATATTCGTAACAATAGCATTTCCCTGCATTTTCTTTCCACTCAGCTTGGTTATTCGCTTATCGCATCTCCGTAACCCCCCCGGCATTGTTCTCGGCCGGGGATAACGGTGCTGTAAACATGCCCCGCGGAAATTACTCGGCTACGTTCGAAAAGCTTTTATTATAACGAAACCATATCAAATAATTGAACAAAGATAATGTCAAAATTTTGTAAAGTGACCTTTGTAAGGTGAGCCGAGTGTTGGGTTATTGCTGCTGAGGGAGGGGAGGAAAGATGTGTTAAGTGTTTCAAATCCTGACGACACCAATAAGGTTTTTGTAATATTTATGTGCACAATACTAAGTTTTCACGCTCAAGAAAGAAACCTCTCTGCGGCGCACTTTGATCCTTCACCGCGCTGATTCCAGAGAGCTAGTGGATATGAGTAGAAGAAGTGGTAGTAAAAGCTATCTATAGCTCGGTGGAAATTGTTTTTTAATACTTCAGTTAGTCTTTCTTCCCCATGGAGGGTCGGATAGGGTTTGAACAGGCATCAAACTTATCAATAAGTACGCGTGACCTTATGTTTAGAATATTTACGTTTCGAAGCCCTTTCTTTATGAATTCTATGGAAATAAAGTTTTTGACTTTGACTTTGACTTCTCACTTTTTTTCATTTCATTTCTTTGACTGACAGATTATTAAGGAATGATTTAACGGAAAAAATAGATGAGTTATTCGTGTGAAAATCGTGGCGGTGATGCGTTCAACATTTGTCATGTCTATGTTTCCATAGTGCACAACAACTTTTATATAATTGCATTTACGTTGAATAATAGGCACATGATTTTGCTTAGTTGCTAAACTAGAGTTTGTCCGATAATATTGTAGCTTCTCAGAAAAATCTGTTTGGTTATGTTACTAACGTAAAAAGTTTATTTATCACGCTATTTGAAGTCACGTAAAAATATACGAGAGCCGTTTTTATTTCTCTCGACGGAAAATATAAAAAATACTAAAGATTGCTAAACTTATATTTTTGGGGTCAGCATATTTTCTAACTGAAATAGGTAGAGAGGTAGATAGTGAGTATATGAAAATAATAATAAATAATGGTGGACATTTCACACAGCGCCATCTAGCCCCAAAGTAAGCTAAGCATAGCTTGTATCGTGGGAACCGGACAACTGATATAATGCTTATATACTTTTCTTTGTAATACATACATAATACATATAATACATATTGACACCCAGACACAGAACAAACATCAATGTTACAAATGTCACATAAATGTTTGTATATACAGTAGATACATATAGATACAGTTTAACATAACAATAAATAGAACCGACAAATATTATTGGGATTGCTTCTTGTTATTCTTGGGTTTATTTCCCAAACGTCACAATATCAGTTTTATTAAAGTGACAGAGAAAGATGACCCGACCTTACTCTCTGTTTTTAGAGTTTATTTTTTTATTTTTTTTATTTTGTAGTTACGGAACGAGCCGACGGCCCACCTGGTGGTAAGTGGTAACCTCGGCCCATAACAACCGATATGACTTGGGTCCTCCCCTACTAGGTACGACAATACCCAAGTCGCATCGTATGCGCCCGTAACTCTGAGACGTGTAGGTGGAATGTCTGATGTGCCTGTAATTTCACCGGCAACCACACCTTTCAAACCGGAACACAGTAACGCTTTCGTGTTACTGCTTGGTGGCAGAAATGGGCATGGTGGCAGTACTTCCCCGGACGAACTTGGCGAGAGTTCTACTGCTCTTAGAAGAGTACGATGCTATGCGATTAACGGAATGCAAACGTACTCACGTTTGCACGTTTTGTCACGTATCTGTGATCTAGGTACTGCATGGGTACCCTCCGGATTAGCCCCCACATTGTTGGGGGTGTAAAACTACAATACTGAAATTCTAGAACAAGTTTTTCACGGCACTGCGCACATAAATTATTGAAAGGAAAACATTTCCGACTCCTGCCTGACGTCACCCTGAGGCCTGAAAACCAGCGCCGATCTCAGCGCAACTGAGATCGGCATCATGCTGAGGCATCGACCTATTTGACCGCTATTACAAAATAGGTTGTAGTACTGGCTTGTAACTATTAGTATTATTATTATTAAACAACATACCTATGTATATTTTTGTTAATTGTTTCAATTTATTTTTTGGGTTTGCCAAATGTTTTTTTTTCTTTCTTTCTGCCTTATACGTAGTTTTAAAATCGGTGAACTGTTGAAGCTGTTTTCTTACCTACTATCGCAAAACTCAGACTTAGTACCATCTAAGTTTAATCTTAACCATCAAGTGCGTTTTCAGTTCGACGAACCATAGCTGTTATGTTTCTGAATAAACCCAAATTGGACTTACTGAGTAGTCTCTTGTGTAGTGTTTAGCCGGAGAATAACTAAGATAAGAGCTTCATTTTGAATAGTTTACAATATACTCGTCCCAAAAGACGCTGTCGGCTAGACGAGAGGTGTGCGTTGAGGTAATAGGTACCTGTGGTATGAAGCTTGTGTTCAAATTTAATATTGATGCTATTCTATATATTGTTAAGATAATAAACTTTTATAAGATAATATCTCAGAAAATACTGAGTAAACCTCTTTTTCAGTACAGGGTGCTGAGATAAGAGTACAATGTATTATATAGTTTTTTTTTTTGATGGATGATGTATAGTTTTAGATTTATTATTTGACTAGCGAATTTACCAACGCAAATGTTTTTGATGTGAAACATCTATAGCCGCACGTAAAACCGATATCTGGCGTGGCGACGCGTCGCCACGGCATGCGTTGCATATTACTTTTACAAAATAATGTCGATGTTTCACATCTGCCAGGCGTCCCGTGACGGCTCACATTTTTTTTTTTTGTTATTTATTATTTGTGACTAGCGCCCCTTTACAGCGACAAAATGTATAATTGTTAAGAAATTAAATATAGAATATAAGAAAATAGTAATTACACTGATGACGAAAAATATTTGTGCACCTAATTTATTATAATTTAATTTATGTGTTGCATATATGAAAATAAATATATTCTATTCTATTCTTTTCTATTCTATAGTTTACCAAAATCCTCGAAATTATATTTTCCCAAGTAATTAAAAGAAATTTTAAAATATCTGACTATATGTCTTACCCTAGGACTGCGACTGCTTTGGAAGGTAAGACTTGTTAGAAGCATGCTCTTATGAGTAATTGGTTAACCCGGGTGTCTAAACTTGTCTTTTTATTTATATCAATGTCTTGTGCACTTTGCCTGTCACAAATAAATATATTTTCTTTGTTTCTTTCTTTCTTAACTTTTAGACCACCCAGAAGGTGGTAGACTCATTGCTATGTTCTTTGACTTGGATCTTCCCATAGTTAAGTGGAATAAGGTCTAATGGGTATTGGTTGCTGTGGTAAGAGGATAGCGCGTAACAACGACCAGCCATGTTTTCTGTTATGTAGTTACGGAACGAGGCGACGGCCCACCTGGTGGTAAATGGTAACCTCGGCCCATAACAAGCGATGCGACTTGGGTCCTCCCCTGCTAGGTACGACAATACCCAAGTCGCATCGTATGCGCCCGTAACTATGAGACGTGTAGTTGGAATGTCTCGTGTGCCTGTAATTTCATTGCCATGTTCTCGGTGTATCACCTCACTCACACACCATATCGCTTTCTTTATGACTCTTCCTGGAGCTTTTCATCGGACTGCAATATCCCTATATATACAGGGTGTCCGGTAATGAATGGATAACCTTGAAATGGGTCTTAGTAGAACTATTGGGCATTCGGAAAAAAATATCAAATAAAAAAAAAGCAAGAAGTATCAAAAAAAATAATAACAATACAAATAAAACAAAAAATCAAAACATCGGTATTATTTAAAAAATACATATCTTTGATGCTACTTGGTTTATTTTTTTATTTGATATTTTTTTCCGAATGCCCAATAGTTCTACTAAGACCCATTTCAAGGTTATCCATTCATTACCGGACACCCTGTATATATAGGGATATTGCAGCCTGTATATAGCGTAAGCCTAAGTGACCACATTGAAATAACTTCTCTATTGTTTAGTAGCCACTATAACCCGGGCCAGGCCGTTAAATAGTGCCTAACTACATGACTTGCAGGGAATAGTTTCCTGTAAAAGTTAACATAAAACAGGATAAGTGCGCTATGGGCGATTACGCCGGCAATATGTGTTAGTATTTGGGTGTCACCTATTCTCCGGGATATGTTGGTTGGGTTCTGTACGCTTGCTAATTTTAGTATCGATAAATCATGCGTTTTAGTCGCTATTTAGAGTCCTCATGAAGGAATTGAGCGTGTATCTTCTTGACATGACTGGCCTCATTGCTCAGTTGCTAGTAAAACTAGTGAAAAAGGTCGTGGGTTCGATTCCCACCCAGGACAAAAATTTGTGTGACAAACATAATGTATCTTTTGTGTCTGGGTGTTAATATTGCTATATGTATCTATTTACAAAAAGTAGATGATTATTCTATCAGTTTATTGATACCCATAGTACAATTTATGCTTAATTTGGCGGTAGGTTGCTGTGTATGAATTGTCTACCAATATTTATTTTATTAATAATAATAATAATAATCTTTATTGTTTTAGCATCATTGTACAATCAATTGATTTGAAGCCTTTGGCTTTTTTTAGCTTTGGATACTACTTGTTTTTTTTTTATTTGATTTTTTTTTCCGAATGCCCAATAGTTCTACTAAGACCCATTTCAAGGTTATCCATTTATTACGGGACATCCTGTATATATGTCACGGAAGAAATACTAATAGGTAATAAAAAATAAGGTAATGCAGGTTATCGGATGCAGAGATATTAATCGGTAGTTACTTTACGAGTATGTACGGACAGAGAACATATCGGAGATAATTGTTAAGGGATACGATACCATAATTGGATGTTCGAGCGGGTTATATAACGAAGTGGACCCGTGGTTATCTCGTGCGTCAATTACTGGACTGATTCCAGCAATTAACCAGCAAGTTAATTAATTAACACATAATTAAAAACTTCAAATTAATGTTGCACGTCGCTCAAAAGACATTTGCTGTCATTGTTTCTGGTCTATGCGGGCGAGATTTAAATTAAATCCACTATTTAGAGCAGTAGAACTCTCGCCAAGTTCGTCCGGGGAAGTACTGCCACCATGCCCATTTCTGCCGCCAAGCAGTAACACGAAAGCGTTACTGTGTTCCGGTTTCAAAGGTGTGGTTGCCGGTGAAATAACAGGCACACGAGACATTCCACCTATACGTCTCAGAGTTACGAGCGCATACGATGCAACTTGGGTCTTGCCGTACCTAGTAGGGTAGGACCCAAGCCGCATCGCTTGTTATGGGCTGAGGTTACCACTTAACACCAGGTGGGACGTCAGCTCGTTCTGTAACTGTATTACATAAAAAAAAACTCCGACACGAGTGTTGCGGGTTTGATATCCGCATCGTGACAGATATTTTACACATATTTATTTCTCTGAATCAATGCTAGCTTAGTGTTGTAGTTTCTGAACCCTATTATTTAAACATAAGCAATAGATCAGAACTATACATACCTTTGTCTGTTGGGAAAATAATTAAGATTTCCCAAAAAAAATTTGGTTACAGTTTTAGAAGCATAGCAATGAAGGGAATAATGATACAGCACATAAATAAGGCAATGATACAGCCCTTGGCTTATGTAGTGTTTACGAGAGCTTAGGACTCGTCATTTACACTAATGCCTTGCGTGCCTAATATTTTAATGTATTTCTTGTCCAATTTTTTGTGGTGTATACAATAAAGAGTTAATCTATCTATCTTGTGTATGTATTTGCTGAATTAAGATTATTGTAGCTGTAAGTGCCAATAAATAGAAGCTATTCACTTGAATTTGCATCCTATTTACTAAGCAGCAAGCCCACTACCGAGACGCTACTAAATTGACGCCCACAGATTCGTGGTACAACAGTCATTGCAAATGATTAGTTTCAAATGAAAATGGCGGAGTTAGTATTTTTTTCATACCTCGTGTACCTTTATAATATCAATATTTAATCCAGTACTGGTGGTATGGCCTACTGCCTAGGCAATACTTACAAACACTAAACTTGTGTGAACGAGGACTAAATCTCGTCCAAAGCCGGTCCGGTCAATTAGACACTCCGACCGGAAGTACAGATGATACAATAGTTGCTGAACCGGAAACAGGGTGGAGGCAATTACTGTTCACCACATCCCAGCACCTCCGCCACCCCTCGCCTTCCACCCTCCGCACCCCTTGCCTTCCACCCTCGGCACCTGGCAAACATGATGTTAGTTTCCTTTTATGTGATTTTCCTTGTACGGTTGCCTTTTCGCTGCCAAATATTGGCTATTTAATTTGTATTGCTGGAAGTTATAAACTAGAAATAAAATGATTGCGAATCCGACATAAATAATAAATATTGGTGGGACATTTCACACAGCGCCATCTAGCCCCAAAGTAAGCTAAGCATAGCTTGTATTATGGAAACCAGACTTTATTTAAAGAATACTTTATTTTTTGTAAATACATACATATAATTACATATTAACACCTAGACACCGAACAAACGGTAATGTTCATAACATAAATGTTTGTCCTGGGTGTGAATCGAATCCACGACCTACAGCGCAGAACGCAGGTTTACTACCAACTGAGCTGTGACACCAGTCACATCATGATCATGAAATAGCGTTTGTATTATAAAAAAATGTGAGCCGTCACGGGACGCCTGGCAGATGTGAAACATCGACATTATTTTGTAAAAGTAATATGCAACGCATGCCGTGGCGACACGTCGCCACGCCAGAAATCGGTTTTACGTGCGGCTATAGATGTTTCACATCAAAATCATGAAAAGTATTAATAGCCGGCCGAGCCATCCTGATGTTGACCCAAAAGTAAATAAGTTGTGACAATGTACGTTTCCTTTGGGATTAGATCGTGATTTATCTGTTTCTTCAACTTCTTGACTTCAACTTCTATTCACCAGGGCTGGAGGCTGATCGTGTACTGCGAAGGATAAAGTTAGATTAAAAAATATATTAACTAACGCGGCGGATGTCAAAAGTCACACAAAAAACGTTATTTCCATAGAATTCATCAAGAAATGCCTTTAAAACGTCAATAAATTATATTCAACGCGTACTTATCGCTAAGATTGACGCCTGTGGAAACTATCTGGGGTAGAACAGACAACATAATATATATTACTGGAATGCTTAAGATATTACTAGATATTTTGTGTGTCGTGGAGCAAAGCGACATCACACCCGAGGGGATTTATCGTTTAGATGATCATTTACATTGTAGTAAGCTTTCTGTACTAAACCCTTATTTATATACGACTTGAGTTTTCGGGTCGGAAGCTTCGTTGTATTTTTAGGAAGTTTAACGTATACAATTCCCCATAAAGTTTTGACTTTTATTGTTGACATTTTGCAGTAAGAATCTTAGGGATGTTTAATTTAATATTATTTTTATTTTTCAAGTGCCGAGATACTTGAAAAGAATCCCTCGAGACCTCAGAATGCCTTTATGAGACCCCAGAAGTTCCTCATCAGAACCTATTCTGTCTTATCTAGAACAATTAACATAGAAATTAAATATCCGTAAGTCACAATACGGTTGTTGTATCAAGTTACCATCAGACAGACAGTAAGCATTTATCTAAAACTGCTTAGTGTTCAGTGGGATTACGGCGCCGGCCTTGGCGAAGCCCTATCGGTGAAACCTTCGGCCTCTCGGTGGAAGTTTTCAATAATTAACTATCAGCTATGAATTCTTATTGCGCTACTCTTTGTTATTTGTATTGAAGGGGTATTCCACGAAGGTTAATTCCTCGTTAATATTCTTTTATGTATCTTTTTTACTTAAATGATTTGTATATGATAATATTAGTTTGTAATGATTTATGTATTCAGTTATACATAAAATCATGCCATATCTCTGAAGATAAGACTGGACCTCATGTCACTATCGTGGGGTCTGAGTTGACAAGAGTCTAAATTCGGGACTTTAAGTACAGTTTCAACACAATTCCAAACGAAAACTTGTCACATTTTGTTTTGATATCCAAAGGGAAAGCCTTATCATGCCATTACAGCAAAAACCTCGCGACGTAAAAGTTTTATTCGCTTATCTCCGAAACTGTCAGACCTGACAGCCAGGACTTGTAAACAAAGAGGCTGAAATACCTGGGCTTCCTCAAGTACCTACCTACACATAAACATGTTCCAGTTATCTGATGTGTTCCCGTTGTTCCAGGTACAGTCCTGTTCAGGAGCGCTCCAATGTTATCAGATGGGGAACAGATCACCTGATATGTGAGGGAAGTGAAATGACTTTTGGAAAGTTTCTTTTCAATTAATGCAGAGATGAAAATGGCATTATTCAAAATAAAACAATCCATTTTATTATTTTCGTATGTAAGTACATGGAACGGGATCTTCAGTAACAGTAATACAAATTGGGTCCACCCCTACTAAAAAGTGGGAGGATCCAAGTCGAATCCTATTACGTCCACCGAAAATTATAGATTTACTAATAAAATTGTATATTAAGGCCACTTATTGCTCGTTTTCTAATGAAACTCGTAGACACATTAATGTATATTTTGGGTTTTCCTGCCGTTACTCGTATTCGAAATTCTTAACTTTTAAAGCAACAATTTCGGTTTTTATATCAATTGCGAAAGCGTACAGCAATCAACTAAAGTGGGGTACATTAACTTTGCCAGCGCGCAAACCACATTCAAATGCAGAACGAACGGCTGAACTCTAAACCCGAACAAATTCTGGTGTTTAATCCTATCAGTGGTACACAACATCGTATTAATAAAAGCGATACAGCTCATGTTTCACGCGATCCAAATGGCAGACTATTTGTTACCTTTGACCGCTGTGGGGAGATGTAACGAATAGAAAAAATCGTTCAAGTGATTATTTATAGTTGTGGGCACAGGAAGGGTATAAGTCATGTCAGTATGTAAATAACATGATATGCTTTTAAAGTCTTTTTTAAAGGTCATGGTTCAGAACTGAATGCACGTTGGACCAAAACCTTGTACTGTATCTTCCAACTTAAGCAAAATTATAATTAATACTGTTTTGGTGTAATGTACAAATAATGAACATTTTGTAACCCAGAATTATCATCTTTTTTACAAAATATATTTTATAATTTAAATAATTACTCGTCGTTTGTGCCACTTTGTATATAGAGGTACATTCACTTTGATACGCGTTAGTGTAATTTGAAGCAGATATTTGAATACAGCCATTTTAATTAAGTAAATAGCTATTACGTATCAAATCGTTTCGTCAAATTCTGTAGTAATCAAATCTGCCATTCTTCAAACATATCGAGTTGAATATTTAGTAGTAAGCACTCTACAACTCGCCCTACCCATTATATTTCCTGTCAGTAAATGAAAATGACTCAAATACAAACAAACGATATTAAACGCGCCTTTTGTGTCCGGTGTTAAACTATTTATCGTATTGATGTATTGTTTGATCGCTGATGTGCCACTAATCGTGGTGAGGCGCCATTTGCTCTGATTGAGTGCGCATTTATATCAATGAGGGATAATCGTATTTAGGATTACATTCATATCTTCTTTAATTATTCGTTTGCGCAGCAAAATCGACCTCATTGCAAATGAACGAGTTGTTTTCCAGTTAATTTGATTTAAAAACCGAACTACTGCACCGATTTTTATGAATTTACTATGAGACCGATCTGAAAGTATATTATTTCAAATAAAAAAACAATTTGACAAAACGATTTTAAAAAAAATATCACGCGCACATGCGTGTTTAGGGAGGAATCATTTTCGTTCATTGGTTAAGAAGTCGGTTTCTTCGTATTGCGGCGTAGAGAATTTAATAACTAATAAAGTGCAACGCTGTGCACATAATTAGCAAATATCTTCATACAAAATTTCTGGCTTAATAAATCCTAGTAAAAAGTAACAATAGTAAAAATATTGTAATATTTAATGAAGTCTATAAACCAGTCAACATAATATAGGTCACAAAGTTATGTTTCTGTCAGTGTACTTTTCATTTCGGTATTTACGATATAATGGCATAACACAGCGATGACTCCTGCCAGCCCAAAAAGTAAGTCGTAAGTCCTATTCGGTGACTTCAAATCTACTAACATCTATAATATGGGTTACATCATATAATGTAAACAAAGAATAAATTTATAGCCACTATGTGCAGGAATATATTCAAAAACACAAAAATGTGTTATAAGCCAGTACAGAAACTCCTACTATGAAATCAATAGAACATCTCTGTAAACATGACACATTTTAGCCGACAATTTTATAAACTTGTTCGAAATAAAATCCTTTTTAACAACGCGATATTTTAATGTTAAATTATGAATTTTCATTTACGATATTCCATTAAATGTGATCTCACATAAAAGCGGTGTATTTCAATACGTCATTACGAAAACGAAAAAACATTTATTCCAGTACTTCTCTCTAAAAATACATCTTCATAAAGGGATGTGCGAATTCATCACGTTTTCTTTCAGTCTGTCGACGTCACAAATCAACGGAATATGATATATCCCGTTTCTTTCAAAGACGCAATGTCTTGAGCCTTCGACAAATATAGCTGGAACCCTAACCATAGGAGTTTAGCCCTTATGGATAAAAAGGATGGATAAGGGTGTTTTTTTTGGCCAGGGGTCCGATTCCGGTGGTCGATTTAGTGAGATCGTCTGTCAATCGCTCAATGACAATACCATTTGTCGGGAATTTCTCATTTCTTTTTGTGAACCAATAGAATGTAAATGCTATTGCTACTGATAGGTTTTCATCATATTTGCTTGCACAGTATTTGCGTTAAACTTATGCTGTGCCTGCGTGGGCTAAGCAAGTAAAATGTTGAGAATCCAGCTACTTTAGTTCAACAATTTTGTGGGCTTTTTTACTTTAATCGTTATGGGGTTTAACCGCTACACTCCTATAAACCCTTTTCGTTTTACTCGTATTTTTATTAAAGAAAGCATTTTTCAAAATAACAGTCAGCTAAGAATGTAACCCACTATGCATCCAATAACATTGTGAACTTTAACCTATTTGTAAAGTAACCAGTGTGGAAGTAACATTAAACGAACTAGCAAGTTGTTGTCGCCACATAAAAGTTCAAAACGTGATACCAATTTTTCTAAGCCAACACTTTGTTCGACGTTATGACAAAAGTTTTGATGACAGCAAAAGCAAATGGAAAAGATGGCAACCAAGTTTAATTTTAGCTTAAAATTACAATTAAAATCCGTTCAAAAGAACCCTCAGATGTTGCTAGATCTTTGTCACAATATTTTTGATTAGTCTTGTTTTTAAGAATGCTGAGTTTATTTCTTTGACGGCCAACAGAATTGGTGATAATCTACTTATTTCTAAAACTATTACGCCCTAAGTAACGAAGGCAGAAAAAATCGATGTCATTATCCCAACTAAGAAGGGAAAACGAACTAGTCTTTTGTTCGGAACCAATTATCTTGTCACAAAGGAAGGAAGAAATACAGAAAACTACAATAAAGATCTTAATGTCGACTAGATTAATGAATTCTATTCCCGTGTCTACATTTTATTGGTTTTTTGTGAACATTTAGGATTATAATAGTTTTGCGATACCAGAATTTGAGAATGAGAGTGATTTAGACTCAATCGAATTGACTTTTTTTTAGTTAGTTTTTAAGTTAGTAGCTTTTTAGTTTAGCGCACAATACTCCTATATTGAAACTTTGCAGTCCAATCTGTAAAAGTTAAGGAAAGTTTAGTGAAGAAACTGATGCATTTTGTCATATTATGGTTAGTGGTCAATAATGAATAGATCTTATTTCAAAGTTGCGTCTGATTCAACCCATAAATTATTCCCCAGTCAATATTCAATCCAAAGGCTTTTTTGACTTCTGATTTCTGAATATTATAAGCTATTTGTGACTTCGTTTCAATACTATTATTACTTATGAAGATATTATTCGATTCAGTTTTTGAGAATATTTACGACCATCACATATAATATATTTACGCCCCCTTTTCATATCTGCTTGCTATTTATAATTGTGAATAACCAGCGTGCTTACTATAAACAACTTAACTGGCAAATTCCTACATCACGATTTGAGTTTTCCTATGACCGAATGCACACAGAAAAAAAATCCTTCCAAAAATACTATGGTAAAAACTGAAATGCGAATTTGAAATACAACTTACAATACAGTTACAAGCCGTATCTGTATTCACGGTGTCCGAAGGGATTACTCCAAATCCACACATTTCATTCCAACTGGAATTTAATCTGAGGTTACAACACATTCGATATAATCCAGGAATCCTATAGGATTAGTACCAAACCGGCTCGTAGCTCGCGTTGGTGTGGCAGATTTATGTCACACTCACACCACAGCTGAGGGCGTCACTCGTAAATTCGTTTGCAATGTCGCCGGCGGCCGCTGGCGATGGCGCGACCGTGTAATTGATGCCTGTTTTACATATTTGATACGGGAGTGAGATTACTCCCATTTAGGTCCCAGTTAGGTTATTAGGTCTTCCCCATGGAGAGTCGGATAGGGTTTGAACAGGCATCAAACTTATCGATAAGTACGCGTGACCTTATGTTTTGAATATTGACGTTTCCAAGCCATTTCTTTATGAATTCTATGGAAATAAAGTTTTAGACTTTGACTTTGACTTTGGTTAATGCTATGATGTCTGAGCATTAACCCGGGAGGTTAATGGTAAAATTTGAATTCAGGAAAAATTTTACAGGCACTAGAATATACTGGGCCTTCATCAAAATTCCAGGACCTTTTAAGTACGATGCACAAAAAAATAAAATATGAGATGAGCTTAGTTTATTCTCGTGTTTTAGATGTCTAATTATGTTGTATCTATATTTTTTCGGATCACCTGCAACGTAAGAGCAGTAGAACTCGCCAAGTTCGTCCGGGAAAGTACTGTCACCATTTCTGCCGCCAAGCAGTAACGCGTTCGCGTTACTGTGTTCTAGTTTGAAAGGTGTGGTTGCCGGTGAAATTACAGGCACATGAGACATTCCACCTACACGTCTCATAGTTACGGGCGCATACGATGCGACTTGGGTATTGTCGTACCTAGTAGGGGAGGACCCAAGTCGCATCGGTTGTTATGGGCCGAGGTTACCACTTACCACCAGGTGGGCCGTCGGAACGTTCTGTAACTACATAACATAAAAAAAAAGTAATAAACCCTGTTGTCATGTGTTTTTTTTGTATAAAATGTTATTCTGATGTGGTGCTACGAGCGTAGCGGTGCTACGTAAGTGATTAATAACAAATCGTAGCAAAACCTGTATAGCTCTTTAATCTAGAAAAGCTTTGTGCACTGTCGCTAAATTTAACAAGCTTTGTAGCTGACTTTTCATATATTCTTGTAAGATGAACGTAAATGTAAACTTGGAACTTTATACTGGCCAGCTGTTTCTGAACATTTTATAACAAAGTTATAAAAGCAATCAGCATAAAACATGTTAGCTGAACTATCCCACCGTATACATACTATTCTACTCTTCGATCACATCAGGGGAGATAGCGGTCAAACATTATGGTTAAAAACGAAGCTTTATATATAATAAAATAAATATTTCAGTATAATGATCTCAACGTCAGCCTAGTAGTGCTAATATGATTGGACATAGGCCTCTCTCAATAATCGCGTCTCAGCTAGTCACAAATCGTCACTACACTGTGCAGGGGGGGGGGGAGCTCGCTAAGTGACGAAACAAGTTTATTCCACAAGTGAAACAGAATTATACAAGTATCTTTGTACATATTGTCTCACCGTCGACCCTTGCTCATAACTTATAAGTCGGTTACCTGCACCGCTTTTAGAACTTATCGAAAGCGTGCAGGTAACATAACAGGCTAACAGTGTTTACAAGATAACACGATAAATGTTGTCTCAAAGGGATGGGGGATGTATGAGGGTAGGTTTGAGTGATCTGCTCCGTTCCTACCCTTATCCGGTTCGTGCGGGCAAATCATTAAGGTAGGTGGAATTTCCAATAGCCGTAATGTCGAGATCTGTGCCACCTGGATATTTTCGATTTTGCAGTCAGTTTTCTAAGGAGTTTCTAGTTATCGAGATGAGGAATTCCAAATATTATTGTCACGTTTTGCAAAATGTACTTTGTATATTTATATTAGCTACAATTAAAATCTCAAAAATGCTATTGCATTTTGGAGCCAAAAAGTTCTTGTTTCAAATTGACCAAGGAATATGTCATTGTCTCATTAATAACATGAGAGCGTGGTGGTCTCGCGGTACTGACCCCCGAGTTTCAATCCGGAGGTCGCCGGTTCATATCCCGACGTGTACCTATGAATTTTTCAATTGAGAGATATATGTGCGCAATACCACGTTCTCAAAACGGTGAAGAAAAACATCGTGAGGAAACCGACATGTCCTACAACAAAAAATTCGAAGACATGTGTCGAGGGCACGAAAGGAGCCTCTTTGAGGCGCACTTACAATCCTTTCACCACACTGGTTCGACAGAACCGGTGACTCGAAGAAGAAGAAGATTAATAACATATTTTAATTGTATGAAAGAAGTCAGTTATAAGTAATCGCAGTCTTTGTAAACTGGATAAATAATAATAATAATTAAAAAAAAAATTGAAGTACTTGTTATTTCATAGTGATTTTCAAATATTAGTGAATATACTCTGTTCCATAAGCTGGTGAACCGCCGCTATGGAAATCAAATCCAAAAACAATATCGTAAGATCCGACGGAGATATAAACCAGTTCCGATAAAGACATCGAAATTCAATGCGTGTAGCTTATGTACTTAAAGAATATATAGTTTTGACCAATCTCTAAATAATTCACGAGGTCCGTCTGTCTGCGGACGATTCACTGACTAGTTTTCCATATTATTCATAACCGAAATAAATATGTAACGGAATCCATCTTGGATTCAAAGGGTCTGCAAGATTATTTAAGTGGTAGTAAAGTTTTGTATTGATCGCGTCATAAGCGACCGGACTTTATGACCTTTCGAGAAGTATATCTTAGGCTCTGTAGAAACATGGAGACTTTTAGGATGTGATGTGTGTATAGAGATTAGCATCAAAACAGTTACACAATTGGAAATGAAATATCGAATTTGTCTCCTAAATTTTCCAGTTGTAGGAAGAATGAGAATATGATTATACCAGTATATTATATGCGCAGTGTCTGCCGGAAGCAGTATTGCACTCGCATTTTGCTATATCCGATAGATTATCTATTTGATTTTCTATTATTATGTAGATATTTAAACACATGCTTGTAGTTAGTATTGCGAGATGAATTGTGAGCTACGTAATACCTGCGAAGCTCTAAGAGCCCGTAAGCCGACATTTCAACTCAGCAAAAACGTCAGCAAATTGAGCAAAAAGCGCTCTAGTCTTAGGCCGTCGTAAATAAACGCGTCGTACGGAATTAGCGCTAACCTATCCAGCAAGGTCAGTTAGGTTGTATACTCGATATATGTAGGTATACAGGGTGTCCGGTAATGAATGGATAACCTTGAAATGGGTCTTAGTAGAACTATTGGGCATTCGGAAAAAAATATCAAATAAAAAAAACAAGTAGTACAAAAAAAAAACGATATTATTTAAAAAATAAATATCTTTGATACTACTTGTTTTTTTGACGTGTCAACGTCTTATAATTCGATAGAGCCGGCTGCACGCACGAAAAAACATGACTCATGCGGCGTTACCTCGCTCTGAGGCGTTCCATGTAAGGCTTGTGCAAGTGCAAGCGAGAACGCGGAACGAGCGACAAAGAAGCACAATCGGCCTTTGCGTTCGGCAGCGTTCGACATCCGTCTCTCTCCTACTTGAGTGAGCGATGCGTCTGCGTGGACAGCTGCTAATACTTACATTTACATGTTTTGATCGAGTATCAAGTGCATATATACATAAAAATCTATTAAACAAATGAAATTAAAATTTTCTTTTGAAAAATGCTACCATTCCATCAGTATTTTCTTAAGACGTTGACACGTTCAACTATCGTCAGTAAACCGACTTTACAGACAACCATTTTTTTTTTTTATTTGATATTTTTTTCCGAATGCCCAATAGTTCTACTAAGACCCATTTCAAGGTTATCCATTCATTACCGGACACCCTGTATAATGACACGTGTAAAACATTTCACTAACATTTAGTTACAACTGCAGAAAGAAAACTCTAGTATACGATATTACACGTTGGGCATACATTTAGCTCGCGTTGGTTGATCAATGCATATGAATAATTAATAACCAATGACTCGCTAATCGCGATAAAGACATTCTTAAACAAAATATTTAATTTTAACGTCTCATAGTTACGGGCGCATACGATGCGGCTTGGGTATTGTCGTACTTAGTAGGGGAGGACCCAAGTCGCATCTGTTGTTATGGGCCGAGGTTACCACTTACCACCAGGTGGGCCGTCGGCTCGTTCCGTAACTACATAACATAAAAAAAAAAAAAAGAAATCTGGTGGTAATTTCAACCCGCAGTTCATGTGTTAATTTCGATTTTTTGTTTGATAATTCTAATCTAAATTGTGCTTAATTAAATGAAAATTTAAAAATAAAATTCTATAATTAATTTAGATGGCAGTGCGTGCCTCACATATTTTATAAAATCTTCATAAGTCTAGTGTCCAATGGTTTATTATGAAATTTCCATGTTAACACTATTTCCAGTCTCTACGCTATTGATGTTAAATAACTTCTGATGATAAAATGTTCTCACATTACATACTTAAAACGAGTAGCGCTCGCTTGGCATTAGCTCGCTGCGGGGTAATCCCGACGTAGATAGTTTTTTTCAGTCAAAAATCTGGATTAGAGAGAGAAGACTAGAAAGATTAAAACATATTATGTTGTACTTTGTATTTGTTTGGATATACTAGTACGTATAATGGGCAAAGTAAATAAATTGTTTTCAAATATTTCGTGTCGTCTTGTCTTACTCACTTTTGAGATACTTTGACTGATGCATTTTCCCGAAGGGGTAAGCAAAACCACTGTGGGCCACTTTTACCATATGTGTAAAAGGTGAACACTATCTTGGGTATGTGTGATAAATGGTCAAATCATTTGCACCATTATTTTCCCATGAATAACTCAACTGACATTCCAGAAACTTATTTCTAAAATCAACCATTTTTATTACATTATAAATGCTCTGTATCGTGATTATTGGAAACTAAAAATACACTCAAATATTTGAAAATCTTGCAAACACTTATTCTAATGGTTTTTGTCTTTATCTGTGACTTGGTGAGTTGCTGGAACTACGGCACGGCCTCAACTGTGCTCGCATAGGAGATCTACATAAAATCTAGGTATATCTTTTAGCCCGTTGAGAGTAATCCAGCTTATCCGGGCTTCGGTAGCTTATTGTGCTTTTTTCCATTGGCGGGAAAAGCGAAAAGCTTTGAATCTCGCCCGTCGGTATAGGATTCGGTATGGACCTGCAATTAGAATGAAATAGTTAATTATGGCAACAGTTTTTGACATGACAATGTCTTATAATTCGATAGAGCCGGCTGCACGCACGAAAAAACATGACTCATGCGGCGTTACCTCGCTCTGAGGCGTTCCATGTAAGGCTTGTGCAAGTGCAAGCGAGAGCGCGGAACGAGCGACAAAGAAGCACAATCGGCCTTTGCGTTCGGCAGCGTTCGACATCCGTCTCTCTCCTACTTGAGTGAGCGATGCGTCTGCGTGGACAGCTGCTAATACTTACATTTACATGTTTTGATCGAGTATCAAGTGCAGTGTAAAACTATTAAATTGTAAAAAAAAAATTGACATAATTGTATTTATGCGTACAAATAAATCTAACTTGATCAATTTCATTGTGATTTCCAATTACCTCCTTCTCTATATATATACAAATCTATTAAACAAATGAAATTAAAATTTTCTTTTGAAAAATGCTACCATTCCATCAGTATTTTCTTAAGACGTTGTCATGTTCAACTATCGTCAGTAAACCGACTTTACAGACAACCATTTTTCATTCAAGCTTTGTATTTTAAATGTGAAGAAGTAAAAAGTACTGTTTTTGCTTTTTAGATGAATGTTTCTGGTGAAATTTGACGACGATAGTTGAAGATGTTGGAAAAAATTATGCTGACTGAGAGCTTTACTGGCTGCGCGGCGTTAACCAATAGTTATATATTCCTTGATAAACAAAGGGCTTATGTGTCATTCAACTTTCTGTGTTAATAATTCCAGCCAAAGAAATCGGTCCAATAGTTTTGGCTTTGTGATTATTAGTGCTGATTATTATATGTATGTACAAAAAATGTAGAATCATATCAGTTAACTAGTTCTTTTCGTACAAGTTATGTTTAGTTTGGTTCTAGTTATATGGAATGTCCAACAATATATATTTAGTTTATTTATTGCATTTGCAACATAAGTGCGAGGTTAAACTCATATTCTAGTTCCCCAAAACAGTAAAGCATAATTATTTAATAAAGTTTATTTTCACGAATAAAAGTCTGAAGTAACCCTATTTTAGAGCCGCTTACCCGAAAATATGGTGTTTACAGGCACTCGGCGGAATGGAGACGTGACCCTGTCCGCGAGAGGTTGTTAAGATAGTGCTTAAGCGCCGTCCTGGGTAAACTAACTCTCGCAGCGGCGTTTTCGGCCTTAACAAGACGTGTTAAGAACTAGGAAGCTGTTTATTAACTAATTATAATTTCTAAAGCTATTACTAACAGGAAATTGCTGTATTAACCAGTTACACATTAGCCAACATTTTAACATCAACTGTATATGCGCTTAGTCGGAAGCCGATATATCGAATTGGATAGTTCCAGTTCTAAACTACTAGATGGCAGCACTAGTAGTTTATATGACATTGACATTTCGAGTAGGCAGGCGATCTTGTGAGATTTGTAAAATTAACCAAGCAACCGAGAAATGTAATATATATATCTCAAGAAAGAAGTCTGCTATATTATTTCGCCCCCCTAGAACTCGATCAGCGCTAAAGTACTAATCTCTTCCTCAAGTGAATTGAGTGAAAGACCTGATAGCATAGTAGTAGGGATCCGACTCACCAACTCTACATCCTAGAAAAATTGTCACCAAAGACAATCAAAGACATGTGTTAATTGGACGAAAGGAGCCTCTTCAAGGTGCACTCAAATCACCACACTGGTTCGATAGAATCAGTGATCGGATAGTACTACTTGCCATTATACTAGCTTAGTTGCCAAGCAATAGTGTTTCATTTGGAAGGTGGTAGGTGCTGATACTGCCGGTACCATTAGCACGTCTCACAGTGAACAGCGCACACCGTATTATGGGCATAGGACGCCTCTTAATGTCGGGTAAGCCAGGCCAAGCGTTTGTACCGCTGTTTACAAAATAACAAAATATTAGAAAACTGATTAATATACTTGAAACCCTACGCGTTGGAAAGGTTTCTTCTGCTACGGTCAGTGTAGTATGTAGTTGTATTTTAATTAAACCAACCGATTTCTTCACAATTAATGAAATAAAAAAATAGCGGCTTAGGAAACGCCTAATACCCAGCTGTTGTGAAGAAGTGTGTAGGTTATGATGCTCAGCATGTTTATTTGTTCTAAACATAAAAAAAACGACAGATTTTTTTATTATAAAAAAGTTCCTATATCACTCAATACGCTATGGATAAATAAAACATGGTTCGCCTCCGTAATACTTACATATCATGTCATAGAAATTCAGACATATAATGAGATTGGATGACCGGCAATTGGGGTCAAATGGAATTGACCCAATGACCGCGCTCAATCAGGGAATTGAGCCCCAGTCACGTCTAGATTGTAACGTCTATAGAAATACTGTACGGCTTCGGTTCAATGTCAAAGTGGAAGTTTATGGGCTACGCGTGACCTTGCCAACCTCACTACCAGGGAAATGTGACCCATTTGTCGGCAAATTACGTTATGGAAATCGTGAAACTGTTTAGTTATCCGCTCGAAGTCAAATTAATATCTATCGGCATATGATTTTACTTCCTGCATATTATAGGTGCTATTTCTAGTTTTTTATAGTTATATTCTTTTGTTTCTGGAGAAAAATCGTCATCTCAAGTATGGATTTTTGTGTTTATTTCAACGTTTTGTAAGATGCCACAGTATTTGTCATCATCAGTACTTATGCAGTTTCTACGTGTGTAGTCTGTCATGCACTACGGCATACAATCCGGGGCGTTTATTAGTTTTGGAGACACTATACAGGGTGTCCGGTAATGAATGGATAACCTTGAAATGGGTCTTAGTAGAACTATTGGGCATTCGGAATAAAAATATCAAATAAAAAAAACAAGTAGTATCAAAGATATGTATTTTTAAATAATATCGATGGTTTGATTTTTTGTTTTATTTGTTTAGTATTTTTTTTAAACTGCTTCTTTTTGTTTTTATTTGATATTTTTTCCGAATGCCCAATAGTTCTACTAAGACCCATTTCAAGGTTATCCATTAATTACCGGACAACCTGTATAGTATGTAACAAAAAGAGATAGTTTACAGTTTCCGAATGACGCGACGTCGCCGAAGATTTTACGACGCGTGGCGTCGCTAAGTGGATATATTGTGTTTAACAATGTGGGTTTGTGGCGCCGTGAACCACTTCGCGTTATTGAAAATCACATTGTAGTTCTTTATAACCGAATGATGTTACACCAGTTTGTATAAAAAGTTAAGGTTTACACATTTAACGTTGCGCGTGTCAAAGTTAAACGAAAATTTGTATACCCTAATGTAACTGCTATAAATTATTTGAGTTATGAACATGGTGGCCCAGTGGTACAGACTCCGAATCACAATCCAGATGTCACAGGTTCAAATCTGTATTCTGTGTGCGCTAGAAAAAATTATGGACTCATTACCACGGTCTTAAAACGGTGAAGAAAACCGTCCCGAGGAAACTATACTTCTTCTTCTTCGAGTCACCGGTTCTGTTCGAACCAGTGTGGTGAAAGGATTGTAAGTGCGCCTCAAAGAGGCTCCTTTCGTGCACTCGACACATGTCTTCGAATTGTTAGTTCTAGGACATGTCTGTTTCCTCACGATGTTTTCTTCACCGTTTTGAGAACGTGGTATTGCGCACATAAATCTTTCAATCGAAAAACTCATAGGTGCACGTCGGGATTTGAACCGGCGACCTCCGGATTGAAACTCGGGGGTCAGTACCGCTAGACCGCCACTCTCTCACCACTCACCACTTTACTTATTTCTGCCAGCAAGCAGTAACGCTTTCGCGTTCAGTGTTCCGGTTGATGTGTGAGATTCCCGATGAAATTACAGGCACGAGATATTACATCTTCACGTAGCAAATGCATTACGAAGTGACGAAATTCTTCCGATATCTGACTAGGGAAGCGTTAGTTTTACTTGATTTAGTTGCCACTTAACATCATGTGGCCGGTTAGTTCCGCAACGTATATACATAAAAAATAAACTGTATGTCCCAGAACCGGAAATTCGAAGAGCTTCTTTGAGAGGCACTTTAATCTTTTCACCACACTTGTTAGAGAGAGCCGGTGACACAAGTCTTATCATTACTAAAATAATAAAGTTATTAAACTCAGTTCGTATGAAAAGGACATGCCTGCCGCCTGCCACCCCTCGCTACCTCCGACCTCTCACCGCAGGAAGAAAATGAGTTGTCTGGTGTGCGCGTGTTGGAAATTTCACATTGCGATTTCTTTGTTGTAAATATGTGTCTTTTCTTAAAGCAAAAGTATCCATAAAAACTCAGGAGATTCAAAAGCTAAAGTCCTCTATTTCGTCCACAATTTGATGACCTCTGTGACAAATTATTCAGCGTGTAATAAACCGTACTCAAATATTTACTGGCCGAGACAGATTACTTTCATGCGAAGTTGAGACCGCGGGATTCTTTTAAATAAGAATATTAAATTCGTCGCTGAGGAGAGAAATATTAATGTTTCGTCCACTAATGTCGAGTTGGTACTTGGAATGTTTCGTTAAATAAAACCCCAAAGAAAATTGCGTGTATGAACAATGTTGTAGATTCAATAGCACAATTATAATATTAATTAATTAGCAGCGGTTATTATATGGAATTTCGGATATTAATGAAATCTCACATTGATACCACGTTCGTGCCAAAATCTGGTTATCTACCCAATTTACTATTCTCGTACGTATAACTATCTTGTCTCACTTTCAAAAATGACGTCAAATTAACACAGTGTTCCAGTATGTAAAGCTAAGTGTACTTAAAACTCTATACTTACATAATATGTTCTATATCTCATAGAGGGCAATACATTGAGGTGATGAACTCTACTTTTCACCACTTCTAAGAACCCTGTTTTTTTATTTCTCTCATCAGTCTCTCCTAAGATATTAGGCTCAGACTGGACTGGACTGGTTGTACGCGGCGATGGACCGTGAAACCTGGCGGAATCTGGTGTCGGAGGCCAAGATCCACTTTGGGTCTCTGCGCCACACCAGTAAGTAAGTAACGTCAACATTATTTTCCGATTTCCATACAGACTAAAAACATTTTGTTTGGTAACAGGCTGCGCAGCTGGATTTATGCGTCCTTCTCAGGTACCAGCTGTCCACAGTAACTCCATCGACTGGGTTCAAATCTTACGCTCACATTTTTTTTTTATGTGTATGAGATACTTAACGAGCCGACGGCCCACCTGGTGTTAAGTGGTAACCTCGGCCCATAACAACCGATGCGACTTGGGTCCTCCCCTACTTGGTATGACAAGACTCAAGTCGCATCGTATGCGCCCGTAACTATGAGACGTGTAGGTGGAATGTCTCATGTGTCTGTAATTTCACCGGAAACCACACCTTTCAAACCGGAACACAGTAGCGTGAATGCGTTAATGCTTGGCGGCAGAAATGGGCATGGTGGCAGAACTTCCCCGGACGAACTTGGCGTGAGTTCTACTGCACATTCACATAACATTTTAGGGCAACCTGTAGACCTGTAGACCTGTACACCGAGTGGAGACGAAACTGGGGAACAAAACTGAGATCAAACGAGCCCGTATGGCGATCGCCGGATAGATAAACCTTCAGGCGTAGTTTGCCTTTGTTTCTTTTGAAGAATAATTAAACTCCACGAGTCATCTCTATATAAAAAAACATAGACTTGGGTGAACACTGGGTAATGTGAATGCTTAATCTAGTGTTGCGAGTGAAATTTGGCGCGTTTAAAACGTTACACCAAATTAAGTTCTCGACCGTTACATTAACATATTATGTTGGTGTAACTAACTTGTTTTAAGTTAATAGTCGTAAACCACCTTTTTATTAGGGATGGAAAGGTGGATTTACTTTATTTCCTAATAATTTTATAATAAGTATCGATAGAGACTCATCTAATGTATTATTTTGCTCGAGTTTTATTTATAAGCCATAAGGTTTGGTAGAGAAAAATACATATTTCGATTCGTATGAGAAAAAAAATCCTGTTTTCCGTGCCGGCCCATGTGTAACTAAAATATATAGACGAGTTACCTTCCAGCTTGGCATGTATGTGTATGTGACATATTAAAACGTAGTGTTTCTCGCACAAAATACATTCTGAAAATAGCGTCGACGATCACGAAATTCTCCATTACGGAAGCTACCTACTTACATTGGACATTTGCTTCCTGCCGGTTATTACTACCGGTGCATCTTGAAAACGTAACATTGATTTACACACTCGATAGTGGATTCCACGGAGAAGTTACTCTGTCGTTTCTAAGCGGAGTCGGTACTATGGTGTAGAATTTAGTATTCATTTTTCACAAATACTATCATTCTTAATACTGGATTTAAGTCTTAAAATATTTTCCTTTCTTTTGAATGAACGGACAGTATGGGAACAATCCGCTGTATATGTATATTATTGGTGGACACTTCACACATCCCCGTCTAGCCCCAAACTAAGCATAGTTTGCACTATGGGAACCAGATAACTGATAGAATACATACTTTTTTGTAAATAAATACATATGAACTCCCAACTATATGTACGAATATATTAAATGCTGCAGTGTGTAACGTTTTTTTACGTCCAACGCGCAAAACTTTATTCATTGCCGTATCTCATCCGAGAGCAATGATTCTGTTGGCAAGACGCCACGACTTAATAAAGATTGGACAATGAATAATACCAAAAGAAAGCTATCTGTTGATGACAATAAATAAGTAAAAAGCGTTTAGCGATATACAGGGTGTCCGGTAATGAATGGATAACCTTGAAATGGGTCTTAGTAGAACTATTGGGCATTCGGAAAAAAATATCAAATAAAAAAAACCAAGTAATATCAAAGATATGTATTTTTTTAATAATATCGATGTTTTGATTTTTTTCTAAACAGATGTAACCCATTGCATAGTCCATTTTACACTGTCATCCATATGTGACTTGGACAGAGGATAGGATCTTAAGGATGTTGTCCGAATATTGACGGCCAAGATGTCACTGATCAGTCAGCCACCCCGTTGAAGGTGAGTGCCGGCGCGATGGGGTCAGATGACACTGTCTTAGTTGATGCGTGGCAACCGATCCGGCCATGGCGTGTTCCCCGGGGTCGTTGGGACCAAATTTTAATTGCCACGTTTATTAAAAGCTGGGGTTTTGTATCAAATAAAAATGGTTAGCTAGACTCAGGGTGAGCTCAATAACCTACCTCAGGACAGGTAGAGCGTGGAACGTTTTTTATGTACTGCGTTCTATCCTATAATACTTTCTAGTCTGTCACTGAAACATTCTGAAACATTACTTTAGTATTATTTATTCCTTATTTAACTGACTAGATTATGACTATATCTTACGAAATAATTTTGAATGAGTTCCCGGCGACAGATTAAGCTCAAACTCTGTTAGGTTTTGGTAGCATTATAAGAGTAGCACAGATATGTGAATGTAAAGATATTTTTCAAAAAAAATTTGGTTATATTTTCGGCGGTTATTTTCCTCCGGATTGTCAGACCGTGTCACCTGGCGTGGCGCATCGTTTGTCACAGGATTATGTTCCGCGCATCTACATACTCGCACAACATGACCCTCACATACCCTCGATAACCTTCTGAAACCTTCTGAACGAATCGGTGCCATTTATAACATTTACATTTCATCTGCGGAAAACTTATCACTGAATCGTTTTGTCACGAAAGCCGACACGAAATCTACGATTACACTGATCCGATAATAGGATTTCGCTTCGCAATCTCCTTTTACTTAGATAAAATAGGGCATCGAAGAATGGTGAATTAGGTTTATCGCGACCCAGCCGCTGATAAACTAGAGCCGATTAAAAGCTGTCACCTTTGTAGAGAACGCAGGGTGTTCGCTCCACAGACACTGAAAGAAGCCTTTACGCGTTATCCACATTTTGCTAGATGTCTGGTCAAGGTTGACCTCGATGCACGATGAAAAACAAACGGATTATGTTCGCCGTATAATGGTAACTTCTGTTTCTGTTTGCTAAATACGATTATAAATAATAATAAATAATGGTGGACATTGTCAGACAGCGCCATCTAGCCCCAAAGTAAGCTAAGCATAGCTTGTATCACGGGAACCAGACAACTGATATAATACTTATATACTTTTCTTTTGTAAATACATACATATAATACATATTAACACCCAGACACAGAACAAACATCAATGTTACAAATGACACATAAATGTTTGTCCTGAGTGGGGATCGAACCCACGACCTACAGCGCAGAAGGTAGGGTTACTAACCAACTGAGCTATTAGGCCAGTCAAATTTTTTTGATTTAAGATTGAGTCGCCATTATCTCTCTGTTACTGAAGAGATGATTCTGATGGCTCACCTATAATAACAGTAAAACATCGGTCCTCCCGTACTAAAGTACAGGAAGAACCAAGTCGTACTCTGACACTCGAAGATGGAATGTCTCGTGCCTGTAATTCCACCGCCACCCCTACTATTCCATCCGGAACAAAGCACGAGTGTGCACTACCAGTCCGAAATGGATATGGTGGCAGTACGCCCCCAGAAGAACACTTCACACACAGGTAGGTTCGACTGCTAAATCGTTAAAGTATTTGACGAATAGCTTCATTATAATCATGTTGTTTCGATAGTACGCAATGAATAATTATGGTCCGACACGACACAGGCCGTCCCACCATGTTGAACTTCTAACTTTTAAAGAATAGCTAACTGCTAAAAGCTTATGCATATTATTAATGGTGTGTATTGAGATAATATATAAATTATTTATTACAAAAATTTTAAAAGGAGTATCATCTGGTCGTTATAGAATAATATAATAATAATAATAATGGTGGTTATTACACACAGTTCCATCTAGCCCCAAAGTAAGCTAAGCATAGCTTGTATCATGGGAACCAGACAACTGATATACATACTTATATACTTTTCTTTTGTAAATACATAAATATTAACACCCAGACACAGAACAAACATCAATGTTACAAATGTCACATAAATGTTTGTCCTGAGTGGGGATCGAACCCACGACCTACAGCGCAGAAGGTAGGGTTACTAACCAACTGAGCTATGAGGCCAGTCAAATAATATTGTATTTGAATGAATATGTCAGCATCAGTACATAGTAGCTCAACGTTTTATGGTTCCTGAGCCAGTAACGGTCAATAACGAGGCAACTGGGTCTCGTTTTCGTTTGCCATACGATCAATAAGCAAATAAATGCCATTAGAAGCTCAAAGCCTCAGGTTCTGGCGCCTTTTCAAAGCTATTTTGTGCGATTTCAGTGCATAAATAATGAACTTTCTGCATCTAAAATTGGCTCCGTAAATAAGGTTTGAGGTTGAATGTTTGTTGCTAGCTAATACCAGGGGCTTTTAAATGTAAATGTATTATCATAAGACTTGATTGAACTAGTTTTCGAATTATGTTCTTTCATATATGACTGGCCTCATAGCTCAGTTGGTTAGTAACCCTACCTTCTGCGCTGTAGGTCGTGGGTTCGATCCCCACTCAGGACAAACATTTATGTGACATTTGTAACATTGATGTTTGTTCTGTGTCTGGGTGTTAATATGTATTATATAATATGTATTTACAAAAGAAAAGTCTATATGTATTATATCAGTTGTCTGGTTCCCTTGATACAAGCTATGCTTAGCTTACTTTGGGGCTAGATGGCGCTGTGCGAAATGTCCACCATTTTTTTTTATTTTTTTTGGCGATGTTATTGTGGGTAAAAAAAACTGTTTGTTCATTTGTTATATGCAAGAATATACTTTATGAGACTCGGTTTGCTAAGCTAATAGTGAAATAATTATAGGGATCTCTGGAAAATATGTGCAAGAAAAGACAGCTACCTTATATACATTGCCGCATTACAATCTTGTATAAGTTATCTCTGTACTTCCTCAGGAAACAAAATAATTTACCCGTTGACGTGAACAAACCAAAGTGAAAGCTAAATTATTCGCGTGACAACCCCAAATAAAGTTAACAAGAACACAGATTAGCTTGTAGCGTTGTGCTATACATAGTAAGTGTTTCAAAGGTCACAGGACACTACGAAAAAATTGCTGTGACTTCTTGACGTTAATTTGTCGGAATGTTCGGTAGTTTTGAATTAGAAATCAACAGTGTTTCTTAAATTTTACATTCCTTTTTGTCATAATAAAGTTGGAAAAAAACATTACCAAAAAAAGTATACCGAAAGAACTCGGGTGACACTGATTTACAAGGTTTTATAGAACAAATATGTAGCTATGTCTATAAATGAAAAAATATAATATACAAATAACAATGGGCTTAAAAAAACGGATATTTTGAAGAGAAAGAATATTAAGAGGTCCCATACTAAAAAGTCAGCCAAGAAGCAAAAAGGATAATAAAAACTTATTTGAGCGTACTTTGTCTCCAAATTGTGTCGAAATTTTGTATGGAAGAATAGTATATAGAGATTGTAACATACCCTAATCAAATTCCACGCGGTCGAAGAAGGTTGTATCCACTATTAAAAAATATAAATAAAATTGCCTTTGCAAACGGGTGAAATTGCATGGAGTCGGAAAGTTTCGCTGGCGTTCGCAGTCGCTTTAATGCGACGGAACCATGTCCTCGGGAGATAAGGTAGTCGTGGCGCAGGATTCGGAGACCGCGCGCTGAAACTTTGCAACTGCGACTTGTACTTACGTCTTCGCCGCGTCTGTCTGTCTGTCACACTGCCAGCGGAGAGCGGAAATTTTACCGCCTGCCTTCATGTAAACTTACATCATACCCACAAAAGTAAAAGTAAAAGTATTATCTTGTCATATCGATAAAATGTTTGAAAGAACCAATCCTTCGTGAACCGCTATCTTAGTAGGTTAGTTTTTCACATTTCTTTTCCTTTCGATAACTGGGAAATGTTTATGTTTATAGAACTTTATTTCTCAAAAAAGACATAAATGAAGGTAGGTACATGTTTTTAACGCAATTTTGTTGAAGGGTAATATGTTTTCCTGATCTATCCTATCTATCTAATCAGGCAGTAACGCCCACAGCTGAGTATAGACCTCGTCTCTAGCACGCCTTTGCCAAAAATCATGCCTTAATTATTGAAAATTGCATACATAGCAAGATATGCTACTGAAAATATTATTCTATGATACCTTGAAAGCCTCATAGACTGGCCTCATAGCTCAGTTGGTTAGTAACCCTTTTTTTTTTTTTTTTTTTTTTTTTTTTTTTTTTTTTTTTTTATCCGAGGGGAATCCTCATTGGATACCCACTGTTGCAGAAGAGGGCAACAAGATCGGTTATGCCGGACTCCTACCGGCTAAACCCCTCGGGCCACCATCTCGCCTGCTTACGGGGCTCCGGGTGCGGATGAATAGTCCTCCGCAGCCCCGGCGGCGTTGGCTCTTTTCAAAGCCCCAAAACTATAAAATGGCTAGAGCTTAGGCCGCTCCTAGCTCTGATCTTTTAAAAGCGCACGGGAACACTCGTGCGCCTTCTCCTCGAGGTCTTTTATTTTTTTCGACGATTGCCATCCTCATGACAACCGTCTAAACCTCTGTTATGGGGGTCGGAGGAGAGCGTGTAAGTCTCTCCTCCGACGCCCAGCTCTCTTTCTTCGGATTGGGAGGTCAGTGGTGATTTCCCGCTCCCTTTCCGCAGCCTCCTTTTGCAAGATGACTCTTTCGCTGAAAGTAACCACCGCAGACCACGAGTTTGCATCTTTCAGCATTGATTGGACCACCACAGAAAGGGAGAGATCAATTCCTATCTGCGAAGTCAGTTCTCTCCGTTCGGCTTCCCAGGCTGAACATCCTTCCAGAGTATGCTGGGCCGTATCCTCATCCCTGTCACAGTGGTGGCATCTAGGAGTCGGTTCTCTTCTGGCTATTTGGAACAGGTACTTACCGAAGCATCCATGTCCAGTAAGCACCTGCACCAGCCGGAAGGTCAGACACCCATATGGCTTCTCAACCCATTCATTGAGAACTGGTCGGATTGCTTCTACTGTCCTGGCACCTGCTTTCGGTGTTTCCAGACGCTCCTTCCATTTTCGATAAAGCATCTGACGAGCTCGGTGTTTCCATGTATCCAATTCCCTCTTGGATGGAACCTCCCCTCGGTTTTGGAATTCCACACGCCAATCATACAGATCAGCATGCACTTCCGCCTCAAGATCCCACGGAGGAGAACCTGCCAGCAGACACGCTGCCTCATAGGAGATGGTTCGGTACCCGCGTATGACCCCTATAGCCATCGCTCTTTGTGGCCTACGCAACAGAGAAATGTTTCGCTCCGTCAAGGTCTCCGCCCATACCGGAGCCCCATATAGGGCCATAGACCTTACGACTCCTAAATAGAGGCAGCGGCTTCCTGACTTCGGTCCACCCACATTTGGCATTATTCTTTTAAATGCAGCTGCCGCTGCCATGAGCCGTGGTTCCATACGGACAAAATGCTCCCGGAAATTCCACTTACTGTCGAGGAAGAGTCCAAGATACCTCATACAGGACCCAACCTCGACACTGTTCACACCGATTTGTATGCATGCACCACGCGGTGGTGCTCGACGCGGTCCATGAAAGCACACTGCTTCCGTCTTGCTGAGCGCAACCGTAAGTCCTAGCGACTCAATCCTGCGCACGACTGAAGTAACCGACAGACTTGTTACTCGGATGGCATCTTCGAATTTGTTTCCACGCGCCGTGACTAGCGTGTCGTCCGCGTAACAGGTCACGTTGGCACCCATGGGTAAAATTGCTCTAAGTGCCCAATCGTAACCGATGTTCCACAAGAGGGGTCCAAGGACCGACCCCTGTGGGACACCGCACGACATTGACTTTTTGCAAATCCTCCCACCTTGCCCAGGGTACAAGATGTACCTCTCAGAAAGGTAGTTTCCAATGATCCGGTTTAAATAAGAGGGCACATTGTGGAATTTCATCGCCTCTCTTATGCAAGCCCAAGGTAGGGTGTTAAAGGCATTAGCAATGTCTAAAGACACTGCCATCAACACCCCACCCTGAGCTATTGCCTCGTCAGAGTAAGCCTTTACCCGTCTAATAGCATCAACAGTCGAGCGACCCACCCTGAAGCCGTATTGACTGTCCGACAAGTTTGGACCTATTCGGTTTAGGTGCTCCACGAGGCGAGCTGCGATAATACGCTCAAAAAGCTTATCCGCCTCATCAAGCATCACAATAGGCCGGTAGGCCGATGGATTATCTGCTGGGCGGCCATCCTTCCGAATTAGTACTAATTTCCCAGTTTTCCAGATGGAAGGGAAACGCCCCGTTTCCAGACAAGCATCAAGCAATTTTCGAAACCGGCATCCTAGCTCCTTCAATGCCACAGCTAAAACTCTACCAGGGATGCCGTCAGGCCCTGGAGCCTTCTTTTTTGTGCGCATCCTTAAAATGGCTGCACCCAGCTCTCCTTCAGACACTAAGGGCACATCCTCGTACGTATCCTCATCATCCTGCAGCTGGAATGGAGGCGTGTGGTTAGTACCTTCTGGAAATAGAAAACTGACCACATTATCTACCAGCCCCTGAGGAAGACTCTCCGTTAACGGTGGCGCCCAAGGTCTTAATTTGTTCCTCACTGCCTTGTACGGGCGTCCCCATGGATCCTGATTGAGAGTTTCCAGGAGTTCCGTTCTCGCTTCTGTCTTCGCTTCGTGGATAGCCAGCCGTAGAGCTCTAGCTTTCTCCCTATATGCTTCATACAACTGGCCCTCTACTTCTTCATCCCTACGCCGACGTCTACGGTGTCTGGTGTACTGTCGTCTTGCTTTCACACAGTTACTGCGGAGCATTGCGATCTCCTGAGACCACCAGTACACCTGGCGCCGCGGAGATCTATATGTTACCCTGGACATGCCAGCGTCACAAATAGCCGTTAAGGCACCCCTAAACCATTTCGCTTCTCCATCCACGTCTATCGGAACCTCTGGAGAGCACTGCCATGCATACACAATTGAAGCCTCCTTTATCACTTCCTGATCCAGACTTTTTACTTTCCATCTGGGGAAGGAGGAATTGCAACTACTGGGGTATCGAGTATGCTGTGCTGAGGTGGAGACGTTGTATCGTATATACAGATGGTCCGATAATGTCTCCACATTCTCCATCACTATCCAGTCTTGGATACGTTGAGCGACAGAAGGTGAGGCAAAAGTGAGATCCACAATGGACCCCCCATTATGTCGCACGCAAGTGTTAGCGGATCCTCTATTGACGACAAGCAGGCCCGTCATTGTCGCCCATTCCTCCAATGCTTTACCGCGAGCGTCAGTCCTGGGGGAACCCCATGCCGTTGATTTGGCATTAAAGTCCCCCACAACTAACGCTGGCCATTGAAGGTTTTGCCCAATAAGAGCCCCTACTATTCCCAAAAAAGACTCAAACTCAGCCAGAGTCTTATTTGGGGAGAAGTAAACTCCAATAAGCGCAGTTTCTCTCCATTTCACTGCAGCATACCCCCTACCCCTTGCGATTACAGTGAGAGGCCCCGCAGCACTTGACGAGATGAGAGCCACCAAGCCATCCACATCGCTGACCCAGTTATCACGAGGAGGGATACAGTACGGCTCAGCAACTACAGCAATTTCAATCATCCACTCCTTTATGCTTTGCAGGAGTAAATCCTGCGCACCAGCGGAGTGGTTAATGTTCACCTGCAAAAATCGATGGGCCATATTCAATTGCCTACGACCATCGCCTCCTCGTCCCCCAGATTGGGAAGGGGACAGCTTTCAGTCATTGCAGACTTGGAAGCTGGCACCGCCGCCTTAGACCCTTTCTTGGGCTTAGGGGGAGAGCATGACTTACTCCCCAGCCTATGGTTCGCCTTTAGGTTTGCAGCAGCGCAAAGTGAACACTTAGGTTCCTCTGCAGAGCAGTTGGCCGCCTTATGGCCCTTTCCACCACAGCGATAGCATTCATCGCTGCGGTCAATTTCCTCTTTGCATTGTGTTCGGGTGTGTCCATTTTGGAGACACCTGTAACACCTCATGGGCCTAGTTTGCAGAATCTGTACTCGCGCTGCTACCCAGCCCACTAACAGACGACCATCCTTTTCCAGCTTCTTGGCAGCTGCCACAGGACAGCGAACCCATATGGAGTTGGTACCCTGAAGGTCTCTCCGCAATTCACCTACTTTAATCGCGTCCAGCGAACAGCTCCCCTTTTCTGCAATTACACGACTAATCTCCGATGCAGATACAGAGTCATCCAATCCGGAGACCCTTAGCTCAGCGCACTTCTCTGGCCTGGATACCTTTGCCACCTCTGCGTCAAGTGCTTCCCGGAGCTTGTGAGCCAGGGAATCAGCTTTTTCTCCACTTGCTATTCCAGGTATCTCCATAATGCAGCCTCCTGTTGCTGCCTTCCTGAATCTGACGCCACTTATTCCACAGCTGGCGAGGTCAATCTTCTCCCTTGCTTGGGTTAGCACCTTTGCATACGTGATCCCTTGTTCTTCAGCACCAGGCTGGAGTGTTAAGACTACAGCTGCCGAACGGGGGGCACGCAATTTTACAGGGGCCGTCTTCTGTTTTTGATTCTTTTCAAGAACCTCGTTCTTCTTTGGACCTTTTTCCTTAATGTGCTTCCCTGTTTTGCTTCGCTTTGTCACAGTTGTCCATTCTTCTTCACCCTTAGACTTTGATGTCCCAGGCTTCTGAATGGGGACCAAAGAACAAGGATTTGAAGCAACATTATGATGATCCGAACTACTTGCAACTAATTCCTTCTTCTTTTTCACCGCTTTTTTCGCCTTTGGGGCAGCCACCTTTTTTGCCCAGGGATTGTTTGCCCTGTCATCTCCAAAGCTATCGTCAGCCCTCGCCAGAGACAGATCTGCTCCAGCCTGCTGCTTTGCGTGATTGATCGCAGCATTTCTACGGTCAGCAGCAAGCGAAGGTCGAAGACGTTTTTCTGGCAGGAGGCGCTCTTCTAGTCCTTCAAGCCGTGCACTTACCATTTTACCTACTTGCATCATGATAGAGTGTGTCAGTTCCTCAACACTTCCATTTTCTGGTGAGGCCTCAGACACCTCCATTGACTGAGGTATCTCTTGTCGAGGTGTTTTTTGGGCCATGACAAATTCCCTACGGAGTTCTGCCATCTCTCTCCGCAATTCTGCAATCTCGTTATTCAAGCGAGTATTTTCAGATTGTAGTTTTGCGGTTTCTTCTGAGGAGGTCCTTTTGTGTAAAGCCTCTACTGCAACCTTAATGGATGCCCCTGCGTCCTTCAGGTATTTGACGTATGTCCCCTTCAGACGTCCAGACTTTGTCGCAACACTCATGACAATAGCAACATCTTCAAGCACTCTCTTATTTAGAGCGTCAGCCGTCCAAGCATCACACTCTTCGAAGTGACTCAATCCTAAGGCGGCTCTTGCCATGTTAGCCTTTTTTGCCATCTCTTCTATGTCGATCTCTGCCTCTTGCTGTTTTTGCAACAGGAACTCTTTCCTTCGACCAGCCGTGGAGTTGAAGCCCAAGATAGGTGACATTGTGGGCGTTTCAACTTCCCCTCTTTCTTCATCACTATTAGGTAATGAGGCGTATTTGCGCCTTCTCTTAACGCCCTTTTTCTCTTTGGATTTGCTCGAAGGAAAGCTACCATCTCCCGCCGACCGCACCTCTGACATCGAAGGTATCGATAAAAACGACTGCACACTTCCTGCATCCGATTCCGATGCCACTATGGAGAAATGCTCCTCTCTCTCTATTACAGCTGAAGCAGCCATGACAGTTTTTTCTCTCCCAATATCATCATCTAACTTCCCACATTGTGTTTTATTATGTAAATCATTTTCCATTATAAGTCCCACGAGTGAGAGGGAAAAGAAGGTCCACCTGGTCAGTGCCCTCTGTAACCAGGTAAGCCTAGGTGTAACCCGCAAAGGAAGTTCGGCCGGTCATCCCGCGGGGAACGCGCTAGGAACTGTGCTCCCCCACAGCCATGTACACCCTCTCGCCACGCGTCGCAGCTTAGGGTGGGGGTAATTTTTTATAGAGGTTTTCTTCCTCGCAGCCCGGGCGGTAAAGCCAAGGCCCTCGGCCCCCCTTCAAGATACGAGACGTGATCCGCACCTAACAGGGGGGTTACGATTTGTGGACGGTGACCCGAAGGTCTGTCCGGAGGCAGGGTAAGTGCACACCGAACCCGTCCCGCTTCGCATCGCCGCTACTCAGCATAGGGCTGAGACGCCGACCAAGCTCCACCTCTATAGCCACTTCCAGGGCTCCTCCAATTTTGCCCGACAGGGTGGCCGAGTTGACCGTCCCTGCCGCGCCGCAGACCTTGCAGACCAGCCATCCACCGACTCGAAAGTCCGCTGAGCCCTGAAAAGGGCTCCCACCTACTGTCCAGTCCTACTGGACTTCTACTCCTAATGCTCTACTGAGCCACCTCCTACTATTCGCCTCATCCACTGTGCCCTAGGCTATCTTCATAGGGACACGCGGAGAGGCCCTGCTCCCAAACCCAAGGCTACCCCCACCCAGCAACTAAAGCCCCCCCCATTCCCCTTTCCCCGTTCCCCCCCAGAATTTGGTCCGCGCCAGCACTATACCGGTAACCCCCATAGTGGGAGCCGTTCCCCTATCCGCCACCCGAGGACGCGCCACGTCGGAGTACACCTCTCCGCCCAACTGGGACACCCCAGCAGGTCCGTGGTGGTTAGTAACCCTACCTTCTGCGCTGTAGGTCGTGGGTTCGATCCCCACTCAGGACAAACATCTATGTGACATTTGTAACATTGATGTTTGTTCTGTGTCTGGGTGTTAATATGTATTATATGTATGTATTTACAAAAGAAAAGTATATAAGTATTATATTAGTTGTCTGGTTCCCATGATACAAGCTATGCTTAGCTTACTTTGGGGCTAGATGTTGCTGTGTGAAATGTCCACCATTATTTATTTATTTAAAGCTAGAAAAACAAAATATACCGCTTTTGAGATTATCGCTAGCCGCACGCATACGCAAAGCGCCTCAAAAGGAGCAAAAGCTGAGACTTACAAAGTGCTTGCACTGAAAAAGTTTCAGATAGAGTTTATAAGTCAACCCCACTCAGCCGAATGGCAATAAAGCATTGCTCGCTAAATGTGCATTCTGACGGAAATGTCTTTTAACGAGCGGAGTTTGTGGTTAATTGAGTGATGGCGCTTCTTGCGGGACATTTCTTTTTTATTAGTTTTTACTAGTTCAAAAACATGTCTGTTTATTATGGAAAACAATTTGTAATTAGATCATTGTATCTGTATCAGCAAAAAAAGATTTTGAATTTTTTCATCTACCAAAATCTGTAATAGTCCCGTCTCATTTGGATTTATCAACAGGAGAATAACAAATTTCCATATTTAAGGAAACAGATGCAACAAACTTAAAGTATCCTAAGAAAGTGTTCGCAAACAACCCGGCAATTGCCATCTGTGAACAAAAACGTACTAATTTGCAACACGACACAGCTAAGTGCTAACATTTCGCATCACTTACGGCAATTTGTCAGTGCATCTTTCCGTCCGAGAAGTTTTAGATATGTTGCCAGAGGTAAACTCGTGGGAAATGGAGGGATTACCCGACGCTGCCGACTCTTGCATCTTTTTGCGTGCAACTACTCGAGTTGTTAAATTTCCTACTCATACGTAACATTTATGTTTTAAGTTTTCAGTTCAGTTTAATGTTTGCAAGTCTACGCTGCATGCGGTTCAAACTTTGCTAAACTTAAAAGACGTGAAACATTTTTATACTTTGGTAGATGTTGAAAGGTTTCAATGAGTAATGTGTATTTATTGCGTTTATTAAACAACTGACTTTTTAAAATGCCGCTGACTGAATGTGAAATTACTTTTTTCGTTCGAATTTCCTGAATCTAACAAGACTTTTTGGGGGACTCACGTTGCTCGCGTCCGTATGTGATAACCCTTTATCCATACACGTGTCCCCCGGGTGGTGCAAAAGGAGCAACTCAAAGTAGCAGTAGAACTTGTGTTAAGTTCACCCGGAGAAGTACTGCCACCACACCTGGTAATCAGCTGCCAAACAGTGATGCACTCGTGTTGCTGTGTTCCGGTGAAATTGCAGGCGCATGAGACGTAACATCCCCGTTTCGGGGTGATAGACGCAACGCAATGCGACTTGAGTCATCTCGCACTTTGGTGGAGAGGACTTGAGTCGTATTGCTGTTGTCCATGGGTGGCGGTTACCACTTAACATCAGGTGGGCCGTCAGTTCTATACCCTACATTACATAAAAATATGTATTGTCGTTTTTAATCAAGTAATAGTAATAGTATTAATGATAAATATAGGTATAAATACGTTAATAAAATACCTAAATACATATTCAACTAAATTATCCCCCCCCCCCCCCCCCCCCCCCGATTAGTTTACCACCAATTTCCATCTCAGTTTTACAATTGTGAATCGTCATATATTTCGCGGTGGCATTCTAAGCAGTGAATAATGATTTTCCATTCCGTATAACAGAGATTCAAAATAAGATGAGTAATGACATTCGCTCTCAGATGCCGCCGCCGTCTGTGATAAATACAACAGACCATCCATCGGCCAGATTTATCTTGAAAGATAATATGAGATATTCAAGGGTCGAGTGGAGATATTATTTTTATGTGGAATCGATTTAGACGGACGAGTATTAACGTGTTTTATGTTACGCCTACTTTCTAAACTCAACTGTCAACAATTCGGATTTCTTTGTTCTATTTTTTTGTATTTCTTTTGCGACTTTATTTACAGTATTTATAGTTACTTATGTATAATACCAAGACACTAAAAACTTGTTTAATTTGAAACTAAACTTGGCAAAACTTGATAATTCAGTGAATACAAACGTAAACTAACTTAACTATGGTTTGTTGCGTGTTTGTCTTCAGAACTTAACCACAGTAACTAAACACACATTATGTCACAAGAGCAACTCGTCTTAACTTGACGCAGGTAAATATACGAATACCAAGAGCAGCCTCAGGCATATTTTTTAAGAAGTAGGAATTATATGGATAGTACCCACAACAAGAGGACACAATTAACACACACGATCAGTTAGCTCGTTTCGCAATTTAATAATCTATTCAATAAAACTCTATATCTGCGTCTATATCGTATGTTTTGAATATTGACGTTTCCAAACCATTTCTTTATGAATTCTATGGAAATAAAGTTTTTGACTTTGACTTTGACTTTACGTTAATAGTTAGTTTATTTAACGTTGTTAACACTAATATTGGTGAGAACTGAGAACAAATTTTGTAAAATCATCCCCCGAGACGACTAAATAGAAAATGAAATATAGTATATATAGTCATTATTGAAATAAAAAATTTATATTATTACTGTTATATTATCGTTTTAAGAAATATTATTATTGTTTATTTATTGTATGTGTGTCATTCAAGAGTTATTTATTGAATTAATTTTAGTTGTATTTCGTAGTTGTGTTCCTGAGAATTAGGTATTGGGAGTAAAGTAACATTATTTTGTAACTTTTCTTGTTATTTTTCTAAAATATAAATCGCCTGACAATAATTAGCTGGTACTGATCTGTTCCTGCGAGGTCGCAAGTAACGTGAGCCGTCGGCGCACACTAGTTCAACTTCCTGTCTGCAAGTACTTTCGCTTATTACTCCGTATCCCTCCCAAGAGGGTTAATTTCCTCGCTACGGGTCACTGGGATTAAAATGCTTTCTTACTACTTACTCAGTAAGCGGGTCTTCTAATGAAAACGTTTTATCTCTATAGTTTTTTGACGGCTCATCTTTTCCTTATAGCGTGTGGAAGCATTTTATTGGACTCTTCAGCTAGTTCTTCGTTTTGTATTTTTTTATGCGACACAGTTACGGAACGAGCCGACGGTTCTCCTGGCGTCAAGTTCAACCTCTGCCCATAACAACCGAGTGACTTGGGTCCTCCCCTACTAGGTACAACAAGACCCAAGTCGCTTCGTATGCGCCCGTAACTTTGAGACGTTTCCCACAAAGGAACTCTAAGCATACCGATATCACGTCTAGGGTAGCGTCGTAATCGCCTCATTCGACCTAGTCAGAAAAAACAGTCATAAGGATTTTGTATTGAATTCAAGCTTTAGCCTATATATATATGAAAATCACAAAGATAACTACAACTATTAACTAAGTATTCATGATATTTTCTTAAGGAATATTTTAACCCAGCTTTTACCCCTATAGCTTAGAATCTATACGCAAGATCTGTGTGTGACAAAAGATCAGGAAACTAAAAGATTCCAAGTAAAATTTGAAACTATGTAAAAGTAGAGTACGAAACGTTTTCAATTGGGGTTTCTTGTCTGTTCTTCCCCATGGAGGGTCGGATAGGGTTTGAACAGGCATCAAACTTATCGATAAGTATGCGTGACCTTATATTTTGAATATTGACGTTTCGAAGCCATGTCTTTATGAATTCTATGGAAATAAAGTTTTTGACTTTGACTTTGACTTTATATTTGATTATATTTGATGCTACCCTGTAATGATACAATTTCTTATTTTGAAAATAAAAATGTATACACACACCTTTCTGCATTTTCAACTCGAGCTTCATTCTCTATATTCTCCAAGTATCCATTGTCAAAGTGGTCTCCTCCGTACCTCGTTTCAGAGATGAATATTGCTTCTACCTGGGTATATTACTTTCTGCACCTAGGTGTCCTAGGTTGCACTTTGGTCGTACCTATTTATTTTCTGTAAGATTTGTACTGAAGATACATGTGATGTATTTTGTACATGCTGCTGCCTTTAAAATGCTTTGAAATTGTTTGATATTACGATAAAATTATCGGTATGTAAGAATATTGGACCATTACTGTCAGAGATGATGGGAACTTTATTTTAATTTCGAATTAGTTTTAGTTTTAGTAGATCTGATTTTTCTGCGTGACGTTAAGCGGTAACCTTTACCTGTAACAAATGCAAGAATTAAGTCCTCAATTTAGATATGGTAAGACCAAAGTCGCGTTGTATTTCAAAGTCAAAGTCAAAACATTTATTTCCATAGAATTCATAAAGAAATGGCTTGGAAACGTCAATATTCAAAACATAAGGTCACGCGTACTTATCGCTAAGTTTGATGCGTGTTCGAACCCTATCCGACCCTCCATGGGGAAGAACAGACAAGAAACCCCTAATGGAGGGATTCCTTTTTTTCGCGAACACGATCCTTGTAACAATTGAGTACTTAGGTCTATGTTACATTTATGACTACGCCCATAATATACCTACGTGTATATAAATACAAAAGAATACGCAAGAGGGGTGCATTGTCTCATATGCCTGTACTTTCACTGTTAACCACATCTTTCAACCGGGGCACAGTAATACGTTATGCGTTATTGCTTATGACGATACAATAGTATTGGCTTAACTGAGAGCGTGGTAGTCTAACGGTACTGACCCCCGAGTTTCAATCTGGAGGTCGCCGGTTCAAATCCCGACGTGCACCTATGAGTTTTTCGATTGAAAGATTGATGTGCGCAATACCACGTTCTCAAAACGGTGAAGGAAAACATCGTGAGGAAACCGACATGTCCTAGAACTAACAATTCGAAGACATGTGTCGAGTGCACGAAAGGAGTCTCTTTGAGGCGCACTTACAATCCTTTCACCACACTGGTTCGACAGAACCGGTGACTCGAAGAAGAAGAAGGCTTAACTTAATCACAGTATTTTGTACTCGTTTAATTTAAAAACTATTCTTCTCTATTGTATATTACGTTATGGCATAAACGGAGCTTTATTTTGTAATGTTATATTCATTCTTTTTCAGACACAAAAGCTCATTTTCTTTGCAAAACTTAACTGAATGAAGAGATTACTATTCCCATGAAGCCGGGGAAAAAAGTTGAGTTCAAGAAAACTTGTTCATCTTGTCAAGTTTGCCGGGAGCCGGGACAATGCAATGTTGCTTATCTATAAACGGTTGTTTTAATATATACACTATGTTACAGAAGAAGTAAGAATAAGAAGTAAAGAAGTAGTTAAAAGTAACTAAGTCTACTCCAATAATACTGCGGCATGTTGGCACTGTATTTGTCATTGACATTCAATTTACGTCAAGTAGATTCAATAACAGTTATTTGAGTACTTATTGGTTGTATGTTTTTATTTCGAACGTTATAACAAAATATCGTTACATTTATCATATTGCAGTAACACGAAAATGCAGTAAAAAAGCCCAGTTGACTGAAAAAATAGGCGACAAATCACATAATCACCACCGTTCTTATCTTATGTTTATTTTATAATGGTGTACATTTCACACAGCGCCATCTAGCCCCAAAGTAAGCTAAGCATAGCTTGTATCATGGGGAACCAGACAACTGATATAATACTTATATACTTTTCTTTTGTAAATACATACATATAATACATATTAACACCCAGACACAGAACAAACATCAATGTTACAAATGTCACATAAATGTTTATCCTGAGTGGGGATCGAACCCACGACCTACAGTGTAGAAGGTAGGGTTACTAACCAACTGAGCTATGAGGCCAGTCCTTTTTTTTTAGGTTTTTGGTTTTAGGATTAGGTTAAGAGGTTGTCTTCATTTAGTCGGGTTATCAGACGGAGAGATCGATAAACCGTGCCATAAATTTTTAAAGCACCACTGCTTTAAAAATTAAAACACTGAAAACAGTGAACCCCGACAAATAGCAAACATTTTGTTTGTCGTAATTTTTGGTTTATGAATTTCAAAAATCTACCGGTTTAGTAACATATCCCAATTTTCAATCCGGTTTCGTCTGTTCCGAAACAGCGAACATCATTTTTTAGAACGAGGTACGTCATTCTTCAAAATGAGACTGCTGTTATGTCAGCTGTTATCCGGACTGGGCATCCGTGGTAGATTGAAATAGGTATTTCACTTTGAGTGCTACTAAAAGTACTTATTACTCGAAGTGAATAATAGTAAATACCTCTTACTTGTCCAAAGTAGGCCTGTGTCTCTACATAACAAGTTGGTACGGACACCTTGATATACTATTACTTAACATTATGCCCTAGGTAATAACAAAACTGTTTTGAATTTTGGTTATTCATTTTTTAATTTATTTTCATCCAATTTTATTAGTATTTACATTGAGACGATGTTTCTGCAGATTATTTCAAAATAACTCTATAGTATTATATGTTATGTCTAAGTACATATATTTTCGAAAGATTAATATTTGATTGAATTGAATTTAACTATATAGTGAAGAAACTTACACCCAGCTCATACAATGTCGAGTCGCATAATAAACACAACTTTATAACAAATCTACTCGCGATTCAAAACTCGAAGCTCGACAAGGGACCCATTCAAATCGAAGATACAAAACTAATTGAACTGGATGCGGCATTCAATCCTTTCTGAGCGCAGTTTGACAAGTCTCGCGCTGAAAAGTCGAGACTTGGTGTATTGTTACGCTCCCCATGTGACTACACATTGTATCGGAGATTTACAAGATTCTTTGAATAGTTGGTCGCTTACGAGGTGAGTTACTCGCGAGAACTCGTAGTTAAGTTGGCGTTCGCTTTGTGATAGAGTTTGGAAGATATCGCTGCTGTCCATTGTTTAATGTTTATTGTGAACGCGCTGGGAGGTGTGGAGCTTGGAACCGGCGCCGGCGGAATAGCTCCTACACAATATCTCTAGGAAACTAGGACTCATCGCTTGGTCGGTTTTTTGTTGGTTACGTTATACAGATGTTTACCTTCAGAGGTTGTTAACATATTACCTCTGTACCCTGTGTATACAGGGTGTCCGGTAAGGAATGGATAACCTTGAAATGGGTCTTAGTAGAACTATTGGGCATTCGCAAAAAAATATCTAATAAAAAAAAGACGTGTGGCACTCGGAGAATGCCGCGGTAAAGTTATTGCGCATGATATTTCAAAAAGTCATTAAAAGTTCTGGTATTTATCGATAGATGGAACTAAAAAGTATCACCGCTGTGCCGGTCGGAGTGGGGGGTGTTAGGTTTTTTCGTTACGGAATTTCTGGATTCGGTCTCCACGCTCAAGGCCCGCGATAGAAGCTATGCAATAGCTTAAAAATAAAAAAAATACAATAATGTAAAATATATATCTGTGTAATTTTTTTAATGTTTTTGTACCTTACCAAATTACATTTAAACCGATTACCTGAAAGTGGTATTTTACTACAACGCAAAAACATCAGTTAATTGATTGTCCATATCTGTATATATCTCTGTTTTACAAACAAAACCCGACGTGTAACACGTAGGAATCAGATGTAAGTGTCGAGGAAATGCAAATTCTCCCGCACTCGGCGAATCCAACGGATGGAGTCATAAGTTTCGAATTGGCATCTCATAAGCGTTTTATGCGCGCCGACACCCAAATCCTATTTACGTAAATCGTTTTCGATTTCGCGTTGCCATCTTGGAGATTTCTGCATTTTGCCGGATTTTATCTGAGCGCTTAGCATATCACACCTTCGGTGCAGCTCGTCCAAGTAAATGTAACTTAAGAGCAGTAGAACTCTCGCCAAGTTCGTCCGGGGAAGTACTGCCAACATGCCCATTTCTGCCGCCAAGCAGTAACGCTTTCACGTTACTGTGTTCCGGTTTGAAAGGTGTGGTTGCCGGTGAAATTACAGGCACACGGAGACATTCCACCTACACTTCTCAGAGTTACGGGCGCATACGTTGCGACTTGGGTCTTGCCGTACCTAGTAGGGGAGGACCCAAGCCGCATCGCTTGTTATGGGCTGAGGTTACCACTTAACACCAGGTGGGCCGTCAGCTCATTCTGTAACTGTATTACATAAAAAAAAACCTGCTGCATTGACTCATACTGTGGACATTTCAAGGCTAAAACTGTTCCCAACATGTGAAATAAATAAAATCGTAAAACGGTAAATCGTATCCTACTGATGTAGGTACTCTTAAATTTAACATTAGTTCTCTTAAACTCGGTTATCAGACACTACGAAATCCAACATACTACATCACCCAAAATATCCCAACCTGTTTTTTGATAGAGTCTTGACACCATCCGCATGTTAAAGAAGCCATTCCATATTCTCTACGTGTGGTGGTCATTGCTCTCTAGTTTTATTTCATTAGGTAATACCGAGGGAACTCTTCGCTGAATGAACGGGTTCAGGTACTCCGCTTGTTTCAAACTGAATTAACTTGTTGAATTTTCATGAAGGTGCTTTAAACTTTTGTGGGCATTAAATCTAAAGTTTCACAGATCAAGAGATGCATAACAATGCCGGTGACATTGCTGATGAGAAGTGTACAGTCTAGTTATGTATTGTAGACTCCGCCTTAAGACAGTTCATCTTATTTTCGCATCTGACATCATCATCACCATATCAGCGGGTAATAGTCCACTGCTGAACATAGGCCTCCCCCAAAGATTACCATTTTGAACGGTGTTGAGGCACCTGCATCCAGGGATTTCCTGGGATCCTGACTATGTCATCAGTCCATCGGGTGGCCGCCCTACACCGCGTCTGCCGGTTCGTGGTCGCCATTCCAGAACCTTTATTCCCCAACGGTTGTCGGTTCTTCTAGCTATGTGGCCTGCCCATTGCCACTTCAGTTTGCTTATTCTGAGAGCTATGTCGATAACCTTGGTTCGTCTACGGATTTCCTCATTCCTTATTCTATCGCGTAGTGAAACTCCGAGCATAGCTCTCTCCATAGCTCTCTGAGCGACTTTGAGCTTCTGTATGAGGCATTGACATATTGACTATTAATCAAATCATTGTTTAAAATTGTTTATAAATTGGAGATGGCATATAAAAATAATAAGTTTATGTATTTTAGGCATTGTATTGTAATATAATATCTACAGAAAACAACTATTTTAAAGATACGTATAATATTATCTTCAGACTAATATTAGGTAGAACAAAGATTAGCGAATTATCTTAATCGGCCGCGCCTCCTTGAAGCGACGGTAAACGATCCCGGCCGACAGAAGCCACGAGCGAGGAATATCCTTAAATAATTTTCCAATAAATTCATTTGGAATTTCAAAATGACACCGATGTGAGCCATGATATTTGGCGCACATAAATATTTCATATATTTAATCCTTTACAGGGTTGAACATAAACACATTTTCGTTTACTGCATTAGCTACACTATGACATAAAGTCGATATGAATGTTTTCTGCCGCAATTTAGAACACAAGTTTTATATTTTTTCTTCATATGCCGAATCTGTCCCTCGCACTTTGCAAATTTTCTGATGGAGTGATAGTGACTAATGGCTGTGTATAGATATATCGTAGGTTTAGTGTATGGATAGAGTATATATTTTGAGTATACGATTAACAATTACACAATTTATTTTTAATGAAACTGGATGTTGTGTCGCTGATATGTGTTAGTATAATATGGGTGTCTGCGACTCACATTTCTTTCTCATTTTCATTCTCAGAAAATAATGTTATTATATTTTTAGGCTTTACCTGCCGTCAAGTAAATAGGCTCGCCTGACATAGATCGATGAGTAAGTACACTACACTTTATATGTTCAGCCATATTATTTTACACGATGACATTCCATTAGATATAATTGTTTGTTAGCGTTAAGTCTGTTTTGAGGGACAAGCGAAAGACTTTGCGTTAAAACTTGTTTAAACATAAATAGCAGCAGTTAACTAAAATAATAAATAAATAAATAATGGTGGACATTTCACACAGCGCCATCTAGCCCCAAAGTAAGCTAAGCATAGCTTGTATCATGGAAACCAGACAACTGATATACATACTTATATACTTTTCTTTTGTAAATACATACATATAATACATATTAACACCCAGACACAGAACAAACATCAATGTTACAAATATCACATAAATGTTTGTCATGAGTGAGGATCGAATCCACGACCTACAGCGCAGAAGGTAGGGTTACTAACCAACTGAGCTATTAGGCCAGTCAAAAAATAGCCTAATAACTCTTGAATACATGCGGTGGAAATAAAATCATTCAATATTCATGGCGTTATACATGATTCCTGTGTGGAACATGCTTATGCACACCGATCGTCCTCTGGATATGTCAAAGGTGCACTGACTGATTGACTGACAGACAACGCACAGCACAAAATTCCAACCACTGGTCATAGTGACAACCTGAGGGTTTTATACAAATCGTTTGGGCATACTAAGAGAAATTCAACCTCTAATGATCCAAAATTTAGTTATAGTGAAGCGAAAACCTGCATTTTGGAAATTTCTTGGAATATATCCGTATATTTTTAAGTAATGGCTTCATCATTAAAGTATCTTGATGAAACTTAAGTTTCTTATTGAAGCGTACACGTCTGAGCTAGATTACTTCGCTTGTTTTATATTTCAGACTAGACGAGACTGGACCTGGAATTACTTTTCTGTTGAAGACGTGTTGAGATGTGTTCGTTTTGAAATGATTCAACTTAACAGTAGCTATAACTTTAGTCGTAAAAGCTGTGATGGCCGCTTTATGAGATAAGTTAGTCCGTGTTATCTAAAAATCTTTATTTTTAATGGTTCTATAAAATAAAAAGTGACTTCATTTTTGAATCCATCCAAATATTTTCAATAGAGCCTAATGTTTCCAACTGCCGAAAGTATTTACACGAAAAACGTGAATTCAGCCTCGCGTTTCGTATAAAAACTCGTTTGTGTTCTAACAAGCGGCAAAAAGCAATTCTTGATGATCTCTTGTTCGCGAAAGAATAAAGAGAAACAAAAACTAGAAACGTTTTCGAGTTCGTAAAATGCCAAATGGATGAGGAAAAACTTGTGTTTGAGCCCTAATATATTGGCCTTCATTCAGTGTTGTCATGTTTTTGCGAGACTGTCTCATAATGTGGGAGAACTTTTTAGGAAGTGCTTGTATCTATTTAATAATAATAATAATAATAAAAATGCTTTATTGTACACCATAGAACATTAAAAATAGTAATAAAGAAAAGTAAAGAGAGTAGCTAAAGAGTGGTTGGGAGTGTACTAAAAGCTAACATTAATCAAAAGGAATAAAATAATAAAAAATACATATATAATTTACCTTACTGCAGTCAGACATTTAGTGGGACTTATTTTTTAGTAATTTATTCCATGTAAAGGTTTTTTGTATGTTAATGGTGAATTGATTATTATGGCTGTAATGAATATATGCTTCAGAACTTGTACAACTTGAAGATCCTTGAAACAGTCTAAACGCACAATATCCATGGAATATTCAGGTACAAAGGCGGGAGTCGGTTTTTAAGTATTTAGCGGCTAAGGTTAACGTTTATTCAAAATTTTCTCAAATATTGTTTGCCAATTTTTCTTCGTTTCGCATCGCTGTCTTTTGGCAAGAATATGCTGTGTAGCGCCCAGGAGAATAATGTAATGCCTCTGCAAATTGATTAAGCGGTGCATTTCATAACTATAAACATGTTATGTACTTTCCTATGTATTGTTACCTCGTTTTATCCTATACCATTGTATATACCAACGTAGCTCTACATAAATGCTATCAATATAAATAGCCGTTCAACCAACTTTATGTCTGTTATTCTTCTGGGAAATGCTGCAGTGCACATGTCCCGTCAGCTAGGTAAATTCCCATCTTCTGATCTCTTAGTTACGAGCGCATCGCGTTACCATTTGGGTCTTTCCACATTTAAGTAGGGTGGGCCCCGTGTTATATATATTGTTCCTGTGGGCGAAGGATATGGTTTAACATCAGGAGGGTGATCTGCATGTACTGTCACAATTTTTTTTTTTATATTTTGTAGTTACGGAACGAGCCGATGGCCCACCTGGTGGTAAGTGGTAACCTCGGCCCATAACAACCGATGCGACTTGGGTCCTCCCCTACTAGGCATGACAATACCCAAGTCGCATCGTATGCGCCCGTAACTATGAGACGTGTAGGTGGAATGTCTCATGTGCCTGTAATTTAGCCGGCAACCATACCTTTCAAACCGGAACACAGTAACGCGAACGCGTTACTGCTTCAGAAGAGATTTGATCACGATCTATCCAACTATCAGACGATTGGATTCAACTAACCTATTTAATGGTATGTTCCACCGCAGACAATGTACTAACTAGGTTACCGGCTAGATCGGTAATTAATCCTGGGCGTGCGCTAGGATGCAATTTATTACCCCGCGGTTAAGGCTACGCTTCCCGCTCGTTAGCCATCGCCTTGTCTTCATTTGAATAGTTGGCCTCCTTATCTTTGGTCTTCTGTAGTCGGGGGTTATTAGCATTGTTATCGCAAATGGTTCTGTATGTTTTCTCACTAACGTTTATTAAACTCAGGCATCACCTACTAACTCCACCGAGCCTGTCCTTCGGTTCTCCGCGTCTTCATCATCGTCTAATCTGGGCTTGTTTAGCTGTATGTATGCAGCCGCGATTCCATTCTAGATTTTATTCTAGTAGTTCTAGTCCTACAAAGCATTAAACAAAGTAAAACAACAATTAGCCTGCTAATCGAATCCTTTTTATCCCATTCCAACTGCAGCGCCATTGCCGTTTTAAGTTGCAATAAAACTTAAACGCTTGGAACGTTCGCGAACTAATCTCATTTGGCCGTCGCGTCCGCTATTGCCGCAAACATAATGTATGTGTGTGCTTATTTTGTTCATTACTAATAAACTGAGGTACCCAAGTGCAACATTTAATGATATATATTTGAGAATTTCAGTTGGTAACAATAGTTTCAAATCAATTCGTATTTCATAGGCAGAAGTTTAACTCATCATACATATCGTCAGGCATTAATGTCGATATTATTTATTTCCGCAGTCCCCTCCTGCGTCATGATGATGATATATCAATAAGTGTATTTCAAATTATGTACACATTTTAATAATTAATTTGTTCCGTAATCGAGTTAATTTGTAAACAACGGAACGAAATAGCAGTAGTTAACCGTGCTTTAGTCAAAATGAAATTATATGTCTTATGCCTACTGTTATGAGGCGAGTTGGTTCACATACTCAAAGTCGCAAATTACATAAATTACCAATCATAATATAGTATACGAGTTAACTGATAATTAAAACCATAAGTTAAAAGTCTGAGTCAAAACTTACTACCGTATATTCTACAGTTCTAAGTTACTTCAAAATTGCTATCACCTTCCTGGAAGCCTTACACTTTATAACTCTGTTAATGCATAGACGGCACTAATCTTGCTTAGCAAATATTAAAAGAAAAGATTGTTGAAAATATCTCGAAACTTCTTTTTTTAAATGAGCTGGACATTATGATCGGTCATCAGCCAACGGCCAAAAGCCGCAATGCCGGTGCTGGTGTTGCCCGCGCTAATAATAAAGTGTGCCGGGTGACAGTGACAGAGGGATAGTGATAGAGCGCGCTCCGTGACAGTTGCCCGCAGCCCGTACGTGCACAGATTAACAAGACTTACTTGTTTTTTACCGTTTCCTGGAATCCAATTCGTACGGTGGAATTTTGTCGGTTTTTGGCGCATTCATTATTATTATTTATTTATTTATATATATGTACATGTATCCATCCTTACAGGCACACCCAATGCAATAGAGTACTCAATTAATTAAATAAAAAATTAAGTATTAATATTATTATTGGTGGACAATTCACACAGCGCCATCTAGCCCCAAACTAAACAAAGCTTGTACTATGGGAAATAGAAAACTGATAGAATACATACATTTAATATACAGGGTGTGGCGTAATGAGTGGATAATAGGGTACCTGCGGGTAGGGGCCATTGTGGCGGTTCAGAAAAATATTTGTTATGCTCAGTAAAAGTGCCTCGGTTTTCGAGATATTCGACATTTTCGAAGCAAGTAAGCAAGTAAAATTTTAGTGAAATCTTATTTTAAAAACATAACTGTGCTTGTGTTATAAAAATAATAGTTTCCATTCGATAGCACATCTATCCAAGAATACTATCCAAAAAACAGATAGAAAAAAAAATTTCATTTGCAGTCTGGGCGCCAAAAATAGTGACGAAGGGTGAAATATTTCTTAAATTTCGAAAATGTCGAATATCTCGAAAACCGAGGCACTTTTACTGAGCATAACAAATATTTTTCTGAACCGCCACAATGGCCCCTACCCGCAGGTACCCTATTATCCACTCATTACGCCACACCCTGTATATTAACACCCAGACACAGAACAAACATTTAGATTTGTCATAAAAATGTTTGTCTTGGGTGGGAATCGAACCCACGACCTACAGCGCAGAAGGCAGAGTTACTAACAACTGAGCTGATGTGCTAATCAGTTCCAACTCCAAGGTAATCTTGTAATTTTTAAGTTGCCTATTTGTTTCTATAAAAATTCTATGAAAATGAAGTGTTTTGATCATCTTAAATTCTTCAATACATAAAAAAAATATGTTAATACTCAATTTTAAGGTCTTACTTCGATTTCCGATCTTAGAGCTTTGGACATCGCAAGAATCAAATACCTAATAATGTTGCCTGTGCTAACTCTAAACAAAAACAGACCAAAAAAAAACTAAATTTGATACAATTTACGACTATGTTCTTATTTTCAAAGAACGTGAAGCAAGGTTAAGGCCTATAGAAGACGCAGCTTCAAAAATAATATTTTCCATGTAAGGCCGCGATGGCCTTGTTCCACCAAAACTTTTGTTCTGAAGTGTATTTAGATGAAACTTCCCCACTAGACGCAGAACTATAAGCATTTTAGCACAATACGTACAGGTGTTCTGTAGACTGCGGGCCCTGGGCTTGCGTTAAATGGTGCTAAGTAATAGGCTTTAATTTCTACGTCTTACTTTTAGACATTTAGTGCTATTTATTTGACCTAAACTGCTCCCATTTTACTTGACTACTTGTCTGGCCTCACAGCTCAGTTGGTGGTAACCTTGCCTTTGCTGTAGGTCTTGGGTTCGATTCCCACCCAGGACAAACGTGTGTGTGACAAACATAGATGTTTGTTTTGTTTGTGGGTGTTAATATGTATGTATTTATTATTATTATTAACCCTTTGTGCGTGTGTCTTAAACTGGGGTCGTTGGCTCAAATAGCTGTCTAAATAATACGTTATTGAGTGGTCTTAGTTTCTTTGGAATAAATAAACTTGTGGTAATCATTTTGCACCATTAAAATCAGTCCCGGTAGAGTGATGATCATAAACTATTGTGATTTTGTCTGAAATAAATGATTATTATTATTATTATAAACATGATTTCTATCAATGAATGAATATAAAATTAAAATTTTGTTGTTTTTCATATTTCATAATAATTTTTTTCATACAATTATAAATAAAAAAATATTCTATTCTATTCTAATACTTGAGTAAGAGTATGATAAAATAATACAAGCACTTAAAAACATAGGACTCGAAAGCTTCCTCCTGTTACTTACCCCGACTCTTGTGTCTCGACTTTGTTTTATTTAGTGCAGGTATCCAAGCTTTCGTTTGTAGTAGAGCAGGGCGGGGGCGGGCGCGAGCGTAGGCAGGGGGCGGGGGCGGGACAATATTGCGACCCCATTCGAAACAAGACTTATATGTCCTATTTCATGAGATACACTAGGCTTTGTTTTGTGTAAAATGAGAAATGAATTCTAGTTTTGTTTAAACGATAGGAATAATGGGAATTACAATTACTACTACTGAGGCAAGTTTATCTTTGACTGGCCTCATAGCTCAGTTGGTTAGTAACCCTACCTTCTGCGCTGTAGGTCGTGGGTTCGATCCCCACTCAGAACAAACATTTATGTGACATTTGTAACATTGCTTGTTCTGTGTATATGTGTATTATAGGTATGTATTTACAAAAAAAAAGTATTTAAGTATTGTATTAGCTGTCTGGTTCCCATGATACACGCTATGCTTAGCTTACTTTTGGGCTAGATGGCGCTGTGTGAAATGTCCACCATTATAAAAAATTATAAATATTATATATATCTAAGTCACGTGATGACATAAATTCATATTTTTTACAGCTTTGCCTTTATGATTACATCTTACCCATAAAGAGGTTCAAAATGTCACGGGAGGATCATAACTCTCTCCCAGCTGAGATGTTTTTAGACTCACCATATGAATTGAGGCAGCGGAAATAAACCGTTTAATATTTGGCAGTAGATTTGTAATTTGATTAGATTAGCTGGCTAAACATTTCATAATATTCTACCGAGACATGTCACCTCACGACTTTATCCTTCACCGGTTGTTCAAACTCAGTATTTACAAGATCCAAGATACATGAATCCCTTAAAGTCTTCCCATCTCACGAAAGGAGCCTCTCTGAGGCGCACTTAAAATCCTTTCACCACACTGGTTCGAGAGAACCAGTGACTCGAATAGAAAGAAAGAAAGATCTTGTTTGTATAAGTAGGTCCTGCGTGTGAATTATCCTCAACTGAAAAATTCCTCCTTTAGGGGTTTATTGTCTGTTCTTCCGCAGAAGCGTCTGATGTGGTTTGAACAGGCGTCAAACTTAATAAGTACGCGTGGCCCTATGTTTTCAATGTTACTTATTGACGTTTCCAAGCTATTTCTTTATTATTTACTCAGCTTTGACTCAACACATCCGTTAGCGCTCCGGCTCTACAAGTTGCATCGCTTAATGAACACGCCAGTTAACGCCGGCGCCGCGGAGGGGTAGGCAGGTGCTGTCCCAGTTATGTCCCTGTTGATCGGCTTACCGGGAGCCGTAGACAAGCGGCTTATTTCCCGCCACTAACATGAATAATGTACTCGGATAAATCTGCTCTCTCTGCGGATTTAATGCTGCATTCCAATAGGTTTAGTTCAACATTGTTATTTAATACTTTATTTATGACCGATTGAGACGCATGTCACAATTTCAGTGTATCATGTACATAGGAAGTTAGTATGTTAACTTCACACCAGTTCTTTCATAAAGAAACTACTAACATCTATACAGATAAATAAATTGAAAAAATATTATTTTTGTCTGTCTGTTTGGTCCGGCTAATCTGCGAAACGGCTGAACTAATTTCGATTCATTGCAGAAAACAAGTTTTTAGGCATTCTGACATTGTCTTATAAAACAAGGATGACTCACGAAGATCGAATTTTTCATACAATAAAATATTTTTATTTTTTGTTTATTTCGAAACTTTTCTATAGAGATAAGATCTTACAATGGCACTAGTGTGGGATGTCTACTAAATATTTTGAGGAATCAAAAGTCAATGTTGTTCTCAAAAATTGGAAAATCAAGTGTGGTATCGTGGAAAAGGACATAAATTTTGGAATAATCTATTTCTCTTACATATTAAATATTCTCAGTTCAGACATGTATATTTGGGAACCAATAATTTACAGTTTACAGTTTTAATAACACATAATGTCACTTACAGACAGTCATTGAATTCAAAGCATCTAAATAAAGAATCCGGAGGTCGCTTTAAATTAACTGAAAGGTCAAAATAGTTGCGGGATAATAAGTGGCTTCAGAACTATTCAGTTTACTAATATACTCGTATAAAGATTGAAACCTGAAAATTTAATACTGTTAAGCCTGCATGTACCTACCTATGCAGTTCACGGGGGAACGCCGCGCTAACGGAGGCGAGCGAAAATGTAAGATAACGTAAAATTTCTGTGGTAATTTTAACCGTTGAATTCCAAAAAACTCTCAACAAAAATGGTTTACCTTCGCGAGGTAAATTTGTTCCCTTCTTCGTAACGCTAATTTTGGCAGATTTTTACATTTCCTTTGAGAGATAATCCGTATTCATGTTCGATATAATGGTGATTTGTTACAAAGCTCGCAGGCGCTGCGCTACTTATCTAGTTATTCCCGGAGAATACAATTTATTCCTTAAATTGTGAGTTTTAATAGGGTAAGATTAATTTTCTCCTGTCTCGTATAATATTTTTGATTGATAGTAGAAAGGAGAGTTCATGACGAAATAAGACACGATTCTTTTGCGAGATGAAATAATCTTGACTTCATATTTATTCATATCTAGATAGATTGTGTTGTTTAATTATTTCCCTGAAAATAATTAAACAGCAGAATCTAGCTAACACCAGAATACCAAAGTTCAAATTATTCAGACTTGGCGAGAATGGCAAAGTGTACCTCAGAAATCAACACTTTGTACGTTGGATTGCGGTCCCTTTTGGGATGGTATGTCACTTGTGCCAAATTAAAGTTATTTACGAGTACACCATGGTGATACCACTGTCATTCCCCTGTATGTATAGTACAGGGGAATGACTTCAGGTACTCGACTAGATATTAATATTGAGCGCTTGAGACGCGCGTCTAACTTTGCTTACTTGAAACTCAGCTTGTCTCGCAGTGTTATGTTTTATGAATAAGTTCGTCTGCGATACAATAATTATAAAGTTTTCAACTTCATCCAGTGGCAACTCTATTTTTTTTTTTTTATTATCTATCTATCTTTTATTATCTATTATAGTACAAAGTTAACATTTTAATGCAGTATAGTTTTTGAAAGTGTTGCGCTTATCTAACGGCGGTAGCCTAATGTTGTGAATATGCGCGAGTTAATTAAGTAAATATTGGTGGGCATTTCATAAAGTGCCATTAATACGAGTATCACTGAATAAATCACTGTAAAGTATCACTGAAAAAAGTTCAGAGCGTGGTGGTCTAGCGGTACTGACCCCCGAGTTTCAATCCGGAGGTCGCCGGTTCATATCCCGATGAGTTTTTCAATTGTAAGATTTATGTGCGCAATACCACGTTCTCAAAACGGTGAAGGAAAACATCGTGAGGAAACCGACATGTGCTAGAACTAAAAATTCGAAGACATGTGTCGAGTGCACGAAAGGAGCCTCTTTGAGGCGCACTTACAATTCTTTCACCACACTGGTCCGACAGAACCGGTGACTCGAAGAAGAAGAAGAAGAAGAAGACTGAATAAATGTTTCATTCAATGCTATTATTGTTTTTCCTTATAGCGATAATAACTTAGGTTTGGAGACTCGACGTACAGTAATTCTAATGCAGACTTAAACGACTGTTACATCAACATTGGTTTTTACTGATCTAGGTTTCGACGTAGCAGTTTTGCGATATAATAAGTTATTTTTTCCATCTACTAATGTTTTACAAAGTTTTAACCTTAATTGTCTATCCTACAGCTACAAAAATTGGGGTTGCCATAAAGGACAATGTAATTGGATTCAAGCAATATCAATTGAAAGCCGTATTCTGCGGATGTTAGGATTATAGACTGCAAAGAAATTACAGCCACAAACCCCAATGTCAGTTACCTCAGTTTAAAAGCAGTAGAACTCTCGCCAAGTTCGTCCGGGGCAGTACTGCCACCATGCCCATTTCTGCCGCCAAGCAGTAACGCGTACGCGTTACTGTGTTCCAGTTTGAAACGTGTGGTTGCCGGTGAAATTACAGGCACAAGAGACATTCCACCTACACGTCTCACAGTTACGGGCGCATACGATGCGACTTGGGTCTTGTCGTACCTTGTAAGGGAGGACCCAAGTCGCATCGGTTGTTATGGGCCGAGGTTACCACTTAACACCAGGTGGGCCGTCGGCTCGTTCCGTAACTGCATCATATAACAAAAAAAATATATAACCCCGCGATGTTATCGACTGATTGAGAAACTGGATTGAGAAAAGAAACTCGAAGTTGCCTCACGTCGGGCGTGTCATTCCAACGGCTGACAGTCGAGTCCTATGAATAGTAATTTCCCCTGACCGTTGATACCTTGACGGAATAAATTGTTTACTCACTGAAGCGTTTTCAAGATCTACCAATAAATGTTTTCTTACCTTAGCTTAATCTAAGATAACCTTTTATGGTTTGAATATTCCTCTCTGATTGTTTATATTTTGTTTTCAGGTAAAAAGCTACGAGTATACAGCTGTTCAGTCTGGGTACGTTTCACAAACATAGGCACTGTAGCAAGTATTTAATCTAATTCAGTGTCAAGAGATTTTTAAATTACACCTAAGTTTTAGAAGACATTTGAGTGAAAAAACTGCCTTATGAGTAAAAGTATTTAAATAAATAAATAATGATGGACATTTCACACAGCGCCATCTAGCCCCAAAGTAAGCTAAGCATAGCTTGTATCATGGGAACCAGACAACTGATATAATACTTATATGTTTTTCTTTTGTAAATACAATGTATTATATGTACATACATATAATACATATTAACACCCAGACACAACAAACATCAATGTTACAAATGTCACATAAATGTTTGTCCTGAGTGGGGATCGAACCCACGACCTACAGCGCAGAAGGTAGGGTTACTAACCAACTGAGCTATGAGGCCAGTCAAAATTTATATGTAGGTCCATGTTTTAATTACATCTTGGGTAAAGCTTTTGTATACCTTTGTCGCGTTACCGTAGAGACGCAATTTTCTAATCCTCAAGACAAATATTTCTGTATGTAAACAGAGAGAATAGTAATAATATGGAACATCAGGTGGGCCATATTGCTTGTTTCATAACTTTGCATAAAAAAAAACTAATTCCGTATGTTGTGTTCTATACTATTTAGTATATACATAACTACTGTGTGTATTGAGCGGAGGTAAGTTATTTAGAATACACAAGCCTGCACGAGCCACCTCCACACTTAGAAATTCAATTTGGCCGATAGCACAGGTAGGTACCCCAATCACTTACGAAACACTGGAATTTTCGATGCCCACTTACATCAATTTTCCCATTATCCCTTCAACAAGAGCGGAGATACACGACTTTGATAGCACTTGAGCACACTTTGAGCAGTAGAACTCTCGCCAAGTTCGTCCGGGGAAGTACTGCCACCATGCCCATTTCTGCCGCCAAGCAGTAACGCATTCACTTTACTGTGTTCCGGTTTGAAAGGTGTGGTTGCCGGTGAAATTACAGGCACAGACACATTCCACCTACACGTCTCATAGTTACGGGCGCATACGATGCGACTTGGGTCGTGTCGTACCTAGTAGGGGAGGACCGAAGTCGCATCGGTTGTTATGGACCGAGGTTACCACTTACCACCAGGTGGGCCGTCGGCTCGTACCGTAACTACATAACATAAAAAAAAGTACGTATCTTGCGAATATCTTTCGGATGTCTGAAATCTCTCAAACTACATTAAACAAAACATGCTAGGAGCATTTTAAATTCGTCAAAATTACACTTCGCTTGTTATACCAACAATAAACAATAGTTTGAGATAGGCGTATCGCAGGCTGGGTAAATTACAATATCCCGCATGCAGATGTCAGATAGCGGCTGGCGGCTGGCGGGGCACCAAGCCACACCCGTCGCCTTAGGGTAGCCGTGACGTGCAGCTTATCTCGGGATTAACATGTGTTGAAAGCCTTAAGTTTGAAGGTTGCTTTAGCTAATGATAAGTTTAGATCAAAATTAAAAGTATTTAAAGACATTCTGCTGATACTAATTCAAGAGGAGAGTGAATAGATTACTTCTAGGCGCGCATGCTACATCGTGGACTGCGTCGTCACTTAAAATCAGGTGAGATTGCGGTCAAATTATAAATAAATAAATAATGGTGGACATTTCACACAGCGCCATCTAGCCCCAAAGTAAGCTAAGCATAGCTTGTATCATGGGAACCAGACAACTGATATAAAACATATATACTTTTCTTTTGTAAATACATACATATAATACATATTAACACCCAGACACAGAACAAACATCAATGTTACAAATGTCACATAAATGTTTGTCCTGAGTGGGGATCGAACCCACGACCTACAGCGCATTAGGTAAGGTTACTAACCAACTGAGCTATGAGGCCAGTCAAAAAAGTTATAGCCTGTTGCAAATAAAAAAATAACTAAAATTGAATCATTTGGTTCTTTCATACGAATGTATGGAGAAAAGACAACATTAATTCTAGATCCGCCAACATTGAGTTTCGCCTGTTGCCTACAATATCGACACGAGTGAGCGATTGAGCAGCCCTACACTCCTTAGTGCTAGATTATTTTAAGAGCAGTAGAACTCTCGCCAAGTTCGTCCGGGGAAGTACTGCCACCATGCCCATTTCTGCTGCCAAGCAGTAACGCATTCGCGTTACTGTGTTCCGGTTTGAAAGGTGTGGTTGCCGGTGAAATTACAGGCACAAGAGACATTCCACCTACACGTCTCATAGTTACGGGCGCATACGATGGGACTTGGGTATTGTCGTACCTAGTAGCGGAGGACCCAAGTCGCATCGGTTGTTATGGGCCGAGGTTCCCACTTAACACCAGGTGGGCCGTCGGCTCGTACCGTAACAGCATCACATAAAAAAAAAAACTATTTTAAACTTAGGTTTTGTCAATGTCTAGTTTGCTCTCAGGAGTTTAAGCCTATTAGGTTTCGGTACACGGTATCACTATACATTTCGATTAGTGAGAGTGATCGTCGGTCGCTATTGCCCGGTTTCGATCAGATGTTACTTTTTGTCATATTGTTATGTAGCGCCGTACACAGGCAGTGCAAAGTGTGACGGAAGTGTTCCGACAACATCAGTCAGTCAGTCAGTCAGGCGAAGTAGTAAGGTCGACTACAATTATGACATACTATATATACTATTACCTTTTGTGGCCATTTTGTGCAGCAAAATATGATGTGATGGTTATAGGACTGTGTAGGAAAATATCTTTCATAGATTGCTCGGTCGAGATTGCAGTGAATAATATTCCTTTTAGGAGATAAGTATGACGGCTCGATATTTACACAATGTTTACTTCCACGTTTTTAAAAATATGGTCAATAAGCTTCCAGGTTGCCATAACTTATTTGTTTTTGAGATATTACAAACTTATGACATGAAAACGGGTGAAGATAAACAAAGTTCAATTTATGAATAAAATTAAAGTTGGTATCGCGCGCTAACCGAGTTGGAAGCGAGCCAAACGCGAGCCACTGTATACACTACTGCTTCTCATTAAAAATAACATAAACAAGAACTAACGAAGCTAAAACACTATCGATTCCTATACATTTATCTCATTATGTTTATTAATGGACAAAATAAACTACAAAATATTATTTGATCTAATTAGTAACTAATAATTGAAACTCCCGCTGTATAAAATTGAAATAGTTCAACGTAAACTATAACCTAATTTATATTAGATCATTTTGTTAAATGGTATATATATGTATATATACTTTTTAATATCCATTTGGGCATATGAAAATGTAATTATCCATTAAATCTCTTATATGACCCAACGATCCGACGCGTTAGGCAATGAAAAATGGAATTTTATTCCACAAGTTTATAGTGGAAACAGAGTTCCTCCAAGCACGCCTGCTACTCGTAACGGTCTGTGGCACGACATAACATAATTTGGTCGTGAGCTCGACAGAATCACAGCAGGACAAGAGCACCAGAATCTGCGTCTTTGTCACACGATGGATTAGTTTGTTGTCAAAACAAAAACTATAGCTGTGTATAAAAGTAAGATTTTAAAATGGTCAAAGAAATAATTTAGGGATAGCGACATAATTTATCTCACTCTCATGCCCCACCACCGTTACTTGTCGACAGTAGTCTGTAGTTATCATCAAGATGGCCGTAACGTATTTATCACAAAAGCAAAGCGGCTTTATTACAGTAATTCCCGACGAAATGGCAATAAGCACACTCTTATCTCAAAGTGTCCACTGACGCACAATCAATACTGACCGAAAATAAAAGTCGGCGCGAAATCCCACCGCGGAGATTTATAGCGACGCCAATTCTTACGGACTCGTAGGGTTCGAGGATTATAAACTTATAGAAGCGATTATTAGCTTACACAATTTCCTGACGGAGCCTCTTGGAAGCTCTAAAGATGACGAGTTTAAGTTCACAAATAAATATATTATTAAAAATAAATATCATTATTAATTATTATTATAATATAGTTAGGTGTCGTTATTATTTACATTATTTACATGCGATTTATCAGCCGAACTTGAATCTTGTTTGTGGTAGAGATAGTAAATTTCTTTTATACTTTAAAGTAATTTTTATTTTTATTAAGAAAAACCGTTCTAGTCTCAAAACCCAAGAAGTCACGTTACAAATATCCTATAAAGTAGCAGTAGTCGCGGAAAGGATAATCTCGCGCACTAATATTACGTTGCGTGTGCGGCTTCAGATAGTTTTAATATTAATCACTCAATACCTGCTCAAACACATTGAGAAATTCGTCGTATCATAATGGAAAATCTGTCTGAAATGTGGATGAGAATATTAGGGCTATTCCGATGACAGTCTTGTTTGATTGAATTATTGATATTCTATTTTATTTCGTTTCTGTAATTGGATGCTGATAAAAAACGTTTTTGAATATCTCGGTCTATGTAGATTAAAACTGTTCCTAAATACTTAAGTGGCTGTAAGAGAAAGGGTTGTTTTGGTTGTAATATTGTGTGTACCTTTAAAATTGTCTCTGAATTTAACCGAAGCAGGATAATTTCCTTGACTGAGCAAGAAAGCTTTTAGAAAATTGAAAACATCGGTTCAATAAACAATAACTCTACCAAAATCTAACAGTTAAGCTATTTTTGTTCAGTACTGATGAAAGCTACATATTCTGTATTGTTTTCCCAATATTCTGTAAACATTTCAGTTCAAATTATGTAAAAACCTCAATACATTGTGAGCAATCTTGTCAAAAGACCACGATATGTAAATAAGGCCTTATCTTTCAAACAACACGACTGTCCGTGTTTTTGTAATGGAAAATAACGGGGGGGGGGTGAAGGGGGGGTTATGAAAAATGGCCTTCAAGCAAAACTACGAAAGAAACGTTGTTTGCTTTGTCTAGCTGGAGGCAATACACGTTTATTACGCCTAATTTACTAGTTATTTATCTTAAATTATATAAAAGTAAACTAGGAGCGGTCGTGGAATTTTATTTTGTTTATTACTTTAAATGCTTCAGTCATACTGACGTAGATTCGACGCTAGCGAAGCGAATTATTAAATTCATCTTGACACAAGGTAAAAAATCCTAATAAACTCGTTGGAATAAATATCTATTCAGCTCCAAATATTATTAGTTTAGTACAATCTTTATTTTCAAACAATTGCATATTTTTTTGTTATTTTGGTTTTGAATGAGATCTTCTTAGTTATGTATCCAACCTAGGATATCACATCCTCTGCCAAAACCGAAGCAAAATACTACAAATGCAAGATCAAATAGCACGCGCCACTTCGCTTGTACTCACATATTCATATTATATTATTGACGCAAGAGAGCTTTTGCTCAAAACTGAAGTGAGTGAATTTAGGAGTTCGAAATACCGAATAAAAGCGCAGTGCGAGGGACTGATTTGACGCTGGAACACAGAAAACATTAAAAGATGTTGGAAAATGAATTGCAGAATTCTATTTCACTAGTTTCAATTAAATACATGAAATGTTCTTGTGTTCAAAATATCATGGATCAAATCGCTTTCAATTTGAGTTGAGGGAATGTTAAAAAAAAAGTAAACCATATTCGGATGTTATTCTATCAAGATATTAATTACCTATCTGATTATGCGTAGGTAAACTGTGAATATAAAAATAAATAAATATGGCGGTCATTTCACACAGTTCATTCTAGCCCCAAACTAAGCATAGCAAAGATGTGATTGCCGGTGAAATTACAGGCATAAGTCGTATTGCTACTAACTAATAACGGCCAGTACCTTTAAATTACAAACGTAAAAAAAATACAGATTTCGCCTTGAAAGTACCTGCTTATCCGAAACGCAGCATTTTTAAAATACTTAATTTAAAAATGAACACTAGTAAGTCAGCCAATTTGCCTTTGAATATTCATTAGGGAGTTCGCTCGCCCGTTTATATTGCGCTTAGTGCGCTTGTGCGACGCAAATATTTGGTGATTCCCCCGGCTTTATGGTAATTCCACATGTTTTTGCTGTCTGATGCCTTTCAAACATCGTAACGGTACAAGCCTGTTTTTAAAACAACGCCAACGAACTTGTTTTTGAGCCGAGGAGGGTAATGTTTGCTAACGGTAATGTAACTTTGCACAGTTAATGGAAGTTAAGTTTTATTGTATCTTTTGAATTTTTCTTATTTTATACCAGATGGATCGTATCCTTGCAAACTATACCCGTAATTGTACTATTACTGCTATTTGAAATGTTATAATTGCTGTCTTAAAGCTTGCCATAAAATAATGTATAAATTGACTACTTACTCGATACTTTCGACTTCATTAGGCATCCGGTAAGTCAGTGTTTGAAAAAGTTATATATAATATCAAAACAAGTCCGGATTCCATGAAACAGACAGGAGTACTGGTTCAATTTGGACTCACTAGATCCAGCTCCATGTGCAGTACAACTATCTTAAGTTTTAATTTGAGATTTTTATTTTATAATTATTTATATATATATAGAATAATAATAAAAAAAAATTTTGAAATATTTATAATGAAAATTGTAATATGGATATTTTGTTCCAATTAAATGATCAATAATAATAAAACGGTATCTTGTAGCATGCGTCTACGCGACTCTACGCCTTACACTACGCCGTAGAACTTGCTATGGAGATATTAGCTTTCAGTTTATAGATAGATAGATAGATAGAAATATCTTTATTGTACACCACAAGATAAATATTAACAATGTTACAAGAAATAATAGTTTAATGTGAATACAATGTAGCCTATGTACTAAGCCGCGGCTTGACCCGCGTAGTATCAGAAACAAAATAAAGCAGGTCATTGTATATATATTTGACTGGCCTCATAGCTCAGTTGGTTAGTAACCCTACCTTCTGCGCTGTAGGTCGTGGGTTCGATCCCCACTCAGGACAAACATTTATGTGATATTTGTAAAATTGATGTTTGTTCTGTGTCTGGGTGTTAATATGTATTATATGTATGTATTTACAAAAGAAAAGTATATAAGTATGTATATCAGTTGTCTGGTTCCCATGATACAAGCTATGCTTAGCTTACTTTGGGGCTAGATGGCGCTGTTTGAAATGTCCACCAATTTTTTTTTTTTTTATATCTAAGTTTAAAATTCAAATTGTTATTTGTGTCCAACTTTAAGTTAGTTTGTAATAACTTTATGTTATTGTTGTATTATTTTACTGTTAAAGTTTTTATCGTGTATTTGAGCCAAATCGGTTTAGCAGTTTTTAAAAGAGTAACATATTTTTAATTTAAAATATATCCTTATTGATGTATATGATATGGAAACATTTGTATATGTTATTTAACCATATAACCAATTATATCGAGTTCACACCTATAATTAATATTTTACGTTATCGTTAACAACACCATTGCTTATCACTTCCCGTATACAGCGAACACAATGATATTACTTCTCATGTTCTAGTCGTTACTATTAACCGCTCTCTGAAGCACGTAAATTAACTTTCTAATGAAATCATCAACATATAATTTTGTGTATAATATTTGAAAACAGTGAACGTCTTAATATTTTGAATCGTGATAAACAATATAAAATGTCAGCAGTTTCCGGTCCAGTAAGTATAAAATTGAAGTAAAAACAATATTTAATAAACTCAATGTAGTAGAAACTTTCCTAAAGAAATGAATTAAATCTTTTATTCTAGTTAATTCAGAATAATAAAAATATAGGCAGGCAAATAAATTAGCATTGGTATACAAATAGATTCAAATTAATTTTTTTGCGAATTCTAACATTTGACCGCAATCTCACCTGTTGTGACGATGTGGTCTATGATGTAGCATTCTTAAAATAATAAATGGAATTAGTTGGCTCCAGAAGGAAACTGGTATCGTTTCGATCTGTCGTACAAAATATTCCTCAGATATTCGCGAAAAATATGTGGGTGGATGAAGGAGTCTTTTAAAACTGTGTGATAAACTACTTCCCATATTCTTCCACACCACACATTATTTCCGTATAAGGATTCGCATTGAGATCTTGAATATGTAACCTTTTACGCTGCGTGAAGAAGAAAATACCAACAAAGACAATACGCATGTACATTACATTTTATATATGTATAAAATAATTTAGTAGTAGAGCATATAGAAACAAAGTCATAAATAAATTTACAAAAACAAAAGGGGTTACAAAGTCATAAATAAATCTACATAGTACACAATAGTATAAAAAACAACAAGTATAACAAAAAAATAGCAAAAAAAAAACAAAAAAAAAGTTGTTTTCCTAAGGAACAACAACTAGCATGGTTACCTATTTACTGTCGTGAAATTAATGTTTTTTTTGAGGCAATGAATAGAGACTTTTGTAAGATGTAAAGTGTAAACTTTGAACGGAATGAGACGCATTAAGATCTCTAATTATCTTTAGCTTTGTTCGCTAACAGTTCGCTCATAAGCTTGTATTTTGTTTGTTAAAGAATGTGCCTTTGCGAACCCCGGCGAGGGACAGCAAGCGTATCGGGTTGCTTCTAACTTTGTTATCTCGTCTAGGATGCTGTTTTGTAATCTCGTTTCAAATTTGACGCGGGGAAAATTGCTGAAATAGGGTTTTGTAAGTTTAAAATAGGTATTTCGTCTTTGTGTATCAAGTTCAGAACTTAACGAAGAGATAAAGTAAAAAATTGGGTTAGTTAGGTAGTTTTCCTTTATTCGGGTATTCAGGTGCAAAAACGAAATATCACTAGTCAATGGAATTTATTTTGTACATGACAAGGCTCATACGCAATACGAGTAGAATTCATGGCGATTAGCCCATGTACCGTCGGACTACAAAACCCACAATATTTTCTTTCTTTCTTTCTTCTTTCAATCTGTTACGTTTCCACTACAGTGCCAGCTCTACTCTCAACAAGCGAGGATGAAAAATATATACGTGTTGTCTGGTTCCCGTGATACAAGCTATCCTTTGCTTACTTTGGGTTAGGTGGCGCTGTGTGATATGTCCACCAATATATTTTTTATTTTATTTTATTGGGCATTAACTAACTATGCAACATGTAAAAGAGGTCTGTACTGTTATTTAGTCATATAAATAAAAAAAATCTTTTGTATGAAATATTTTCGTAAAAACATAAATCTTTCAATACTGTATAATTCAAAACACAAAGTATATTTCCAGATTTTAGGGTCCAATGTGTCCTGCGGGAACCATACAACCTTCAGACCTTTCGCTTCGACCGTTTGCCAATCACGTAAGTACCCTTTGATAACGATAAATTACATCGTGAACAATGTTCCCACATTTTCAATTTATTTCCTGGCGGTTGGCAGTATTCCTGCTTGCAAAGGTGGTGCAAATGGTTCGATTCCCAGTCGAGGCAACATGTATAAAACGTGCATTTTGTTCTTGGAAATTGGAAGTTTGTGTTTATCTGTGACGCACACACGCGTCCATGCCTACTTACTCAACAATCAATATCAAGGGTAAACGTTGATGTGATTTATTTATTACCAAAATCCATAGCTCTTAATAAAAGCATGTTTTTCTTATATACTAAATAAAAAGCCAATTAAAGATTTACATTTTACCGATCGTTATAATTGATGGTTCTATATTTTCTATATTTGGCATAGAAAGATAAAGATAAAGATATTTATTTGCATAAACATGTGTAGATTAGATAGTAAAAGGTATAGTCGATTTATAGTCACATGTTTTACCAATAGTGGTGTGCAAAATTAGAAACGGAGGCAAACCAGAGCATTGTATTTTTTTTTTATGTAATACATTTACGGAACGAGCCGACGCCGACTGCCCACCTGGTGTTAAGTGGTAACCTCTGCCCATAACAACCGATGCGACTTGGGTCCTCCCATACTAGTTATGACAAGACCCAAGTCGCATCGTATGCTCCCGTAGATGTGAGACATGAAGGTGGAATGTCTCTTGTGCCTGTAATTTCACCGTCAACCACACCTTTCAAACCGAAACACAGTAACGCAAATGCTTCACTGCTTGGCGGCAGAAATGGGCATGGTGGCAGTACTTCCCCGGACGAACTTGGCGAGAGTTCTACAGCTCTTGAACTGTATTACAGTTTAAAAATAAAGAATGATAAATAAAATTGTATTGTTTGCTGTAATTGTAATGAAACGATGACAATTCGCTGAAATATGGGACATTAGGAACATTTCCACATCTGGGCCTTTGTTTACACGTTTGACCGGTTCGGCTCCATTTAATGTTCCAGTGAAATTCCTGGTTGACACTTTTATGGGGCGACTGTTATGTTTTGTACGGATTCGACAGCTCACTTGGAAAAAAATAATATTTCATGAAAGTTGTAAATAAAAATTTCATTAAATTTATAAATTAAATGTGGGAGTTGAGATGTATTTCCACTCAACTTTTACTGGATGTCAATAATTTTGATTCTTGATGTTGAATGTAGTTTATAGTGATTTTAAATAGAGAAATAATCGCTTATTTTCTGTTGAAATAGAGCAAATATTGGTTTAAACTGAAAAATAATCGAAAGCTGAAAAGTCCTGAAGTATATATTTTATGTGATTGAGATACGGAACGAGCCGACGGCCCACCTGGTGTTAAGTAGTAACCTCGGCCCATAACAATCGATGCGACTTGCGTCCTCCCCTACTTGGTATGACAAGACTCAAGTCGCATCGTATGCGTCCGTAACTCTGAGACGTGTAGGTGGAATGTCTCATGTGCCTGTAATTTCACCGGAAACCACATCTTTCAAACCGGAACACAGTAACGCGAACGCGTTACTGCTTGGCGGCAGAAATGGGCATGGTGGCAGTACTTCCCTGGACGAACTTGGCGTGAGTTCTACTGCTCTTAAATCTAGCAGCTTTCCAATTCTCGCGTTGCATAGACGAGGTTTAATGTTCCTTGGAAACGTTGCGATAACCTCGACATGTCTGAGAGCTACAGTAGAGTTTTAATTTGTTATTTGGAAAACATTGTTCCATATGCAAGTATGTATACCTACATTTACAGCCCACGTTTCGACTATTTCAGAGTTAAAACAGCTCGCGTGTCGGCTGTCATTAAGCCTAGCCCACCCCCGCCATACAACTGTTTACTGCCCTGTAACAATAACAGCAACAGAAGCAATACAGTGCAACTGGCGTATTGCCAGCAACCAAGTGTTGCAGTAAAACTATGCGAGATTTATTATTAAAAGCGGTAAGGCACGAGCGAGATTTGGCATCCCACTTCACGGAAGCTCTTGGGAAGTGCTTCCCATAAACGATATGATGGCGGGGTGCCATTTCTTGTGGCTGATGACCCTAAGTGGCAGATTTATGTTGTCCGTATTTTATACTACCAGTCGGCGGTGCAAAAAAATGTTGCAAAATTCGACTGGCTCAGTCGGTATTAACTATGCCTTCTGAGCTGTCGTGGGTTCTATTCCAACCCAGGACAAAAATTTGTGTGACGAGCGTTCATGTTTTGCGTCTGGGCGTTAATATGTATTTACAAAAACAGGTAGGTATATATTTATTCTATTCTGTCTATTCTTCTTTCTTCTTCTTCTTCTATTCTATTCTATTCAGTCTGGTTTTCATAGTATAAGCCATGCTTAGTTTGGGCCTTAGAAACATTAATTAGAGTTGATACCTCCAGCGCCTTTGTTTAAATTTAGTTTACTGAATTATAGAAAAGAGTATAAGCAGCTTTTAAGCTTTCAGAATGAACAGCCTTGACAGTATTAAAAGTCTGGCAGTAACTTGTGGGTTTCATTAAGATTGAGGCTTGTTTTCTGTCTGACTTAAACTTTACTCGAAATAAGGATATAAATGTCTCATTTGTGCTTTTCATCTGCAAATAAATCCCGGGCGATATTTATATAAACATATTTTCGCTAGGCCATTCCTTTACGGACAAAATGAAAATGTGAAATAAATGTTACCCAGGCACTGGATGTTCCAATTTATCTTCAAAATTGTTGCCGCCGAGATATTTATGACTGTACCTACATTGAAGGCTGTGATCAAATGACACATTTCATTGTCTCCATAAGCAACCATATTTTATTTTTAATAGGTTTTGAATTCGTTATACCAGCGTATATAGAGTTGCTCTATGTGATATCATATTTAATAAAAAATAAATAATAATGATTAAATATTATTTCAGGACTCCTCTCGTGCTCCCACTACGTTAATTATTAATAACGTAATTAGGTGCACAAACTTACGAATAAAATAACATAGTACAAAAAAAAAGCTTGACGTGATAAATAAGTGCCACTATCTGATCAAAATTAATTTTCGTAGCTTATTAATTAAAATAACTTAATCTACGCTCGTATTAATCAAAATATAATTAAAATTCCTATTTCAATACATATACAACATTTAGGTATTGGGAACTGGTCGGCATCGTTACACAATAATTAGTGGCGCCCACTAATTATTGCACCATCCATTCGTTAGTTACGTGATAAAAATAATATCCCTTATTCACGTGACAATGCATATGTACGTCGATGGGAAACGTATAATGGGATTAAGCATAAAGTAACCAAAAAATAATAATATTGTTACTTATTGCTTATCTTTAAATAAAACGATGAAAGATCAGTTTTTTTCCTTTCAACTTTGAGATGAATAGTTTGATATCATCAATATGGCTAGAACACCGAAAATGAAAGACCGTGAGTATGCCTAATGCCTATAGTAGTAGTAACTTAAACGATATTTATATGTCTGTTCTGCCATCGCCGATCTGAGAACCATATGCCTAAACTTTGCATGATTCCGAACAACCCCATAAATAATAGTCCCAAAATTATTTGAGCATATAACTAACACTATAGCCTTAGCAAGCTATTTTCCTAAATGGTTGCATACACTAAAATTAAAAATACCCGCAAAACTTAAAAGTTCGTATTCACCGATAACCTTTGTCCAAGTTGTCGGATGCACAAAGCTCGCGGCGCGCTCGCTCCTGATACAGTCGATCACTCGCAGACACGTACCCTCCAGTACTTGTCGATGCGTGTATGAGTTTAATCTGTATCTGTATGTATTGATCACATACGTACGTACAGTCAGTACGTAGACAGCTACATTCTGTTATTTGATTTCACTCTGACTTTGAATGTACCTTGGACGTAAGGTACATTCAAGCTGTAATAAGCTCTGCCTTCAAATAAACCAACAGTCAGACACGTACCGTGTTACTATATATAAGGTATAATATAAAGTTGTCAGTGTGCGGTATAGCGTAGCGGGAAACAACAGTGATGGATACGAGTGCCGAGTGGCTGATGGATCGCTACACTGCTTATCAGTTACATGGTTTTTCCAGAACTCTACGTGTATTTATTCCAACTACTCATTTATTGTGTGCGGAGTGCAGTGGCAAGAGTTATGTGGAACAGGGTCGCTCAGGAAAGACAGGAATGGAAAAGGTTGGAGGAGGCCTTTGCCGACTGGCAAACAGACTTGCAAACAGTGAGCAAAAAACAAATTTTAGAACAGATTTAGTTTTTAATTTTGTTCTGTGACTTATTCTGTATAATATTTTTTCTGAATAAAGGCTATTATTATTATTATTACTCATTTATTAGTGTTTAACTTCGCTAGTTTTGAAGTTGCTGTTTTAAATCTTGACTCGTATAAATGAGTTTATTCGCTTGAATAATTGTTATGCCTAATAGTGAATGAAGACGTGTAAAGTGTGCAAAATAAGTTTATCTGAAACGTGCTATGATCCTTTGACCACACTGTTTCAAGAAATCTAATTATAGTCAAAAACTTTATTTCCATAGAATTCATAAAAAAATGGCTTGGTAACGTCAATAATATTCAAAACATAAGGTTACGCGTACTTATCGCTAAGTTTGACGGTTGTTCAAACCCTATCCGACCCTGCATGGGGAAGAACAGAAAAAAACCTCTTGAAGAAGGGCTTTCATTTTTTTCTCGAGCACGATCCTTGTTACAATTGATAGTGACAATACTATTAATACCTGTAGTATTGTTTGCCGGGATTGATAACTTACTGAATTGAATTCATATTGCACTGAAAGTGCATGCTAGTTTCTATACGATAATATGGGATGATAACTTTTAACCCTCATCTGTAGCTAGACCTATTCAATTAAAAGTACAAAATAACAGTTTCGAGTAGCTATAACTTAGCCGTTTTTTTTTTAATTATTACTTTAGTTCCATTGCTTCATATACAGAACTATATAATAAATAATAATAAAAATAATAACTTTAATATTCGTATGACTTTTAAGTCGTGGCGTGACAAATAAGATGCTACTATTTCATAATTAATGTACTTACACACTATAGTGGATTAACTATACTTCCCACCCACCTACTTACCTGGCCACATAATATTTACCTTACCCACTTTCTTACCCATTCTAACAGTTACCCGCACACCTGCTGCCTTCCATCCTTGCACCCAATAATTCATCAAAGTGTATGTTTGAGTTTGTCTAATGTTTGTAAATTTACAAGCAACTTATAAGCACTTTTTGACAAAAAATTGGAACCCTTCAGCCTTTCTAGTGGATTGTTGCGAGAGCGTGGTGGTCTAGTGATAATGACCCCGAGTTTTATTCCGGAGCTCGCCGGTTCAAATCCCAACGTGCCCCCATGAGTTTTTCAATGGAAAGATTGTGTACGCAATACCACGTTCTCAAGACGTTGAAGGAAAACATAGTGAGGAAACCGACATTTCCTAGAACTGAAAATTCGAAAACGTGTCAAGTGCACGAAAGGAGCCTCTTTGAGGCGCACAATCCTTTCACCACACTGATTCGAGAGAACCAGGGACTTGAATAGAATAGAATAGTGATTTGTTAAATTGTTTTTGTTCGTGACAAACAGTAGGCGGACAACAACTAAAGTTATACCTACTTTAAACTCTACAATAAAATACTTTTTTGTACACGCGTGCCCAAAAAGGTGTTATGTTTTCAGGGTTCATGTAAGTGAGTTTCTTTATTCCACAAAAAAAACTTCGACTCACTTCGTCTAACATGTGACAGAAGGGAAAATATAAACGCGACTCTTACATCGGCATTCCTAGCGAGATGCCCCCAGACCTTAACCGTAGGGCCTCCCCCGAACCGCTCTCGTGTGGGTACCGGGGACTGGTGGAACTTCCGGCGGAAACGGACGCGAGCGTTTCCTCCAGGCCTACTCGGCTGCTCGCGGTCCCTATTATGTATGTGTTTTTGTTCTAAACCGTGAATGTTTTATTATTAGTTGAGGTAGAGTCAGGTGAGAGGGCGTTCAGGTGGTCAGACATGCAATAATTTGCACTGTCACTTTGTGGAACGGTGGACTTTGGTAATTAAGGTTGCAACCTGAAAATGAGTAATCAACTCTAATCGACTTTATTTTCCGTTCTATGAATTTGCTGCCAAGAGAGCGTGGTGGTCTAGCGGTACTGACCCCCGAGTTTCAATCCGGAGGTCACCGGTTCAAATCCCGACGTGCACCTATGAGTTTTTCGATTGAAAAATTTATGTGCGCAATACCACGTTCTCAAAACGATGAAGGAAAACATCGTGAGGAAACCGACATGTCCTAGAACTAAAAATTCGTAGACATGTGTCGAGTGCACGAAAGGAGCCTCATTGAGGCGCACTTACAATCCTTTCACCACACTGGTTCGACAGAACCGGTGACTCGAAGAAGAAGAACTGCCAATAGACAGAACGCAGTTTCAAATTATCCATTATTAATAGTACGCCGAGCCAAACTTTGGTTATATATTAGACTTAGTCGATACATTAGAGTCATTCTTACAGCATAGTAACATACTGGTTCCACCTGACCATAGAACTGAAATACAGTAAGTGCGTCATATCGCCGGTCGCAGGTCGCGGGTCGGATTATCGGCCTTTTGGTCAAAAGCCGCAACGCATAAATCATAGGGGAAATTATACGCTACGCGAAGTATAGGGTTGCCACGCGGTTTCACTTTGCGCGCGAATATACAGTGTATTTTGTATTTGGTAAACTTGCCTTTCAGGATTACAGGATATGTAGCCTATTAAATAGGTAATAGTGAAAATGTAGCCATAATTTATTCTGTTTTGTATCACTGAATACTTGTGCTGGGGTGTTTATTCATTGATTGCTGATTGCTTACCGGCACCGTCACAGCACTTGGGGTATCCCTGAAAGCGAGGGGTTGGCTGCCGCAAACATTATTTTGACTAGGATAGGCTTTGTTCTCGGATTCTTGGATCTTCGTTTGCTACCTATAAAACCTTTTATTCCTCGCGTGTGTCTATTAATAGAAATTCTCTCGAATCCATGAGATGTAATTTGATTACATTAACTTAGTCGTATTTAGACTGACATTTAAGCGTTGGGTTCCTAAAATGTTATTATTTGTGTTATTAAAGTAATGATAAACATATAACTATTTCAGAAAATTCTGTATTTATAAGTCGTATTTTTGTACTACGCTTATAGTGTAAGAGTCTTTACCAATTGTTCATACTTGCAAACGACTGTGTTGTTAGCACTAATTAATATTCAAACCAAATTTTAAACTCGGTTACGCAAATAAACATCTTGAATTTTGGTGAATGAGTTTGGTATAATTCGTCGCATATCTTCAAATCGAGGCTGAATAATTGACACCCCTGCCGTAGCACTCAGCAAACCCCGTAATAATGGGAATAATGTTTTAGATTCGAATGCAACGTCCTAATTTCCTAACCGTAGAGTAGCAATGACCAACTTTACCTATATTGTTATTATAAAATAATTTAAGATTACCTGATACGCAATGGATCTCTGTGTAAACGTACAGAGCAGTAGAACTCTCGCTAAGTTCGTCCGGGGAAGTACTGCCACCATGCCCATTTCTGCCGTCAAGCAGTAACGCGTTCGCGTTACTGTGTTCCGGTTTGAAAGGTGTGGTTTCTGGTGAAATTACAGGCACAAGAGACATTCCACCTACACGTCTCAGAGTTACGGGCGCATACGATGCGACTTGGGTCTTGTCGTATCTAGTAAGGGAGGACACAAGTCGCATCGGTTGTTATGGGCAGAGGTTACCACTTAACACCAGGTGGGAGAATTATTTGTTATTTAATATATATAATACGCCGTTCCGTTCATATGCGCCAAGGTTTACAGTTTTAAAAAGATAAGTATTTCTGCTGCCCGAAAATATAAACATCCATTTTCGAGTTCCTGGCGAAAAAACGTTTCATATTCTAGCGAAGCTAAAATTACGGCGGGAATATTCGAGGGCGTATTGTAAAATAGAAATATTTTGAGGGTAGCGGGTTAATCGCGCCAGAGGACCCTCCAGTCGAGAGGACCGAGGTTCGAAAGTGGCGGTGATTGAATGTTATTTACAGTTTTCGATCAAGTGTTTAAAATTGGTTGAAGAAGGGGGAGGGACTGAGGTACTCTAGTATTGGCATTTATTCAGTGAATAAACTATGAACTTCAGTGAAATTCTTTGCAACACACTACCAGCGTTGGATAGCAATGTCTGAACCAAGAACTAAAGAAGATGACGGGTCACGCAAAAAAATAACGAAATTTCCATTCGCATGTATTATCTAGGAAGAAACTCCTTATAGCAATTTTGGCTTCCAATTTAATGACAACTAGAAACGTGGTGTGCAGTAGTGATGGAGTGTTGGCACGGTGCCAGGATTCAAACCTGCACACATCTGGACTGGGTATATTTGTTTGTTGTTTATGCGATGTTTATACTGTGCTTTATGAGGCGGGTTGGCTCCGTTACAGTATGTTCGGTTGTTTGAACGGCTAGTCGGTGATGGTTGGAAAGCCCGCAGTTTCAACAAATAAGCCCGAATTGTCAATATAAACAATCTGTAATTTATAATATATATATGTGTGTAAATGCGGTGTAAATATGTACGTCTCATGGAAGTAAAAAAATGTGTGTAAATTTAGACTTTTCCAAATAGTAGATACTTATATATTTTACATAATAAAATATACATGTATTTAAGTATGAAGTTTGGCTTCTAAAAAGCTTTCTACAATATTTTTATTATCTTGAGCGTATTTTAGATGTTCCTGTATTTTGAGCTGATGGTAATCAAAACAACTATACACAATAATTATTTCCCCTGGGACTAGTTGCTTAGCACAAGTTCTACTGCTACTTTGGGTTGCTCCTTTCGCACCACCCGGGGGACACGTGTAGGGATTCAATGAGTAATCACCTACGGACACGAGCAACGTGGGCCCCCAAAAACACACAAACTTGACGCGAATTCGTAACTGCTTGACGGTCTAATGGTATGGTGGCAGTACTGCCCCGGATGCTTTTCGTATAAGTTCTACTGCTACTGCTACTAAAATTTATTGTAACTAAAACTGGTGCACCTCGTTTGAGTTCTGTAGTTAATTCTTGGGTTGAATTCGGCAACACAGAACTAGTCAGAACTAGAAGTGTAGAGCGGGCGCGCGCTCAGCCCGTTCGCCCGTCCGCCTCCCAGACACTTCTGTTTATTTCTTGGCTCTATATTTTGTGGTGCACTGCGGCGTTTGCCTCAAACATATTTTAAATAAATATTTTGCACGTTCAAGTATTTAAGGGTAATATTTTATTTTGTACGTTTAAAAGTACATATGTGCATAGCTGTAAAGTAAAGGATAAGAAGTTTATCGTATAGTGTAATTTTATATTCTGCATACGTTGCCCATTGCGGACTAACTAATTAGTCTAAGGCTGACATACGATATATCATAATAATTTGTAATTAATATCCTTTGATAACTAAATTGGTATTTCATAATAAATATTAGTAATCTGTGGCCGCTCTAAATTTCTAATTATCTGCCTGTAGCCCAGTTAATCCATAATGATTAACGTTTCATTTGCGATATGGCCGACTTTATTATGTATGAAAATTGGTTCTAATTATATATCGAGATAATTTATGTTCCCATATCAAAAAATACGCACATACTTAGTATGTTTCAGTTATTTAGACAATTCAGTCTCGCATATCGGGAGTAGGCATTGTTGTCTGCGGTGAGAATATTAGGTGCGGTACAGTCTGTCAAATGGGAATTATTTATTGATTAATACGGTAATATACGGTATCCTGCTTTGGGGGAAAGCAGCAGATATCCATGCCATATTTGTTTTACAAAAGAGAGCTATACGTTCAATTTATAAAATGAAATCAAGAGACTCTCTGAAAGAAAAATTCAAAGAAATAAATGTCCTTACAGTGTCATCACAGTATATATATGAAAATTTATTATATATTCATAAAAACATACTAGTTTTGAGAAAAGAAGTGATGTTCATACCAAGAACACTAGAAATAAAAATAAATTAAACATTCCAAGATTCCGATTGCAAAAAGTTAACGGATCTTTTATGGGAAATTGTGTACACTTTTATAATAAACTTCCTGAACAAGCAACGAAGCTTCCGACCCAAAAATTCAAGTCATACATAAAGAAGGGTCTGGTAAGTAAAGCTTATTACACTGTAAATGATTATATAAATGATAAATCCCCATGGTCTGATGTCGCTCTGCTCAACGACACACAAAACATTCTGTAATATCTTATTTTAGTATATTATGTAGTCATAAATGTAACATAGACCTATGTACTCATTTGTTATAAGGATCGTGCTCGCGAGAAAAAAAAGGAATCCCTCCATTAGGGGTTTCTTGGCTGTTCTTCCCCATGGAGGGTCGGATAGGGTTTGAACAGGCATCAAACTTATCGATAAGTACGCGTGACCTTATGTTTTGAATATTGACGTTTCCAAGCCATTTCTTTATGAATTCTATGGAAATAAAGTTCTTGACTTTGACTTTGACTTTGATTAAAATTCAAATCAGTTCATGCCACAACCGATTGGAGCGATGGGATAACCTGATTAAACACTATAAACCGCAATTTACAATTTTAATTAAATTCTTCCCGCGCAAACTTGAGACGTGATAGTTCATACATACGCAATATTACAGCATTTTCAACTTTATATAGCTCTCAATACGGTTGAATGTAGCAAGGGATATTTTCCATTTATGAACCCAGTTTGGATGAGTGAGCAAAATGTCGTACAACTGTGCGTTAAATCGTACATGCGCGCGTTTAATGGACTAATTTGAATGACTTTTTTTTTAATGACGAATTAGATCAGTGTTGCCAGCGTCATTAAATTGTTTATTTTTATAAATGTTTATTCTTAATTTGTTTGAAATCTTTTTATAAACTTTTTACTAAGTCGTTTTCACGAAACTTTATACATTTGTAATAAGTTTATTGTATTTGTAATAAGCTTAGAGCTATCATGTAAGTATAGGGACAAATAGGTCCTACATGATTATTGCTGTTAAATTAAATTATAAGTAGTTAGTAGCATTTTATAATAAAGTGTGAATTAATCAAACATTTTTTTACATTAATTAAGCTCCAAATATAGCTAACTACTTAAAATACCAGCGTTCAATATTTCTTGTGTTGAACAACACAGAGACTCAATGATAAAAGCTTTTGATATCCTTTTTGTCTCTTCTGCAAACATCTCCACCTGGACTCATTTATAATATTTTAGAGCTATAGATATAATACTTACTTATACAATATAATTTATAATGTTCACCCAAAGCCCAGCTTTGAAGCAACATGTTTTGTTTCAAAGGTTAATACGTGCGAGTATGCGTCTAAAGAGTCTTGTAAAACCTCTGTAAATAAAAAATGGTCTCCGCAGGCATTTAGCGGCTTCCGTGCTGCGGTTTCAACCTCGCTTCGGGGGGTATTCTCACAATTATCTCGTGCAACATTACTCTACATGTGAGATGAGACTGGCCCGCGGCTTCACCCGCGTGGCATCTGGATCTCGTAAAAGTACCCTATATTATCTTCCGGATTATCATGTAATTGTGATCCAAATTTCGGCTTAATTGGTTCGGTTTTTGTAATGTCAACGTCAGTGCCAGCAGCAGGAGATTACTCTTGTTAATATTGTGATGAAAGTAGGATTAGTGTAATACCTGTTGAGGGTATCACGCAAGTTATTTTAAATTGATGAAAAATACAATGTAATCTGTTTGTACATTACCCAGGCAGAAAGATTAAGATCCCCAGGAGGGTTTTTTTTAATGTAATACAGTTACAGAACGAGCTGACGGCCCACCTGGTGATAAGTGGTAACCTCAGCCCATAACAAGCGATGCGGCTTGGGTCCTCCCCTACTAGGTACGGCAAGACCCAAGTCGCAACGTATGCGTCCGTAACTCTGAGACGTGTAGGTGGTATGTCTCGTGTGTCTGTAATTTCACCGGTAACCACACCTTTCAAACCGGAACACAGTAACGCGAACGCGTTACTGCTTTGCGCCAGAAATGGGCATGGTGGCAGTACTTCCCCGGACGAACTTGGCGAGAGTTCTACTGCTACTAGGGTCGGACAGGGGCCATAACTTTTAATACAAATTGCCAGATTGCATAACGTTATTGTTATTTTTCTAAGAAATTCACATTTCTGCTAGTAGCCATATGTACTTTACTTGTTATTTTATTATTTTAATTGTTTATTTTACACGTGAGTGACTTTTTGTTGTACTTACAGAACATTTATAACGAAATATTATCATTGACGCGCTAGTGCTGAGAGATTTTTCTGAAAATACCCCCCCAAGTCAGAAGTAATCCCTAATTATGTACGTCCTGTTTGTCTGTCTGCGATCCCGCTCAGATTTAATGTCCCTTTCATGTTTGTTTGAGAATGTAATGTTTTGTGCAAGGATTGCCGGTTAAAGGTTTGTTTGTTTGCTGAGGCCTCTAACGAAAGGAGATTTTGGTTTACAATTATAATTAAATCTTTAACGGTAAGTCGCTGTTACCTTCTCGTTAATTTATTGATGCACCATTTCTCGCGGCCTTTATCCAGATAACTACTTACTGCCTTTAATAAAAATAATTATTCACCACGATGTATTTCAAGAGCAGTAGAACTCTCGCCAAGTTCGTCCGGGGAAGTACTGCCACCATGCCCTTTTCTGCCGCCAAGCAGTAACGCGTTCGCGTTACTGCGTTCCGGTTTGAAAGGTGTGGTTGCCGGTGAAATTACAGGCACATGAGACATTCCACCTGCATGTCTTAGAGTTACGACTTGGAGATGCGACTTGGGTATTTTCGTACCTAGTAAGGGAGAACCCAAGTCGCATCGGTTGTTATGGGCAGAGGTTACCACTTAACACCAGGTGGGCCGTCGGCTCGTTCCGTAAATGTATCACATAAAAAAAACCTTTCTATCTGCGCATATCGTCAATTAAACTCATCACAATTAAACAATTAACAATAACCAACATTTATCTCCGACCCAACAACATAGACCCAATCAGAATTTAATTAATACCTCCCCCAGTCTGTATCTTCCAATAAAGACGATATACCGACCGCAAGTGGCCGGGCGGGTAGCTCGGCTTCATTAAGGCGTACAACTAAGTAACTACGTACAATAACAAAGCACAGTTTATATTTCATTTTGTCGGACAATCGCCGGTGGACGGCGGACGGCCGACACGTCCATACCGTTCAATTAATAATAAAATAAATAAATAAATAATGGTGGACATTTCACACAGCGCCATCTAGCCCCAATGTAAGCTAAGCATAGCTTGTGTCATGGGAACCAGACAACTGATATAATACTTATATACTTTTCTTTTGTAAATACATACATATAATACATATTAACACCCAGACACAGAACAAACATCAATGTTACAAATGTCACATAAATGTTTGTCCTGAGTGGGGATCGAACCCACGACCTACAGCGCAGAAGGTAGGGTTACTGACCAACTGAGCTATGAGGCCAGTCGAAAATTGTATTAGCACCTGTTTGGTATAATGTGTTAGGTTTACTTATGAACAAGTTTCATTTCGACTTGCCTCTCAATGTTTCGGGTTCAGTTGGAAAGCACTAGGGCTCTTGATTTAGTGCGGCTCTGTCCCCGGCGGCCATTACCATTGCGGCCGCCGATATATTTCCCTATAAAATGTTACACGTCTTTTAAAGCGCTACGTTATCATTAATACATTGTCTATATATATATATATATATCAATTGCTGTTCGTTAGTCTCGCTAAACCTCGAGAACGGTTGAACGGGTTTAACTTATCTTGGTCTTGAAATGTTCGTGGAGGTCTAGGGAAGGTTTAAAAACGTGAGAAAAAAATATGTCAGGACCGATTTTGACGGGACTTCCACTGGCAGATAGCTGATGTAACAAGGAGTAACTTAAGCTACTTTTCCGAGGGGTAAAATAGGGGTGCGTGATAAAACCGAATTCCACGCGGACGAATTCGCGGGCAACAGCTAGTAAATAATAAAACAATGTTTTTTTTATTTGTTGCTAAGTGCTCACACTAGGATATCATTTTTAATTTATCCCAATAAATGGTTTTGGGTGTAAATTCCATTTAAACTTTACTAGTGGTGTCAACAACTCATTGGTTTTGATTTCAAAGCGACGTGATATTCTTTTGTTTTTTTTTTTTTTTATGTAATACAGTTACGGAACGAGCCGACGGCCCACCTGGTGTTAAGTGGTAACCTCGGCCCATAACAAATGATGCGACTTCGGTCCTCCCCTACTAGGTACGACAAGACCCAAGTCGCATCGTATGCGTCCGTAACTCTGAGACGTGTAGGTGGAATGTCTCATGTGCCTGTAATTTCACCGGAAACCACACTTTTCAAACCGGAACGCAGTAATGCGAATGCTTCGCTGCTTGGCGGCAGAAATGGGCATGGTGGCAGTACTTCCCCGGACGAACTTGGCGAGAGTTCTACTGCTCTTAAAAAACATGATTGCAAATCAAGTGGAAATAATAAAGTTGGAACTTAACTAACTTGTGTTAACTTAATTGTGATTGATTATACAAAGTTTGTACTGTATTATTTACTGCAAAGTTTTTAATACATACATAACATTCTGTACATAAGAGAGCTTTAAAATTATTTCATGTGAAACCGATGGACAAGTGAATATGTGTTTTCTGTTGTTTATTATATTAAACACTGCTAGTGTGAGGAAACTCTGCGGCATCTTTTAATATTTTAAAGTAGCAACTAAGTATTACTTTCTTTTGCCTTCAAAGCCATTGTTTTAGTTGTTTGCCTGGAATTAAACAGCATTTTTCATTACCTAGAAAACGTATTGGCATCATGAGATAGTGTGATGTGACTTTGAAGGATTACGGAATAGTTTCAAAGGATTACGCGAGGCTCAAAGTCACATCGGTGAAGATAGTCTAGATAGACCACGGTCGGGACTTACTTTTAAATTTTCTAAATGAACAACACTTTACAGAAACGATTAAAGATCGCGCTGCCAAGAAGAAAATTATTCGTTGAATATTAATGTATTTTGTTATGTTATGTTTCACCTAAACGTACTCAAAGCGTGATGTTAAAAGTGATTATGTAAATATGCTCTGAGCAAATGTGCGTTGTAATGTTATTTTCAGCGCTTTTAGCCTTTTAGCGTTAACGAATTTTGGTGAATTTTAAAATTGTCATAAGGTAACTGACTTTCATTTGGTTGTAGGTAAATATTTATGGTCCGCTGTTGAAAAAAACTACTGTGAGGATCAGAAACTACGATTACCTACTATGATAAGCACCCTCCGCCCTCATTCGCCTCACCGCCCTCATTTACTATATATGTATATGTGTGTATACTATATATATATGTATGTATAATAAGTTTAATTATGTAGTAGTATGTATGTGTATAAATAACTTTAATCAAATTCACTACCACATCCACTCCACACTACACAAAGGTTAGCTGGAAGAAAATGCTATTTAGCATTAAGTTCGCCCATGTGCTTGTTTTACCTTGTGCAATAAAGCATTTTCTATCTATCTATCTATCTATCCGCAACAAATATTAGCAGATAAAATTTAGTTTCTTTGCGTCTCGCATTTCGCTCCGTGAACCCGCGACCCTTTCGTCTAAGTTCGGCAAGCTACCAAACCACCGAGATTTTCGCATTAAAATTCAAGTGTTGAAACCACGACAGTCGTCTTGCAGCAGTCCATAAGTAGAGTTTTGTTACTGCGTCAAAACCCAAAAGTAACAAAAAGCCGTTGGGCTGAAATTAGCTTCGCAGTCGAAAACTTTGTAATACAAAGGGCTAGTTGAAATAATGTCGTCGATGTAAGCGGGTAGAACCATTCCACGCCATATTACCGGAGAACTGACAACTAATTAGGAAGAATCCGTGAGCTAATCCCTACTTATGAAATACATAATAGGTTTCTCTTGTAATGCGACATCTCTGATCTAATTAAGTTTAGATTATCTTTTTCCGAATGTCCCGAAGGTTTTTTTTTTGTGGATATTTCACACAGCGCCATCTAGCCCCAAAGTAAGCTAAGCATAGCTTGTATCATGGGAACCAGACAACTGATATAATACTTATATACTTTTCTTTTGTAAATTCTTACATATAATACATATTAACACCCAGACACAGAACAAACATCAATGTTACAAATGTCCCATAAATGTTTGTCCTGAGTGGGGATCGAACCCCACGACCTACAGCGCAGAAGGTAGGGTTACTAACCAACTGAGCTATTAGGCCAGTCAAAGTCAAGTCTATATACCTAGATCTCGATAATACCTAGTGTTTTCTCATCAAACACACTTAAAAAAATTATTGCAGCCATGCCAGTTAGCAAAGAATATGTCACTTTCGTCCGTGGAAGTACTGCGACCGTACCTATTTTTGTCAAGCAATAAAGCATTCGCATTACAATGACTGTGTCGGTGAAATTACGGGCACATGAGAGATTCCATTTTTGAGACAAAGTTACGGGCGTAATGCAGTGCAACTTCGGTCTTCCCATACCTAAGTAGAGAAGGACCCAAAATGCATTGCTTTAGTAATGGGCATATCACAGGGTTACAACTTAACTTCAGGTTGGCCATCTGCTTGTACCGTAACTTATACACTTTTGCATCTCCCATCTAAACTCTTTGTAAGCTTAGTGCTCAAATAAAATATTTTTCTTTCTTTCTTTTCTCATTCTTTCTTTCAAACTAGATAGAACAAGGAGCGCGCGAATATGCCAGTTATATTCCTATCATAGTGTGAGTATAATGAAGCAGTCCGCTCCGCTGGGCCGACGCGTCGCTGTGGCTGACCCACTTGCAAATGCAAACGGAATGCCCGTTCGGACAGTAAATTGGACTCGTCTCGTCTGTTCTGTTTGCTGGTTAGATCTTGTTGTCATTAACTTTGACCCGGCTAGTTCACACGAACGAATTATATTGCTAACGGGGATTTGCAATCGCTGTACCTGCTGTGCGTCGAAAAGGGGCTTTGCACAAATAAATCAATCTCTGTAGTACTTTCACGAAAGCAATAAAAGTTAAATAATAAATAAATTACTAAAGGTTGCCTGGAAGAAATTGCTGTTAGTGATAAGGCCGCCCATTGTATTACCTTAGCTTAAGTATTAATCTTTATGAAATTTCCATGTATGGTGGTCAATAAAGTATTATCTATCTATTTATCTATCTATCTATAATATAAATCCAAAAAATACAAAAACATTTATTGATAAAGTAAGGGTACAAATAACTGTTGTAGCTGTGCCTCCTGTTTTAGTTTACAGAAACTGTGTAAAAAAAAAACATAAATGATGATGATCATCATTTAAATCGGATTTAATTCAATTCAATTTCAATGCGGTGCGCCAAATAATTGTAATTGTTTTAACTATTTATATTTTTAAGTTTTAATTTTTAAGTTTTTGACATGTATAGTTATTAATATGGATTTAATCTGAAATAAAATGATAAATAAAATAAATAAATTAAAAAAAAAAACATTGGCACTATTAGTGTCAATTTTTATTTAAAACATGAGATTTTATTCTTCTTTCGATTACGTTTCACTTAGTCTGTATAAGCTTTGATCGTAGGACGAAGTCATTTGTAACTACAACATATAAGGCATGTTTCCTAGGGGTTATTTATTCTTGAATCCCAATATAATATTATTACCACGATAGACCAATTGCAATACACTTGCCGCATAAACCTTCTACCAATAGATATAAATATTAGAAACGTGTTAGGAACTGAATTTTCTTTATTCTTTATTATTTATTGTACACAGAAAAAGAAATACAAAAAAGTAAGTGATGTATGTACAAAGGCGAGCTTAACCCTACAAAGAGTTCTCTTCCAGCAAACCTTTGAGGCTAGAGAGAGGCGATTTTATAAAGGTCGTGTACATAATAAAGATAAATTAAAACTAAATTATTAAGGGCTTCAAAAACCTACATACTTTAAACATACATATAAATACACCATAAATACAAAATACTATATATAATATATATATTTTATTTTGATAAATTTTCAAGAGTTTTAGCTTAAACAGATCGATTCAACTTGTTTTGTCTCGGTCAAACCTCTCGTCAAACCAAACGACCACATAGTTAACCGTTCAATCAAGATTAACAACCGGAAAGGATCACCATGTATACTTTGACCCGAACTGTGGTTTGACAAGTTCTCCTTCACAGCCGCAGTTACACTAGTCGAAGAGCCAGCGCGGCTTTATACGTCGTGATGATGATGATTGTCGGCCAGATGGTTAGTTTTTCTTTAATGTTATACAGTTACGGAACGAGCCGACGGCCCACCTGGTGTTAAGTGGTAACCTCGGCCCATAAAAGATGTGACTTCGGTCCTCCCCTACTAGGTACGACAAGGCCCAAGTAGCATCGTATGCGTCCGTAACTCTGAGACTGAGGTGGAATGTCTCATGTGCCTGTAATTTCACCGGAAACCACACCTTTCAAACTGAAACACAGTAATGCAAATGCGTCACTGCTTTGCGGCTGAAATGGGCATGGTGGCAGTACTTCCCCGGACGAACTTGGCGAGAGTTCTACTGCTCTTAAAGTAGTTAGTCTTAAAGTAGTAGTAGTAAGTTTGGTGGTTTTTATCGATAAATTACTTTTAATAAACGCTTCATTCTTTCATCTGATCTTACGTTGTTTACCAAGAGTAACGGTATAGTACAACATAAAATAAAAAGATTGCCCCTTATGAAGCCCCTTTACTTTGCGCCCTTATTAAAAGCATATATACTACTTTCTGAACAAAACTGCCAACACAGTTGTACTAATGGAATGTTGTTGCGTACTGTGTTTCGATATAAATGCATGCATTAGTAAGTTTTCACTTGTTTGCTAAGTATTCCACTAAGTAGGCACGTGCGAACACTATCTCACACTAATAATGGATAAAACAAAAGGCAACCACCGTCTGACCCAGATATAGATGAGTTAACCCACAAAAAATAAAAAAGAGAAATCTATCCATTTGATTTGATTTTCGAAACGTGCAAATCCCTCGTGTAGACCAAAGGCCTAAACGTCTTAATTTACTGTATCTGAAGAATTGTCCTATATAATAAAATCCAAATTATTTAATTTTTCAAAAAAACAAAACACGATTCAAATAACTGTCTGCTTAGTGACGCCACTCCTCTTATTATTTTCAGTTTTGTGTGTGCAGTTGGTCAAAATAAAGACAATGTTACTGAAAAATAAACTTCAGAAAACTGTAACCAGCTCCTAGACTAGTCCTCTCGGGAAACGAAACTTATTCTGTCCACGGCTAACCCTTCGAACATCCACCCTTTCATATAAAAATAAATACGACAGGCGGTTACAAATAAAATGGAAAGGTCATATCAACCTAGTATCTTATGCACAACTCTGTAGTACATAATTTTTTTATGTTTCCTCACGATTAACTTAGCTAAACAGCTGAGTTATTCGTGAGACGTATACACTATTTTTCATTAAATCACTCCTTAATAAAACATCGAAATAAACTCAAGCAGATCGCAAAAAATTTTGACAAGAATCGCAAATAACACAACATATATTTTTTAATAATAATTCCCTTGCAAATTATCTACTTCAAACTTCTAAGATACGAAAACTATTTCTCTTATCAAAATAGAGCCCATAACAACTTCCTACCGCTTAAAATATACCAACGCCATTACGGAATTTAATTAAAATTTATATTACTACTTTACTTTTTGTCAAAGTATTATTTTAATTTGATATTGCATGTAACCCACCTTTCTGCGTTCTCTTTTGTATTAATCGTTCATTATAATCACGAGCGATACTAAAACTTACTCAATCGTATTACCCAGAATATTATCTTTAAAAATGGGCAGAAATATCATATCACAACCAGCACAGATCCAATACCCGGTTCTCGCTGTGGTGTGAGCGTGGCCGCCACCGGAAGTACGCTTTTGTACAGGAAAGCGATGGACTCCGCGATTTGCAGTTCGTTCCCTTTGTGCCTGATAACGGCGCCGTTCATATTGGAAAGTGTCATTCTGTGATATAGTCTTATTCTTCGAGTCACCGGTTCTGTCGAACCAGTGCGGTGAAAGGATTGTAAGTGCGCCTCAAAGAGGCTCCTTTCGTGCACTCGACACATGTCTTCGAATTTTTAGTTCTAGGACATGTCGGTTTCCTCACGATGTTTTCCTTCACCGTTTTGAGAACGTGGTATTGCGCACATAAATATTTCAATCGAAAAACTCATAGGTACACGTCGGGATTTGAACCGGTGACCTCCGGATTGAAACTCGGGGGTCAGTACCGCTAGACCACCACGCTCTCAATGTGTATAGTAAGATGGGCTAATGGGTTGGCCGGACATTGGTCTGATATTTCTGCCTCAGGTTTCTGGGGCGCTACCTCAAGATACGTTCGTTGTAGTGCAGAAGATAATCCCTACATATTAATAAAGTCCCCCGCAGTGTTTTTCTGTCTGTCTGTGTATATAGGGTAGTCTCAGAAACTACTTTAGGGATTCTGATGCGGTTTAATTCAAGAGAAAACGTCACGCATCTTACCTTCACTCTTCAAATGTAATTAATGTATTTAATATTTGTATACAAATTCGTGTCTTTATTATATGTATTGCGTTATATTTGAAATAAGACAGGTAATTAATGTCTGACATAAAGGATATAATTGGGCATATTCATTATCCTAGAAATCACTTCAAATTGACAGAGCTGTAGGAGTTTTGAGTGTGAAATGTCTACGAGTGTGTACACAAGTTTGTTGGAAACACCTCAATCCCTTTCACTTCGCTGGCTTTCTGAGCCATCCCTTTATCCCTCCACCTTGTCCAGAAATATATCCGATGAGTACATCTCACACAAAAGCTTCAAAACGTCAAGGGTATTCTCTTGGTTAAAGAGTCCGTAAAGAGGTATTTTGTTATAGATTAGTAAGTGTTTCTGTTCTGTAATATAAATTTAATCGGATAGTCAATAAGTGTATTTTGCTAAGACTAGTTTACCCACGGCTTTACTCCGGTATACCACTTAGCCATTATCACTATCCGGTTCATAAAGTATATTATATATCAAATATTCCTACCATTAGCTTAACTAAATTCATTGTGATGACGGACTGAACCTTATATATAATAACTTTCTACATAAATTGTGTTTCAGAATGAGTAAAATATCTCTTGTCCAAAAAATATTACAAATACGCGTTGCAAACCTTTGGTTCGATCTTAAGAAATAAAATTGTCTCGAATATAAATGCAAAATTTGATAAGCCATCATCATATAAATGTGATTTCCGTGATCCGAATCTGAATTACCGAAGAATGGGCGGTTTGATTGGCTACATTATTGGAAATTGGAAAATAGGAATTTTTGCTCCCACAGTGATCGTAATAAACGTAATGTAAATGGAATTTGTCTGATGTTTATTAAGTCAGTAATTTGCACGGTCATATTGTAAAAACGCTTTCACTTTCGTTAATTGGCTTTCGGGGAAATTAGTATCTTGAGCGTTGTTCATTTATTTAAATGATGTCTTTGCAATGCTATACCACGTTCTCAAAACGGTGAAGGAAACCGACATGTCCTAGAACTAAAAATTCGAAGGCATGTGTCGAGTGCACGAAAGGAGCCTCTTTGAGGCGCTCTTACAATCCTTTCACCACATTGGTTCGACAGAACCGGTGACTCGAAGAAGAAGAATGCTATATTCCGACGAACCAAAAGGTATTGAAAGCTTAGTTTGCAACACAATTTTCCAAACTTTATTTTGAAACGTAGGTTATAGATCATTCTATATTTTTACGTTATAGAGAATAATTAAGACTAATATCTGTTTTTTGATCACATTACTTATAATTTTGTCCACACCTGTCATTTTAACGACCACGTCGTATCAAAGTTAAAGGTAGGCTAATCGGTAGGGTAAACGCTGGAACTTAAATCGCCTCATTCAAGGCTAACGATGAGCAACCTTATATTACCCCGACCACGGTGCGATTAACCCATCTACCCGTTCACTTTGCGAGCTCAAGTAGCTCAAGCTAGCTCAGCGAGTGGCTCACTTGACGCCATTCTTATGTAAATGCAGCTCCTATAGAGTTGTCTTCTCTTTGTTACAGGTAAGAATCGGCCCACCGCGCACGGCTGCTAGCCGTGATAAGGGTCTGGTTACCCGCGGGAACGCCAAACGAATTTATACTTTATGTTGGAAGACATGGAGATCATATTTTCTGTGCTGTAAATCGGTATTGTATCTGTTAAACACGCTTTTGATGTGACAATATACGCTGCTCTTGAATAAAACTCAATAATTTCTTCCTGTTTCAATTTATTGATTCGCGGTCTTTTATAAAGTGAAGTCCAAGTCGGCACTAAGAGGAACTTTTTATATGGCTTTAAACTATAAGAGTGAAGTGAAGTGAAGGCTGGTTATTGAAAATCTTTTGAACTGTAATTGTACTTTTGAAATAAATTAATAGGTAAATATTGGTGGACGTTTCACACAGCGCCATCTAGCCCCAAAGTAAGCTAAGCATAGCTTGTATCATGGGAACGAGACAACTGATATAATACTTATATACTTTTTTTGTAAATACATACATTTAATACATATAAACACCCAGACAGAACAAACACTTATGTTCGTCACACAAATGTTTGTCCTGGGTGGGAATCGAACCCACGACCTACAGCGCAGGAGGCAGGGTTACTACCAACTGAGCTGTGGGGCCAGTCGAACGACACACGGCACTAGCAAATTCTGTCTGATATAGAATATTGTAGGCAGGTGCTGAGTAACGGCCGTTTAAACAGGCCCCCATGTGTGTCGCTAGTAACGGCCAGCGTAAAGGCATCGTTAGTTGCGGATGGCTAAAGGGCGTCGAGAGGTGTGATGCGGTTTCACTGAGCTCTTCTTCCGGCGTTATGCCAGCAAACACTCCCACCCTTAGAGCGTAGGTTCTCTTGCGACTTTACCACAACCTGTTAGTTAAAACATACTGAAGGCCTCTGTCTCGAAGGGTCTATCATTATCAGAAAAATACAATCACAAACACTAAAAATTATGGAATGAATGGTATTGCAACATCGGTTCGCGTATAAATAATTATATTAATGTATAGTTATCTCATCTACAAATAAATAAAATTGAAGTTTCTGTTTGTAATACCAAATAATAGCTTTTTAATAAATGCGTAACTTATTTTAATCGAAATAACTATTTTTAAAAAATTCTTCTGACTGTTTATCAGTCTGTCTGTCTGTTTGTTCCGGCTAATCTCCGAAACGGCTGGACCTGGACTCTGATCTGGATTTTGACGGGACTTTCACTGGCAGATAGCCGATGTTATAAGTAGGAGGAGCAATACTTTTATACAGATTAATTCACGAAACTGAACTGAACGCAGGCAAAGCTGCGGGCACAGCTGGTTTGTAATAATATCACAGTGTTGTCGCGCTGCACTTTACACACCATTTATTTTGCACTAAGTAAATTTTTTAAATCATAAAAATTCTTCCACGACCCTTAGCTAACTGTATATTTTAAACCTGGTATTAAACGAACCTCTAAGGCTTCCTACATGTTGTATCATCAGAGAAGCAAGCGCAAATATAAAAGCCACTATCCAAATGATCTCCGCTATGTACGTTGCTTAACCTAATAAAATTAAACGTTCAATCCTGAACTAGACCGCTCTGGTGGTCTTCGTCCCTAACCTCTCGTTTTACGACGTGAAAGACGAGCTTACTGAACGTTGCTGAGCTTGCTCGACGTACAGTATTCTAGTTCCTTATGCTTTACGAGTGCTGGCGGCTGTCCGGCGGAATTACTGTCCCGGGGATTCGGAAATGTATTTACAGCGCACGTGACCCAATATACGGAAAATAACACCACAGAAATAGTACAATGCAGAAGTGTTAATACCGCACTCCGTTGTGTGAATATGTTGATACTCAAGTTGGGTTTTAATAAATATATCTAACAGATTGTGAAAGCTATAGTGTTATGTAAAACATCAAAGGTACCAACAAACAAATACAAATCAATTAATTGTATTTTAGTAGAGTTAGTTTTGAAATGGTGAACCATTCAAGCGAAAATGTAGAAATATAAACAAACATCGACCACTAATTAAAAGTGAGTTAATTAATAAAATTCACAAAACTTTAGAGCATCCAACATAATTGGAACGCCTTGCTGACAGCACAACGCATAACACAATTTCGGAAAGCGAACTCATCAGCTTGTCTCATCAACAATTCTGTTTTCGTTTTCAAACGGCAAATAAACGATGTTGTGCAAAGCTATGAGAGAGATACAGTTGTTTTCATTCGCGTTTATCTTGTTATTTGTTATATGCTTACTGATGATATATTTACTCTTAAGTCAAACCTCTTTTATCCTCCCAAATATGAGTAATATAAATATAATAAAAAAGTATAGTACAATATTTTACCTCGTTTTCCGGGAAACCTCTAATATGAAAATAAGAAAAATTGGACCAATTTTTCTTATTTTCAGTTTCCAGTGTTTTCGAACTCAGTATGAACACCCTGTTTGCAAGCCATTCTTTGTTTAGAGTCTACGGGCCTAATATTATTCAATTAAAGAATTTTATTTACACTGAACAAATACCTATACTGAAAACGGAGTCGGTTTCGGAGCGCCGTAGCATGTAGCGCCGTAGCATGTAGCGTCGAAGCGTCCACACGTCGTAGCGAATCATTAGCGTTTCGTAGCACTTTCGTATTGCTACGGAGAGCGTTGTGGTCTAGTGGTACTGAACCCCGAGTTTCAATTCTGAGTTTCAAATCCCGACGTGAACCTATGAGTTTTTCGATTGAAAGATTTATGTGCGCAATACCACGTTCTCAAAACGGTGAAGGAAAACGTCGTGAGGAAACCGACATCTCCTAGAACTAAAAAATCGAAGACATGTGTCGAGTACACGAAAGGAGCCTCTTTGAGGCGCACTTAAAATCCTTTCACCACACTGGTTCGACAGAACCGGTGACTGGAAGAAGAAGAAGAATTGCTACGGATATGTTTGGTTTTCCTTGAATAAATAGATACCGATTAAAATTATTTGTTAAATTGACAAAACTATTGCCTCGTTTTGTCGCCACTATCAGAATACACTATTCAGGTAAAATAAAAATCTAGATGGTCTATAAATTTTACAGAATTGACCATTTTCATATAATATACCTATTTACAGATTTTACGCCTTTACAAAACAACATTATGGAGTATGTATTTCCTTTATTCAAAAATAACTATAATAGAATAAATCAAATCAAATTATTTAATATATACTATTAATATATTTTCAAATTGCTCATCATGCAAGCAAAAAGATTTTTACGTACACTTTGCGGCATTGGTCATCCTTATCATAGGACTTAAGTAAAAACTGATATTTGCCAACATAATTAGATCATTTGAATTTACACTCACGGACAACGGTTATATTAATTTAGAATATATTAAACACTTTTTAATTTCTAACGAAAATATCAACATACATCTGCACAAAATCAATATTATGTTTGTCTGCAACGCCGACTAAGGATCAAACTAGGTACATACACTTGCTCCGGCTATAACGGCTTCGCCAGAGCCATAGGCATGCCCAGTGTGGGAAAACATTTCGTTATAGTGTCGTTCAATAAAGCCTCAATAAGCACAACGGCGTAACGCCATTCGCAATATCACGTTATTGGACTTCCCGTCCGCGTCGCCACTTTTCGCAAAGCGCTGCCATCTGATAAACAATTTTCTACCGCGGCATCCAATAATTTGATGATGTTACACGGTAGGCAAACATGTTTACTAAATTGATGGATTATACATTCACAATTATTGGAGCATAGTCCTCTATAGAGCCTGAAGTCCTTTTCATAATCCATTTTTATTGTATTAAAATACAATAAGTAGGTACTATTTGGAATACGCTGTATTCTTTCATGTTTATTGTAGTTTTTAAAATATATAGGCACGATTCTCAAGGATATATGTGAAAAAATTATTGAGCCCGAATGATTAGCTATCATTATTATTAATCCAGCAATGAATCGGACTGATGACGGATGACGGACTGGCCTCATAGCTCAGTTGGTAGTAACCCTGCCTTCTGCGCTGTCGTGGGTTCGATTCCCACTCAGAACAAACATTTGACGAACATTGGTGAATCTGAGTGTTAATATGTATTATATGAATGTATTTACAAAAAATGTCCACCAATATTATTATTACTATTAATAATAATTAATCTCAAATAATTAAGAATGCTATTGCCACATTATCTGTCGCACACTATAATGTTTACTTACCTTCAAACAATGTTATTTTATTACAAATCTTAACGAAATTGTCTGTATTCATTTTTAAGTAGTTTTTATCACTTTTGTTGTTCACTCACATAGATATTATGTACTTTCCATCTCGCTCATTTTTATGACTTATTCAGCCCATTAAACAGTGTTAAGAAGATGGACAGTGGAAACGAGAATTATTCAAAACGAGGCCAGACTATTAATCCGACTTGAAATATTCATAAATATGAACACTCTACCAAAACGATCTGTCGCTTCCACTCAGCGCCCGGAACTTTCGTAATACAACACCGATAAGGAAACAATTATATTACTTCCGCCGGAAATTGAACTTGCCAATATTTTGCGAAGAATCCATCATTTGATGTCAGCGATTCCAAACTTGTGGTATCGATCAGGGCTGATTGAATCAATGCTCTCGGGGATTGAACCACCCTTGTTTTTCTTATCAAATATATCTTCATAAAAAAGGAGTGTAAATTTACAAAATGTATATATGTCTACTTTTATATTATAATGATTACAGGGAACACTTGAATGCACATGAAATGCTTATAGATAATTCCTATTATACACTCTGTGTTATAAAAGACAAAGCCTTATTGACGGAATGATAAGCTAATCGTCTCAAAGAGATCTCTCGCAGCGATAAAACAGTCCGCTAGCCCGAGAAGGTGCTTCAGTATTGTTTACTACGCCGTCCATGTTGTTTTTTTTAACGTGGATTTGTTAAGCTGAACCTTCTGACCATGACAACAGCAAATCAAAAAGAAAAACAATGTAAAGTCCACCAAACCATTATACAGGAACATGGAAAACTTTTTTTAGGTGAGTCAGTACTTTCCCGAAGGAACTGTTCGTTCGCACCCGCCAAAAACCTGTGTGACAAAATTATGTCTGAAGGACAACATTCAAAATGAATCAGGATGATCCGCTATCGACCGGCACCCCGAGGGGTGATTCAATTAGCTTTCAAAGCTAAACGGTCGAACCTCCGCCGATGGGTTCTGAATGCTAATCTTGGATAACGTCTTTCTTTTATAGTTTTTCATGTTCCCGAACCGAATTTTCGTTGAAAAGGTTTTCCCGTAACCCTTTGTTTTTAGTGAATTATTTATTGTGTCAGGAAGCGGCGTATAAACTTGACTTCGACTCTTTGTGGTATTAACTTTTGTGTTGTGACGATAATAATGGCTAAAGCCATTGTTACCACTAGTTATTCATTTTTTGTTCATATAAGTATGTATATTTCTATAATTTCTCTTTACTTGGAGTTAATATGGTGATATCCAATATAAGTACTATCCAATGTTGACTCATGATAAAGCTTGCAAGAACTTATTGATTGATATAATGCCACCGAAAAAGATAATAGGACCTTCATATCTGACGGACAACCTAAACAGCAGTATTATAGCATACAATAACAAAAGTTAGGGAACTTTTGAATATATTGTGGTTGTATTCATTTTTATATTCATACATGTTAATAAATCAAGAGCCCTTTAGACCTGATCCCAAAATCTCAGCCTTTGTATCGTGAAACCATTTTCAATATCCCGCACATAAATTTGTCCATAAATCGTTTTGATTCAGACCCGTAAGGGTCTGTATACACAAGCTACTTAAAGGGTCAAATATCAGCATCTGTTTTATAAATCTTTATATTACGACTAACTATTTATAAGAAAGTGAATTATAATTTTATAATAATAACTCCGCACGCAACCACAGAGTCGCAGCAGTTCTATGCTGTGTTTAATTTGTAGTTTAGTTGATAGAAATGATTAAAAAGGGCATCTGAAACGAATGAATAATAAATAAATAATGGTGGACATTTCACACAGCGCCATCTAGCCCCAAAGTAAGCTAAACATAGCTTGTATCATGGGAACCAGACAACTAATATAATACTTATATACTTTTTTTTTGTAAATACATACGTATAATACATATTAACACCCAGACACAGAACAAACATCAATATTACAAATGTCATACAAATGTTTATTCTGAGTGGGGATCGAACCCACGACCTACAGCGCAGAAGGTAGGGTTACTAACCAACTGAGCTATGAGGCCAGTCAATGAATTTTTTACGATTGCATGTTTATTGTCAATGTTCCGATTCAAAATAATTTTTGTACTTTTTATTTATTTTTATTTATTTATTTATCTTTCACTTCTACAGTCAAACACAAATAACTTATATGCAACACCAGTTTTTTTATTACTGAACGAGCAGATGGCACACCTGGTGTTAAGCGGTCTTCTATTCGAGCCACTGGTTCTCTCGAACCGGTGTGGTGAAAGGATTGTAAATGCGCCTCAAAGAGGCTCCTTTCGTGCACTTGACATATGTCTGGTTTCCTCACGATGTTTTGCTTCACCGTTTTGAGAACATGGTATTGCGCACATATCTTTCAATTGAAAAACTCATAGTCGGGATTTGAACCGGTGACCTCCGGATTGAAACTCGGGGTGAGTATCACTAGACCACCACGCTTTTAGTGGTAATCTATGCTCATAACACGAGTTGTAGATTTACAATGCATCGATGCCACATAGCGTCCGGTAGTAGAGCGACGCCTTAGAGTATGGACTTTTTCAAAGGCCAGCCGGAGTCGCGTCACAATTTATTTATATTGTAACTACCTTCATTGCACATAAATTTTAGCTAGATAACCATATCCTAGATTAACGATATCTATTTCGTAAATACTGAAAATTGAATATTTATTACCTGCGTATTCAATACGGGAACGGTGCATTGCGACTATGGATGAAAGTAAGGACTTTTGACATAAAAATACTATTTTATTTTTATTGGTCGTTATTATTATATATATTAAGAACAGTAGAACTCTTGCCAAGTTCGTCCGGGGAAGTACTGCCGCCATGCCCATTTCTGCCGCCAAGCAGTAACTCTTTCGCGTTACTGTGTTCCGGTTTGAAAGGTGTGGTTGCAGGTGAAATTACAGGCACACGAGACATTCCACCTACACGTGTCAGAGTTACGGGCGCATAAGTTGCGACTTGGGTCTTTTCGTACCTAGTAGGGGAGGACCCAAGCCGTATCGCTTGTTATGGGCTGAGGTTACCGCTTAACACCAGGTGGGCCGTCAGCTCGTTCTGTAACTGTATTACATAAAAAAAAAATGTGAGCCGTCACGGGATGCCTGGCAGATATGAAACATCGACATTATTTTGTAAAAGTAATATGCAACGCATGCCGTGGCGACGCGTCACCACGCCAGAAATCGGTTTTATGTGCGGCTATAGATGTTTCACATCAAAAAAAAAAAATTACTATAATCATAATCATAATCATAATCATTTATTTGCATAAAGCCTGGTAGTATGTACAAGATGTTACAGTTACAAAAATAGTTTCACAAACTCTGTCATTACATGACGTGCAATAATTAAGGATAAAAAAAATTAATACAGAAAAAATATACAGTCAAAAAAATAATAATAATACAACGAAGTCAAAAATGTAGAATAATTAAAAAAAATCAAAAATAACACCTACAATAACATACATTTCGTTAGATCATAGGGATAAATTTGCTAATTAGAACCTAGAAAATCTGAAACACTATAAAAACACTTACATTTCAGCCATATTTTCAATCTTCTAAGAAACAAATATATGTAGTTAGTTTAAAGGCTCTTTGGTTTAGAATTTTACATATTTTTTTTGTTATTAATGCTTCCAGCTAATTAAACTTATTGTTACATTTGTGTTTTTCATATTGCCCTTGTTTTGGGGAGAATGTACCCCAATTCTGCATCTCCTGAAGATCCATTGTAATTGAACTGTCTCATTGATATTCCTGTAGGTATTTGATTCAAAACTATCCAGCAAATAACACCTGAAACTCACCCCTACCCACAGCTACTAAATGCAAGGCTTTTCACCCCACCTAATGGAAAGACTAAAATAAACTCCAGGCAAGTGTTGGTGGTGGCGGGTGGGGGTCGCAGGGGGTCGGTTTGGGATATCAGGGCACTTCAATGAACAATTTATGAGTGTGGACACTCCTCGAGTGCTGGAAAGAGGACAACTTTGTAATATTTTGGATTGTTTTATACAGGGTGTCCGGTAATGAATGGATAACCTTGAAATGGGTCTTCGTAGAACTATTGGGCATTCGGAAAAAAATATCAAATAAAATAAAAACAAGTAGTATCTGTATATTTCTAATGAAATTAAGTTTGTGAGTACTTCAGCGAATTTGGGTTTGTGGTATTTATTTGTAATATAATTTAGGTATATGAGTAATAATACTTAAGCGTATAAACCTTGAATGATGATGATTTCGGCATTCGTGTGAAATGTCTGTTGAGGTCTCCAAAGATGCGTTTTCGCGTTTTGCTGGTTTTATTCGATTTGTTTTTAAGAAGTGGTAATATAGAATACGTGATATATGAATAATTGGAAACTACATTGTTCTATATAGTGCCCTAAAGACAGTAATATGTTTCATTTCTCGTCTTTCAAGAACGAGAATATAAATATTCCTAGTACATAACTCAACATTACAAATACATATTATTTCCGTAGCAAACAACTTGCTTGCAATATGCACCGCCCCGCGGGACCCCTATACACTCACAGTGTATGCACAATGACCGGTCTTCTTCGTCGCAAAGAATTCAACGCGCAAAACGCAAACTGGAAGGCGTTGCTGGCGAGGGTGATATGCAATCTGCTGTAGCAGAAATGAGAGTTCTGTTTGCAGATATGACTTCGAAGCACGAGGACCAATTTGAGGCACTAAAATCGTCCATGTGTAACATAAAGACTGAAATCGGTGAATTTGGAAAAGTCATTGAGTTTTTGTCACAGAAACACGAAGAGTTTCAAGACAAGATTGTGAAGTTAGAGGCGGAAAAACACGAAAATCGCCAATACATTCGGACTCTGGAAAATAAGGTTGAATCGTTGGAAAGAAAAGCAAGACAGTCTTGTATTGTATTGAATTGAGAAACGTGGCTAAAGTAGCGCACCTGGAAACAAAGAGTCACCTTTGTGACATGGTAAATAGCTTAGGTACCACACTCAACCTGAGTATCCGGGATTATGAAATCAAGGATATTTATCGAGTCAACACTACGAAGGAAACCAACAAGCCTATTATTATAGAGTTTACGAGTGTAATGAAGAAGGAGTCCGTAATCAGTTTGATTCGAAATTTCAACAAAAACAAGAAAAAAGAAGACAAACTAAATTCCCACCACTTAAAATTGGAAGGTCCGCCTAAACCAGTTTTTGTGTCAGAATCTTTGACACAAAGATCGAAACACCTGTTCTTCGTAGCCCGGGACTTCGCGAAGTCCAATGGGTATCGATACTGCTGGAGCTCAAATGGAAATATATACCTACGTCAGGAAGAAAACAAGCCACTTATTAGAGTAACCGATGAACTGGTCATTGCGGAGCTAAATAAGAACCAGAAGTGACTACAGACTTCATACGCTTGCCCTAATTTTACATTATATAATTATCTCTTACAGATAAGTTTTTCAATAAGTAAATTATTATTGGTAGAGTACTATTCAAAAAAGTCAAATAACTCTTCGAACAGTGGGAAAGGTGAGCTACACTTACATTTACTTATTACAAACTATCTCTTTATACTCATATACACTATGCATATTTTTATTTTTTGCACTTTTAATTTAAACATACATACCTATACAACTAACTGTGTTCTATATTATGCCTCTTGTGATCTATTCATTAAGGATGTTTATTTTATTGCATCAAAAGCGAAGTTAACTTGCACCTCTGCTTTGCACTTGCTTAAAAATGGAGCGGAACTTTGATTATATTAATAACATTGATGACACTACACTCATTGAGAATTGCAGAATACAATCTCCGGAGAAATATAAAGGCAAAATTATGAATGGCTACAAATTCACTGTTTTAAGTCAGAATATACGTAGTATACGCCGGAATTTGGATAATTTCTTAGTTTTCTTGAAACGGCTTCACTTCCTTCCCGATATAATTTTGTTATCAGAATGCTGGATTGATGATTCTTTTTGTCCGATTGAGTTACCCAATTACGACTGCCACTTTTCCACCCATTACCTCAACCAAAATGACGGCCTAGTAGTTTTTTCAAAAAGTGATCTTGATATAGTGATAAAAGAACCCCTGTTTCAAGATGCCAATTGCATTTTGCTAACAGTTAAAAACATAATTTCAATCATTGGAATCTACCGTTCACCATCTGTAAGAAACACTGCCAACTTCTTACAGTCGTTGGAAATCATAATGAGAACTTTAAGTGGTCAGACCTGCTTAATAATAGGAGATATTAATATCGACATCAAACCTAATACAACCGACTCAAGGGCATCTGATTATCTTGAACTAACATCACACTACGGATACACACCGGGGCACGTCTTGCCGACACGGGGTCCGAATTGTCTCGATCACGCTTTAATAAGAACATCAAAACCAGCCCAGGTAATCATCTGTGACTCTGACATTACTGACCACGACACCGTTTTGGTCGGCATAGGAGATTCTTTCGTTAAAAAACCATTGATTACAAAATTAGTATCCAAAGTGAATTATGACAATGCCGTAGCCTGTATAGAACAGGTTGACTGGTGTCTTTATTACCTGGAAACTGACGTCACGCGTGCTACAACGTTTCTTGTTGAAAACATTAATCATTGTATAGATAAAAACTCTTCACTAGTAAAGATTCCTAGTGCTAAAGTGCTTAGTAAACCTTGGATGAATGAAGGCCTTATTAAATGTGTTAGAAAAAGGGATCGATTGCACCAAAGTTCTAAGAAAATTCCAAATGACCATTTGTTGTTAGATCAGTATAAAAGGTACAGGAATTATTGTTCTACACTAATCCAAAATACGAAAATTGAATACGAAAGCCGGTTGGTAGAATCATCTAAGGGAGACAGTAAAAAACTTTGGAAAAGCGTTAAAAATATCTGTGACATAAAAAGTACATCAAACGACAATAGCACTCTCCTAAATTCAAGACCGTCCTTTATCGAATCTCTTAACTTCACGAACAAATACTTTGCTAATATCGGAAGAAATTTAGCTGACAACATCTTGAGCAATCTAAAATTTACAGAACCTGAACTGGCGGCCTCAGTAAAGGTTAGCTATGCTCCAGCTGAATCCTTTTTCCTGACACCCACGGACGCTATTGAAGTCAATAAAATAATTTCAAGTTTGAAATCAAAATCGACTTCAGGACACGATAATATAAATAATAAAATTTTGAAATTAGCTCGCCACGTACTCTCCGGTCCTATCGCGCACCTGTGCAACCTTAGTATATCTAATGGAATAGTACCTAATGCCCTAAAAATAGCAGTAGTGTGCCCAATCTTCAAGGCGGGAGATCGCACTTGTGTATCAAATTACCGTCCAATATCACTTTTGCCCACTATTTCTAAAATCGTAGAAAAGGTTGTCAACAGGCGCTTACTCAGCTACCTGGAGAGAAACAGCATCTTAAGTCCAAACCAATTTGGTTTTCAACCTAGAAAATCTACAGAAGATGCCGCTGTTGCTTTGGTAGATAATGTGGTGGAGTCGTTAGACTCGGGAAAAAAGTGCATAGGTGTCTTTTTAGATCTGGCCAAGGCATTTGATACGGTGTCTTGGCCAATCTTACTGAGAAAGTTAGAACTGCTGGGTGTTCGAGGAATCGCCTTAGAATGGTTCCGTTCGTATTTGGGAGACAGAATGCAAAGAGTTTGCATCGCTAATCAGACTAGTGACTACGAATCTGTTACTTTTGGAATCCCACAGGGAAGTGTCCTTGGACCTACTCTCTTCCTGATCTACATCAACGACCTCTGCCAAATTCAAATGAGACAGGCAAATGTTTTTGCGTTTGCCGATGACACTGCCCTTATATTTCAAGGAAGCACTTGGAATGAGGTCGTCAATGTGGCCCAGGAGGGTCTGTCGAAGGTAACTTCTTGGTTACAGAATAACCTGCTAACTCTAAATGCAACAAAAACAAATTTCCTAGCTTTTAGAATCAAAAATGAGAAAACAGATATGATTCCCCAAACACTAAAATTACATAACTGCAACTCACTGGAGCCAAACTGTAACTGTCCAGACATAAACCATGTTAGTAAAATTAAGTACCTAGGCATATTTATTGATGAAAATTTAAAATGGTCCCATCAAATTGATGCCATCTGTGGGCGGGTTCGCAAACTTAAATACATTTTTAAAAAACTGAGACTTGTGTCTGACCATAAAACTATTAAAACTATTTATCTAGGACTGTGCCAATCGATATTGAGCTACTGCATTGTATGCTGGGGTTCGGCTGCAAAGACTCTACTACTTAAAGTAGAAAGAGCCCAGCGAGGTATTCTAAAAATTGCCTACCAGAAACCATTCAGGTACTCAACATTGAAACTATATGAAGAGACAAACTTCCTCACAGTAAGACAGCTCTATATCTTGGCATCAGTCTTGCGATTTCATAAAACTGCCATTGGTTCATTAAGTGTCACACAAAAACCTGTTAGGAGAAACACCTGGAAGATTCCTTGCATCAAATCATCCTTTGCACAGAGATCATTTTATAGTAACGGAGCACATCTTTATGGGTTGTTGGATAAACAATTAGAAATCCTTCACGTATCTCGATTCCAATGCAAGAGAAAAGTCACATCATGGCTACAAACACTCTGTTACGAGAGAACTGAAAGCGTGTTGACTAGACAAGTATGACGATAGGGGCCTGCTCCTCAGTGTTCATAAACTATACTTAGTTATATATATTATTAATATTTATTATTATACACATACTTATATAATTATGCTTGAAGGGGAGCAGGCCCAGATCGCCAAGTAGCTACGTAGGACTACCTCACTATTTTTCTATTTTTATGTTCGTATGTTTACTACCCACCATGTGCATTTATATATGCATATCATGCTATAACATTTCCCTTTTGAACACACTACAGATACACACCCACACACACACACACACACACACACACACACACACACACACACACACACACACACACACACACACGCCCACTTACACTCACACTCACACTGACACACACACATTCACGTATTCCTCATTGTCACTGGTTCGGTAAATTTTTGTTTTTTTGTTATCATTGTACCTACCTATATTTAGTATATATTGAGTTTAGTTTAAAAGTACCTGCATTTCCTATTTCTCATTTAAAATCACTCAAAGGGAGGGGGACTAGACCTCACGACACAGGCAAACCTAGTGTGAGGTCTAGGGCTCATTTACAGGTGAAAGAATTATTAAGTAGTTATAAAGTCTGCACTCACGCATATTTGACAAATCGACCCATCCTTTAAATAGGTACCTAAGTTTATGTGTCATGTTTACTTATTTATTACTTTATATTTCTTTTAATAATACTTAGGTACCTATCTATTCTAGTTAAGTATAATAATATATTGTATAACCCTAGACTAAGCTTACTACTAAATAAAATAAATTTCATTTCAAATTTCATTTCAAGTGTGAGCTTGACCTCAAGGTGTTGGCTGGGAGCTGGACGCTCTTTTGCAATGCTACTCTGAAAGCTTGCCATACATTTTTTCTCACATGAGCACGTAAATAACTTTATTTCTTTTACAGAAATAGCAGCAATCATATTTTTTATTTAAAGTTCAAGATATCTCTCACATAACTCACTGTTACAAATTGTTTAAACATGTTTATGTACATAATTAATCATGTCACGTTATTCACCTTAATCACGCTTTAATCAGTGTTTATCATTTCATTAATTATTTAGATTAGTTAGCTTAATTCATGAGAAATGTAAGTTATGGTCGCATTAAGGTGCATTGATAAGCAACGCACCGCTCTACATTTAGTACTTGCATAAGTGACCTTATTTGAGTAATTGAATTGGTTTTGGTTATATGCCGAATAATAATCGTAATAATCGAAATTTTAAGGACACGTATTCTCAAATTTCCCCGTAAAATTGGAATATTTGGGAAAAAAAACTTGAGCGATTGAAAATGCTGTAAATTTGCCAGAAGAACGTCTTTTGGTTTAAATGGTTTAAATGATTAGTTTGGTATTTCCAAACTGTCGTGTAACTTGTATTATACATTTTTATTCAAAGTAATCACATAAGCAAAAATGTTTTTGTAGAGAATAAATTCTTGTACTTCTTTACCAATAACGAATATCCAAATGTCCATAATTGGTACATTTTTGCTAGAATTTTCTTACGTTGTTTTGTATTCATAAATCATATATTAATATGAAATATATTTTGTGTACAATTTTCTCCTAGTTCACGATTTCTCTCCTCTTCACTTGGTGCTCGTCATCCACAGAATGATTACATACATTTATAGCAAGATATTTCTTCTATATGTTTATGAGCGCACAATTAAAAACGCCAAGAAGCCGGACTGTAAATGGATGAGAGTTGCATGAATAATTCATTCATAATTTGCCGCTCAAATTCAAGTTGACAATGCTCCGCTAGTCATGCTCTGACTTCACTTTATGCCAACAAAATGAGAAGTACATACATTATACAATCTCGCCTTTATTTCTGTTGGGGTACGCTGGGGTTAAATGGGCCATTTATCACTGTGGGTTATATTTTCGTGGGAATATAGACGTGAGAAGCGGTAAGCTTATCACCGCCGTTGTTTTCCAACTGGGCTATCACTATCTTCCGGCAATAAAATCCAATTATGAACAATATTCTGTTATCAAATGTCAACGAATACCTATATATGTATGTGGCCTCTATCCGTGGGTGACATAAAATCTATGTTATAATCATAAAATCTTCTCAAAAATTTATTTATCTGACAGAAAAAGTTCAACTCAAGTTTGGATATAAGTTTAAATATTCCAAGTTACATTAAATTTCATGGTAAAATCGATATAATGATTATCTTTGTGATTTTGAGCTTTTAGAAAAACAAACCTCGGTAAAGTGAGTTTGCCAAAACCAAAATTCCCTAGTTTTTGCTTGAAATTAATATAATTTCCCTAGTATAAGTAGATTTTAGGTAGATTTCCGAATTCAAAAACATTTTCCATAATCGTGGTGGAGTTTCAAATCCATATTGTTATCGGAAAGTTTGAGAACTAATAAGAAGCTGTAACAAGTCACCCAGACAGTGAGAGTGGGTTGAGAGATACCGAAAATACATGCTATCACTTTGTAACTATCCCCTTTACATAGAAATGATATGTGAACAAGTTTGAGCACTTCACTTTCTACGAATTACCCCCACACAGTCATCCTGTCAGTAGAAGTGTGGCAAAGTGTCCAAGACATACTTTACACTATGGTAAAAAAAACAAGGCATTCCTAGAAACTGTGACGACTCACAGGGTGTGTTGGTAAACCAATGTATTAGCTATTATTGCCATTTCATGTAGGCAATACTCGCTCTCATTAAACTGTTTTTTTTATGTAATACAGTTACGGAACAAGCCGACGGCCCACCTGGTGTTAAGTGGTAACCTCGGCCCATAACAACTGATGCGACTTCGGTCCTCCCCTACTAGGTACGACAAGACCCAAGTCGCATCGTATGCGTCCGTAACTCTGAGACGTGTAGGTGGAATGTCTCATGTGCCTGTAATGCCTAACGCAGCAGATGCATAATAGCGTCTTGTATCTCCGACTTCCATTTCGGATAATATTCCCGGAAAATATTGGGGCGATATTCTTCCGGGACTGGTCTCCCGGCTATCTATTTGCCCTGTTTTCCGGGCGGCCGCGCGGCCAAACCGTTGATTTATAGCCGGGTGACTCCACTAATATCCGCTACATTCTCTTTCATGAAGACTCGCTGGAGAATAAAATAATAATGTATTTCCTCGCAGAAGAATGAAAAAGTTATACTTCATAAATAATTCATTTCTTGTGCTTCATTTATATGTATGTTGTTTGAGAAACAAACTTTATTCGTGTACTTAATTTATTCATAAAACCCTTATATTTGTAAATATGCACAATTTCATTGTAATCCGCTTCTTACACAATTAACAATACAATTTTAAATTAATTGCGATTTGTCTATCTAGACTGTTCGCATGTTTGTCGGCATGTGCGTCATTACTACTCATATGTTATACGAGTAGAAGATAAAATATAAATATTTTTATATATACAGAAACTTGCCCTTTCCATGTTTCACCATTTAGTATGTATTCGCAAATGTGCTTATGAGCTCGTATCCACTCATATCACTTAAGAACGTGCTGCAAAAGGCGCGTGTTTGGGTGTAATGAAATATAAATGTAAAATATAAAATAATAAAAATAAAAATTAAATAAATAAATAAAATATTTATAAAATTTAATTAAATAATTAATACAATTTTATAAATATAAAATATAAATGCTTATATATAGGCTTATATCACGTGCAAAAACACGCCGTGTATGTAAACACATTTAAAATGTCAGCAGACTTTTTTAAATATGAAGCCGATATTTTATTGCTGTCTTTATTAGGTGCAAGTAATAATGAGAAGAAGAAAGAAGAGCAGAAGATGTAGTGGCACGGAGGGAGCCTTGCGTGTGCTCTTATTGGTAGTGCGGCTGATAATCTATCATAAGACACACGCGGCTCTCTCCGGGCTGCAACACCGACGGAAGAGGACCCCTTGGACCCTTGGAGCCCCCCCGCAGACGTCGCATCGCATTCTACTACTTTACTGAAAGTGCTTCAAAGTCAAAGTCAAAGTCAAAAACTTTATTTCCATAGAATTCATAAAGAAATGGCTTGGAAACGTCAGTATTCAAAACATAAGGTCTACTTATCGATAAGTTTGATGCCTGTTCAAACCCTATCCGACTTACTTTCATAGATCCTATTATAAATGTATCTTTGAATAAGTTTTCCGAGACATTCACATGATAAGCAGGACACGCTGAATTTATATTTAAAGTGATCGATTACACACTCCTCATCTGTTTGAAATTAATTTATGTTGAGTCCGAAGCCGATGAAGTTTCTTCGTGTACAAAGATCTCTCACACAGCTGTAAATGTTAGAAGAACCTATCGTCAGCAAAATCATCAAATCATTATTAATCATTATATTTTCAAATACCAGCACACAAACCAAGCAATATGAAGCCACATAATTTCGGGTAAAATGAAGTTTTATACCACAACCACAATTTGGATCAAATCGCCCGTAATCGAACCGACCGCCGTTAGTCCTCCAAATTGCGGAGTAATTCTCCTGATTAGCAGATTTATTAATTACCCGTTTAGACCTCGTTTGGGCCAGAACGACTTCTAGCAAATTCAACATGCACCATAACCAGTGAGGAACAAAAGCTATATTCCCCTGACAAAAACGGGCACAGCTAATGAAGCGTCAAAATTGTTTCAAGGTGTCGTCTTTCGGATTTAATTGTAAAGTTTGGGTATACAGGTGTTGAATAAATTGGATTCAATCAAATAGGTTTATTAATTTAATAAATAAAATAAAATAAAAAGCCTTATATTTCTCGAAATCAAATTAGTTACAAAAATTACACATGTATACATATTAATTTTCTCTATTAATTTACTTGTTAGTTTAATCTAATGTTAAGTTCAGTAAGTTAAGTTATCATTCAAGAACCCCTCCACGGGTGAAGGCCTATTAGGTTTATTAATATAAAGAATATTAAATACTAACTCAGTTCGCTTACCTACATGAATTAAAGAAGAACGTATTGATTGTACCTTGTGGCACTGTTAGTATTAAATTCACAGAACGTCCCCAAATAGGTGAAGGCTTTGCGATGGAGATATAAATGAATCGTTTTTCGATCTCATTTTAGTGTTAGGCGATGAAACAATGCCCGCCAGATGTTTGCCTCCGTCTCAGTAGCAATATACTGCCTGATGACCTAAATCTGATTTAATTGCGTTCGATATGTTAAAACAATGAGAGATATAACCTGGAGAATAATATCAATACTCAAGTGTTTTGAATAACTTCTATATTGAAATTCTCTAAATCAGTCATCAGTCATATGCGCTTGTAGACCCGGACACAGAACAAACATCAATGTTACAAATGTCACATAAATGTTTGTCCTGAGTGGGGATCGAACCCACGACCTACAGCGCAGAAGGTAGGGTTACTAACCAACTGAGCTATGAGGCCAGTCAAATAATGGATTGGGCAAAGTTAGTTACGAGCATTAGTTTCGAATGTTTAATTCTTTCGCAATCGACTCCTCCTCTCGGCGCCCTATCCTCGCTAGGTTAGTTTACGAGTGGCTAGCTATCGGAACTGTCAATATCCACGAACGTGTTTAGGACCGCTATAAACTAGTTTTTAACAAACATAAACTTAATAGCTCGGATGACTCGTAAAAATGTGGGTTTTACTGATAATGTTTATGATACTATTAGATTAACTTCTATGTTTTATGGTTAGTTATTTTAACATTTTAATGTCGTAGAAGTTATGAACTTAATTGTGCTGTTAAGATTGTTTACTGATAAGAAATTTAAAACATTATTAAGTCAAAGTCAAAAACTTTATTTCCATAGAATTCATAAAGAAATGGCTTGGAAACGTCAATATTCAAAACATAAGGTCACGCGTACTTATCGATAAGTTTGATGCCTGTTCAAACCCTATCCGACCCTCCATTACAGTTTATACTAGCACTTTATTGGAACCATAACACGTCGTGAAATACATACATACACCTACTAATAGGTACACCAGAATACCCATTTCCCAACTGCAAGAATCGACTGTGTTTATTAGTTTTCCTGTAGTTCTCTGTTACAAAGCAAACTACTAGAGAGCCGATATTAGCTTCAATAAGTTCGCTAAAAGTGAAATTAACAAAATGCATGCACGATTGAATTCCATTCGAGTATTTCGAGAATTACACTTCGTATTTGAAATATTTCCGCTCTATTTACTATTTTACTTCGGAGAAACGGGAAACTGGAAAGTGCTGTCAAAGGATATTTTAATATTTACTTGATGAAAATGTTCTCCATCATCTATTTATTAAATGTCGAGATTTACGATGCTTCTTCTCGTTTCGGGTTAGTTAATTTCGTTTCAATTTCACAATATTTTCTTAAACATACATAAGTCAAAGTCAAAGTCAAAAACTTTTATTTCCATAGAATTCATAAAGAAATGGCTTGGAAACGTCAATAATATTCAAAACATACGGTCACGCGTACTTATCGATACGTTTGATGCCTGTTCAAACCCTATCCGACCCTCCATGGGGAAGAACAGCAAGAAACCCCTAATGGAGGGATTCCTTTTTTCTCGCGAGCACGATCGTTGTAACAATTGAGTACTTAATGTTACATTTATGACTACATAATATACTAAAATAAGATATTACAGGATGTTTTGTGTGTCGTTGAGCAGAGCGACATCAGACCATGGGGATTTATCATTTATATAATCATTAACAGTGTAATAAGCTTTACTTACCAGACCCTTCTTTATGTATGACTTGAATTTTTGGGTCGGAATATAAAAATTCATGACAATATATGAATAACAATCAATTTTCTTTCTCCTGCCATCTTTGTGCGGTATGTACTTATTGTACAATATATGATGTTAGTTTTTTCATTGCATCACTCGTTTCTGAGCATAAATGTAGCAGTGTGGTGTGGTGTGAACCCCGAATACAGAAGGTCGCCGGTTCAAATGCCTATATAATGTGCATGTATGAGATTTTGATTTAAAATGTGTATGTTACCGCATTTAAAAACGTCAAAAGATAAACGTGGCGTAATATCTATCGCGAGGATCCGTTTTCCTCGTGATAACCAAGAACCAACAAGAATTTAATTTCATTCTACCGATCTGCTAACTGGGTGCCCGTAACCGGCATAACTAACTTAACTTTACCCTGATGACCCAAATAACAGTTTATTTTCGTACCTTTTCGCATATAGATAGGACCCTTATTGTTATGTATGGGTCGTCCGGAGAACTCAGTGTGAGGCAGACGTGTGTCAGTCGATTCTAAATTTATTTTTAAATATTTGAATTCCAATTTTTCCATTGGCTGTTTGTTTAATTTCGGTGCCTCTCGTTTCTTCCTACAAATTTTGGACGGCAAGCTCCTCCCAGTAGGCGGAGTGAGCGAGAAGCAAAGTACTTGATCCCTGCCCTGAAGAACAAGTTGAAAATTCGAGTGCAAAATTTCTAACGCCGCAAGGATTTGAACCAGCCGCCGTCTTTCCGTGAGTAACAGTTACATACCGCTGGACCTCGGAGCGAGTGACGCGACGGACTAAAATAGTGAGTACCTATCTCCACATCTCGCGTGCAGCTGATATAAAGAATTCTTAACATCTACAATATTAAAATGGCCACACAATCCAACAAAATATGTTCGGGATGCTTAGTTGAGCTGGGTCGCAGAGAAAAAAGCATCGTGTGTTCACGAATTGCTTGCAAAAAAAGATACCACAAAGAAAAAACTTGCATTGGTACCGAACCGGCAGATGAAGAAATTTCTACCTGGATTTGTCAACTGTGCCGCTGCGAAAAAAGGAAGGGGGGAGATAACACATCCACTCCTGTCAGAGGTACAGATCCCAAGGTCTTGTGTACAACGCCTGACAAAAATATCACACCAACAAGCTTGAAGCAAAACGTTTTGCCTGTGTCGGACTTGCAGGCGCTTACTGACGAAATTCGATTCCTGCGGCACGAAATTCTTTCTTTTAAGAATGAAATGAACTCATTATCGTCTTTTGTTGCTAAAATTAATGAACAGTTGGAGGAAGTCGTGGGCCGAGTTGCTTCAGCAGATGAAAGAATAGTTTGTCTTGAAAGTCTATTTGAAAAGGAGACCGCAATGCTTAAAGAACAGGCTTCCGTTCTGCAACAGCAACTGAACGCGCAAGCGCAGACTCACGTTCGAAACGAGATCGAAATAATTGGCCTACCTGAATCGTCAAACGAGAGTCTTCATCATATAGTAATGATTGCAGCCAAAAAACTTGGTGTTGACCTGAAAGACGAGGACATAGACTGGATAGAAAGAGCTGGCCCAGTCCAACGCAAAATACCTCAGACGGTCAGAAGCGGTTCTGGTTTGCCTACTACTGAATTCAGCAGACCAGTCGTGATGCGCCTTGTGCGACGCACTAAACGGAATGATTTTTTGAAGGCAGCTAAAGGTAGAAAATCTATTAGCGCTGTGGACTTACAGGTCAGCGAAAAGCCAACGAAAGTCTTCTTCAATGAGAGACTGACACGGGAGAACCGAATCTTATTTCGTGAAACAAGGACTCGTGCGTCATAAGCTGGAGTCAGATACTGCTGGACGAACAACGGGTTTATTTACGCGCGACAGCAGGAAGGGAGTCCAGCAATACGGATTCGGAGCCTCGCGGACCTCGCTGATAGGTTTAAGGAACACACAGTATCCAAATCAAGCACTTTGCATTAGTGTTTTGCTTCTCGTGGTATCATTCTTTTGTCACTTTCTGTTTGGTACGCCGTTTCAAACTTTGTTAAAGTCTAACGTGGATATACCATATCGTACATTAACTCCTATTTATTTTAGCATAATTTGTGCAAACATGCTACTAGGGTATTGCAACAATCCATTTCACATATTTTCACACACACACGATGAATACATACTTCACACACTACATACACACATCATATTATCTTTTTCTCATCAGATATCTCTCTTTTTCTTTCAGATCGTAAAGACTATCGCGGCACTAATTACTAAAATACAACATACATTTTTAAATCAGAAACATTGGTTTCATAAATGGCCTCTTTAGACTTGGTTAATGAGATTGATGAAACCTTTACTGTTACGTGCCGTACGCATTCACTTGCTGAATTGTGTAAAAATTCACTCGGTGAGCAATGTAACTTTAAGATACTAACCTTCAATATTCGTAGTCTTCAGAAAAACTTTGATGAATTCCTGGTCGCATTTCAAAGACTTGACATTATGTTTGATGTTGTTATACTCACGGAATGTCATCTTGGTAGTTGCTCACTGATAAGAAATCTTCCTAATTACCGCCATTACAGTACATCCCGCATTAATAACAAATCTGGTGGTGTAGTAGCTTATATTAGATTGGACTGGAATGCAAATGTAAGTGAACCTATAATCGCAGAAGCAGACTGTATTCTAGTTGAGGTTCCTAATTTTAAATCTATCCTTGGTATTTATCGCTCCCCGTCATACTTGAATTTAGATAACTTTCTATCTTCACTTTCTACTACTACAAAACTGAAAAAATTAACCAAGGGAAATTTAATTATAACCGGGGATCTCAACATTAACACGCTCGATGAAGATTCAAGCCCCACTAACGATTACCTCTGCCTTATGGCTGAACTGGGTTTGAAAAACGTTATCAGTACACCAACCAGAGGGAAATCATGCTTGGACCACATCATGGTCGATGTTAAATCGCAAACTATTGGTGTAGTGTGTAGGTCTGGTCTCACGGATCATGATCTGGTCATGGCCGGGATAAGGAGCTGCTCGACTATACCAAGTAGCAGGGGAACTATTACGAAAACTGACTTTGAAGCGATTGCTGAAGAATTGGAACACACCAATTGGAAATTTATTCTGGAATCTATTGATACATCCGGAGCAGCACTTGAACTATCCAACAAACTTGAAGCCCTGGTCAAAAAACATACTAAACTAGTACCTGTCAGCCGCAGAAAACGTATAATCAAAGACTGGATAACGCCGGGTCTTGTGAGGTGCATGAAGCATAGGGACCACTTGCACTCAGAGGCGAGAAAACATCCATATGACTATGAAGTCCAAGTGTTGTACAGAAAATACCGAAACATATTTAGTGGTCTTCTGAAAAATCTCAGGATTAGTCACAACAAACAAGAGCTACTGCAAAACAGACACCTTCCAAATAAAATGTGGAAAACAGTGAAAGATATTTGTGAACTGCGCGATAACAAGAGCACTAATATAGAACTCACGAAATTGGAATCCCAGCCATCTCAGTCACTCAACTTATGCAATAAGTACTTTGCAAACGTAGGATCTGACCTTGCAAACTCTATAATGAGCACAATTGGAAAGACTCAACAGGAGCTAGCAGGCTTAGTGAAATTTTCATTGAACTCACCTAATTCCTTTTTTATGACACCAACAGATCCAATTGAGATAATGACATTTATAAAAAAGATGAAAAGCAAGAGCACCCCTGGTTTGGATGGAATTAGTAATTCTTTACTCAAGAAGGTTGGTCACTTGTTGGCAGTGCCTCTGTCTCATGTAATAAACTTGAGTTTACAGACAGGTATTTTTCCAGACTGCTGGAAAATGGCAGCTGTGGTACCTATACATAAAAGCGGCTCTAAAACTGTACCTTCAAACTACCGCCCGATTTCATTGCTACCTGTATTTTCGAAGATCCTGGAGAAAATAGTCAACAAAAGACTCGTTCAGTTTCTCGAGCAAAATGAAATTCTTTCACCATTTCAGTATGGTTTCAGGCAGCGGAAATCAACTGAGGACGCAATATCACAACTAGTCGAAGACGTAGTGTCTACGCTAGATGGTGGACGTAAATGCATGGGAGTATTCCTGGACCTGGCCAAGGCGTTTGACTCCGTCTCACCAATATTACTGCTGCTAAAACTGGAACGACTTGGTATTCGCGGTCTCGCCTTGGACTGGTTCAGGAGTTACCTATCAGACAGGAGACAGTGTGTTTCAGTGGCTGGGTACTCTAGTAACATGGAAACTACGTCATTTGGTGTGCCACAAGGCAGCATTCTCGGCCCCACGCTCTTCATTGTTTACATGAACGACATAGTCAATCTTTTCTCTGGTAACGATAATACACGGATTGTATGTTATGCAGATGATACCGCTGTCATTTTCAAAGGAGTGACCTGGGACGAAGTTTTCAGTGTAGCAGAGTGTGGCCTTTCGTCCGTTGCGACATGGTTGGACCATAATTTGTTAACGCTCAACACAGACAAGACGAAATATCTCTGTTTCCACAAAAGTAATTTCACATCTCCTCCTGAGAACTTGACAGTGAGAATTCATAATTGTGGCAAAATAAGATCGTCTTCGTCTGAAGAGTGTTCTTGCAATCTTATTGATCGTGCTGCAGTTGTTAAATATCTCGGAGTCATGCTTGATGAGAAACTCAATTTCAAGCAACATATAAATGTTCTCTCGTGTCGTGTTCGGAAACTGATTCATATAATGAAACTGCTTCGTGACAGTGCTGACAATGAAATCTTAACAATGGTTTACACATCTCTCTGTGAATCTATATTATGCTATTGTATTTCTGTTTGGGGAGGCGCAGCCAAAACTTTTATTATCAAGCTTGAAAGAGCACAGCGGTCAGTACTTAAGGTGATGTACCACAAACCCTTCAGGTTTCCAACCATGATCCTGCACCAGGAAACACAAACACTGTCTATAAGACAATTATATATTCAAAAAGCTGCTCTGACTTATCATAAGAGTTACATATTGTCACACCCTGCCAAAAATTGTGAAAATAGTTGCCGTCGAGTAAAAATTCAAATGCCGATTATAAAAACTTATTTTGCAAAGCGTTTTAAATCATTTGCTTTTCCGTTTATATATAAACGCATAGTGTCTAAATGTGAACTAGACTCCTGTTCCCTTTATGAAGTCAAAGCCAAAATAAAAAAATGGTTACTTACACTTGATTATAACGACACGGAGACATTATTAGCTACTTTAGTTTAGTTGTATCTGTTTTCTCACAAAATATCACATGTATCGCTATCACACACACATATACATACACACACACTCACACGCACGCGCACACACACACACACGCACGCACGCACATACACACACGCACACAAGCACACACACACACCCGCACACACACGCGCACACACTGGCGCACTCGCGCCCATTCGCACCAGACATTCAATTTTTATTTGTATAACTTCTAGTATAATTGCTTTAAATATTTTTTTTACCGAACTGTCTCACATGTTTTCTCCTAGAATTATAATTAAGTAATCGTATTTGGACACCCGCGAGACAGGCTAGCCCTAGTGCGGGGTCCACAGGCATATTATTTACACGAAATTTTTTTGGAAATAAATGATTTTGATTTTGATTTGATTTGATTTTGATGTAAGTTACACGCACCATCAACATATTCACAGTAATGATAGTAATCTTCCACACCCTGCATTAAAACATGACACACCATAGAAAAAGACTATAATGGAATGGACAGGCGGATTACTTCCAGCAAGGAAAAATGTATGATAAAACAGAACATAGCTGCAATAGGCAGTTGCAATACCTATTTGACCTATTAACCTAAAAAAAACAGGCTCACGATTACGAAAAAATAGTTTTCCTTTTGATTTCATTACCGGAGTAATGAAAGTCGGAGTTAGGGGTCGGGTAGGGTATGAACTTGAGCTAAAATAGATATAAATTTCGCAATCTCAAATGCAATTTTTTTTTGCCTTGAACATCGCCATCTCTCCAAATTTTTATTTGTAAAGCATGTCAAACATTTTATATTGCCATTTTAAACATCTGAGCAGAATATAGCTTGATTCGCTAGTGGAAATTGGTGCTCTTCGAATCTACTATTAAAACTGAAAATCGGTGTTAAACGTGGAATACGTCATTACAAAAATATCAATTTTAATTATAATTACAAACGTCACCAGCATACAGTAAACAACAATATAGTGCAATTTGTAATTTGCACAGGACAGCGGGGGGCGGCACGCGAAACAATATCTATATCTAACTTTATGCGAATTCATATATACACAGCGAGCGAGTACTACTGAATAGCATTCCGTCTATTCTGTAATAAATGAACTGACTTATTGATGGAGTGGTTTGATTGAAGGACTTTCAAAATTTAAATTCAAAGGTTTCAAATAATAAATAGCCCACGTGCAATATAATCTGAATGAATATTGTGTTTGTCTATATTCCATTTATTGTCTGTTGTGCAATATTTGTGTTCAGTTGTCGGTATCGGCTCCTGTTTTAGTTTTTCTTATGATCAGAATTAAGGAACCCATAAAATACATTTAGAAATCAGGGTAGGCAATTTTGGAAACCTGCTCTCATCTTGGTATCCAAGAGTTTCTAAGTTGAATTCTTTCTTGTTACATAATATTCTTCTTTCAAGTACGTAGCCATATGAAGCCATCCACTCCCATTATTTCCTGTCAAAATTCGCAAAAGCTGAGGATTGAACGCCGCTGAAGATTTGTAACACAGACAATGAGTGACAGAGTAGAAAAATTTAAATTGAATTCCTTATCAAGAAACACATTCGCTTTTCCAGATTTTCTCCTTCTCCTTGCAGCTCTAATAACGAACTCTACTAGTGTGTAATTCTTATTTTGCACATAATGAGCGGAGTCCCACCTTTCGACATCCAGACACGCGAATCCCTCTCGACATCCAAACACGCGAACTTTTTACGAATAGTTCATGACACCTGTCTGAGGGTGTAATAACAACGCCGAGTTATACGTAGCCTTATTAATAGTGCTGGGATTCACATTGATGGTAACGGCAGTGTCTAATAAGTTTTCAAAACAGCTTCAGTTTAATGGGTAAAGTTACCGAGATACTCAGCTATTTTTATTTCATAATTCATCATGACACCGAACTATTTACTAAAAACCTAATAAATGAAATCCAGAACCCATGTTTAGTAAGATTTATTAATTAACGCACATTAATAAACGTATATTGAAAAAAGCCATGTGTACAATTATATCTTAATTTGAATATTGAATCCCGTACGTTTTGGATCATCGGTACATGACGCATGCGCTGCGCGTGTGCATATTTGTACATGGCATACATATCACGTAATTACAGACATACATAAAGGTATCAAAGCCATAAATGTAAATATGTCCGTTGAATTCCATCGGATTTTCAGTCGAATATTCCATTTTCAGTGGTGCCTTTACGCGGAACGTTGCACCGAAACTGAGCCTTTCCTAGAATATTCGACACAGAACCGGGAATATTCGGTTTCTGCGGGTTTTCATTGGAATCGCGTGCCTCGCTCAACCGAATGAAGGCAAACCAACCCGTGGAACTCATTTGACCGTGGAGCCGATTCCAATCAAGACATAGCTATATAGACAAGCTAAATTATCAAAATATAGGTACATTAACGCTCAGTATAAGAGAACGGGAGCCAAACTTATACCAGACAAAAATATGCGTGATAATTACAATAAAAAATGAGCCGTTTGGAAAATATTTTTTTATTTAAATATTAAATTATTTGGGGTGAGTTTTAAATCAGATTATTCCATTAATGTATAATTATGTAAAATGAATGTAAAGCATGTAAATGAATGTGTAAAAATGTATGTAATAAACCCAACTGATGAAAATATTATCGAAATGATCAGAAGAATAAAGTAAACTGCGCCATTGCTAGATCGCGCTATCGTTGGGTTTTGGCGTTCGCACGAGCTCGTATCGAGCGGCATTATTCATGTGATCGGAGATAAATGGACAAAAAAACTAGTTGCCCCTTTAAATTTAGTAGAAATGAAACAGGACAAGTCATCTAGATAGATAGATAGAGATAGATGACACTTTATTGCTCACAAAATCAAAATAACAACAATCAGATACAAAGTACAAAAAAAGTGAAACAATGGGCGGTCTTATCGCTATAAAGCAATCTCTTACAGACAACCTTTGGATGGACAAGAAATACTGGACTTTATATGACTTTATGTCTAGAGAATACTTTTGTTTTGAATTGCACAGTATATCGAAAACTTCTTAGACTTTCTACTTTCTAGGATTGCTGTTTTCAGTGGCTGGTTCTGAGTTTAGTGTAAGCACTGCACAGTGCACTGCAGTCTTTATACCGCACGAGAGGGAATTTGGATTGTAAAATAGTTATAAAAACAGCTCTTAAGTTGACACATTTTGACAGACTGGCCTCATAGCTCAGTTGGTTAGTAACCCTACCTTCTGCGCTGTAGGTCGTGGGTTCGATCCCCACTCAGGACAAACATTTATGTGACATTTGTAACAGTGATGTTTGTTCTGTGTCTGGGTGTTAATATGTATTATATTAATGCATTTACAACAAAAAAAGTATATAAGTATTATATCAGTTGTCTGGTTCCCATGATACAAGCTATGCTTAGATTACTTTGGGGCTAGATTGCGCTGTGTGAAATGTCCACCATTATTTATTTATTATTTATTTATTTATAATGTCGCTTGATTTCTTTACGGTTAGCAGTGCCGTTATTATTTACTGATTATGAAATATATTGCACCCGTTTTAAACGATTAAAATTATTATGTTTGTAATAAGGGTTGTCAATTTTTGGTAATTGTGTAGATGTATGCTTGCTATACTCAAACACGCATGTAATACTATTACAAAATGCGTAAAGTTGGAACTTCTTGTAAACCTCGTTTAAATCCTTATTTTTTATAATCGCTGACAATTATTTAAACGTATTTTCCTTTTGGCTCAGATAAATATATTGTCAGCGGGCGATGTTTCGATATTTTCCAACATACAATCAGCCCCTGGCGACCCCTCCAGGTGAATCAATTTAGAGTAGGTACCTGACAAAACAATTTTTTCCAATCGGAAAAATTCGGACGCTTTTTACGACTCTTCTTTATTTAATTCTGTTAATACAATTGCTTCCCCGACTCGACTTCTGAAACGGGATATTTACTGTGCTTTCATTTTATTCAAATATACTTCTCAAGGCAAAATTATTCCTGATTACACAAGATAGGTATGATATAGATTAATCTAAAAGCTACGACTGTCAAATATATCTTGACCTGTGTGTATGATTTTTTGATGGTGGTATGAACTGGCTTGCAAAGGAAAGGGGTACCGGGTTCGTACCCCGGCGGCGCAACATTATGTGATGAGTATAAATGTGCTCAGGTCTTAAATACTTGTGATCTGTGTTTTCATGACACCTGTACCGCAAAGCAGGTGTGTGAGTGTGTATATATTATAGAGAGCGTGGTGGTCTAACGTCTAACGGTACTGACCCCCGAGTTTCAATCCGGAGGTCGCCGGTTCAAATCCCGACGTGAACCTATGAGTTTTTCGATTGAAAAATTTATGTGCGCAATACCACGTTCTCAAAACGGTGAAGGGAAACATCGTGAGGAAACCGACATGTCCTAGAACTAAAAATTCGAAGACATGTGTCGAGTGCACGAAAGGAGTCTCTTTGAGGCGCACTTACAATCCTTTCACCACATTGGTTCGACAGAACCGGTGACTCGAAGAAGATAGAAAATAGTAATTGAAGTAAAGACTTTGCGTCACAGCAGCTGAAACTATTTAATCACCGAGGCCTTCAAATTACACTACAGCTACAGCAATTAATGTCAAGATATTACAAACTGAAGTAAATCAATCAAGTTTGTGGGTAACGTGCGTTACGATAAATTGTGTTTGCCCGAGATAATATGTCTCCATCAAACTGTACACAAACTTAAACCAATTACCGAGTCCCTTCAGCCAAACTAAATTCAGATTAAGAGCTGCAAAGTTGAATCTAATCCGAATGTTAAATTCCGTTCTACACCAGAACCAAATCGTGAAACAATTAATTAAATCCTTCCAATTATCGCGGAAGGGCCGCGCTGGCAACATTGTGTGGACAGTGTCCTTTGTTGGGGTAAATTAGGCGACAGACGCGAAGTAACTCGATTTGTCTCGCTTTGTTTCGGGCTCATCCTTTTCGGTTTAGCCGGATTATCCGGTGTGTCACGAGAGGGGAGGGGGGATTATGTTCGGCTTGGCGCTTATCCGGTCACTAGGCGCAGACCTGTGGCACTAATGTGCCAAAACTGTGGGAAAACTACTTTTAAAATAAAATAATAGTGTTAATAGTTTAAACGGGTTTGTCAGAAACTTACTTCAGCTACACAAATAAATAAAATTGGAGTGTATGTTTGTAATATAGAAATAACCGGCTTTTACTAAGTGCATATGGATGTATACACGGTACCTATACCAAAATAACATTTTTTTCAATTTATGTCTGTGTCTGACTGTTCCGGCTAATCTCTGAAATGGCTGGACCGATTTTGACGGGACTTTCACTGGCAGATAGCTGATGTAACAAGGAGTAGCTTAAGCTATTTTTGCGAGGGGAAAACAGGGGTGCGTGATAAAACCTAATTCCACGCGGACGTAGTCGCGGGCAACAGAAAGTAACATATATTTTAACTACCGATAGTCTGCTTAAACTGTACAATTATAAAGGCCATATACAAGCACATATTTTGAACTTATCGCAATTTTAATCTATTTTGACCGTACGTGATACAGCCTCAAAAACAAAGCGTGTTGTATACGAGTGATATTGAAGCCGAGATTTATTGAAATAGAATTTCAAATCGCATAACGGACGCGTTTTGAATAGATAACTGAATATTTTGTGTTACAATTGCATTTTGTACGCGGTTGGAATTTCATAATGTTTCACATACTCGTATTCTTCTGGTAACTAGCAAACGATTTGTATTCAAACTGTGATGTTGAATTCACTTGTTTTCCATAAGATTTCCAATATCACAGGCCGCCATTTTGACTCCTCTTTGATTCCCTGTTCTAGCCCTATTCAAATGAAGTTAGTTCCAAACTTTAGTCAATTACAGGCACTGGATACTTTTCGTCCTAAAGGCTTAGTTATCCTTTTTGGTTAATTTCGATTGTTGCCTTTTACTGGTTTCTTCATTTAAATTGAAAACTATTTTGGATTTTGCATACAAAACCTCGGATACATACTCAATATGAATGAGGTTAATTTAACATCAAAAGGCATACATATCATTAATATAAGTGTAAACGTATGTATAAGTGAATTACTCACGTATAAATATTATAATGAAGTGGTTTATGAAATGAAATAGCATGCTCTTATATTTGGCACAGTCATTACAGAGGCATTAATTAGTGCATGGAGCGCTCGGCGCTGCCACCCTCCGCCGCGCCAGGGCTGCCTTCATTTCAAACATGGTTTTAATATCCATTTTGTCGAAAGCATTCCTACAAATTAACCAAATACTTATCATATGTATAGAATATATCAGATAATATATTTAGCATATATCAGATATTCATCAGTTCAAACTCACTCCTAATTTGTACAGTATAGCAGTTTATATGTATAGGTAAAGGGACCACAGCATCAGAACACTCAAAAAAGAAGACAGATTAAGAACCTGTTCAAAATAAATTACAACTGCATAGAAGTGTCTTTGACATGTCGGTCAAATTAATTTGAAACTAATTATTTACACAAACAGTGCATCATGTGCTCATGTATGCGATTTAAGTAAACGAGCTGACGGCCCACATAATGTTATGTGGTAACCGCGGCCCATAGACAACAGCAATACGACTCGGTCTGCACCAAAGTAGATGACTCAAGTCGCACTGCATTTCGTAACATCACCCCGAGACGGGGACGTTACGTCTCATGCGCCTGCAATTTCACCGGCACCCACTCCCTTCCACTGGAACACAACAATACGAACGCATCACTGCTTGGCGGTAGATTACCGGGTGTGATGGCAGTACTTCTCCGGGTGAACACAAGTTTTACTGCTACTTTGGGTTGCTCCTTTCGCATCAGTCGATTGTCTCCGAAATTTTGTGCCAAAAAATGCGCGATGCTCAATTTTTTCAGCATAAACACAAATTTCTATGGCATGCTACTATTTGTATTAAATAGCCTTGATATAGACAATCTGTCATCGAAGTAATGTTACTTTCATATTTGAACTATCATTTCTCAATTGAAATGTCTCAACGTGGTTTCTTTAGTAAGAATTAAATATTTAATAAATATTTTCGGGTAACCTTGTCAACCCTATATGCACGTCGAGGCTTTATACATTGTATTCGTATTGTAACTGCAACTGAAAGGCGAATCCAAACAAGGGGGCCGCGATCTCTGTGTGGCGGCGGCATTATCTCGGCGTCTGCTTTGGCACCATATTAATATGTTTTATTTATTTCGTTGTTTATCGTCCTTTAATGGGAAAATTTCATTTGGAACTTTTTGACTCAAGGTTTCAGCCAGCTTACTTTCAAGACTTTCCCAAAGATGTGTAAATGTTTTGTTGGAAATAAACGTTTGTAAATCTTTGCAAAGATGAGAAAATACTGTGATAAATGCTACGAACACAAAAGAAAAATCAATCAAAAAAGTTTATTATAATTGACACTTAGTTTGTGAGCATCTTTGGAAAAATCTTTACACATTTCTGGTCGGATATCTGTGTATCTCATTTTTACACACTTTGCTACACTTGCTTTTGACTACAACAAATAGGTTTGTTTTGGTCAAGCTTATGAATTCCAATGCTAAAAAGTGGAAATGTTGAATGACAACTTAAAAAAAACGAACATGTCATATTTTACGTAATTTACCCTTAGAATTCCAACAGGTTAAAGAGAATCCAGTCCAGAGAATTGTAGGTAATGGATACATAATTAATTTGGATTTTACGTTCTGGAACACCGATAGATACGTGTATAATTGTTTGTGATTCATTATGTACAAGGATGAACTCCTCCATCTCTCAAAGTAATTAACGGTACCCAAAGAAAGAAAATAGCACGTTAAAAATATTAAATTTACTCCTTAAAGCTTGCCTCAAAAAATTTGGTAGATTAAAAACTAGGCGAACTTAGGTAAAAAGTATTAAAAAAAACTATACGATGTATTAACGTCGTTATAATATTTTTTCCGCATATGCGCGCTTTTATCAAAGCTTAAATCCAGTTGAATTCTGTCAACCGGCGATCATATATCACAGGACGGCGGAGCGCTGCGTCTCCATGGCAACGGCCGGTCGTTTCCAATTAGCGGCGCCACCGTCGCGTGCATAACGCTTATTCGCCGCTGCGCCTCGGTGTGGTCCTACTTTTATCTCTGAGTACCTACTCGTAATACTTATTCAGAAACTCATGTACCCACTACGCGAATGATGATTTCGATGCGTAGAAGCCCAGATTCGATCCCGTACCGGGGGCTTTTGTATGGCACAATTTTGTATCCGGGCCACGGTACAGTGCAGTGAGCAAGCGACTTTTAATATGATACTATCTGATCATTTATAAATAAATTTTGTCTCAATAAGTATAGTTGAAATGCAATATACCACGTGTAAGTCCCAGTAAAGTTAAAAAAAAAGTTAAGAGCAGTAGAACTCTCGCCAAGTTCGTCCGGGGAAGTACTGCCTACCCATTTCTGCCGCCAAGCAGTAACGCTTTCGCGTTACTGTGTTCCGGTTTGAAAGGTGTGGTTGCCGGTGAAATTACAGGCACATGAGACATTCTACCTACACGTCTCATAGTTACGGGCGCATACGATGCGACTTGGGTCTTGTCGTACCTAGTAAGGGAGGACCCAAGCCGCATCGCTTGTTATGGGCTGAGGTTACCACTTAACACCAGGTGGGCCGTCAGCTCGTTCTGTAACTGTATTACATAAATAAAATAAAAAGTAAACATGCACTGATTGAAAACCATTCCCGCATCGAAACAAAACTCGACCCGATCAACTTGATCAGCGTGAAATTGTTTCCCGAGCGATTGGGTTCGTGTGCAATTTGCATTCAATCATTTTAATTAACATATAGATTCATTAATTACACGCAACTATCACGTAACAGGGCCATCTGCTTGCCAATGCTGATTAATATTGTTTCTGAACGGAAACACACTGATATTAATGAAAACATGTCATTGGTTATTTTTTTATTGAGTACTAGCTGTTGCCCGCGACTTCGTCCGCGTGGAATTCGGTTTTATCACGCACCCCTATTTTACCCCTCGGAAAAGTAGTCTAAGCTACTCCTTGTTACATCAGCTATCTTCCAGTGAAAGTCCCGTCAAAATCGGTCCAGCCATTTCAGAGATTAGCCGGAACAAACAGACAGACAAAAATTTAAAAAAATGTTGTTTTGGTATATGTACCGTGTATACATCCATGCACTTAGTAAAAAGCGGTTATTTTAATATTACAAACAGACACTCCAATTTTATTTATTTGTATAGATTTGTATAGATTACTTTTGCGTTTTAATAAAATAATCGCGCCATTATATATGCACAAGACAAAACATGCAATTGATTATTCTGTCCACAGCTAATAAGTGATCTAACAAATAGTATAAACATTTTAAATAACATTTTCTTTGCACCGATTGCTTCACTTTTTTTTTATAATGGTGGACATTTCACACAGAGCCATCTAGCCCCAAAGTAAGCTAAGCATAGCTTGTATCATGGGAACCAGACAACTGATATAATACTTATATACTTTTCTTTAGTAAATACATACATATAATTTTTAAATTAACACCCAGACACAGAACAAACATCAATGTTACAAATGTCACATAAATGTTTGTCCTGAGTAGGGATCGAACCCACGACCTACAGCGCAGAAGGTAGGGTTACTAACCAACTGAGCTATGAGGCCAGTCAATTAAATAAATATGAGACAATTAGCGGCAAAAATATTCGCAGTACTGAATATATCCAAATATTTCCAATACAGTACATTGCAGCTGCCGGTTTATATGCCACTGTTGGCAGAATCCCTTTGACTACATTCAGTTGCAGTCGCGGATGATATTCTGCTTTGTGGATACAGCTCTGTAACAGGGAACACTGCACATACACAATACAACAATAACCATACATATAACTCTACAGTGTTTGTACGGAACGTTGTGAACAAAGAGTCATCAGTTTGCCGAAACATAAAATGTATGTGCAAAAATTCAGTTGCATTTTTCAAAACTTTTCAGTGTTGTGACAAAGTTTTAGTCGAATATTTGAAATTAAATTATTTCGCTTGTGTTTCTTCGTCCCCTATTTGTTGCTGGTGGGGTGTGGTGTGGTTTCCTCGGCCCATAACAACTGATGCGACTTCGGTCCTCCCCTACTAGGTACGACAAGACCCAAGTCGCATCGTATGCGCCCGTAACTCTGAGACGTGTAGGTGGAATGTCTCATGTGCCTGTAATTTCACCGGAAACCACACCTTTCAAACCGGAACACAGTAATGCGAATGCTTCACTGGTTGGCGGCAGAAATGGGCATGGTGGCAGTACTTCCCCGGACGAACTTGGCGAGAGTTCTACTGCTCTTAAATGTGAGTGCGGCGCGTTTCTCAGTGTGCGCAAACGCACTGTCCACTATACACATTTAATAACGCAGCGTTTATGAGTTGCGCACCTTTTCCCTTTCACAAATTATAGATATATTTCATATTTGAAGGTTAAAGTTATTTTAGATGTTAGTAAAATGTATGCGCGTCAAATATCGAAACATTGCCGACACATATCGAAAGGGACCTATTTCAGGCCCCCGACTCACAAAGCAGGATAAATATACTTTTAAATATGCATTTTTCGTATGTACCTAATTGGTTAAAAATTGAAATTTTGTTACTTGAAAAAAAAAATACAGTCTTCAAAACGAAGTAGTAACAGTTGTCTATAGAGAATAATTGCCTTTAGGCAGTATTGCTCTAACATGAGAGCGTGGTGGTCTAGCGGTACTGACCCCCGAGTTTCAATCCGGAGGTCGCCGGTTCAAATCCCGACGTGCACCTATGAGTTTTTCGATTGAAAGATTTATGTGCGCAATACCACGTTCTCAAAACGGTGAAGGAAAACATCGTGAGGAAACCGACATCTCCTAGAACTAAAAATTCGAAGACATGTGTCGAGTGCACGAAAGGAGCCTCTTTGAGGCGCACTCACAATCCTTTCACCACACTGGTTCGACAGAACCGGTGACTCGAAGAAGAAGAAGCTCTAAAATGTTTTATTGGTTGCATGAAAGTGAAATGAGTAGAAGCATTCCGTTACATGGATGATGGAGCCGCTATAATAGATTAGCGTCGGCAAATGATTTCCCAGCGGTCTCTGGCGGCGTTACCCGGTGTACGAATAGGCTCTACGCTTCTGTCGCGCACGCGCACCGGTTAGCTCGCAATGATAGATAGACCTCGCTCCTACATAGTTAATATGCCTGATATTATACCTGCATGTACAGATTTAGCTAAGTTAACACTTAGTTAAGTTAACACTTAGACGTTCCATCAAACTTTGTTTTTGTATAATTAATTTCGAATGTTTTAATAATAATAATAATAATAATAATGGTGGACATTACACACAGCGCCATCTAGCCCCAGTAAGCTAAGCATAGCTTGTATCATGGGAACCAGACAACTGATATACATACTTATATACTTTTCTTTTGTAAATACATACATATAATACATATTAACACCCAGACACAGAACAAACATCAATGTTACAAATGTCACATAAATGTTTGTCCTGAGTGGGGATCGAACCCACGACCTACAGCGCAGAAGGTAGGGTTACTAACCAACTGAGCTATGAGGCCAGTTGATTTTGTTGGCCAGTTTCGTTTGTTTCGGTTTAAATGTAGCTCAATTTATAAACAATTTATAAACAAGGCTATACGAGGCTGAATTTGACACATCTCCATCAGGCAGTTATTGAGTTTAGCTAACTACAGAATGGTTCGTTTGGTATTTACATGGCCTAGTATCAAATATATTAGGTACCACATTTCTGTGATACAACCTAAATATGACAGACAAACATCACTTACTTTAATATAAGAATATCATGGTGACCTTTCGTGGTTCCGGGAATGTTTCCGGAACGAGTTTGGTTGAGGAAGTGGTGAAAATTGTCGGAAATGCTGCCGGATTATTATAGTAACTTCTCTTTCAAACAAATGTGGTGGTTTTTGTTTATTTTTGCAACAGGAAAAGCTAAAAATGTCTCGTTTCAATTGCTGAATATAAACGCGATTTATGACAATTAAAAGAAAAAGAGATTAAAAAAGTTTAGTTTTGAAATGTCTGATTAGTTTGAATTTTAGTTGAACTCTACGCCTGAGATCAGAATCTAGAAATATACATACTTAATCCTGTATATTAACGCCTATGCTTCATTTACGAGCAACAACTTCAATGCGTCAACTTATATTTAAGAGCAGTAGAACTCTCGCCAAGTTCGTCCGGGGAAGTACTGCCACCATGCCCATTTCTGCCGCCATTCTGTTCCGGTTTGAAAGGTGTGGTTGCCGATGAAATTACAGGCACAGGAGACATTCCACCTACACGTCTCAGAGTTACGGGCGCATACGTTGCGACTTGGGTCTTGTACCTAGTAGGGGAGGACCGGAGTCGCATCAGTTGTTATGGGCTGAGGTTACGACTTAACACCAGGTGGGCCGTCAGCTCGTTCAGTAACTGTATTACATTAAAAAAAAAACTCTTACCATGCAAATAACTTCACCGGCACTTACATTATTTTTTCTTATGTGTTTTCGACTTCATAGCCTTTTTCCTTTAGCATTTTATCTGTGAGTTGTTAAAATGCGATTAAGGAGTGCTGTTTATTTTATTTAGTTAAATAATTATGTAAATTCCCAATGACATGAAAGGTCTCCCAATAAGTTTGTTCCTTAGAAATTTTAAAATATGGCTAATGTAAGTGTTTTAGTATTCTGGTTTTTTTCTAAGTAATTAACAAAATATTTATATACTGAAATATTGTTTGGCATATTGTATTATTTGTATAAATTTTCTATTTCATCAATATTGCATGCCACAAAGTTTATGAAACTATTCTTATGTAAATATAAAATCTTGTACATACCTACTATCAGGCTTTATGCAAATATATGTTTCTTATTCTGATTCTGAATCAAAATACTTGTTTATGACGTTTGGTAAACACGAAAAATTGCGTGTGGATTGCAGCAGTGTATTGAAAGCACATTAGCCTTGACTTTGTATGAATTTATCATCCTCTTTCTACACGTTTTATGAATTTAAGTGCCGATCTTCTGATGGGCGCATATCGGAGCGTTTATAGATAGATAGCAAACAATTTTTTTTCGATTATTTATACTTGAAATTTGGTAGAATAGTGACTCGCTGTCATTATTTTAAACGATTCGCTTCTATATAGTGTGTCGTAATGGGCGCGGAGTTCCGTCCATAAGTCCGATGTGCGGTGACGAGGGTGCGACGGGTAACGGGCGCCGACGTTTCCAGAATTAGTTTGCGACATATTTCCACGGAGTTTTCAGAAATTAAATTGGAATCGTTTCTATTTTATTTTTGGTATGGAGGACCCTTTGTTAAGTAACAGTCAGAATTGAAGGACCTTTAAATCTGAAACTGACTTTGTTATCTCTTCATATTATGTTTGAAATATGAAACCATAAGTTTCAGTCACACATTTCACACAAAACCTAGGTAAAACATGGGATAAGGTTTCACGCCCTGTTCGTTTAGTTTTTGGGATGTAGGAATAATATAATAATAATAATGTGAGAACACAAAAATAATTGTAAATGTCTTAATAACGTATCGTTTTTTGTTTGCGAATTTAATCGGGAGAATCTTGATATATTTTATTCTTAAACAGAAATTAAAATTCAGAAAAAGAATAAACTAAATATATTACATAAATGAACGCTTATTGAATATTCTAATATGTAAGATCATATCATTAATTAACGTCTCACAAATTGGTGCCAAGTTCTCAACTAAATGGATCCTAATATGGTGTCGCGCCCATAAACTGACCTTTCGACTGGCCTCATAGCTCAGTTGGTTAGTAATCCTACCTTCTGTGCTGTAGGTCGTGGGTTCGATCCCCACTCAGGACAAACATTTATGTGACATTTGTAACATTGATGTTTGTTCTGTTTCTGGGTGTTAATATGTATTATATGTATGTTTTTACAAAAGAAAAGTATATAAGTATGTATATCAGTTATCTGGTTCCCATGATACAAGCTATGCTTAGCTTACTTTGGGGCTAGATGGCGCTGTGTGAAATGTCCACCATTATTATTATTATTTATAAAGCAACCCTCAGCCGATCGGTTGGAATATTCCGAGTAGTGATGGTGTAAAGCCAATTCTGTGTAATACTCATAACGTACGAAAATTCTGATTTACCCGATTTTCCTGAATCATGTTACATTTATCGACGTGTTAATGTTCTAACGGACATTACCAGCTCCGCATAAATATATTATATCCCTTCTATTGGCCATATTATATATTATTATCGATGTAATATTCGTTTTTATAACACGGATTTGACTATTTAGTGCTTTTGGTGCGCGTAACGTAGCGCCAGTGACAAAATTCGAAGGCATGTGTCGAGTGCACGAAAGGAGCCTCTTTGAGGCGCACTTACAATCCTTTCACCACACTGGTTCGACAGAACCGGTGACTCGAAGAAGAAGAAGATGTGACAATGTTATTGAAACAAAATCGACGAAATGAATTAAATAATAAATAATAAATAATGGTGGACATTTCACACAGCGCCATCTAGCCCCAAAGTAAGCTAAGCATAGCTTGTATCATGGGAACCGGACAACTGATATAATACTTATATACTTTTCTTTTGTAAATACATACATGTAATACATATTAACACCCAGACACAGAACAAACATCAATGTTACACATGTCACATAAATGTTTGTCCTGCGTGGGGATCGAACCCACGACCTACAGCGCAGAAGGTAGGGTTACTAACCAACTGGGCTATGAGGCCGGTCAAATAATAATAAATTATAGATTGGTATTGCGTCGTATTTGAGGCGGTGACGTATTTCAGAGCGAGCGTAACTTGTGATGCAGTTTGAATTAATATAGAACTGAAACTGACTTGTTTAAATTTGTAATTCCATCAAAATCATCCTGAAATACTATTTTCTGGCGTTTTGATGGTCTGAACTTCATAACATGGGTTCTGATTTGCAATAAGCTGGTTTTTATAAATTACTGTTTATCTTTGGAGATTATCATTCTTCTGAAATTCGCCATAATAAAACGTAAAATCATTCATTGCGCTTCAAAAGATAGAGCCCTTTAAAGTTAAGACTGACAGACGGACAAAGTGTAATTAGTGATAGGATCCCGTCCTTCGAGCGTGGAACCCTAAAAATAACCCGTCAGAATTGTCAAAACCTAATAATGTATTTTACTACTCAGGTTTGTACTGCATTATATATCAAAAGTAATAACTTATGTCGCAAGTTGAACAGTTTTGGGGTATTAGCTGTGAGTTCAGAAATAACACATAATATTTCTAGAGTATGAATGAGCTGGAAAGTTTCGAAGTCTGCTCTATTGATCACAACGACAAACACCTTCCCATTGAAAAACTTTACTACTTACTCTCTGTGTTGTAAGTTTTGTCTTCGAAACTCAAAGTATTAAACATTTAGAAGCGAATATCTTAAACAAAATATATTTTTCATGATAACATAGTACTTTTGAAACTGAAACTCACAATTTAGGAGGTTTTAATTTATATTCACGTCTGTATCATAATGTGGGCTTTTGTAAAAGAAGTGAGACTTTATTTGGAACGGCCGCTAATTTTAGAGTACATAGTTATCTTCAGTCAATATAAGCTTCCTTACGTCCATTTTCCGCGCTTTCACTCTGTCGCTCACTTTGATGCTTCTGAGAAGCACTAAATCTGATACAGGGCGCAACTGCTCACAAATTCGTTTCTTTAAATCAATTTATTCGTAAGCTCATTGTTTGTAACTTTGCTACTTGAAAAGTTACAAAAGGATTAAGGGGGTAAATGCTTTCAATCGTATAAACGTGCTTTCCTTGATAAATTCCCGAGTCGGAGTTCCATAAGTATTTTCTGAGAAACTTCCAAGTTTCTTTCCTTGGTGTTGGAATGAATGTAGGGAAAATGTTGTTTTTTGTTTTTGTTTTAGATTGTATTGACATTATATACAGGGTGTCCGGTAATGAATGGATAACCTTAAAATGGGTCTTAGTAGAACTATTGGGCATTCGAAAAAATATCAAATAAAAAAAAAACAAGTAGTATCAAAGATATGTATTTTTTAAATAATATCGATGTCTTGTTTTTTGTTTTATTTGTTTTGTTTTTTTTTATACTACTTGGTTTTTTTTATTCGATATTTTTTTCCGAATGCCAAATAGTTCTACTAAGACCCATTTCAAGGTTATCCATTCATTACCGGACACCCTGTATATTAGTTTATATACGCCTAGATTTCATTGTTTGTACGAGAAATAAAACCATCTCTACCACATAGTGTGGCTCTATGAATAGAGCCACACTTCCCGCTGGCTCTTAGTGAAACATCTCACACATGTTAGAATTTATGTCAACAAGTTGTACACAATACATTGTCGGAGCGACTCGTAACCGGCCGGCACCTTCACACTGTAGACAGTACTGTACTGTGCGTGTTACCACTCGCGCCAGCCACTCGCCCTGCTGAGGGTAAACGTGTGAATACGTTTTATGTTATGTAAAATGGTATCAACAAAGACGTTTCAAGAGTTTTTATATTCATAAATACGAATACTTTAAATTTTCTGAAAGTCTTACCAATCTAATGACATAAATGTGTGTTTTATCCATAAATTAAGTATTTCAATAAGTTTTATGTGTAATTTAATGTGCTGTATTCCGTTGTTAACACAAAGAATGAGCTATAAGGAAAAAAAAAACCGTTTTGAAAAAAATTGTATACAGTTTTTGCGGTGCACAATCTCTTGCCAGACACTTCACGAAACCTGGAGAGAGCACCCAAATGGAAGTCAGCAACCGCCCTATACAATAAGGTTTCGTAGCGTGTCAAGGTAAGGCACTGATAATATAGAGTAAAAACCGTTTGGTAATCACGCAGCCACTCACAACTCAGGCTTACCGATTCGTTTATAAAATAAAAACAAGTTCTCAAAACAAGGGGGCGAGAGGAGCACAGTTCTATTGCATTTCTCGGAACTCCTCAAAAGTGCAAAAGGTGACCACCATGATGTTTTTAGGACGGATAAGAATCCCACACACGCTCGTTTCTACACCGAAGCAGCATGCATGACTTTTAGAAAACTTACACTACCATAAAAAACTACCCTCTATTATCATACTTGTTGCCACTTGCGCCAGCTACTCGCTTTACTATCAGCGTGACAATAGACTTGTGCGAGGTGTCAACAAGTTATACAGAATACAAATCAAGTTGTAGTGATTCAACTGAACTGGCACAGAACAGTGTAGGAAACACGGTGTTTCGTGTTTATGTTATTACGCTTTTGTGTATACGTTATTAAACTTTTACGTGCTTATGGCACGTAAAATGGTACGGCAATGAACATGTTTCGATGTTTTTTTTTTATATGTAATACAGTTACAGAACGAGCTGACGGCCCACCTGATGTTAAGTGGTAACCTCAGCCCATAACAAGCGATGCGGCTTGGGTCCTTCCCTACTAGGTACGGCAAGACCCAAGTCGCAACGTATGCGCCCGTAACTCTGAGACGTGTAGGTGGAATGTCTCGTGTGCCTGTAATTTCACCGGCAACCACACCTTTCAAACCGGAACACTGTAACGCGAAAGCGTTACTGCTTGGCGGCAGAAATGGGCATGGTTCCGCGCCTGCTTTACTTATCTCATCTCGAAATTGCAAACGCATGTTTAATTTTTTATTTATTCCTTGTCTAGAGTATAATGGCTAATTTATCGCTAAAAATGATTCGTCAATTTAATTACCTTACAAATGCTATTCTTTGTGTTATTGACACTCTCAAAACGTTTTAAATATAATTTTATGCAAATATGATATTCCTTATTGTGGCTTATGACTGGCCTCATAGCTCAGTTGGTTAGTAACCCTACCTTCTGCGCTGTAGGTCGTGGGTTCGATCCCCACTCAGGACAAACATTTGTGACATTTGTAACATTGATGTTTGTTCTGTGTCTGGGTGTTAATATATATTATATGCATGTATTTACAAAAGAAAAGTATATAAGTATTATATCAGTTGTCTGGTTCCCATGATACAAGCTATGCTTAGCTTACTTTGGGGCTAGATGGCGCTGTGTGACAATGTCCACCATTATTTATTTATTATTATTATTTTTATTCTAGTAAAGAGACTTTCACGAACGTAAATGATCGTAAAACCCGATCCTAATTTATAACAGCTATATCTCAAGAAAATTAGTAATAATGGAAGCCATCTTGTAACTGAATACGTAATATTTCATATCCACTAAACCACGGGACAATAAATTCCAACATCCCGCGCACTCGCACTCGCACTCGCACTCGCACTCGCACTCGCTGTGTGTAAATGGGCCATCCGAGGGTAATGTACAATAAATCTCTTTTAGTTACAAGTTCTTATCAAATATTCTTAGAATTTTGGGGGACAATGTTTTATTTTTTTGGTAAATAATATTAGATGGCCATTTCTTTTTTGTTTAGTTCGTTGAGTGTATGTATAAAAATATTTATATAGAAAAAAACAGTATAAGCTTTATTAAATTTAAGACAAATATCCCATTTTTGCTTAATAAAGACAACCCATGGATTTAGTTGTGCGATTAGCCTGCAGACAATGGCTGATTACATCTTTGTACCGTAATTCAGCGTTCTATAACACCGATAGAACCTCCAGATATTTATTTTAATTGGAACTGAAGCTGTGAATTAAATCCATAAACTTGTGAAATATTTACAGCTTATATTCTGTTCGAGAATTTGCGTCTCTAAAACCCAAGAAGGTTAGTACTTAATCTAGGCTAATATTATAAAGGCAAAATTTATTTATTCTATTTTTTTGATTCTATAAATTATTTTACTAGCAGATATTTTCTGATATTAACGTATCTTTACTAAGTATAAAAAAGTCGATCTTGCTGTCCGTACTCTTAGATCTCGGATTTTATTGCAATTTTCACAATAGATAGCGTTATTCAAGAAGAAAGGTTTATACTGAATTTTAGTATGTTTTGTTATTAATTTGTTGAAATATTACAATAATTGTTACCGCTTACACTGCCGTAACCCAGTAGAGTTGTATATCCTTATTAAATTATATTAGGCCATCGTCTTCTCTTTTAGGCGTATAATGTTCTGCTACCCGAAGCCCGGGCAGGTCGCTAGTTATATTTTATTTGTAAAGTTTATCTCTATCAAATGTTAAAATTGTAAAATTATCTTTATTTACTGCATACAGTGTGATAGGGAATAGTATTTCATTGGTATTTTGTTTTAACAAGTCAATTTATATTGTTATTAAAATATTAGTAGTTAAAATCAGTAATTAAAAACAGCCAGCACACTTTGGCTAAGATCCGTAAAATGTAAATCCTTAATTGGCTTTTTATTTAGTATATAAGATAAACATGTATTTATTAGGAGCTGTGAATTTTGTTAATAAATAAATAAAAAAATAAAATAAGATCTTCCGATTGTGTTTCTTGTGTACAAACTCTTGCACTCCTCAGTCGGTTCAACTTTAACTAAATAATGTTACTATGTTAGGATATATACAATTATACATATATAATTTACACATGTGTAACGCCCATGGTCTGTACGATTGTAAGCGGTAACTTCTATTCTTAGAGAAAGCAACGCAAATTGCCTACTCCCCTACTTAGGTATGGGTAGATCGAAGTCGCACCGTATTATGCCTGTAATTCTGAGGCGTGAATTAATAGCTCTCTGACTTGTAATTTCACGAGCAACCACCCCTTTGGAACACCGGTAATGCGAATTCGTTACTGCTTGTAGAAGTAAAAAATAAAAACGCCTTTTTCAACCCTATCCGATAGACCTGAGGGAAAGAGGGGTTTCTGGGACAACTAAGCTCAGAGATGTAAGTTAGAGTTTCCACAACGTTGCAGTTCTGATATATTTAAAACTTTAATTTCCTGTTCAGCGCGTATGTGGTGTTTATGTTCGTAAAAGATGATTAAAATAACCCACGTACAACATTAAATGTAAGCGGAGGTATTGCGGAGCGCGCCGGAGATGACTTGTTCAACCTTTCAGCTTTAAAGTGACGCATTTGGATTAATCTCGGTCTACCCGCGCGCTATTAATTACAAAGGAATTAATCTTTGCTATTTTCGGGTCGTTTTATTCGCCTAGAATACGTATACCACGAATATGAACATTTGGCTTATACGAATGGAAACAAATTATCGAAAAAAAGTTTAACGCAATTCGACCCGAATATTCGAATAACCACCGTGACTGTCATTAGCACGTGGCTCTGCCGTGGAAAAGGGACAACTTACTAATACTTTGGAGCATTGAAACTGCTTGCGTCATATCACAGGCGCAAGCAAAAGAAAGAAAGAAAAAGAGTACATAGGTACCTTTGTTATAATAATAATAGGTACATCAAACAAGTGATAAGTGCTCGCGAAAAAAAGTAATCCCTCCATTAGGGGTTTCTTTCAAACACAGAAAAAAACCTATGTTCGTCACACAAATGTTAGGGAATCGAATCCGCAACCTATAGCGCAGAAGGCAGGGTTACTACCAACTGAGCTATGGGGCCGGGCATTATTCCTTTTGAAAATATACATTAAACACTTATCTCAATGGGGTAAAACGAAATGGTCACTATCTACTGTTCCCGTGGACGATTGCTAAAAAGTATCGTAATTTTGAAATGACGCATGTCAGATTTTAGTAGCAGTAATAGTGGCCCCAGTTAATTTTGGTTTTTCTCCCCATGTATAGAACCCGTTGTGCAATATGCGTCCAACAAGTGGATTAGATCACTTGGGAGCTAAGCGCTATCGCGTACAAACGAAAATAATCCTATTTTCTTTAATATAGATCGCCAATCGCAACAGAAGTATTCACAGTTTATGTCCTTGACTTTTTCGTATTTTCATAAGTTATGAGTTAGATAAGGGACCTTAGGGTCCTGAAGCGGCGCGCTGGCAACCATTTAAATGATAAGCGTAATGTATTCCGGCGGCACTTTTGTTGTCCTCTAAATATGATTCTGACTAAAGAAATGGCTGTTTTTAAAGTACATTGTCAGTACCGCAATCTCTCGTTGATACTTCACGGATACTCCCGACAATGTCCAAAGATTTGATAATTTCATAGTGAAGTTGTAAAAAGCGAGCAAAGATCAAGTTGAACCATATCAATTTATTGGAATAGGCTACAAATAATTTAAGGTGTACTTCAAAGCACGGAAACGCTTGGTCGATCCCACAATCCTATATCGTATCTATCGTTAAGCTCTTTAAGCTGTTATATCTTCATATTTCTGCTAACTCCATCCAACTTGCAAACTTGGACCGAACTTAAGTTGAAAACTTTTCTCGTTACGTCATGAAACGGATGCGTTGAGTTATAATAAAATCCCGTTATCCGTTCGGGTAACGTATGTCAAGATGCTGTGTGGGAGTGATGAGCTGAGTCGGGTGACAGGGAGATCTCATGAAACGGCTGTCTGTTGGTTCGCACGGGACCTGAACCTTAAGGCTTTATTAGTCAGCCCGAAGGCAGAGTCTGTCTGCGCGTACGCATGTCTATATACATCTAACAGTCGAAACATGAAAACGACGTCGTTCAAGACGCGACTGACCACTGAACAGTTTTCTTCGGCTGATTTGACAATGTAAACAAACGTTTTCCTTCATTTATACTATCTCAAGTCACAGATAACTTACAAACTCAAAGTTGAGAAAACTTGAGGCGATTTAGGAGATCAAAATAGAAGGCTGTCAGGCACACAATGAGGGTAAAAGTCTGTATGGAAGACATGTCGCTTTTTCCAGAACTAATGACTGATAGGGTAGAGTCATTACGTTTTATCCTTGATAAAGTTAATCACAGTAAGTTCTTTTATGGTTGAATATTTGTTGATTGTACAGTTTGAGAAGATACATAGTTGAATGTAAAGTTATAGCACCTGCAGCTGGTTGATGAGGCAGATTCAGAGACCGTTGACCGTCCCCTTGGTTTGTAGAATTCGTTTGATGTCTGGCAAATTTTGTTTGATCATATACACTTACTCGTATATGCGTTATTCAATTGGGTATGCGACTTGGAAAATGGACTCCTTGTTTACCTTGCTATTTTTTTTAATCAATTTCTATTCGTTAATGCTGTGGCGGACTTTCTTTATCTGTGTGATAATTCGCATGTTTGAATTCTTACTTTATATAATTTTAAAATAACTACTTTAAATATAAATTCTCGCAACAAACTTCATAATATCAAGCAGTTGTTGGAAACGTTTATCCTTTTGTACTATTCGGAACTTGTGTTCTCACAAAGCATTAGCTAAATGTCCCTCAGTACAGGAATGTCTTTGAGGGTTCCGACACAGCCTCCCTAAGGGCTGTGGGGGGGTGGGGTAGACCTGTCCTCTCTATTGGCCGTTGTCTTCGTTGTGGCCTGAGCAGACCTCTATTTTGATATCTTGAATGGTCTATCAAGCTTTTCTCAACTTTCAGCTTAATAGTTGTAGTTGTAACTTGAGATAGTCCGGATATAAATGATAATATAATAATTGTATATGAATACAATTGTATATTGTAATATGAATAATAATAATAATAATAATGTAGATCACCTTTGAGTAATTATAATTAATGCAACTAAAGTTATAACACGGCTACATTTCAAAACTATTTGATTTACATTGTTCACTTCAATTGCATCAGATTTTAAGAGCAGTAGAACTCTCGCCATGTTCGTCCGGGGAAGTACTGCCACCATGCCCTTTTCTGCCGTCAAGCAGTAACGCATTCACGTTACTGTGTTCCGGTTTGAAAGGTGTGGTTGCCGGTGAAATTACAGGCACATGAGACATTCCACCTTCACGTCTCACATTTACGGGTGCATACGCTGCGACTTGGGTCTTGTCATACCTAGTATGGGAGGACCCAAGTCGCATCGGCTGTTATGGGCCGAGGTTACCACTTAACACCAGGTGGGCCGTCGCGTCGGCACGTTCCGTAAATGTATTACATAAAAAAAAAAAAAAAATTTTTGTTATGCTACTGAAATGCAGGAGTTACACAAGCCTGGCCTGGTAGTAATTTGCATGTTCTACCCTTAACGCTAATATAATTAGAGAAATTACAAAAAGCCTCAGTTGGCTGTGACCTTCGACTATTCAGTCCTTCATTCCGTAGCATAAAACATGAAGTTGCTTAAAGGTAGAAATAAGTTTGCTAATTCTTATTCCATACATTACCTCTGTATAGTGGTTTACCGCCTGGCAAAGTTATCAGTAATCACAAAATGATGACATTTTTCTATTAATTAGTAAGTATTTTAGGAATCAGCTCGTAACTCCAATCCTATGAAATATATTACCGGCAAAGTGCTGAACAAATAGCGGTTCATTTTCCCTAATCGCGAATAAAATAGATAATCTTCAATTTAACACGGATGAAATGTTCAAGAGCAACAAATGCGATGCTAGATAGGACGAACGGCTTACGGCGAGGATCCGAAATACTCAAAGTGGTAATTTATCACGCGGGAGATTAGAGCCATTTGCCGTCCGCCCACCTGGGACACCATGTTACTCGGTTCGCGCCGAGGACGTCGTGCGACATTCGCTAGTTTCAGTTTCATTGATAATGTTTTTCCCCTTTTGCTCAATTTAAACGAGAAAATATCGTGTAATGTGCTACAAAGATGTTCGGTCAATATTGCAAAATTTGAATTTGGTGCGTATTTTCAGCCGGTAGAGAGGTATAATTCAATTTCGGTTATCAAATAAAATCGAAGTATTACCTGTGTGTATTCGTAGTTAGAATATTATCTTAGTGTACCCATAAATAAATAAATAACAATATATAATAACAGGTTTCAAAATTAGTCCTCGTGATTGGAATTCTAACGAATACAATTGAAAACAACGGATCATATGTTCATTCCCTACGAAAATGAAATAAAAACGTTCAAAGTCAAAGTCAAAAACTTTTATTTCCATAGAATTGGTAAAGAATTGGCTTGGAAACTTTGCTTGGAAATTGGTTATATATAATTTATACAATTATTTGAATATTTTATAATGTTTTTTTTATACTTTACAGCTATTTTACATTTGACAGGGTTCCGTATGAATATACATGTGTGTTTAATCTAAGTCTTCTTCTTCTTCGAGTCACCGGTTCTGTCGAACCAGTGTGGTGAAAAGATTGTAAGTGCGCCTCAAAGAGGCTCCTTTCATGCACTCGAACATGTCTTCGAATTTTTAGTTCTAGGACATGCCGGTTTCCTCACGATGTTTTCCTTCACCGTTTTGAGAACGTGGTATTGAGCACATAAATCTTTCAATCGAAAAACTCATAGGTGCACGTCGGGATTTGAACCGACGACCTCCGGATTAAAACTTGGGGGTCAGTACCGCTAGACCACCACGCTCTCAATTTCTCAATTTAATCTAAATGTCGCCATGCAACGCCTCGCTCGGGGTCACTGAAACAATCGGATCGGTATTACCGGAGATTACTTCCCACAAACAAAATCACTAACTTTACCTCTTAATGTAAATGGTAAATATAGTTAAACACACCATTCTATAAACTTCCTCTTATTGGCTAACTTCAAATATTTGTCTGCGACTTAAATATTTATGGCGGTCTAGAAAACTTTTTCGTTTCCAACTTTTGGGGTGGGTTAAGGCTTTTTGATGTGAAACATCTATAGCCGCACGTAAAACCGATTTCTTCTTTCTGCCGTGGCGACGCGTCGCCACGGTAGAAAGAAGAAATCGGTTTTACGATATGCGGTATTTACGGTATGCGTTGCATATTACTTTTACAAAATAATGTCAATGTTTCACATCTGCCAGGCGTCCCGTGACGGCTCACATTTTTTTACTGTATGCTTGGGTACCAAGTCGGTTCGATATCTGTATCAAAATGTTTCTATACTACTTGGTTTTTATTTCCGTAACTCTGTCGCACTACACAAGACGCACAAGATAATTAGTTCTTAAACAAAGCACCCGCGCGCATATTGAGTTTAGGCAAGTAATACTCCACTCCGCACTGTCTAGGCCGCTTCATAATTGTATAATAGACGTCGACAATTAATAATCCCGACGTAATCGCTATCTCGGAAGGCATTATATTAACCGCCAGCACATTTCCATTTGTTAAAACAACAATAATTTCTCTCACAATCGTTTGCTAAGCTTCACAAACTTTGTTTGGTTCAGCGACTTCTACAAATGTACCTTTGCACCTGAATTGGATCTTGCGCAGTGAGGAATAAGGGTGGGTTTTGAATGTTCTACAGGTGGGAGATTTTGTTATATTTGCTCGATGGCGCATTGTAAGAAGGGATTTGGTACTATCCCTTGAGAGAATCATTTGGTGGTATTTAGGAGTTGCGAAGCCGAAAATGGCTTTGAAATATCACTTGGGAAAGCCGCGACTTAGTTTTGCGCCTGGCTCCCCAGATAATTGTAGGTACGTTAGCTCCATACCTGACTTACTTCTCAGATAACCTCATTGAAGTTTAACATGAAATCTACAGCTATAGTTAATTTTAATATTGATGAAATTTACTTTGCCACTTTTACATTAAATAAATGAAAACGTAAAACCGTATTTACCTTATAGAAGCAGAAAACATAGAGGTAATGAAACAATACGTAAACAAACAGCCGTTATTGTCTCTACAAATGAAACGAGAGAATTGAAACTGATGGTGTCCATTCACAGCAAGCGGCACAGATGAATGCACCGCCGCCGTCCGCCGCCCGCCCTCGGACTGTCCGGATGGGCGGCTGTCGCGGATATAGGCCAGGGAGTGTATTATGCTGTCTTGGGTACTTGATATTGTGAAGAATGCTCCTTTGTGTTTGGAAAATGACTCTGTCGAAGTGATTCTGCGATAAACTGTTCAAGTGATATCTCTAAAAATAAACATATTTTTAGCATTTTCATTAATTATACACACAAAACATTCCGTATAGCTTATTTTAGTATATTATGTAGTCATAAATGTAACATAGACTTAAGTACTCAATTGTTACAAGGATCGTGCTCGCGACAAAAAAGGAATCCCTCCATTAGGGGTTTCTTGGCTGTTCTCCCCATGGAGGGTCGGATAGGGTTTGAACAGGCATCAAACTTATCGATAAGTACGCGTGACCTTATATTTTGAATATTGACGTTTCCAAGCCATTTCTTTATGAATTCTATGGAAATAAAGTTTTTGACTTGGACTTTGACTTATACATATTGCGTTAAATATTCGCAACATTGGCAGGGCATTGTTTCATTTTATACCAGATACAGGTTATCCGTAATTTATATATTCAAGAATAACATAAAGTGACTTGGTATAGGCCGGTATATAACTGTTCGTTGGCCCGCTGTACCGGGATTGTTTTACGTATTGTTGTAATAAGTACTTATAACAAACAAAACATTTATAAATAATAAGTACTTAATATTTATAAGGAGGTACTCCAGTTTTCACTCGAATCTATACATTTGTGCATCAGAAAATGAGAAAATTATTTGTATTCTACAAAATGGGTCTTCAAGTTATTTCTCTTTCAGTCCCAGGCTTAAATAGACGGAAATAATGTCGGTACGTTTTCAATGCGAATAAATGTGACATGAAGTCGAAGAATGGCGAGAGAACAAAGGGAAATATGCTACTAGTACAGCCGTGCCTGTTGATTCCGAATTCCGTAGAGCGGCCGCGGTGTTACTGAACGAACCAAAATACCGTGAGACAATAATGATTTCATTGTGTTTAATAACGAGTTAGTTCCTTGTCCACATTTCTAATAAAAAGTTAAAAACACACATCGTAATGTCACGATACATCTTAACATATATCGAAAGCGTGGTGGTCTAGCGGTACTGACCCCCGAGTTTCAATCCGGAGGTCGCCGGTTCAAATCCCGACGTGCACCTATGAGTTTTTCGATTGAAAGATTTATGTGCGCAACACCACGTTCTCAAAACGGTGAAGGAAAACATCGTGAGGAAACCGACATGTCCTAGAACTAAAAATTCGAAGACATGTGTCGAGTGCACGAAAGGAGCCTCTTTGAGGCGCACTTACAATCCTTTCACCACAGTGGTTCGACAGAACCGGTGACTCGAAGAAGAAGAACATATATCTTCATTTAAATCACGCCAAGCTGGTAAAAGCCTGAATGTAATACAGGTTCAGTTCAGGCCATCAATCTACGAGGAGGTTCATCTATCTTCGCTACCTTCTCAACTTACGACAGACACTTTACAGCGTGGAATAAATACGATTTACAATAACTGGGTGCTGGAACGTTTATGTGTGACATATTTATAGTTTGTCACGCCAGAATACCACGGTTACCGTGTGCAGATATGTTTCGAGATAATTCAACACATTCCTTTCTGATCTCAGTACCAAGGTTCTGTGACATTTGTGTAGAACGAACGTGTATACAATACATAGGTTCAGTCCGTACTACTGCTCACTTGAGAACCGGAATGAAAAGTCTAATAACCTGAACATATAATAAAAATGCTGCGATTGGGCCGTGACGCAAAGTAGAAGTAATATCTAAATAATTCCTTTCCTACTGAATTTTGCGGATACTGACACATAGTATAAGCGTCGTAACGCGGCAGATAATAAATTTGTTTTCTCGCTGGGGTAAGTTAAAAAGTACTTTTATGGAGGGCATGGCATGTCGGTTCGGGCGCAGCCGGCAGACGGCAATCAATTTCCGATCGTCTCTGATCGCTGCAGGATAACATCCGAGAAATTGCACGATACCAGGGGATACACTGGATGTACGTGTGGGTATATTATTTTATTGATGAATGTATCTAAAACGTTTATCAATTTGAGCCAAATTAATCTCCAAACTTATTATCTCGTGCTTTATTATTTACATGACAAACATAGGATTGTGAACTTTTTCATCGGATGTTTTGTGTCATTGTAATTTGTATAGGGATTTATACTTTAATATAATTTTATACGCACACAAGGTAGTGTGATGTCATGATCCTCGTGAATAGACAGGGCTTCATCACGACATTAGTTTCATATACAGGGTGTCCGGTAATGAATGGATAACCTTGAAATGGGTCTTAGTAGAACTATTGGGCATTCGGAAAAAAATATCAAATAAAAAAAACCAAGAAGTATAAAAAAAAACTATATTATTTAATAAATACATATCTTTGATACTACTTGTTTTTTTTATTTGATATTTTCTTCCGAATGCCCAATAATTCTACTAAGACCCATTTCAAGGTTATCAATTCATTACCGGACACCCTGTATATAAAACTAAATCTAAGTATAAAAGTATTTTATTCTAGTATATTTGTTTCATGACAACGCTCCTAGCTATGATATTAATAATTTGGGGTTTTATTACGCAGCCAATATTCGCACAAAGGGTTGGTTTAATATTGTCTAATTTATCGCACCTCACATCACATCCAACGATATTAAATATCCTCCAGTGTCCGTGAGTCCACAACACACCCCCACAGTATTAGTGCGTAGGTGTTCCACCAACCCCTACCCCCCCGCGCACCCGCGCTTTGTCCACGTTCCACAATACCGAATTTCTAATGAGTTTAGAGTTCTCAAAGCTCTTTGAATATTGAAGTATACCAATAATTCGATACTATCCACAGAAATAGGAAGATGTCTGGACAAATAACTATATTCTTTGGGAATGTAGCCATGATTTGAGGTAAACAATTTAAAGTTGTAGTACGCCAAGAATGTCCTTTAATAGTTTTCTTATGTTGTATATAAGCCATTTGTTAGTTTTCCTTTGAAAGTGACATAAAAAGTCCTCATATTTTCTCTAGCGCCCAATAAAAATAAATAAATAAATAAATATTGGTGGACATTTCACACATCGCCATCCAGCCCCAAACTAAGCATAGCTTGTACTATAGCAACCAGATGACTGATAGAATACATATATAGTTTTTTTTTGTAAAATACATACATGTAAATATAATTACCCAGACAGAACAAACATCAATGCACTTCACATAAATGTTTGTCCTGGGTGGGAATCGAACCCACGACCTACAGCTCAGAAGGCAGAGTAACTAACCAACTGAGGTGCGAGGTCAGTAAAAAAAAACCACATAATTACTTAAACTACCGAAATCCGACACAGGCACAAAGACTCTCTGTGTATGGGTCTGTGTATATGTGTTCTTTGTTCATAACCTCATACTGTCACAACGTGTAATACGTACCGAAGGCGAGATAACATTCATAGCGGCCGACACCACAGGGGGGTGGAGGGGGTGCAAGGGTCTCTGAAGCACAATAGTTAGGTACAACTCGTGAAGTTATCGTCACAGTATAATTATTATAGAGCAGTAATTTGGGAATGTTTCGTGAGAAGGCGTTGCGTTGCGGGAATAGTACGGTACTTACTAAGTAATGTCTACATTTGTGCAGCTTTAGTTTGCTAACATTACCCGAAGGGCCACGACGTCCTTAACATACTTCGGTGTACAGTAAACCATTACTGAGTTCAATTTTCTTTATGTAATATTATATTATTTTGTCAGTACTAATTTCGGGTGCCACGTTGCGTCCGCAGGCTATTACCCTTTGAATCCATATACGTGTCCCCCGGGTGGTGCGAAAAGAGCAACCCGAAGTAGCAGTAGAACTTGTGCTAAATTCGCGTGGAGAAGTCCTGCTACCACACCTGGTAATCTGTCGCCAAGCAGTGATGCACTCGTGTTGCTGTGTTCCGGTGGAAGGGAGTGGGTGCCGGTGAAATTGCAGGCGCATGAGACGTAATATCCCCGTCTCCAGGTGATGGACGCAACGCAATGCGACTTGAGTCATCTCTTACTTTGGTGGAGAGGACTTGAGTCGTATTGCTATTGTCTGTGGGCGGTGGCGGTTACCACTTTACATCAGATGGACCGTCAGCTCGTCCCGTCAACTAAACCATATAAAAAAAAATTGAAAATATACGTAACTCTGCAGTCAAGATTAGCCTTTATTATCGTCTGATCTGGGAATTTTTAGAGATATAATTTTTATTTACAACGGTCTCTACTAAAATAAAGTCGTCTATCCCAGCGGTTACAGTTTCTTCGACATATATTGAGATGAAAATATTTATATAAATAGTAAATGAATTCACAGCGATGTTTAATTTACAGGAAAAACAAGAATTCTCTTGTCTTGTAGACGAGCGTAAAATCACGTTTCAAAAGAAAAGGTTCTGTTAAATGATACGGAATTCCTTTCTTTGAGCTTCTGCCAGCGTTTGTAAGGTTCAGTATACCTATTAACGATGATTTTTAGAATTGGCTGAGGTGGAACAAAATGCATTGCGTAGAGCCATCGTCGCGTCGGCTACATAATGTAACATAATGTGGGGTGATATGTAGTCAAACAACTCTTTCACTTGTAAAGACATATATCGAAGTGTTAGTTTTTTTTTTATGTAATACAGTTACGGTACGAGCCGATGGCTCACCTGGTGTTAAGTGGTAACATCGGCCCATAACAACCGATGCGACTTCGGTCCTCCCCTACCAGGTACGACAAGACCCAAGTCGCATCGTATGCGTCCGCAACTGCGAGACGTGAAGGTAGAATGTCTCATGTGCCTGTAATTTCACCGGAAACCACACCTTTCAAACCGGAACACAGTAATGCGAATGCTTCACTGCTTGGCGGCAGAAATGGGCATGGTGGCAGTACTTCCCCGGACGAACTTGGCGAGAGTACTACTGCTCTTAGAATTCTCTCTTAGAAACTCTTAGATACCACCGTCAGCGGGTTAAATGTTTGTAGGCTCTGCTGCGAGTAAATACTACTTACATGTAGTGTGTTTTGATAACATTTTGCGGACTAATAAATAGTTGAACGGTGCACACCGTATAGCCGCCGCTTGGCACGCTGTTGTCCACTTGTCTAAAGCTCTACTGCTCTCGTGTCACTGGCTCACTTTGCTTGTATTGTTTCGCGCGGATAAGCATCGGCCTGATATTATTAAAAAACAAAACAAATAATACAAAAAAAATCAAAACATCGATATTCTTAAAAAAATACATATCTTTGATACAACTTGTTTTTTTTTTATTTGATATTTTTTTCCGAATGTCCAATAGTTCTACTAAGACCCATTTCAAGGTTATCCATTCATTACCGGACACCCTGTATATCATCAGTTGCTATCAGAATTGTACACACTTAGAAAAACTATTCTAAACACAGATATCTGGCATAAAAGTTTTATGGACGTATTCCTAAACAAATACTGTTTCGAATATGTTGAAATACCATGTCGTTTTAAAACAATCTCTGTTATTCTCTCTGTGACGTGTCTATGTGGAGTGCGCTTTAAATAAAAATCAAACTACGCAATCCAATTGAAATTCAAGTATGCGATATATTTTGCACAGTTTTCAAAGTCAAAGTCAAAGTCAAAAACTTTATTTCCATAGAATTCATAAAGAAATGGCTTGGAAACTGAATGAAACTGAATGAACTGAAATGGTTTCTACAGTTGAATACGAACAGAGAAATTTTTTTCACATGGATTGCACATTGTTTCATTCGGTTCGTAATTGCGAATACCATAAGTGATATTCAGGTATTCAGTTACTTTTTTCAGTTGCCAATTAATTTAACTCGTTCAGAATCTACATACCTTTTTAAATATCAAAAGTTATAGGAAATAGGTGCATCAATTAATAAAAACACATTTTTTTAGGTCTACTATTTCTAGAGTAAATTTAAGTGTTTATTATTATACAGGGTGTCCGGTAATGAATGGATAACCTTGAAATGGGTCTTAGTAGAACTATTGGGCATTCGGAAAAAAATATTTAAAAAAAAACCAAGTAGTATCAAAGATATGTATTTTTTAAATAATATGTTTTTTTTTGTTTTATTTGTTTTGTTTTTTTTGTACTACTTGTTTTTTTTTTCTATTTGATATGTTTTTCCGAATGTCCAATAGTTCTACTAAGACCCATTTCAAGGTTATCCGTTCATTACCGGACACCCTGTATATCGTCTTTATTCTGAAAAACTTTAACTATAGTTACACAACAAATATTGGTCAATAACTAGTTTTTTTTAAAAGAACGACGTAACATAGCAAAGGCAGGAGGGGATCAAAGAAGGTAACTTTGTTTATTTAGAGCAGTCTCTAACCTCTAGAACTTAGTCAGTTTTCCTTTGCAGGATTTGTGAAAGGACTGTTGTGAAACTTCCACGATATTTCATGGGATTTCGCATAAATTGAAAGTTTAATTTCAACTTTTTGTCAAAAGGAGCCTTTGCATTGAATGAGATGATGAGTTCTAATTACTTTTTGCTTCTCAACTTATACAGTCTTTCAGAACATTATTGATTTTGTGTACTACTCATGTAAATGAGTGCTATGTGTCACACTCTTAATATCCTTAATTTAGGAGATGTCTTTTGTCATCTTTTAACATTATGAGCTAGTTGTTTCTAGGGATTGAAATAAAAAATGGAAATACATTTCATTCATGCCTGTATTGATTCAGTATCAAATTAAATAAATATCTTTTAGTGCGTTTGTATGATTTTACATACGCATCATGTTGTCTACGCTCATGAGCATGACGTCTCTGTAGGACCTCTTGACGAGCATGTCCGTGTCGTAGCAAGTCAGGTCGTCCTTCTTCATGACCATGTCGGAGACATCCACGTCCTTGATGGAGTTGGACATGTTCGAAAGATCTTTCCTGTAGACGAACACATCGGTGAACTTCATGTTGGTCGTGAAGAAGTGGGTCATATCGATCATGCGGTCGAACGGGAAGCCCAGTGGCATGGTGTCGATACATGATGTCCAGCGGCAAGCGTGACGCTGCTTCATCGTGTCCAAGTCGATGGTGGGTAGAAGTAGACCAGAGCGCACGGGAGTAACGATCGCGTACATCTGCAGAGGAAGACCGCCGACGTGACCCAGAGGCAACAGCAGACGGTGGGGGAATCCGAGACGGGTCTTGTACCACCAGTTCTCGATGGTCTTCCCTCCGGAACCTGTCGTGTCCATGTCGCGGTTCAGGATGCTACGAGTCCATGGTCTCTGCTCGATCACACCGTGCATTTCTAAAGAGTTACGGACGATGGAGTTCTTTCCAGTCTCCAGTTTGTACAGGAAGCTGTCGATTTCAAGCATGTCAAAGCGTTTGTCGTTAATGCTGAGGAGGCGGCCCATGCAGTCGTATTTGGGTCCGAGGAAGATACGGACGACAGCGTCAACGGCTTTGTCGGAGACTACATCGAGGGAGACTTTGAAGGGATGGTGGTTCAGGCGGCGCATACGGGCTACCATGATCTGATCGGAGCGCTTCTTCTGAAGCTCATCCTTGTCGAGGTACACGGCGTTGGTGATGTCGATGTCGTATTCGTCCATGAAGGTGACAAGTTTGTCAGTGGTGATGTGCTCGACCTTGACTCCTGGGAAGTCAAATTCTTCACGAGTATAAGCGGGAAGGGTATCTTTGAAGAGATGGAAGGTATCGACAACGCGTTTCATGATCATCCAGAAGACTGGGTCGCGCAGGCAGGTCGAGTACATGTCGAGAGCGGTAGGCACGTAAGTGTACCTGACAAAAGAAAAAATTGTTTAGTTAACAATCAGGATATAAATCATTCCGTACTGGTGCTGCATGATGTTGTTTTAGTCAGGTAATAGTCATTCATTATACGTACTTGTACATGTTGTAAGTGCCGTATCCAAGAAGTTTCCGGAGCAGGTTAGTAACCAACATGACCTTCGCATCGTCCTTGAACAGACCGATACCGCCGAGCATCAAGCGAGCAAAGTTTTCAACGTCTTCGGGCTTCTTCAGGTTGATGATGGTTCCGTCACGCTGTGAATAAAAAGATTATTTTAAAAAAAAACGTGATGCATTGTAAAATTGTTGACATTGTTTCCACTTCTGTACTTCTTGACGTAAAGTTCAGAAGAAGTTATATATTATTGAAAAATAATTATGTTTAATTATGTACTTACAAGATGAATCATGCCGGTCAGGATGCCGTCCCGGAGGTACCTCTCGACATCGTCTAAGAGTCGCTTGTACTTAATGTTGTTGTGAGTGACGATGATCTTGTCGTTCTGACGAACGGGCATCTCATCTCCGGTGTGCAAGCGGATCTTGGGCCAGTAGCCGACCTTCAGAGGCTCGTCCAGCATCAGGGACTTGATGTCGCACTTTCCGTGGGAAAGACGTTCCAGACGGTATCTGGCCAAGAGCTGCATATTAGCGTACATCAGGATTTCTCCGCGACGTTCCTTGTTTAGGTTGTAGACATCGTCAGTCATCCAGAAGGGGTAGTTCATGTGTAAATAGTAGTAGTATGTGTTTAGATCAACGTCTTCTGTGAAGTAGTTCATCATATCGAACTCGCTCATGGTGCGGCGGACTCCCTTGCGCCAGTCGATGACGACGAGGTTCTTGTCGGTGACTTTGATGCCGTAGTAGTCTAGGATGTAGGGGTCGGTAACGGCTTTGGTCATCTTCATCATGAAAGCCTTGTTGATGATGTGGCTGTCTACGAAGAAGTACGGGTAGATTTCGTAAGGAGCGGGGACGGTGATTCCAACGCAGTCGGGTCTATGGAAGCAGGCGCAGGTCAGGGCGTAAACGAACATGCCTCCGTTGATGCGTTCACGGAGCCAGCACGCGGTCTTGATGAAGGTGTCGAAGTCCTTGGCGAAGTAGAGAATCTTAAAGACCTTAATGGCCTGGTCGAGATGAAGCTCGTTGGTGTGGACGAATACCTCACCACGAGGGAGCATGCCGAGCTTGAAAGTTTCAATGAAGTTCTTGACGACATCAACCTTCTGCAAAGTATAAACATCACCTGTATAGTCAACCCAAGCAATTAATGGCTTCTATTCCAAATATCATTAATTGTCATTTAAAAAACCTAATGCTTTCAAAGGTATCAAACTGTATTTGATACATTTTAAACTAATTTGAATTAAATGTTAAGTGTACTGTAAGCTAATTTCTGGAGCAGATACAATTAATGTTTTAATATAAAGATATAGACACGAAATTAAATCTAAGTCATAGAGAAAACTAGAGTTCGTACCAGGTACTTGTCCATGTTTTCTTCCAGCACGTACTCGCGCGCCACCTCGCGGATGTCCTCGTACATTGTCGGCTGCAAGATGTGGTTCAGCAGCTTCAGAATGCAGAGCTCCTTCATTTTCACGTCGACGTTCACTGTAGAGGTCAAATTATTTTCGTGAATTTTGGAAGTTTCTTTATAATATGGTAGTTGTAGATATCATATAGTCATTGGAATGGAATTAACACTTAAAAATATGATCAAAAATCAATGAACTGATATTGTTAAGGTTTGAAAAACTTTACAGAAAAATATTAAAATCATACCCAGACTGTCCTTTCCGATGGCAAAGTTCATGAGATTGTCATCCTTGATAACGGTGGCCGAAGCCACGGCCAGGAAGGCCGCAACCAATAACAGCTTCATGATGACCAGTTCACCGGAGCCGCTGGACTGTGCCTTCCTCTGCTCTCACCCGGGCTTTTATACCGGCACCTGGACGCCAGATAACTCGTCAGTTTGTACCGAACGGGCTTATCAGCGCCCAACGACATTCAGTAAATATATACCACAGATTAGTTATCAGTTAGTTCAACTGATTTAACCTAGGTACATGATTCATTTTGTAGTTCTATTCTATTCTATTCGAGTCACTGGCTCTCTCGAACCAGTGTGGTGAAAGGATTGTAAGTGCGCCTCAAAGAGGCTCCTTTCGTGCACCTGTCTGTTTGTTCCGGGTAATCTCTGAAATGGCTGGACCGATTTTGACGGGACTTTCAGTGGCAGATAGCTGATGTAATAAGTAGTAACTTAGGCTACTTTTCCGAGGGGTAAAATAAGGGTGCGTGATAAAAACAAATTCCACGCGGACGAAGTCGCGGGCAATAGTTAGTCAACCTATATGTATTCTCCATTCATCAAAACCCGAATCTAAGTTAATCGTGAAGATTAAAGAGGGCCTTACTTGATCTTTCTTGTTAACGACCGTGTAGTAGCCAGTGAGACGATAACCACATTTCTTACTACAAAATTTTGAGAGCGTGGTGGTCTAGCGGTACCGACCCCCGAGTTTCAATCCAGAGGTCGCCGGTTCAAATCCCGACGTGCACCTATGAGATTTTCGATTGAAAGATTTATGGGCGCAATACCACGTTCTCAAAACGGTGAAGGAAAACATCGTGAGGAAACCGACACGTCCTAAAACTAAAAATTCTTAAAGTGCACGAAAAGAGCCTCTTTGAGGCGCACTTACAATCCTTTCACCACACTGGTTCGAGAGATCCGGTGACTCGAAGAAGAAGAAGGTGCCCGCGACAGATAACTTTAGTGTGTGTGGTCAGTACCACGTTGTTATATTCGTTTTTATCTTACTATCATCTGTGTATCAGTATATAAAAAATTAAGAAGTCTAGGTACCAACTACTGAAGATGCAACATTGTAACATGTTTATATTACTTCATATCTAGAACTATGTGAACTTTCACGTTGCAACATTGAAATGAGATTGCTTTAAACCACAACAGTTAACTATCAGTTATTTCTCTGCCGATTATTTACTTTGAGTTAGGTAGGTGTTTATTTAAGAATGTGATTGCGTCGCAATTTTTTAACCTATTGTCAAAGTCATAAACTTTAATTTCCATAAAATTCATAAAGAAATGCCTTGGAAACGTCAATAATATTCAAAAGGTTACGCGTACTTATCGCTAAGTTTGACGCCTGTTCAAACCCTATCCGACACTACATGGGGAGATCAGACAAGAAATCCCCTAATTAAGGGCTTCCTTTTTCTCGCGAGTACTGTGTTTCTAAAAGGTATGCTTTGCTAATGACGAAAATAATAATAAAGCGACATTAAACTGTTATTCGAAAATCTGGTGGACGCTTGGATTTTAAATCTATCTATCTATCTACTCCGTTGTTTATATACAAATACACTAAACATCGTCTTAACAACGTCTTAATTCTTAATGTTAATAAAGTTCGTAATATGTGCCCACGATACAGATTTATTCTAGTGTGGGTATCACAGGAATCTGAATTAATATCAAATCTGTAACAGTAAGACATTTTGCATTGTTAACCAAGAAATGTACTGTATTTATGTTACTGTACCGGAATACAGTAACGCGTTCGCGTTACTGTATTCCGGTTTGAAAGGTGTGGTTGCCGGTGAAATTACAGGCACATGAGACATTCCACCTACACGTCTCACAGTTACGGGCCCAAATAATGCGACTTGGGTATTGTCGTACCTAGTAGGGGAGGACCCAAGTCGCATCGGTTGTTATGGGCCGAGGTTACCACTTACCACCAGGTGGGCCGTCGGCTCATTCCGTAACTACATAACATAAAAAAAAAACTTGTTGTTTTGTTGTATGAATAATGTACTTAATCTTTCAGTGTATTTGCTCTTTCTGGAAATAAATAATTATTTAGATGTGGTGTCATTGACATTGACGTATGGTAATTGTCCACAGACGTTTCGACACGGGTTCCCGTTCTCGCCGACGGCGTTGGCGTGGGACCCCATACAGAAGCTACTGGCCATCGGCGACAAGGGCGGCAACCTCAGAATGTATCCTTTTGTTTTCATCATCATTGGCATCATCAGTTGGACTATCAGTCTCTGATGGCTGGTTCGTGAAGGTTTGCTGATGGCGAGTAAGTGATACGATATGTAACCAAGAATATACATCCAGCATATTAGGTAACAGAAGATAAAAAACTTATAAATACATACAGCTCAAGTCTAAAATTTAGATTTTTTTCTGCATATAAAATGATTCTGGCTTTGAATCACTCAAATTCAAGTACTTTTTATTTCGAAAATTATTCCAATGAAAAAAGGAAAAGAAACTCTATTCATAATTTAAATTAAACTCAAATTAAGTTTCCTAATCCAGGCTTGAGTGGCGAAACCATGTGCTACATAGTCAAATGTGTGTCTATGTCTAGTCTCAAATGATCTGTAGTGAAACGCAATCCTAAGTGAGTATGCACAAAAAAATAAAAGATTTGTCTGTTTCGACTTAATCATATAACTAAAATTGTTTTTTTTTTAATTTTTAAATTGATGGCCTCATAGCTCAGTTGGTTAGTAACCCTACCTTCTGCGCTGTAGGTCGTGGGTTCGATCCCCACTCAGGACAAACATTTGTGACATTTGTAACATTGGTGTTTGTTCTGTGTCTGGGTGTTAATATGTATTATATGTATGTATTTACAAAAGAAAAGTATATAAGTATTATATTAGTTGTCTGGTTCCCATGATACAAGCTATGCTTGGCTTACTTTGGGGCTAGATGGCGCTGTGTGAAATGTCCACCATTATTTTTTTATTTATTTTAAAAAAATCCCAAATTGTTTATATAATAAGAAAATCAAACGAAGCGCTGTGTGCATTGCAAGGCTTAATGCTTTGTCATACAATTTCATCGCACAAGTCACAAAAGTATATTCTCAGTATGAGCCTTATCAAAGCTTTACTTTTATTACAGGGCAATATTATTGGAGTATAACATTATCCCGTACTTTACGACCCTGTTGGACCCAAACGGCCCTGAAAGTCGCCGGCGAGGGCCCTATCTCACATGTCACAAGGGTTTAGCCACAGCTTAATGAGACGACGCGGTGGGTCATTTTCTTCAAACTGATATACTTATTTCAAACTCAGTGTACATAACTTTTATTTTTGATCAGTACCTTAATACTAGCAGAATTACATTTTTGTGAAGCGCTTATATATTGTAACTTAAATATTTGACAATGAAGCTTTGGGTCATTTAAAAGTTTGTACATCAATATCGCCACGGTAAAATCCACAATGAAACAGGTACCAAATGGCCACTCTTTAAGCAATTAATTTACGCTAACTCTGTAGTTTTGCAGAGCTCTTTCTGAGTCCCTACCCCTTCGGGAGATAGTATTTACGCGCAATAAAAAGGTATATTTACAGTTTCTACCGATAACCAGTAACGTAAACGATCGGTAGTTGCTCGTAAAACGAGATTTAGGGTAGTTTCACGGTAGGGTTTAATGAACTGGTGCACATAAATAAATAAATAAATAAATAATGGTGGACATTTCACACAGCGCCATCTAGCCCCAAAGTAAGCTAAGCATAGCTTGTATCATGGGAACCAGACAACTGATGTAATACTTATTTACTTTTCTTTTGTAAATACATGCATATAATACATATTAACACCCAGACACAGAACAAACATCAATGTTACAAATGTCACATAAATGTTTGTCCTGAGTGGGGATCGAATCCATGACCTATACAGCGCAGAAGGTAGGGTTACTAACCAACTGAGCTATGAGGCCAGTCAATGAAACACACTATGTAACAAAAATGCGTGACCCGCATAGTAAAATAAATTATTGTCAGGTTGAATTATTGAGCAGTTCGCTGGTCATGTCTGTTATCGGCAGTTGACCGAGTGTGAGGTTGTTTTGCCCAAAACAAAATTTCCTCAGGAGATATCTTGTCCCGACCGCCACGATATATGTTTCATTTGCTCAGGCTTTGCTTTTTGTTACTCGCTTTTCTGGCACCTGGTTTATTCAGTACTTCAGCATTTATCGTAGTCTCCGCTATAAGTCTTCTTGTTCTAGCAATATATTTCTTGTGCGGATCGCAAAGATAAGTGCGGATTATGCAAAAACTGTTTTGCTCAGGTATTTATGGCATTGTCTTATACGCTTGCCTTAGATTTTTCAAAGGACCAAAAACTTTATTTTTCGGTTACGGAACCTTAAAAATACGGCTACCGTTACATACCACATAAACTTAATCCATAAAAGTCAGGCGGTGTATGATATACACATTAATTGTAACAGATTATTAAAAATTAATTTAAAATAGCTTTTTTGAAGTATTAACAAATCTCTGTGCATTTTTAACTCCTGAAATCTATTGTTATTTTTAACTCATGAAATATATTGTTATTTTTACTATGATAAAAATAAATTTGTTTTTAAACTATATCTCACTCCGGTATAACAAGAGTTATTGTAAGTCAAATGTTAATCGCCATTGCCTCCTTAATTGCCTTGCTAATTAACTTATTATTGTAGGAATTTTCTCTTGTCTTATTTATATTTAATACAAACAATTGTTAGTAATCTTTTTGTCCTCCACAAACATCCACTTAATAAAATAAAAAATAGATTCTCCGCACTCGGTAACAATTACGTATATGATAAATAATAGCGTCTCACTGTCGGTAGGTAATGTAGAGATAAATGAGGTATTGTTATGAATAATTAGTAGAGAATAAGTTTTATTGGAATTTAATCGGTGGCGGGATCAATCAACTTTATTGGTCATTGGGTACGTTACCTCGTTTTACTAATGATTGAAGTATATTTAAGTTTAAGCTTACTTTGAGACGGCTCTATTCGAAATTCTATGGGGCTATGGTTTATATGACCATAAAGTTTTGAGTCTCTTTACTTGTATTTCCATGCAAACTGAGATGCAGAGAAAACTAATCCAGGCATGAGCGTGAATAAAACTCACGTTAACACACTATCTACAAAGTATTTTAGATCAGTAGAAAGAGTTAAAAATGTTTTGAAAATTTTTGAAAAGTACTTTATTGGATCATGAATTTTATTGTGGCATCCAATGTCTACTACTTTTAGATTTAATGTCCATACATATTATTAGATATAACTGTATACAGGTATTTTCTCATGTATCTACATTGTAACACGTTTATTTATACGTTTCCTGAACACCCCTGATAAATAAATAAACGGACACACGCAGTCACTAAACTAATAGATAGATAGAAAATGCTTTATTGCACAAGGTAAAACAAGTACATGGGCGAACTTAATGCTAAATAGCATTTTCTTCCAGCTAACCTTTGTGTAGTGTGGAGTGGATGTGGTAGTGCATTAAATTAAAGTACTAAAAACTAATGAATCCAAGCCAATTATACGCCTTTGAAATTCTATGACTACACATTCAAAGTTCCTCCTTTCAGTGAGATTCATCTGTACTTAACAAACGGAATTTCTAGTATCAGTAAATTAGGTGTTCTAAAATCTCCTAATGAAGTGGTGCATTTGCGACTGGCAGCGAAAACTTGAGAGCGTGGTGGTCTAGCAGTAATGACCCCCGAGTTTCGATCCGGAGGTCGCCGGTTCAAATCCCAACTAGCACCTATGAGTTTTTCGATTGAAAGATTTATGTGCGCAATACCACGTTCTCAAAACGGTGAAGGAAAACATCGTGAGGAAACCGACATGTCCTAGAACTAAAAATTCGAAGACATGTGTCGAGTGCACGAAAGGAGCCTCTTTGAGGCGCACTTACAATCCTTTCACCACACTGGTTCGACAGAACCGGTGACTCGAAGAAGAAGAAGCAAAAACTTTGCTGTTTTCGTTTGGGACATTTAGTTTCACCTTGTGTGGAGTCTCTTACAAATAGTTTACTTTCTGTTCGGAACTGAAATGGAACCCACTCGGTGGGTGTGGTAGCTTCCAATGTTTCCGTAGTTTCAATCCATTTGCGAAGCTTTTCCGTAACTCTCGCGTCATTTTACTAAGATATTATAGAATTTCCTTCTGAATACGTCTTTTTTTGATATCGTTCTTCCACAGTTTTACATAATTAGATTCCCACAACAATTAGGTTCTTGGTGAAAGATACATAAACTACCTCGAATGTAAAGTTCACAGAAAATATTAGTATAGAAGTGTATGCATGTTACCTTTATTTCTGTATTCATTGCTTATTCATACTTTTTGCTTAATTTATTCACAACCTTTACCAAAGTATTAACATATCAAATTATAATAAACAACATATTGTTAATTCTACCCTCGTCAATATATAAACCTTTCACGGAGTAGGTGGCCGGTACCCTTGCCATTAGGGTTTGCCGGGGGCTAGGGTGTTACGTTTCTGCCCCGTGTTTATGCCTAAGTTAGGAAGCTTTTCAGTCTTCTTCTTCTTCGAGTCACTGGTTCTGTCGAACCAGTGTGGTGAAAGGATTGTAAGTGCGCCTCAAAGAGGCTCCTTTTCGTGCACTCGACACATGTCTTCGAATTTTTAGTTCTAGGACATGTCGGTTTCCTCACGATGTTTTCCTTCACCGTTTTGAGAACGTGGTATTGCGCACATAAATCTTTCAATCGAAAAACTCATAGGTGCACGTCGGGATTTGAACCGGCGTCCTCCGGATTGAAACTCGGGGGTCAGTACCGCTAGACCACTACGCTCTCAAGCTTTTCAGTAACAGTGATATTGTGAGCTGCCTGGATTACGACAATTTGGCGAGATTCAATTCGGCTACATTGAGTTACACCGGATATTAATGGCATTCATATTTGACTTTGATCAAAGTAGTCGTAGTAATGCGTTAGTATATTCGTCTGTTTATTTATTTGGTTGTATATTATCTATTTCTTATATATCTTGCTTGCGAAAACCGGACATTCGAAAGCCCGCGCGGCTATTATCTGGCAATTCAATTTGAACAAAACTAGTTGGTGTTATTAAATACGGCATACACACACACACACACGCACGCACGCACGCACGCACGCACGCACGCACGCACACGCACACGCATACATACCCTCACATAAGTACATTTTAACACAGCGTTTACATTTATTTGTTGAGCAGTAATGTGGGATTTCACACGGTTACGATTTTTATGGTCGTTCATTTGTTACTTTTATGTTGATTACGGAATTCGGTTGTTCAGTTTGTACAAACCTTTCAAAATAATTCCAGTTGAGTCAAAATAATTCTGTTTACTTTGTGTGTAATACAGACAAACAAACCATTGCACAATGGTATAAGGCTATCAGACATCAAAAAATTTATGCATGTCACGGGATAACAAATTATAGATAGTTTACGCTTTATTGCTCACCAAACAGAAATAACAAAAAGTTAGTATATATAGGGAAACCATGGGCGGTCCAATCTCTAATAAAGATCTCTTACAGGCAACCTTTTGACAACCGTTTTATTAAGTATTTATGCAAACTTTTCAATTGATGACAATTACTAACTTGTGATCACGTTATATAGGTTTTGTCGGACACCATAACCAAACCAGTATAAGTTTAACTAAGTGATTTATATCTTTTTTTTTTCGAGAATATTATGTGTTTATTTTAATGGGAACAATACAGAGTTTTCACGACGGATTATGGTGTATGGTAACTGTTTAGGATTTGTCTATTGGCAAAGTAAATACACGTGTTCCCCTGTACTAAGACTTCCTGTGTCTCAGGTCGCATGGACAAGTGCAAAACTCAAAGATCCGAGAAACAAACTTTGTGATATTCACACAATGTGACATAGTTGGGACACATGGGAAGGTTTACCACTGTGTTTAATAGAAACATCAAAGTGTTCCACCTGAGATTTCCATTCATACATCACATAGCTCCACATATATCTACCACTGCGGCCAAACAACCGAGGTACATCGACGATTCAGTCGATTCAATAGCCGTCCAATTTGCAAGCGAGGCTCAACAAGGGCCCCGGTTCAAGCCCAAGGGCCCAAGGTTCGTGTATTAAAGGTGCCGTCAAAGCGCGTGTAGTCAAAGGACGTACGCTCGTATAAATCTTTACCCGGGTGTAAGCACCGGATGTAAACGTTATAACCGGACGCGAATGTAATTCCACCAAAGCCGGTACAGAGGCATATTAACTAAAGCTGTATTCAAAGGTGAACTAGACCGATTCACTTGGTTTGATACTAAGAGTTCCTCGTTTCAACTGAACATTTTCCCGGGGAAAAAACCTAATTTGTACTAACAAATATTGTAATAGACATAGGATTGGGTCACAAAAACGGATGTTTTTTTTTTATGTAATACTGTTACGGAACGAGCCGACGGCCCACCTGGTGTTAAGTGGTAACCTCCGCCCATAACAACTGATGCGACTTGGGGCCTCCCAAGTTGGGCCTACAAGACCCAAGTCGCATCGTATGCGCCCGTAACTCGTGAGACGTGTAGGTGGAATGTCTCATGTGCCTGTAATTTCACCGGCAACCACATCTTTCAAACCGGAACACAGTAACGCGAACGCATTACTGCTTGGCGGCAGAAATAGGCATGGTGGCAGCACTTCCCCGGACGAACTTGGCGAGAGTTCTAATGCTCTAAACTATTAGTAATTATTGAACAATTTCCTGTATAATATTAAGCTGTATTAGTTAAAGAAAATATTAAGGAAAATTAAAATGAATCGCGTAAAAAATCACAAAAAGTAGTCAAAATATTATCTGTAACATCAGTGGGTATCTAACACCGGATTAGCTGGAAACTGGAATGTTATGTATATATGTATTTGTAGGAAAACTATGAATGTAGCCCAGAGGAACCACCGGAAACGCTGGGAACCGGATATCCGGGTCCGACATTATATCCAACTTTAATTACTAACGTACTTTTTAACTAACTTTTTTAATTTAAACTTAAACTTAAACTTTAAAATAAAAAATAATAGTTAAAAAATTTAAACTTCTTTTTAACTAACTTTAACTACTTAACGGTCTATTGACCACCATTTGTTTATATGGTACCTTAATAAAAACATTTATGTCGACGATATCTCTAAGTAAACTTGAAAGTAAGGAGAATTTGTCGCACCAAACTTGCATAATTATGTAGTAATACTGAAATCGGGCATTCGAATATCGATTTCATGTAGGATATATCGCCACCATACTCCACACCACGTCTGCCACCATTTCGTGTGCCTTCCTCCAGAGTTGTACATACACTTAGCTATTCAATTTAATTCATACAAATTGTTCAGGAAAACGTAAACTTAAAGAAAAATATGTTTGCCTTAAAATTTAGTACAAATTTCATGAAAACTTTGGCATGTAATAGATCTTTATGTATTTTACTTCTTCTTCTCAAACCCTCTCTGACAGTGAAATACCGAATCTCATTACGAAGATCGAGTATGATTAATTTTTGTCTTGCTATGTTCTTATTTTTCTTGACGTTCATTCGAAGTGCCTTTCATGAGCTGGGTGGCCATTACGATAATATAACGACAGCGTCATTACAATAATATTAGCACGTAGTAAATTTCAGCGTTGGCGTCGGTCCCGGGCGCGATATGGTGGGCCATTTGTACGCGTCAAGGCGCGGCCCGCGGGCTGGCACGGGCCCAATACGGCCCGGCCGGGGCTTGCCACCGGGCCCACTCCATTACCTGTGGAGAACAGACGACGTGATCTGTCGCACCCGCACGTCGATTGACGCGAATGTCGTATAGAAACCGAGGCCAATCCGCGAATCTAAAATTTTCCATATATTTTTCGAGTCGTCTTCCCGGCGGAGGAATAATATTACCATTTGGGGCCGAATAGCGAATGTGTCAATACTTTTTGTGAGATGAGTGTTTGACTGATAGCCTAGATACAGCTTTACGTTTCCATTTAGACTTGTCACCTCTTGGATTTGATGTCATATTTGTCTGGACGAGTATGTATGTATGGTGGACATTTCACACAGCGCCATCTAGCCCCAAAGTAAGCTAAGCATAGCTTGTATCATGGGAACCAGACAACTGATATAATACTTATACACTTCTTTGTTTTGTAAATACATACATATAATACATATTAACACCCAGACATAGAACAAACATCAATGTTACAATTGTCACATAAATGTTTGTCCTGAGTGGGGATCGAACCCACGACCTACAGCGCAGAAGGTAGGGTTACTAACCAACTGAGCTATGTCCAGCTTAGCTTCATTGCTTATAGCTTTGTAGGCATCGGAGTATAAAGTCCCTCACAAAGCCTGAGTTGGCTAACATCCAGTTTACCATAAACCAACAGCAAACCATCTTGGCAAGTGATGTTACAAAATATTAGTAATATAAAAGGTTGGCATTGGTGATTTTTGGAAAAAAGATTTGTTTTTGTGCCTTCCACAAATTATCGAGGTTCTTTTTTAATGCATTGAAATACGATATAATCGCAATACGCTAAGGGCTCCCTTACCCATGGACCCAGGGTCTCGACCCCAAAAGTTGACTGTTATGAGTGATTTCAGATTTTTCAAATATATTTGAAACACTTATTTTTAAGAAATCGCTTCTACGGCTGCCATAAATAGTAAGTTAAAATTTCCTGCAATTCGTTCACATATTTCCTTGTATAAGATGCCACGACAAAGGCATCAAAACGTCCAGACAGGCCAGACAGATAGTCCACACATGAGTTCACTCACCTTGTTTTATATAATAATAAACTGTATACTCTTAATAAATATGGTAAAAACCTGGACAATCGCATACCAACTCTGCCTATCAGAGCGAAATCTCTAAAAGTTGACATTTCGTCCGGAGTTTGGCTGAACCAATCACACGCTTCGCGGCGCCCCGGCCGGCTTTTCAAACAAGTTTTGTTACTTTTATTATTCGATATTTAAAAATGTCCATTAGACTTTTTTCCGCCCTTTTCAAGTTGAGTTAAATTTTGCCCGTCTGTCTTATGTGTGATAAAGTTATATGTAACGAGAGAGTAACGTTTGCGTTACTATTGCTCTCAGTTCACCGAACTTACTGTTTCCCTGTGTCCCCTATCAAACATTAACTAATAAACATTGCTGCTAATAAAATAAATATATATTTATTCTGCTCGACTGTGGTCGCTAATATTATGCAATCTTTAAAAAAAGCTAGGACTAAACTTCTCAACAACTTAGCATACTGATTTTATTTTCTCAACAAAACATTACCGGCCTACATACTGACTGGCCTCGCTCAGTTGGTTAGTAAGTCTGCCTTCTGAGCTTTCTTGGAAAGAAAGAAAGAAAAATATTTTATTTGTGGAACTAAGCTAGCAGACTACACAGCTACACAGAACATAAACAGAAGACACAGTTACCTAACTAAATATCAACTAAATATTAGTTAATTCACTCTTCGTAATTAAACTTGTTGATTTAATTTATTATTTATTTATTATCTGGCAATGAAAAAATATATATAAATAATATATAATATAAATATTCCAGCGGACTGCGGTCGCCGAGCGATCTCACATTGGACAGTCTGAAAAAAGTTAAAGTTATTTGCATATTTTAATTGGGCCGGATTGTGAAGTTTTTTGGAATACACTCTACTTCACGAATCTTATGATGGCTAGCTGTACTCACCTGCGGCTTCGATCGTGGTTTAGACATTTTATAATTGTTTGAATTAACCATAATAAAAGTAACCTAAGTTAATCTTTATAACGTCGGCTATGTGCTAGTGAAAGTCCGGTCAAAATCGCTCCAGCCGTGTCGGAGATTAGCTAAAACCAACTGACAGACAGGCAGATAGTTTTTTTTGTCAATAGTTCCGTATATACTTTCATGTTTTAAGAGCAGTAGAACTCTCGCCAAGTTCGTCCGGGGAAGTACTGCCACCATGCCCATTTCTGCCGCCAAGCAGTGACGCTTTCGCGTTACTGTGTTCCGGTTTGAAAGGTGTGGTTGCCGGTGAAATTACAGGCACAGGAGACATTCCACCTACACGTGTCAGAGTTACGGGCGCATACGTTGCGACTTGGGTCTTGTCGTACCTAGTAGGGGAGGACCCAAGCCGCATCGCTTGTTATGGGCTGAGGTTACCACTTAACACCAGGTGGGCCGTCAGCTCGTTCTGTAACTGTATTACATAAAAAGAAATAAAATTATATAGACTATTTTGACATTACAAACAAACACTTCAATTTTATTAATTTGTATGTATAGATAAGTGATCTATGTTCGTAAAAAGAAGTACGCTTTCTGTTTTCGCACAAATAACTTAACAATTTACACATCTGTACCATTTTTTCTATAAAATAATCAATGAACAGAATTTAATATTTTAATTTTTGTGTTTTATATTATTTTACTAGCTGTGCCCGCGACTTCGTTCGCGTGGAATAGTGACTTTTCACTTTTCTTTATAACTGAATCCTTATGGCAGCGGCGCGGCTCTCAGCGCACTTTATATAGCCACGGACGCTCAGGCGCGAGGCGTGTAGTACGTACTCTGTACGTTAAAAATGTTCGCCGTGATTCTTTAAATTGACATAACTTTTTTATTTATGAACCGATTGACATGAAATAAACACTAAATGTTAAGTGAAGCTTACTACAATATATTAGTGAAAACCGTATCTAAATCGAATAAGCCGTTTCTGATATTAGCGTGCACAAACACACAGACAAACAGACAAACAGACAAAAAAAAAATTAATTACAATTTCGGGTTCGGCATCGATATAATAACAACGCCTGCTACTTTTTTTTTATATATTTCCATTGTACAGACACCACTTTTCTACAATTTTATTATATGTATAGATTGTTACATATAAATCTCTAAAGAATTACATTCAGGTGCACCGGTTGCTTGTTTGTTTGTTTGTCATTGAAATACAAAAGAAAACTAAGTTTTATTTATTTGATGCGGATGAGTGTACTTGGCCCCTCGCTCGGTTCCGTCTCGTGTTACGTCTCAACTACTTGATTTATGGACAAAGGAAAAATTGTACTTTCATTGGGTTTGCTCCGAGTTTTTTTATTAGTCTTCCGTCCTCTTCTATCATTCATTTAATTAAAAAGTTTATTTCACGATGCCATTTATCTAGAAATTGTTACCCTTTATTAATTAACTTTCTGGGAAAATGACACTAATAATATACGCGTCGGTAAATCTTATTTTTGCTGATAGGCAGGCCTCTGGCAATTCCTCGACTTTGCAGGCGTCTATAGGCGACGGTAGCCACTTATCAGGTGGGCCGTCAGCTTTTGTGCCTGTACCACATAAAATAACTGAATTACATGCCAATTAGATACTGCGCTTTGCGATCTATAGTAAATCTCCGAGCGTCAGATTAAAAGTTACCACTCAACTATTACGCTATCGACTCTTTAATTAGACTACATAATATACTAGACATGGTTGGTAGTCTATATGTATAAGAACTTTTAATTAGTTAACATTTTTTGACGTGAATTTTTAATGAGCATAGTTACTTGTTTCGCAGCGGTTTGGAAACTACAAATAATGTTACTACAATAATTTAAGAGCAGTAGAACTCTCGCCAAGTTCGTCCGGGGAAGTACTGCCACCATGCCCATTTCTGCTGCCAAGCAGTAACGCATTCGCGTTACTGTGTTCCGGTTTGAAAGGTGTGGTTGCCGGTGAAATTACAGGCACAAGAGACATTATACCGACACGTCTCAGAGTTACGGGCGCATACGATGCGACTTGGGTCTTGTCGTACCTAGTAAGGGAGGACCCAAGTCGCATCGATTGTTATGGGCAGAGGTTACCATTTAACACCAGGTGGGCCGTCGGCTCGTTCCGTAACAGTATCACATAAAAAAAAAACTCTTTACCTATGTACTTAAACCTTGTTTATTATTATGATATAAATACTAAAGTATTCTGCTGTAGAGTCCTGTAACCAAAGTTAAATAAACAGATTATAGAGCCTCTACATATGAATGATAGAAAACTAGATTTTTGTCGGTCGACGGTTGCTGATGTTTCAAACGGGAAAGCTTAGTTATTTGCAAACGTACATCAGCAAGGAGCATAAAATGTAGCATATAATGAACGTAAAAACTTTGCAAAACAAAATTGTGGACAATTTTAACACAACGAACAAAATGAGTCCAAACTTTTGTAAAAAGAGGGAGGATTCAAACATATATTTCGTCTCATTAGCAGAACAGTACGAAATTGTTTTACTGGATAAGTGTTCAAGCTAAGTCAAAGTCAAAGTCAAAAACTTTATTTCCATAGAATTCATAAAGAAATGGCTTGGAAACGTCAATATTCAAAACATAAGGTCACGCGTACTTATCGATAAGTTTGACGCCTGTTCAAACCCTATCCGACCCTCCATGGGGAAGAACAAACAAGAAACCCCTAATGGAGGGATTCTAGCACATGTCAATGATGGTAAGTGCCATCGAAATGACTTATAGAGCAGCCTAAGTTAAGACCACACATAAGTTCCACGCCCGAATGCTTTAAACAACGGAAAAAACTAAATATGTACACAGAACTAAGTAACTAGTGCCTTTAGTTTCTCTCGATTACAGATTTTTCAGCTATAATTAAAATATTTTGATAAATAAAAATGTTATGAGAATGCAAATCTAAATCTAGTATATATTACGGTTAAGATACCGAAGATCGCCAAATGTTCTCAGTTTTAGTTCCGAATCGCCTGAAGCAAATACTGATTGGGAATGGTCCAGAGAGAGATAACATTGTCCGAAACACTCCCGCTGTTAATTACTTTAATGGACCTCCATTTTGAATCTGTATGAGTTATGTTGAATCCTTACTCATGCCAATTCAAATTGTAGGTTGCCTAAATTAATTTTACATTTAGGTGTCTGAAGAACATTAAATACTTCAAAGCCTTCAAGTAAATGTAGATAGCGCAATTTGTCGATAATCATTTTGTGTTTATTTCAAAATTCTGGCGGCAACTTGCTTTCCAAGAGTCTCGAAACGACATAAGGAATAAAAAAAACTGTACCGATGTAACTAAGTATAACTTGGAAATAATACTGACTTCAATATTTAACTCTACATTATTTTTCCAAAGCAAAATTTCTCTAAACAAAACTTAAGTTCACCTTTTCTTAAAATACTTAAAAAGTGGACGCGCTATTTTCGCCCCTTCTCACCCAAGTGACTGATAAAAAGGTTTTCCGAGTTCTTCGGGGCCCTCGGATGGTGACCTGCTCGATCACTGTCCACTGACTGCGGGCACAGGAGCTGCGGGCAGTCATACATGTCGCCCTGTACCTGGAATAGTGTTGGCCTAATTACATAGCTCTCAGGCCACAAACTTCGATAGCTGTATCGTCTTTATATAACTCTGATAAATTCAACTTGTCAGTACAAAATGAACTGCTGTCTCGTCGTTATAACCTACATCTAATATTGTCTTGTAAAATTAATTTTCTAATTTGAAAAGCAGAAATTCCGCAAAGCTCGACTACTTTCTCAGAAATATACTTATAAATGTTTCTCTTTTCCGACCACTGTAATTTCACAGACTAAAATAACGTCGTTTTAATATCCTGCATTAAAATATTCATATTCTAGTTTACTTTTCGAATGCGTTATTCCCAAGAGACGTCTCTCATTTGAATGAAGCATTCGTCTACATATGTTCCACATTAAATGATGAAGCTGCTGAAGGCACATGTCGCCGCGACGCCATTATGAATTCTATGGAAATAAAAGTTTTGACTTTGACTTTTGACTTTGACGCCCGAGCCGTGCCTTAACTTGAATGATGTTTGTGCGAAGTAAATGACTCTAGTTGACATGAATTCTTTATCATACAACACATTTGCTTACAATTTACAATTTGCCTCAATATTACCATATTGGAATTTGTTATCTATATCGACATCATGCCACTGAAAAGATTTAAAACATGAAAGCCTTAGATTAGATTAGAAATAATATATTTTATAAATATATAATATGACTTTATCAGGTGAGTCGTATGCCTGTTTGCCTTAACGTAAAAAAAGATATCAAGATGTTTAGACATTTGAAAATTAGTTTTTTAAACTCAATATTGGAGTACCTTATCATACCTCAGTAGCGTTATACTTAATATATTGTCTGGTTTGTTTGACGGTGGCCTCAAAACGTCTGAAAACATTTCGTATTACCTCCGGCGCGACGTGCGCTCACTTCATCTCTCAGTGTGTTTGCGGAGGGGAACAAACAGACACACACGTGTTTGTCTGTTTGTTCGTATGTGTTTTGTCCGGTACCTGATGTACTCGTGTGCTGTTTCTAATTACATTTGGATTCGGGACGAGGCGAGCTCGCGCTCCAAATGTGTATTTGTTGAATATCTCATTAGGGGTGTAAATATTGGATCAAATGTCTGCAGAGGGGATACATGGAAACATTCAAACTTGTCTTCGTACCCGGTCCCTTTGAGGGGATGTTTGAAAAAAAAGGCTGATTAAATTTGAATAATTACAGCCAAGGAATTCTCTTTTACTTGGTATTTATTTGTTTTTTTTAAGAAAAGTGTATAATTCCATGTAATTTTCCGAAATTATTTGATTATTTGCATGTTTGTTCCGTGTCTGTTGTTTTTGTGTCTTCTCTGATTACGGAGCTCCTATCTACGAGGATCACTGATGCTGCAGTTAAGTCGAGCTATTGCAAATTATTTTGTAATGGACAGTCGATGGTTCGGTTTCCTCGACCCTTCAGCTCCGCTAGCGTATCTTCTACTAGTCTTATGTTATTATAATAACTAGCTGTTGCCCGCGACTTCGTCCGCGTGGAATTCGGTTTTATCACGCACCCTTATTTTAACCCTCGGAAAAATAGCCTAAGTTACTCTTTGTTACATCAGCTATCTGCCAGTGAAAGTCCCGTCAAAATCGGTCCAGCCATTTCAGAGATTAGCCGGAACAAACAGACAGACAGACAGAAAAAAAAAAAAAATGTTGTTTTGGTATATGTACCGTTTATACATCCATATGCACTTAGTAAAAAGTGGTTATTCTAATATTACAAACTGACACTCCAATTTTATTTATTTGTATAGATAACTAATTTATTCATTTAGACAACTATTTAGGTAAATTTATGTTATTATAAGGCATATACTTAAGAGCTAGGTTAGGCTAAAAATATCAGTAACTTAAATGTTGTTGATAATAATAATTAATGTTTTATACGCTATGACAGAATGTATCAAATAAAAATCTGTTCCACGTACAGAACTTTTCAAATGTCACTAAATTAGCCTCAATATGATATTTCTTTATGAAAACAGAGCATGAATAATAGCGCTATCAAGGCGTCCGTCACCGGCGCGGCGCCCGCCGGCAAATAGAAATGCTTTCGTACCTATTGAAGAGAATTCAAATGTTATCAATCGAGACAGTCTGGCAGACATTTCCCGTCTCTACCAATGAGAATAAACTCCTTAAGCTCATCAACAATTATGTTCTATCGGTCGAGCGAAGCGTTTCTTTGAAATAATAATATAGTTTCTTTGGATAAACTTTGTTAATATGTGGATTTGGGATTTTCACTGAAAGATCTTAAAACCATTGGTCAGTACGCTGGTTTTATGTTGCATTGATAGTGAAACGAGGGCTGTTGTGGCTGTGTCTACACTTTCGCGGAGATAGGAGTGATTTTACATGTTAGACAAAATTCACAAGCAGCAATAATGGCTAAGACAAAAATAGCGTGCTTTAGAGATTAATAAATAAATTGTACGCAATGGCCGGAAACAGATTGAGTACCTACATGGAAATCATTATATTTTTTTATGAGTTTAACAACACTAACAAGATACTAGGCCAAAGGTTTTTCTTTGAAATCCATTTCTTTTTCGTTAAATAAGTTGTTAATTTTAAATTGCTTCAAAATAAGCAATTTAGGAAACTTTCCGGCGGATTATGGGAGTGATTCCCGAAACTTATCCTCTCGGTTTATAAATAAATAGGCAAGGCTTGTTCTGACGAGCCGGGATTTATTTCATCAATCTACCTTTTTTTTATGTAATACAGTTACGGAACGAGCCGACGGCCCACCTGGTGTTAAGTGGTAACCTCGGCCCATAACAACTGATGCAACTTCGGTCCTCCCCTACTAGGTACAAGACCCAAGTCGCATCGTATGCGTCCGTAACTCTGAGACGTGAAGGCGGAATGTCTCATGTGCCTGTAATTTCACCGGAAACCACACCTTTCAAACCGGAACACAGTAATGCGAATGCTTCACTGCTTGGCGGCGGAAATGGGCATGGTGGCAGTACTTCCCCGGACGAACTTGGCGAGAGTTCTACTGCTCTTAAAACCTACCTACAGAGAAGCTATTTGTAAATTAAGATAACAGATTAATATTTATTCGATAATTGTGGTTTTACAGTAGTTAATGGTTTAAGTTGTTCGTATGATAGAGAATAGAATCGACAAATTAAAAGACAAATCATGAAACAAAAATCAATTATTTAGTTGTCCAATTTTGTAGTGAACAGATCCCCTCAGTGACTCAGTGGCTGTGCATTCCATTACGAAACAATACTTCTAATGTGTACAAACGATAAGTTTACTTCTTCGCATTTACTCCGCCACAAGTGAGAAAACAGTCATCCATTATTCTAGACTTATCTAGCTTTTGCATTCCATATAAATGAAAACCTTTACTTTTCCTTGTTTAGCCATTAACTATTGATATGGAAATACGCGTCAAATTGTTATAACTAAATCAGTAGACATCAAAATATAATTATCATTTCTTGATTTATAATAGGGGTGTCTATTTCAGGTCATAAACCTACCACAATCTACGACAGTAAATATACTACAGTGTCATAATGGCGTGCCGTTCTAAAAGCAATTAACATTATTAAAGGTTACGAATATTCGTATTGGGTCATATTATCAAGACGTGTACGATTAATTGTTATTCATAAGATTGCGGTGCTCTAGTGTCCCATGTACTTACGAGCAACGCATATCTTCCTATTTACCATGTATCCACCTCCTTGAGCCAGTCATATTCTCCACTAAATGGAAAAATCACTTATTTTTCTCATCCAAGGATTTTAAAGATAGTTAAACCTAGCAAAGGATGGATGAGACGTTTGTTTGAGGAGCGTGAAGTTCTGTGTAGGTCCATGCCAATGCGAGTAATACAGTCGGTTCTTTGTGAAGACTGCTGTTTCCGTGGTGTATTTATGTCAAATATTTGTCCTGGGTGGGAATCGAACCCCCGATTTACAGCGCAGAAGGCAGGTTTACTAACCAACTGAGCTGTGAGGCCAGTCAATTAAACTTAATTAACTATTCCTTACATATACTACTGACTGGCCTCACAGCTCAGTTGGTAGTAACCCTGCCTTCTGCGCTGTAGGTCGTGGGTTCGATCCCCACTCAGAACAAATATTTATGTGACATTTGTAACATTGATGTTTGTTCTGTGTCTGGGTGTTAATATGTATTATATGTATGTATTTACAAAAAAAAATTGTATAAGTATGTATATCGGTTGTCTGGTTCCCATGATACAAGCTATGCTTAGCTTACTTTGGGGCTAGATGGCGCTGTGTGAAATGTCCACCATTATTACTATTTATTTATTAGTTGCCCCGTGAATTCATGTATTATCCCCAATGTACGGTATGTTGAATGGTTTCCTTAAGTGGAGTACAGTGTGGGCGGTCCGGGTGTAGACGCGCATTTGCGCCACGAGGCTGGCGAGGCGGTACTGCACGCCAAGTTCCGCGTGAACGAGGGCGCGCTCGTCACCGCCACCGCGGATGATCAGCTCCACCTTTGGACCTTCCGCGCAGCCAAGTCGCCGCAGCGCCTACACAGCCTCAAGTTCCAGAGGGAGAGGTCAGTCACACACATTTACCTAACAAATGGATAGCTTGTCAAAGTCAAAGTCAAAGTCAAAAAGTTTATTTCCATAGAATTCATAAAGAAATGGCTTGTAAACGTCAATATTATTCAAAACATAAGGTCACGCGTACTTATTGATAAGTTTGATGCCTGTTCAAACCCTATTGAGGCAATTTTATAAAAAACTAGCTGTTGCCCACGACTACGTCCGCGTGGTATTCGGTTTTATCACGCACCCCTATTTTACCCCTCGGAAAAGTAGCCTAAGTTACTCCTTGTTACATCAGCTATCTGCCAGTGAAAGTCCCGTTAAAATCGGTCCAGCCGTTCCGGAGATTAGCCGGATCAAACAGACAGACAGACAATAGAACATTTTGTTTTGGTATATGTACCGTGTGTACATCTATGTGCACTTAGTAAAAAGCGGTTATTTTAATATTACAAACAGACACTCCAATTTTATTTATTTGTATAGATGGCAATGAAAATAAAAGGCAAAAAAAAAATGGTTCACATAATAAATTCCGTTTAGCCTTCACTCCTGGCTCGTCATTAGGTTTTCAAACTCCACGCAAATGCCGGCTTTGGGTTTGCGAAATATGCTTTGGCAACAGACTTCTTTATCTTTGTCTGGAACCCGAAGGCACTCTTTACCGCGAACAAATACTAAACGGCGTCAATTACAATAAATTTTGTCTCGAGATTTGCTTCAATTACAAAACTCTACATTTTATTGTCATAGAATTCAGAGCTACCCCTCCCCGCACCCTCCAACCCTCGCGAAATTTATTTAAATGCGATGCTATTATGCCTTATTTAGAGCTCAGTTGGATCGTTAGCTTTACGGTCGTGTCGTCGGCAGCTTGTGAATATTGAAATATATATTGTGCGGCTTTCATTCCATGATGAATCTGGATTTCTTCACTTAATACTGTATTCCTCGTTATTAATCTCACGTCACACAAAGGGAATACTTTCATACAGGATACTTACTCACTTTTGTTATGTAATACAGTTACGGAACGAGCCGACGGCCCACCTGGTGTTAAGTGGTAACCTCGGCCCATAACAACTGATGCGACTTCGGTCCTCCCCTACTAGGTACGACAAGACCCAAGTCGCATCGTATGCGTCCGTAACTCTGAGACGTGAAAGTGGAATGTCTCATGTGCCTGTAATTTCACCGGAAACCACACCTTTCAAACCGGAACACAGTAATGCGAATGCTTCACTGCTTGGCGGCAGAAATGGGCATGGTGGCAGTACTTCCCCGGACGAACTTGGCGAGAGTTCTACTGCTCTTGGAACTGTATGTAAGTGTAAAAAAACTGTATTTAATGTGGAGTGGAATTTTAAAAGAGCGAAGTAATACATCGTTGGCAAATGGACATGCAACTCGAATCAAGAAATCCAAGGCATTCGGCTTCCACCTTCACACAGTCTGGTCTCATCTGCAACAATCCACACATTCAAATTCATGCCGAGACGAGATGAAATCAAAACATGTTCCAAAGACAACGGTGACGTCTAAACTATGGTTAAGTAAGGTCAGGTGACCTTCCATCTACCGCCCGCATCCATCCAATCAAATTGACTGATGAAGAAACGTCGCCATAAACTTGTTTACATGTTTTCTATCAAAACCATTCCGTCAATCAATCTGCCAGCGAATCGCTCGCTAATTATATTAAAACAAATTAAAAGCCAATTCAGTTTGGAGGGCACCTGGCGACTGCCCCGGGTAGCGCTGGTAATCACCCATTTGTATACAAACGCCGGGGCGGCGTCCGAACCCGCTATGCTGGTAACCCTTCATAAATAAATAAATAAATAAATATGCTAATAATACGCCCGAATGCCAACTTGAAGAATAAGTGTTGATACAAAACAGGGCCATTTAAAAATATGTATATGAACAATTTTTAATGAAATTGGATGCTGCCTTTTTTTAACAGCTAATTACTAGTTTTTTGAGGGTAGCCCAGTTATAAAGACCCAGAGTTTCAATTTGGAAGTCACTGGTTCAAATTCTGACGTGTACCCGTGAGATGAAAATGTATATGCGCAATACCACATTCTCAAAACGGTGGAGGAAATCTTGTCAAGTGCAAGAAAGGAGCCATTTTACTTAAGGGCCACTTTAATCTTTTCACAACTTTGGTTCCAGCGACACGATGATCAGTATTAATAATAAATTAAGAGTATTATATGATATTATTATATCATATTTGGACAAATTCACATTTTTTTACCATATCAACGATACTATAATTATATATAAAATAAGTTAATTAATTTTAAAATTCAATCAATTCTATTTTGTAGGCTCCGAATAATAAGTATTTATTTATCACAAACACAAAAATGTTATCCAATTTGGATGCCCTTTTAAACCCAACACTCGATTTGTCAATTGTGGGAATGGCATTCTAATATAGCTAGCATAACGGAAGCCACAAAAACAAGATTAAAAAAAAATGTGAGCCGTCACGGGACGCCTGGCAGATGTGAAACATCGACATTATTTTGTTAAAGTAATATGCAACGCATGCCGTGGCGACGCGTCGCCACGCCAGAAATCGGTTTTACGTGCGGCTATAGATGTTTCACATCAAAAATATGTACCTCAAATAAGGTTAAAATAATATCTCTAAGTCACTGAAACCATGCAAATGTGAAACTGAGCAAATGTCTCTAGAGTGTCTGTGGAGAGTCCTGGAGGCACTTCTAGTTCAAGACCATACCGTATGGCTCCAAGAATATTATTCTGCTTCTTTATCAAAGACACGAAATAAATTCTCAAAATATAACTGCCGGTGTATCATCTATATTTTCATAATAACACCATTTATTTTAACAACACCTGCGCGGAAATAATTTACTGTAATGTACAGTATGCCGTTACCCTCAAAGAAATATAATAATTCTACATTTTGGCCATAATTTTGAGCAACTTCGGACACATTCGTGGGAACGCCGCATCGAGCATTCCGAGCACAAAGGCCGGCGGCGCTCGAAAATCTAAATGCAAATGTCCGCCCATCATTTTTGCCGGATTCTCTAATTAATGGCGAAATATTTTTCTTCGTTCTTGTTTTGTAATCGAGTTGTGTACGTGTTGTACTTACCGAGAAACAGATACATAAGCCTTCTTGGGCATAGAGAGTAATAAAGTCTTGAATTATGACTGAAACGGGTTTGGTGTGTGGCTCCGCGTGCACTTTGCAACACGACCCAACTACGACGAACGAACGACTTTGAAAGTTTGTGTGTGACATGTGATCACTTTGGATTGAAGCATGCTTTGAGGCTTACGGCCGCCCGAGAAAATTACAATTTGTGAATTTTCTACAACTATCCACCTAGTTTCCGATATATCATGCTATACATTGGTACTTTATGTATCTGAATGCTTCTGGTCTCGTCCCGAATTGGTCTTGTCGGATTTATACTAGGGTAAAAAACAAAATTTGTAGATCTATGCTGTGCCTACATTTTCAGAGCCACAAGTCTAGAAAAAATAAAAGTATATATTACAAATGCGTTTTGATAATTAGTAGAAGAATGCAGAAACAGAATAAACAATTTATTGATAAATGTTAGTTCCCAGATCAGTTAAAGCAAATAACATATCAATTCCATATTATAGTAATAATAATTGAATTAAAATCGACAAAAATGCAGTATCAGATATATTATATTTGTCTGGCTAAATTATCTTCTGGTCACGAGATATATTTGTATTTAGCACAGTCATCACAGAATCCAGCTCAAAATACTCTTCCCATTTACAATGTAATGGTAGATTTATCCTCCGTGATTAATTACGTCTCAAAGATTAACGAGCTTAAACATTACCGGGACATTACACTGTGACCCACTGAGCGAACCACGCCAAAGGAACACTTACTTAACTTACAAGCGTTCCTGCAACAGGGTCCCATATGTAGTTGGAACCCATATTAGCTTTATTGTACGTATCATCAACAGATAGCTTTAATAATAAGTCATTTATTCCAGGTGACAGTGAACCCATACACTCATATAATATTCTAAAAGAAATAAAATTAAACAAGATTTAAAGTAGGTACATTACAGAAAAAATAGTCAATTACATTATAAAAAAATATCATAAAAAATAACACAAAAATAAACAATTAATTATGAAATTAGTAACGTGATAGCGCACAGTTGCATAAAACAGTCTACACGGGCTACAGCGAACATTCCCGAGACGCTGCCGTAGCAGGGAAGTCCCACCAACATCCTGAAGGCGTTGTTATATTGAACTCGGAGTGTGGAATACCGTAGGCTGCAAGTGTAGAATGATGTACAGAATGCTCTAAACAGAGTGATTTTTACGTTTGGTTGACATCGTGCAAACATGCGGACTAACATGTTAGCTCACACTTACAGTGATCTCCTCTCTCGTTCTATGTCAGCATCGTCTTACAGTTATCTCCTCTCTCGTTCTATGTCAGCATCGTCTTACAGTGATATCCTCTCTCGTTCTATGTCAGCATCGTCTTACAGTGATATCCTCTCTCGTTCTATGTCAGCATCGTCTTACAGTGATCTCCTCTCTCGTTCTATGTCAGCATCGCCTTACAGGCTATTCAGGCTAGTAGCCGTAACCACATGACCTAGGCAAATGAATTGTGTACTCTTTCGAAAGTAGAACTATTAAGTCCCCTTGTTTTTTTTTATTTGATATATTTTTTATTTGTTTTTTTTCATTTGATATTTTACTTGGGTTTTTTTTTATTCAAGGTTATCCATTCATTAACGGACACCCTGTATACCCGGGGTGACGTCACGCTGTAATCAAATCAGCCACACGCTCCAACGGGTAATTGTGTAATATCTGAAGCAAATTAAAGAGGGCACGAGCGCGGGCCGGGTCCAAATAATCAGAGTATATTTCTAAATACCACCAACATTAAATTTAATCTGGATTCTTGATTAATTTTCAAATTAGCAGTTACATTAATGTATAGATGAAACGTGATAGACCTATAGCTAAAGCCGATGTGTATTGAAAGCAGTTTAAAGAGTATTTGAAACTGTTAGCAACCCTTTAAATAAAACATCGGATACCGACACTCCTTCTGTACCTTTCCTCCTTCAGATAAATTTAAACTAGACATATTTATATTATGCTTGAATTGGTAACAGTGGATAGACTTATAGATAGATAGATAATACTTTATTGACCACAATACATGGAAATTTCATAAAGATTAATACTTAAGCTAAGGTAATACAATGGGCGGCCTTATCGCTAACAGCTATTTCTTCCAGGCAACCTTTGGATGGACCAGATATGTAACTTATGTTATGTTTTTTTTATAAAATATTTATATTGTTCTCTTTAAGTTGCGCCATTTGTAAAGTTATATACGACCCGCTGACTCCTTTTCTTCACCCGTGTGCGCCTCCCCTAATGTATGCTCATCTGATTTGTGGTATACCATTATGATTGTATCTGAGATAAATCAACTGTGCTAGTTCTGAGAGGCCTCGCTATGTATTATTGAATCTTATATAAACTGAAACCGAAGCATAATTGCTCAGGGTGGTAGATAATGCTCGTTTGCTCGCTATATAATTAGTACACAGTATTAATTATACGGATCTATGTGATGTCTAATAAGGAACAAGTAACATTATATTCATTATGTTAAAGTTCATTCAAAAATATATCAGTAAAAAACATATTTCATATTTATGCCGCAAAGACGACTTCAATGGCGTAGCGTGTTTTAGAACAACTTTTCCAACTCTCGCAAAGGGATCTATAATTATAAATTTTGAGGTTTTATAATATTAAAATAAATTACACAAAACATACAGGCATGATGATAGTTTATGTATATTTGAATGCAAACAGCAAGCCCTAGGCTTATTCGAATAGTAGCAGTACGAGTTATCTCCATCAATTGCAACTCACAAGTAGAATTACACAGCCACAGTACTTACATCATGTAATATATCGTATAATAATGAATGCTGATGGATTTTGGTGGGATTGCGCCGCAAATTATGCTAATTAATCTGTTAACCGATGACAATGATGCAGATCAGCGAATCTGTAATCTCGTGATTGTCCAAATGGAATGATTGGGCGATTGCATTGTGATTGAGCTGGGTAATGGTAGTTATATACAGGTGTCCGGTAATGAATGGATAACCTTGAAATGGGTCTTAGTAGAACTATTGGGCATTCGGAAAAAAATATCAAAAAAAAAAAAAAAACAAGTAATATAAAAAAAAACAAAAAAAAACATCGATATTATTTCAAAAAATCAAATTCAAAAAAAAAAAACTTTGATACTACTTGGTTTTTTTTTATTTGATATTTTTTCCGAATGCCCAATAGTTCTACTAAGATCCATTTCAAGGTTATCCATTCATTACCGGACACCCTGTATAACTAGCGGTGGAACGTAGCAATATTTTTAAATGGATAAGTTGTTGAACGAGTAAGATGGCCCACCTTATGTTAACAGGTAATCTCTGCCTACAACAATACGTCTTGGGGTCCTCCCCTACATAGGTATGGAAAGACAACGTTGCATAGTATTGAGTTCCACTTTGACACTAAAGGTGGAGTCTCACGTGCCTGTAATTATACCGGCCACCACACTTTTCAAACCTGAACACAGTATGCGTACGCTTGCAGCTTGGCGGCAGAAATAGTTGTGGTGGCATTACTTCCCCGGAAGAATTGATACAAGTTCTGATGCTTGTAAAGCCGCATCTCTTGTAAGACAAAACCTTTTGCAACTAAAATTTTCCAATACTAGCTAAAACCGTAGATGTATAATGTGCTTTTCAAAAGCATCAATCGTGGTTCGATGGAAAATATATAAAGAAGAAATAATAAAACCGTGTCTTGTCACATTTACTCAAATATTGCTCACGCACCTGGCTTCAATTTCTGCGTCTAATTTACTAAAATATAGTATATATAATAAAACATGTATGTTTATAGCAGTCAATATGAATGTGGGTTAAGGGCCTCACAATAAAGCCTAGACTCATTTACATTACAAATATTTGACGTTACTATAAGCAGTTATAGTATTACACATACAATTTGTGTTTGTATCACATGTACAAGCACGCACAGTGGAGCTTAGCGGCATTTGCCACTTATTCCAGATATCACGTCGAGCTTTTAAAGACCACGAATGAAATCAAGGGGTGAGTTAGATGTTGAAAGCTTTTGTTCCAACAACCTGTATTTATCGACAGTCGATAAAATTTGCCTCGGTGACGCGAAATATCCGAGATAGACCCTTTAGACTATATACCACAAAGAAATTTCCGGTGACGTCATAAAGTCTACTGTCGACACAACCTGTGTGTCAGAGATACAATGTTATTAATGTTAGATGGTTCTGTCTGCGTGTCACAGCGCTATCCCCTGACGCTTCCTACAATATATTTGAAGCATTATGTTGTGTATCCTGTTTTTCTCACAAGTTTTCCCTGGATATTTGTGTCATAGCTCCTTGATGTCACGTATCAAGCTCTCAAACCCTTCACAGTGTGTTCCCTTGATCAAAGTCCCATCAGCATAGAGACTGAGGTTTCTTCTAAAAAGCTTGTTACATTTCGTGTTCTGGTGATGTTGAAGAGTAGCAGTACAGCACTTGAGATGTAAAACTGGTTTTAGGACAAAGTTCGTGACAATCAGGCTGATTGCGTCGGTGGCGCCGCGCCAACAACTATCATATTGCGTTGGCAAGGTTTTGTGACTGAGCTAATTTTTTACTACCCAAAGTGGAGGTGCCAACACAGTCCTTCTTGAATTATTTAATAATTTAAATTTGTGTCATAACTTTAGTTTACTTTAAATTTGCACTTTTTTTTTTTTTTTATTTAATAGGCTCACATTTGACCGCAATCTGATGTTAAGTGACGATGCGGTCTACGATGTAGCATGTGCGCCTAGAAAATACCTATAAACTCTCCTCTTGAAGACCTCCAGATTATAGTTCTCGGGAAATACAGACGCAGGCAAGGAGTTCCACTCTTGGGCTGTCCGCATTATGAATGTGGAAGCAAAACGCTTCGTACGGATGTGAGGTAATTTGACCAAGAAAGGGTGACGCGATGCTGTACGTCTGGATGTAAAGTGGTAGAATGGAGATGGAGGAATTAGATCGTGCAACTCAGCCGCGCACTCACCGTAATGTAACCTATAGAATACCGTATTATTACCGTATTATCCGCTTACCTTCAAAAAGTTACTGTAATGGTTTGTTCATTGTTGTTCTTCCTATCATTTATTTTGCAAAAGTAGCAACCTTTTTCGCTGTAGACAGGGATGCGATGCTACTGACAACATAACCTGATGTTACAGCCACACAATACCTGGATTTAAACTGACTCTCAAAAGAGACTACCAGCAATATTCAACCTGAATGTGGAGGCTAGCCAGCCGGACAATCGCTCACTACGCTGCGGTCTCCTCACGATGTTTTCCTTCACGGAAACTCGAGCTCAAAGTAGGTTTAGAATCCGCGATCTACAGAACGTAAGCCAACCTCACTACTAACCTGAGAGCGTGGTGGTCTAGCGGTACTGACCCCCGAGTTTCAATCCGGAGGTCGCCGGTTCCAATCCCGACGTGCACCTATGAGTTTTTCGATTGAAAGATTTATGTGCGCAATACCACGTTCTCAAAACGGTGAAGGAAAACATCGAGAGGAAACCGACATGTCCTAGAACTAAAAATTCGAAGACATGTGTCGTGTGCACGAAAGGAGCCTCTTTGAGGCGCACTTACAATCCTTTCACCACACTGGTTCGACAGAACCGGTGACTCGAAGAAGAAGACTACTAACCTAATCGTCATCGTTTCAAAATCAAACGACGGGTAAAAATCATTAAAATATCTGTTACTTTTGGCAAGAATATAAATGGTCGGTTGTTTCCAAATATATATTCAACTTACATGTTTTTGTTAACAAACCAAAAAGCAATTCCAATTCAAAAGTGTAGATGTAGATATGTAAAAACAAATTCTGAGTAAACGGTACATTAGGCCGGTAAGTGTTGTTGGCACAGTCTGCACCAGTAGCCAGCTGGTCGGTCGCGGCGCGGCGCCAACTGCCATCCGCTTTGGCATCGCTACTGTGTACCCACTTATTAGGCGCCGGATATGACACCTCGTTATGTCGCAAATTGTGGGTTACATATTTTATGAGCGAATACCGTTTTTATTTTATTTTTGTTACGCCCCGTTTGGCTCGGCTATCGTTAATTGCCAATAAAATTGACCTTCGTTTTATCTCATCGCAGTGCCTTCCTTAGCGAGATCCTTTTGTGGAATCGTAAAGATAATGTATCCTGTATACACCCGAGTATAAAGTGGAACACATTTAAACCATTTTGAATACCGAAATACCTACAGTTAAATAAAAACGCCATATACCTTTATTTTTTTTATTTAATACATTTACAGAACTAGCGGACGGCCCACCTGGTGTTAAGTGGTAACCTCAGCCCATAACAAGCGATGCGACTTGGGTCCTCCCCTACTAGGTACGACAATACCCAAGTCGCATCTTATGCGCCCGTAACTATGAGACGTCTAGGTAGAATGTCACATGTGCCTGCAATTTCACCGGCAACCACACTTTTCAAATCGGAACACAGTAATGCGAACGCGTTACTGCTTGGCAGCAGAAATGGGCATGGTGGCAGTACTTCCCCGGACGAACTTGGCGAGTTCTACTGCTCTTAAAATAGAGCATATTGTGTTCCTATTTGGCTTCTCTCTGTTATTATTCGCCGAGTGTCGCGCACTCCGAGTGGGCTCCGTGTTAACCTTCGCTTACTTTGGATATTGCAGTTTTGAGTTTTGAGGACTGTATGATGCATTCTTTACTATATTTCAGTTTAATTTTCCACTTGGTAAGCATTAACTTGTATTGAGGCATAAGCTTCGCTTGATATATCAAGTAACATTTATTTACAGGCTGAAATTCAAAGTAGTAGTTTTGAAAATTTCAACCTACCATATGTAAAATTTAAAAATGAAAAAAATTATTATAAATTATTTATTTCCAGAAAGAGCAAAATACACTGAAAGATTACGACTAAGTACATTATTGATACAACAAAACACGAAGAATATTTTTTTGGTAAATACAGTACATTTTTTGGTTAACAATGCAAAACGTCTCACTGTTACAGATTTGATATTAATCCAGATTCCTGTGATATCCACACTAGAATAAATCTGTATCGTGGGCACCTATTACGATTACCGAATGATTATAGCCTCGGTTTACACCATAACATTGTTTAATAAACAATTAATAAACTTTTAATTAATTAAAACTTGCGATTAAAAACGTGTTTAATTTGGGTGGGTTTGGGTAATTAAGTTGGGTGGTCAGAGCTACACTCGAAGCAGCTGAGCGGGGAAAGCCCGATCTTTTTCAGAGTTGGCATTACCTGTCTATATTTGACCGGTGTAACGTGCAGTGCAGTAGCGAGCTGGTGACGGTGCACTTACTGTGTGATTGGTTGTCCCCAGGATCACGTGCCTCCACCTGCCGCTGCAGTCCAAGTGGATCCACGTGGGCACGGAGCGCGGGAACGTGCATGTCGTCAACAGCGACACGTTCACCCTCAGCGGATACGTTATCAACTGGAACAAGGCCATCGAAGTGTGAGTACACACCCCCTACCCCCCTACCCCCTACTGTCACCAGCCAATCATCAATTTGATCAGGCTCTAAACTTAGCAAGCTCAATGTCACACATGGCGAAGAACCGGTGACTGATGTCGAGTGGAGATCGCAAGTACGCAAACGTAGCATAGAAAGCCCCCCCCCCCCTTTAAGTATAGAGATGATTAAATAAATTAAATAAATTCTTTATTTCTTAACTTGTGATGATGTGTGGAAGGTAACAGAACGCTCGTGCGATAAAAAAAGAGCCGAAGAGCGATGGCTGTGTCCAGTGGTCTGTTGTATTCTGATGATATAGGCTATGACAAAAATTCCTGTAATCAATGCAGTCAGTTTTTAATTTTGTTATACAAGATCGCATCGTATGCGTCCGTAACTTTGCGTTACTGCTTGACGGCAAAAACGGGAATGGCGGCAGTACTTCCCCGGACGAATTTGACGTGAGTTCTACTGCTCTTATAACCTTATTTATCAACTACTTTTGTAGAAATGTTGAAAGGAATTTTAACACAATCACCACGCACATAAATCACCTGCGCGGCCGAGTGGTACAGTGTAACGTGTTCGCTCCCCGAGACCCGCCTAATAGAAACCGATTCATTGCGTACACATTCAATTACACCGTGAAAGGCCAACGCGTGGAGCCCCTTTCCCGAATGAATACAAGTAGAGATCAAAATAGCAGCAAGCACTTGGTGCTTCTCAGACGCACTACCCAACAAGGCTGCCGCCGCTTGTTATCAAAACTCTTGTATAACTAACTAAACTAGATGGCGCTGCAGGCCAGCCTCAATCGCGCTGACGAAACGCACGGCCGCGACAGACGTATTGCAGGAACCTATTATTAATTAGTTCGGTACAGAATCGAAAAGACTATACAATACTCACGTTCATACGATATTGTATCTTTTCACATCCAAATTATTAGCGATTTCTCTGGGCTCCGATTTTGTGCTGTAGCCATAGTACACCTCTTTTGCCTTATAACTGGATGCGACACTGTGCGCTGACCCAATGTATAATACTTATATCCTAGTTAACACAAATAATGTGGTCGCTATCAAACAAAATTTTATTCGGGACTTCATAAATCTGAATATTTGACCGCCCTTTGCATGCACGACGCGGTCGGTATATCTCAACAACCGCCGTCCATCACACTTCAGAAAGATGAAGGGTGAGAGAGATGCATATACGAGTACCTTTAAGAGCAGTAGAACTCTCGCCAAGTTCGTCCGGGGAAGTACTGCCACCATGCCCATTTCTGCCGCCAAGCAGTAACGCATCCGCGTTACTGTGTTCCGGTTTGAAAGGTGTGGTTGCCGGTGAAATTACAGGCACAAGAGATATTCCACCTACACGTCTCAGAGTTACGGGCGCATACGATGCAACTTGGGTCTTGTCATACCTAGTATGGGAGGACCCAAGTCGCATTGGCTGTTATGGGCCGAGGTTCCACTTAACACCAGGTGGGCCGTCGGCTCGTTCCGTAAATGTATTACATAAAAAAAAAAAAAACCTTCAAATGCTGACTCGCTTCAGTGGATTTGGGAAACTCACTCGTTCAATAATTATAAATAAATAAATAAATATTGGTTGACATTTGACACAGCGCCATCTAGCCCCAAAGTAAGCTAAGCATAGCTTGTATCATGGGAATCAGACAACTAATACAATACTTATATACTTTTCTTTTGTAAATACATACATATAATACATATTAACACCCAGACACAGAACAAACATCAATGTTACAAATGTCACATAAATGTTTGTCCTGAGTGGGGGATCGAACCCACGACCTACAGCGCAGAAGGTAGGGTTACTAACCAACTGAGCTATGAGGCCAGTCAATTAATAAAAGCATTTACTTTTCCTAAGTGTTGACGGCTATTTGTATTGACAAAGAATCGCTTCTGTGTGTTGATGCCTATTAACGCCCGCCCCCGCAATAGTTTCCCCCCGGCTGGCTATTTATTCACTTAGCCAGGTGCGTGACTGTTTAACTGTTAACTATTAAATAAACTGTGGAATGGGGCTGCGAGTGGGTTAAGGGCACCAAGTATATACTCTTTGAGGAATTTTGTATATTTAAAGCTATGCTACTGTTACTGTACTTATAACTATTTCATTTTTCACGGTAACAATCCGTACTGTATTTTGTATAAATTACATTTTTATTCTTTTCACTCGACTACTTGCCAAACAGTTCCTACTAACTCAGACACTTTGATGTTATTTTCTTGTTGGCATTACCAAATGACAAAAACATAGGTACATATAAACCGCCGCATTGAAAATAGGAATCTACATATGTTCAGTTTGCACCAGGGGATGATAAACTATGGCATTATGATTATTGGCATACCCTCAAGGAAACTTACAATTTTTCATTATCACATTAGCAGCTGCATTTTAACAGGTACCAGTTTATTGTTGAGAAATGTGTCTTCACGAGTTAGGTTTATAGATGTATAAGTGAGCAATGAGCCTCCTGAAAGGAACTGGGCGAAGCTGACATCGCCGACCCTCGTTCGTATGATTAGGGTTTTACTATATCTCGGCCGCGCACCGCAATCAACTCACCCACCCAGACTTATCAGTCCATCCACCGGCTACTGCTGTTCAGCCCCGTAAATATTCAGCCTAGATAAAGAGGCACGATTACACAGAAGGCTAAGCCTAGGTTGATAGACTCGATTTTGTCTGTCAGCAGCTGACAACTTGTGGAATTAACTTCAAAACTTAAACTGGACGTAGGAGCGACCCGATGGTTTGATGTTAAGTTAGGTTATCCGAACGATAAATAATTGTGATTCGTATGGAGTCTACGCTTGTGTAAGCATTCGTTTTGTGTGTAAGAAACGCGGACGAACAGATTATTCCGATGTTAAGTATTATAAACAATTGATTATATCTCGGTAAAGACACGAGTCTTAGAGGTCATTGTGAATTACTTCTGAGTTACTGGTTGAGCGTTGAATTGTCAAGTTCTACGGCGGATAAAACGTACCATATCAGAAATCTGGACTATCTTAGTCAACGTAATTGTCAAAAGAGCACACACAAGCTGTTTCCTGTGTGTGTGTTCCTGTGCTCAAACGGGACTCGTGACCGCGATGGCTGATAACGTGACCGCGTGTGCCTCGATTACCATGTAAAGTGTCATTGGCAGGTAATTTACCCGACTGCCTCGTAACAGTGTGATTACACTGATGGTATTGCCGATGACTCGTGTTACACTGTAATTACGACGGATTAAATTTGTATCGTGTATTTGATTAATAAATACTTGGATCGGGTAGGTTATGATAAGACCGGTGGAGACATTTGGTAGCCGACCAAAACTAATTTTAACTCCGCGTATCTTTTTCTGTCTAATGAATGTTAAATTCAAAGTCAAAAACTGCCATACAATTCATAAATGGCTTAGAAACGTCAATAATATTCAAATCGTAAGGTCACGCGTACTTATCGGTAAGTTTGACGCCTGTTCAAACCCTATCCGACCCTCCATGGGGGATGAAAGGAGACAAACAAAATATGTTTGGTTTAAAACGACATTTGAGTGAGCTTATTTTTAAGTTTTATAGAATTTAAAGGTAAAGTGGGTGGAGTCGATCCTGGAAATCGGACTCATCGGGTCGGGCTCGTAAACTACTAATTTACTTTTAAAGTTTTAATACTATAAGGAATCCTGTAAGTACTTTTAGATTTAGGGAAATATCTTCGTAGATCTAAGCTGGTTCACGCCTTTATTTAGCATTTACATCTACAGCGGTTATTATTTCCGGAACAATCTTAATAAAATAAACAATTTTGTATTCAGACACATTCAACTATCAATTAAGCTGTCGCCTTCCATTATACCCCAATAAATATATTTAGTATTTTTAATAGTACGTTAAGTAAAATGGTTCTAAGTAATCCTTTCTAATATTTTTTTAATAAAATATGGAAATGCTGTTTCAAAATGCCATAGAGTCAGTGACCATAAGTTTGACTTTTTGTGATGTGTGAGAGCTCTATATACATGTACTAAATACGGCATTTGATTGAACATAATAACGGAGCAAGAGCCTTTATATAATTTGATGAGGGTGCTAAGTGAGATCAGTTTATATAATTATATTGATATTATTATTGCTTTGGCCTTTCCTAAACCCACGTTTTCCTTATCGGCATCGAGTTCATTCTTGTTATCCAACATTTTGCTAATAATCCGTGAATATTCGCGTGTAATCACAATAATAAAGGGTTGTTTACTATTCCCAATTTGCGTATAAATTGAATACTCATTGGGTTTGTCAGTATCATCAATATTTGTTTATATTTAACTATTATTTATACATTTACTCATTATTTAAATACACTGCCATTGATTATCATAGTTAACAACAATAATGAAATAAACCATACAAGATAAGTCAAAGTCAAAGTCAAAAACTTTATTTCCATAGAATTCATAAAGAAATGCCTTGGAAACGTCAATATTCAAAACATAGTGTCACGCGTACTTATCGATTGTTTGATGTTCAAACCCTATCCGACCCTCCATGGGGAAGAACAGACAAGAAACCCCTAATGGAGGGATACAATGTGTTCTTGATGTTTATTCCATTCATGCGTCTAATACTTGCCACTTCATCGCACTAAAGCACTCCCGCGGCTTGGCTCGTAAACCCGACTGAGCCGTAATGCTGAGCCGCGATATCACTCTGAAGTCAGATAAGCGCGTCCCGTGACTTTACTCACATTCTGCACGTCATTGTAGATATCATAAAAATGACAGCGTGTTGTAGGTAACATGTTGGTGTGTTCCAACACCAGGTTTTTTTTAATGTAGTTACAGAACGAGCCGACGGCCCACCTGGTGGTAAGTGGTAACCTCGGCCCATAACAACTGATGCGACTTCGGTCCTCCCCTACTAGGTACGACAACACCCAAGTCGCAACGTATGCGCCCGTAACTGTGAGACGTGTAGGTGGAATGTCTCATGTGCCTGTAATTCCACCGGAAACCACACCTTTCAAACCGAAACACAGTAACGCGAATGCGTTACTGCTTGGCGGCAGAAATGGGCATGGTGGCAGTACTTCCCCGGACGAACTTGGCGAGAGTTCTACTGCTCTTAAAGTATAACTCCGTAAACTTATATGTAAACATTATGAAGTATATCATTTTGGACACGTTATTATTTAAAGAGGAGTATGGAATTCTCACGTCAGATACATTTGTAGTCTATTATCTAACAGGTTATTAAAACAAGATCGAGTATCTAACACTCTCTTAACTGAACTCGCAAATTCTCATAAACTTGAGATATTATTTCCTCACGCCGCGCCGCCCCGCCCCGCCGAGCCGCGCCGCCCCGTATAAACTCACTCGCTCTCTACCGTCTACATTTCCAAAAGAGCGTAAACGCAGTAATTTTGATGGACATTTTATAGGATTCGGTTACGCACCGACACACGCGGATAATATTGAATTTGACATCGGCGGCACTTACACACGTTACTCGTAAAACGTTATACGCGGCGCGGCGCCGTTACAAAGGGCTATTTTGGTCGTTACGTTCCGTTACAGCTTGCGTCTGCGAGAACTGTAAATACTATTTGATGTTTTGACCTTTATGCGCCATGAAGATATATAATACTCTGGTGAACAATAATTAGTGAGAATTCGGTTATATAATATTTTGAACTCTATAACTGTTTTGGTAGTTTTTGACTGGTCTTATAGCTCAGTTGGTTAGTAACCCTACCTTCTGCGCTGTAGGTCGTGGGTTCGATCCCCACTCAGGACAAACATTTATGTGACATTTGTAACATTGATGTTTGTTCTGTGTCTTCGTGTAAATATGTATTATATGTATATATTTATAAAAGAAAAGTATTTAAGTATTATATCAGTTGTCTGGTTCCCATGATAAAAGCTATGCTTAGCTTACTTTGGGGCTAGATAGCGCTGTGTGAAATGTCCACCATTATTTATATTTATTTTATTTTATTTAATCCAAGTAAAGTACCCACATTACCCCGAGCGTAACGGAGGCACGCTAACAAATAGTTTCACAGCCAATCCACGACGCTACAGCCTCTAATAGAAACGCGCTAGTTTCACATAGTATAAGGGGGAGGTGGTGTTTCGGGAGGGCTGGAGGTCACACTTGGTATTTCAACCAAGTTCACCCCATTCACAAGTTGCACTTATTAACGGAACGGGAGAGAGTCATTACACAGCCCGTACAAAGAAAAAGTACTAAGTAAAACTACTAAGTAAGTAGTAAGTAAGTAAGTACTAAGTAAAGTAAAAAGTACTGGATTCGATATTTCTGTTTTGTCTACAAAATGAGCTTTTGGAAAATTGGACTAAAGAAAACTAAATATTGTTCTGAGATCATCACAAAGAGCAACCAACCATAAACATGTAATACAAACACGCGCTCCCTTTTATTAATTTAATTAGCATATTTCTTTATTAATCAAGTATATTGGTATAATTAATAACGCAGTATTTAACTTTTAACTTTTTCGACTTTATAATTTAAAAGCAAACAATTTCATAACGCACCTTTCACTGTTGTGAGGCAATTCTGGATAATTGTGTTGGCAACTTTTGTAATTACACCGGCCCGGTCGAATCGTAGTCCAACCAGGTTGCTGGCTGGGCGCGGCGTCCATTTATATATAGCGATAATATATTTATATATAAGCGGTTTTTACAGTCGTGTACTGACTTTTCTGCGTGTCCGTTTGACTTGGGTAGTTATTATAAGGTTGGAATTTGGAACATTGTTGTCACGGGACGACAAATATCTGTTATTTTGAGGGATTCGTAGCTGTTTTTAAGTGATTGCTTAAGGCTTCACTCTATTCTTCATCATATCAGCGGGTAAAAGTCCACTGCTGAACATAGGCCTCCCCCAAAGATTACCATTGTGAACGGTGTTGAGCCACCTGCATCCAGGAATTTCCTGGGATCCTGACTATGTCATCAGTCCATCGGGTAGGTGGCCGCCCTACACCGCGTCTGCCGGTTCGTGCTCGCCATTCCAGAACCTTTATTCCCCAACGGTTGTCAGGTTCTTCTAGCTATGTGGCCTACCCATTGCCACTTCAGTTTGCTTATTCTGAGAGCTATGTCGATGGAACCTTGGTTCGTCTACGGATTTCCTCACTCCTGATTCTATCGCGTAGTGAAACTCTATTCTTAAATTATACATAGTATGAATACATAGTTTGCATACAATTACTCTATCATTTACTAGACATTTAGTTGGGGGGGTACATGCGTTGTGCTACAAATGTGGTTCTAGTTCGGTGCGGTCCGGCGCCACTCCGGTCGTCCATTTTGTAATTACTGGACCGTGTATTGCAGCGTCGTGTCAAACACGTAATTACACCGAACTTCGCCCCACACCCGTCTGAATGTTTGTGTTAGTGGCTCTGGTAATGACGTCTCACCTACAGTTCAATATATAAACTTTAAATTGAACCTTAAAGCTATTCGCGATTCCAAGTTGGGAAAATTATTTTGCTGGCTATTGAAACTGGAGCCAGGTTTATTTATTGTGTAATACGTATTTAATACTCGTTAAAGTTTTTTATTGCCTCATGAAAATAGGAAATATCTGTGAATAATAAATAATAAATAATGGTGGACATTTCACACAGCGCCATCTAGCCCCAAAGTAAGCTAAGCATAGCTTGTATCATAGGAACTAGACAACTGATATAATACTTATATACTTTTCTTTTGTAAATACACACATATAATACATATTAACACCCAGACACAGAACAAACATCAATTTTACAAATGTCACATAAAATGTTTGTCCTGAGTGGGGATCGAACCCACGACCTACAGCGCAGAAGGTAGGGTTACTAACCAACTGAGCTATGAGGCCAGTCGATAACACTCAGTTTAATAAACACGAGTGAACTGCCAACGTTTATTAATATGAATAAGGCATATTAACTCGGCTCGCTTTCGTATACTACCTAATGTATGCCTACTCGTATGCCCGTGCACTTTCGCTAAGTGCATTTCACAATATTTACTAAATGCTACATTATCTGTATGATATATTATTTTCTTGCAAAAAATAAACCTAGCCAACATTTATTATTTAACTGGCCTTATAGCTCAGTTGGTTAGTAACCCTACCTTCTGCGCTGTAGGTCGTGGGTTCGATCCCCACTCAGGACAAACATTTATGTGACATTTGTAACATTGATGTTTGTTCTGTGTCTGGGTGTTAATATGTATTATATGTATGTATTTACAAAAAAAAAGTATATAAGTATTATATCAGTTGTCTAGTTCTTATGATACAAGCTATGCTTAGCTTACTTTGGGGCTAGATGGCGCTGTGTGAAATGTCCACCATTATTTATTATTTATTATTTACAATAATTTTAATCAATACAATAACCATCTTCTTTTTCTTCGAGTCACCGGTTCTGTAGAACCAGTGTGGTGAAAGGATTGTAAGTGCGCCTCAAAGAGGCTCCTTTCGTGTAGCCATTAAAATATACTAGAACAAGTATCTAAATCACTGTCTCTGGCACCAGATTCCGACGCAACCGAAAACCGAGCAAAAGGTGGTCCCCGTTATTTTTAATGGACATAGTCGCTGTTGGCCTTTGATGGCCTTCACAGCGTTTACGGGATTGTATCGGGTAGTCGGGTGAGGCCGGGTCGTACTGTGTGCCACTATTTATAGAACGCCGCTCGGACCCATTCGGGGAGGAAAGAGATTCTCTAAGAATATGTTATCCTCCTCCATATATGTTTGGTGAGTGAGCAAGGATGGAAAAATAATCAGCAAGTTTGAGCAAAGTGAGAGAGACTAGTATTAATTACCAGTGCTCGCTCGGCACATTCATTTAATGAGATTGAAATGGTAAACTACTTCAACATTTCATCAACCCACACATGAACATTCCCCTAAGGTACAATAATTATCCCTTTTCTTCCTAATTCTCACACTGGTTTAGTTTAAGTAATCTCTCAGAAGCATATAAATAAATTTAATTTTATTTATGTGGAGCCAGTTTAAAGTTCGCATTTATACTTTTATACCAGCTGTTGCCCGCGACTACGTCCGTGTGGAATTCGGTTTTATCACGCACCCCTATTTTACCCCTCGGAAAAGTAGCCTGTGTTACTCCTTGTTACATCAGCTATCTGCCAGTGAAAGTCCCGTCAAAATCGGTCCTGCCATTTCAGAGATTAGCCGAAACAAACAGACAGACAGACAAAAATTCTAACCGCCCGCGCACGCGCCCGCGCCGCCGCCGGCGGCCCGGGCGCGGGCGGTTGTTCGATATCGTCTCCTAAAATCGATACATAATATCGCATCTGTGTGGGAGAACCTTTAATTTGATAACAAATTAACAGATGAAGAAGGTAAATCAGTTCATTTTGCTTTTATATAAAAAATACACGTTCCAATCGAATATCTGAAAGGATTGCGATCCAGCCCCACTGACACACTGAATTACATAACTATACCATTTACTCGCGATTACTAGCTATACCTATATGAAAAATATGCGAATTGATTGATAATCGTATCCATAATTTACTTTCGTTTTGTATTCATAAAATACGATACACCATTTGCCTGATAAAAAAGCCATATCGGTAACATAAACGCGAATAATACCCGTCATAATCAAATGTGTATCCAGTACGCCGTTCATCAAACGGCTGACGTACAAACGGCTAACGAGCGTCCAGATTGTACGATTCATCGAACGTATTGATTCCTCATTCAAAGCTTTGTTCCAATTTCAAAACCATTATCGAATAACATTCAAAAATGGAACGCCACCACTTTACTGAGCGCTTGACTCGGCAGCCGTGCAAACGGCCAGTGAGCGGTGGGCAGTGAGCGGTGAGCGGTGAGCGGTGAGCAGTGAGCGGTGAGCAGTGAGCAGTGAGCGGTGTGCAGTGAGCACGTTCGATTGATTGCAATCGGAATCCACTATTCAATATGAACGTTTTGATTCTTCGTGGTGTGCGCTTTCATCTACTCCAATTCCCTCGGCCACAGCTCGTTTACTGACAATAATACTTTAGTAGTAGTTTACTACAATCGGATAAATAAATACTGACTACCTCATTGGAAAACTGGTCGTACCGATCGAGACGCTAGGGTTTGATTCCCTCAAAGGACAAATGTTTGCATAACCTCTGAATATTATTACGTGTCTAGGTCTTGCGTGCGTATGGGCGCAATACGATGCCACTTGAGCGTTCCCATACCTAAGTAGGGACCCAAGTATTATTGCTTTTGTTATGGGCAGAGGTTACCGCTTATCAGCAGGTGGGCCATCTGCTCGGTCCGTAACTTTTTCACATATCAAAGGAACTAGTTTTTTTTTTATAGAGGTAATAATTCCGACTTTCTTGTATATATTGTTATATAATTGTAATAATAACTGAAGAATAATGAAGAATTATTTGCGATGTGCCTCTCTACCTGAAAATATAGACATATTTGTTTGTGAAAAATATCGGATATTACGTACAGCTCAAACAATATTAGGAAACGTATCAACCCTGAGCAAAGTCAATGATCCGTGTCAATATTGTGCGAGGTTCATTTCTTAGTGGGAGACGAACTAACTTATTTGACGACTCCCATTTTGGCTTGGGGCAGCTCGCCGCCGCCACCCGCCGGCGCTCCGGCCATCAAACACCTACATCTAAATCGAATAATGAAAGATGTCTAAGTCTATGGATTTTTTGCTAGTTAAAGTTAAATGTGAGATAAATTTTAGGTTTGTTTATTTACCCGATTGTTGCCGTTGCAAGGGTCGTCATTAAACGATTCTTAGCTAAGCGACATAATGTTACAAATTTAGTGTCGTTTTGTAAACTCTTCAGCTATCAACACATCACACAATTTTTGGTTTTGTTAACAAGTTTTATGTTTTCATATTTTGGACTAACGTTATCGTAATAAAAAGACCGTCTTCCCACGGGGAGGGGGTGGGGATTTATCGATAAAAATAGTTAAAAAACGCTACCCCATTGACTAACACTTTCTGTATGTATAAAAACAGATATATTTCTTAGTGTCTGATCTATTTGTGTTATATTATAAATAAACGACTTGTAAATTGTAAGACCATGTGTTACAACTATTTAATGCCTTATATAATAAAAATAAATAATGTTATTAAACTAATGAAACTACTTATTCATCATAATCCCTCAGTTAAAATATTTAAACCCCTTAAATTAATATCCGCGCCTTATTCTCGTTCTGTTTCCATATAATATGAATCAAACCGAGTAAATATGTATATAGTTTTGAATAAAAAATTTGTTATTTAATTAAATAACGTAAATGATTTGTGCAGATTTCAGCTTTTAAGAAAAACTGCAACCAGTATCTTTTTCTAGAAAAATTTTTCGTAGAAACGTTTCTGATTTTGACAAAATAATTATTTGTAACTATTATATCAACGTAATATTCGATTCTATTGAAAATGATACTCCTGTTCATAATTACAAATCCCATCGTATCCAAGAAGTGTTCGACGAGACGTAATCAGATGTCAGATATTGAATCAATATAAAGTCACTGCTCCGTCGCTCCGAGTGGGCTCTTTGTAAATCAATATTTAATATTAGTTCTGGGAACTTCGAAGATTAAATTAATAAAGTTTCATAAAGGAAACTTTGCAAATGACTACAAAATGGCGCTTTCAATTCATATCGTCCACGTTATAATCAAAATTCGTCGCTTCATGATCGTGGGCTGTGAACTTTTAGTGATATCCCTTACCAAAGGACGAGTACTAATGTGATATCACTACTGTAAATTCCTCCACAGCACATCGAGAACTTCTCGTCAATTTCAATTCGCAGAAAATTGCGCACCCGGGAGGTGAAACGTCATAAAAATTAATTGATGAAATCCCCACTTTAACGACGCTCGTAATTGTTTCACCGTTTATTTTATTGTTGGAACCGCTTCACCGCCGTAGGCTCGGCTCCGCTAATACCCTCCGACAAGTACAAACAATATTCATTGGGAAATTTGCCCGGTAGCCCAAGTAGCTACCCTCAGGACCTACCGGTGCTGACGCCTGCAGTTATTGTAAACTGTAAATTCCAAACAATAAAGATCGTTATAGCGAGCCCTCAGGCAGAGACAACCCTGCAACCTCGCGACACGTTCTCAATTTAAATAACGCGCTCTCATTGGCGAGCGGTAACGAACTTTCGCCAATGGCGTGATCGCTACAATAAAACCGCCCAGGGTTGTCACGCTTCCATTGTTAATCCTAGATTTATTTGAACGACTGATGTGACGTAACGACGTCCGCGGCAGACGGTGGACAAAAGGTGTCGTTAAAATTTTATAGATAAAAAACCTCGACACGAATGAATAGGCCCGTTTGTTCGTTGGCTTTTGTAATGATATAAATTATGAAAAAGAGACGGTTAAGGAGGCACGGGGGAGTGTAATAAAGGATCCGTAATGTCTGTTTCTGTAATGTTGTTCTGTTTTCCGGTTGGGAAACCGGAAAAATGCGTGACTTTCTTATATCTGAATACGCTCTGTATCATATTCGCTTTACGCTGATTCGTCACGGTTTTATTGCACACCTGTTGTAGAATATTGCCATTATTATAATACTTCTGTCATATTCAATTCCGACAATTTTTAAACACGGTAGTTCTCATTTACCGGAGTATAATGGTTTTGCAGTATTTAGTAGTAGTAGTAATAATTCTTCAAAATCATGCGTCTGATTGCAGCTTGTAATTTAGTATCTTTAGCATACTTAAGTTGTAGCTCATATCAGATTAGCCTTAACACCAGCATCAATCGGAACACAATTCCACGCTTAGCATTCAAGTGCTGACTTGTTGTCGCTGGGCAAATGGCACAAGGGCTTGCACACGTTCAATTAGAGCGCCTCCCTCCGACTCGGAGACTGCCGGTACACAGTCGACGTCCATGCGGTGATAAACCTTGACGTCACAGAAGGTCCCTGAAAAATCAAAATCTGGGGAAAAGTCCATAAAGAAAAACCATGTCGTCACAGGATAGCGACTATAAAATGTAATGCTGGTACTGGCAAGAACGAAGGTATGCGGGTTGAGCACCCGTACCCCGTACCCGTGTAGCCCTAGCATAATATATTGTCTAACATTATCAATATACAATAATAAATAATAAAGTTCTCAAGTGGACACTCTGTGCCAAACTGGTTAGATGAGAAAATGACATTGAGATTGTGCGGATGCGATGGTTTTAATATCTTTATTTAAACAGCTCTGACACTCTGTCACATGAAATGACGTAATTTTCCCCAGATTTGGAGATTGCGCTCTCAGCGACCACTGCCCTGTACAGAGACCACTGTACGGATTTAATCATTGAATTATTCATTTTTTCCTTAATCACGTTACACACATGCTCATGGATATTTGGATATGCGGGAACTTGAATTGTATGATATTACCTACTAATGAAAAAGTGTATTTCGTCGTTGTAAAGAGAAAAAATATTTTTGGCGCTTTTTATATTTGATGCAAACCAAAGCAAATGTTTTAAGTATTTGTCATAATCGCGAGACATTCAGCTTCTTTTGCTGACTAATGCAGTCAAGACAAAATTAAATTAAGCAAAGTTCCGCATCAGAAGTCGCCGATCAGATCTGGCCACATAATATGGTATATTGTCATTGTCTGTACCTGATACGATGCTTATTGGTGCGCGTGCCGGAGCTGCGATAAGGCGGACGCCGCTGCTGCCGGATGCGCTCCATTGTCCGCCGCTTATCGGCCCGCCCGCCCTCCGCAACAGACGGCCGTTTCATGAATTGTTTTATTCTGTAAGGGAAAAAATTGCCAACAAAATATAAAAAATAAAGATTGAGGTAAACTCTGACAAAACTTGACTTTATCCTCATTATATTTAACTACCATAAACGAAGTAACAGCTGATGACTAAATTAACACTTTGTGATCTGTGTCATAGCGTGAAACAATTTTTTATTTCAGATGAATTGTGTCGTACATATCGGCCGCAAATATAATGCAAACCGTGCAAACTGTTCTTATTATATCTTATTGACTGATTTAATTGTAAGTTTGTGCATTTTTCATCTTCAGAGAAACTAAAAATCGTACATTATGGAAATTGATAAGATCTCATTTGGAAATTGATAGTTCACCTAACTTATCAACCGTGGTCATAGAGCGGGTTAGTTTTCCCTTGATGCATATATTTAGTTAAACTGCTAGAAACGAATTAAAGCATAACTTTTGTAATGTTACTACCTCTATATAAATATACCTGCAATGAAACTTCCTGGAAGTTCGTTGCAAAGCTCTAAAACCCCAAGAGTCACAGTAACCGGAAACGAGTACTGCTGGCTCAAACAAAGCGCTGTGAGTCCCGTCGGAAGAAATTAATATAACAGGTGCTGAACCCTAGGACATCTGGTAAGTAAATCAAATATTTTTCTTTTATATTTTACATGTACCATACAAAAGCTTACTCCAGCTATAATAGAGTTGGTATACAAAATGCAATATTATAATTTTTCTGGTAGACAGATTTGAAACTCGTAGCGTTTGCTACGTCGTAGCTGTCGTAGGCGCTACGAAACTACTCGTACGACAAGTTAACGCGAACAGTCCAGCTCTGACGGCGGCTTGTAGACCAGTTTGAGTTGCCCACAAAACAGTTTGTATATTAACATGCAGGAGACATGGATGAAATTATCTATACATATAGAGGTACAAAAAAACAAAAAAATCTAAACATCGATATTATTATAAAAATACATATCTTTGATACTACTTGTTTTTTTTTCCGAATGCCCAATAGTTCTACTAAGACCCATTTCAAGGTTATCCATTCATTACCGGACACCCTGTATATATATGTTTTATCTATTTATGGCATTAACTTCAGATTTGTCTATGTCCACCACCAGAAATGTCCGTGATACCATTTGACGTCGTAGCATGCCTACATTGCCTTTTTGGGAAAAGTTTATACTGTCAGTGTTTCCCATTGTTTGGGCGCATTTCGTAGTATATATACATTGCGCATTTTGGGAATAACATGTTTTATAAATCCTTAAAACTTACGACCTTATGCAAATATCCACGATGAAACAATATATAATTACTTGAGAAACCATACTCACTATTTGCCGAGCTTCTCATCGTCGATGGCTCCGCTAAGACCTAGATATGTACAAGTTTAGTGCCTGTCTAGTGCCAGGTACCATTACCTGCCATCTCATAATCACGCACTCTGAATAGTGGAGACAATCTACTTAAAATACTTGAAAAAAAAAAATGTCAAAAATTATTTTCTTCTTAGGGAAAACGCATAAAAAATTAGTATAATTATTTCTATTTAATTTATATTTCACAATTTATTTTTAACCGACTGATTATTATTAAATAAAATTACTAATTATTACGTATATTATCAATTTGCATGCGGTAAAGTAGAACATAGCTGTACTTTATCCTTTGCTGTCATCTTTTGTTTAACTATGTTCCGCAAATAAATGAATTATTAATTTTATTTACGAAATGCTTTACCTTTAGCCTAATTATTAAATTAGTCTAGCCATACAGCGGTGAAAGTTGACGGTAGCTTAGCTACCACCCGCCCACTTCAACACATTTTTTAGGTGCATAATAGACAATTATGTACATTAGTTTTCGAGTTGATCAAGGCTGGGATGCAGTCAGGCTTTGAACTCAAAATTTGTCGAGTGGTAGCAAATGAAACCGTGTGAAACTGAATTAATTCCTAACTCAGCCGAGTATATAATGCAATCCAATCAAACAGATGCAGTACAATCGGCCACACAGGATCATTATAAAAAAAGTTTGCCTTTTATGTGAAGGAAGAAGAAGCCACCTTGATGATAAAATATGAGATAAGAGATAAATCAACGAACAAACACTTAGGTAATCTTGGATATAGAGACGCAGACACAAAGATACACGCAGACGAATGTAATCAATTATATCCACATTACAAATTGGATAATAAGTGAGATAAATGTAAAAACATGTATGTATTGTGTTTCAACATGTTTTATACTAAGCAGGTAGTGTGTCCGTTCAATAGTGCTATTACGGTTTTGCTATTGCCCCTTCATTTTGTATTACTTATTCATTTTTATTTTGATTTTTAAACCAAATTACGGAACCGATTTTGATGAAATTTCTATGGGACCAATCTCAAAGTATATACTGTCAAATAAAAAACACAAATCGTTTTATAAATGATAGAGATATGAGGCAGATATAAAAAAATAACAACTCAATTGATAAACTCCTCCTTTTTTGAAGTCGGCTAAAAAGTGAAAACAAGTTTCGATATCATAAAGAAAAAAACCTGATGATAGTGTAGCCTTTGGATAAAATAATCAGTCGTTCTATCGCACTTGTCTTAATTGAGATCCAAAATATATAACGACTATAATGCTTTATACTATTATATATTATATCGTTCAGTGCAATGCATAAGACGTTGTGAAGCAGCTCAGTTGATGGAATCCAAAAGCCAACCCGACCTGAGCTGTACCCTTTCACAGTCGCGTCCACAAGACCGCGCCATCTGGCGGGATGGCTCGCGCGATCTAATCCCCGTTTACCGGGGGGGTGTCGGGGGACCGGGGGGGTGTCGGGGGGCGGTGTGGTGGTAGGGGTTGGGGGTGGGGGGTAGTCGCAACAAGTGGCGCCGGGACTCCGGCCGCCCGATTGATACGGATTGTAATTATGTATGCGCCTAACTTTATGGTTTGTACCCTTTGTGTGGCGGTGAACGGGAATGTTCTACAATGATGACGTCTGAAAGGGCCCTAAAAGTAATTGTCGCACGTTGATTTTAAATATTCGTGTGAGTAAATAGTCACTTCGCGCGCGAGATAGTTTTTGGCACTCCAGTAGTGATGGATGGCCTTAGAACCATATATCCTAGACTGTAAATGATTGCTTTGCTTATCTCTTGCTTCTGACAGCATCTCATCTCGGATATAACCAATATGCAATCAACGATCATCTTGCGGTGACCTATATAACTATCGATTGTATTTGTACGGTTTTTCAAATCAATCAAACCTTTTAGTACTCTACTCAGTTCTACAAAGTCGAATCCTTACATTTTCTCGTGAATAATTCAAAAATATCTTTTTTTTTTTTTTTTCAGAACAAGACCAAGTCACCCCGGCTCAGTGGTGGAGATCAGTGACAATCCGTTGGATGCTAGCAAGGTGAGGAAACTATCAATATACTTATAGGTACCTATGTACAATCTTTTCAAAATCGAAAAATGTAAAATATGTCAGAACATAAATTTAACCGACATTTAGCCCTGATTCACTTTTCAATCTTTCATATTCGCTTTCAATGCGTATTAAAAACAAGCGCTAGTTAAATTTATTTATTTATTTATAGATGGAACAAATGAAAAATGTTGAATATGTGCGACAACAAATCCGGCATTAAAAATGCGCTCTCTACAATTCGAACAAATGTTCCGTTTCCCATTAGTTGCATTCGAGCTAGTTTTGTAATTCATATATTTTCCGTTGAATACATCGAATCCTTTTGTTCTCGTTACGAACCATATAATATATTATATTGACTGGCCTCCATAGATAGCTCAGTTGGTTAGTAACCCTACCTTCTGCGATGTAGGTCGTGGGTTCGATCCCCACTCAGGACAAACATTTATGTAACATTGATGTTTGTTCTGTGTCTGGGTGTTAATAGTTATATGTATGTATTTACAAAAGAAAATGTATATAAGTATATCAGTTGTCCGATTCCCATGATACAAGCTCCGCTTAGCTTACTTTGGGGCTAGATGGCGCTGTGTGAAATGTCCACCATTATATATTGTTTGTATAGTTGGTGGTGGCATTCGAGAGCGGTCTGGTGGTGGTGTGGGACCTTCGCGCGAGGGCGGCGGAGTGGCGCGGGTGCCTGGGCACGGGCGGCCCGGGGGACGGCATCCGCGCCGCCGCCTGGCACCACGACGCCAAGCTGATGACAGCGCACGTGGACGGGGCGCTCGCCACCTGGACCACGCGGGCGCCGCGACCCGCCTCGCTCTCCTACCCTCACGGTGAGACTAACACCCCCCGGCCACCAGCTCCATCCGGCGAACCCTCACGATACCTCGGGTACTGCACCAAACGTGATGGTCAATATAAACGGAAGACATGAAAAGCTCTAACACCACTCACTGTCTAACTACGCGGAACAAAAAATATCTTGATCACCTGGTTATCAAATATTCTTACTGTGCAGGACACATGGAAACAGGTAAATGTATACATGTATGAGCCTTTTGCAGCAGTTCCAGAGTTGTGACTGTATCTGTGCGAGTATATTGGTCTTGCTTCCAAATCCTACGAAGAGTGTGAGCTTTTCGATGAAGGAAAACATCGTGAACGGATGGAAGGAGGGAGGGAGGGAGGAATCCAAAGCTTGGATAACAATCCACCATATCCAAAGCCAGTGACATTTTTTTTTTGTAATACAGTTACGGAACGAGCCGATGACCCACCTGGTGTTCAGTGGTAACCTCGGCCCATAATAACCAATGCGACTTGGGTCCTTCCCTACAAGTTACGACAAGACCCAAGTCGCATCGTATGCGCCCGTAACTCTGAGACGTGTAGGTGGAATGTCTCATGTGCCTGTAATTTCACCGGCAACCACACCTTTCAAACCGGAACACAGTAACGTGAATGCGTTACTGCTTGGCGGCAGAAAAGGGCATGGTGGCAGTACTTCCCCGGACGAACTTGGCAAGAGTTCTACTGCTCTTAAACATGTAGTGTGTCTTGACATGTAGGTACTTAGTGGAAGGAAACCTTGTCACATACAAAATTAAAACCATTCTACTCCCTAAACCTGTTTGTTGTTCATGTACTTTCATCGAAAGATTGTAAACAATAATGTTTCTAATTTCAGCGAAAGCTAACAAAGACGGGAAACTGGAACCTTGCAAACCTATACTCAGACTAGAATGGAAAACTTCAAGAACAGGGTATGTTTTATTTAATATTTGAAAAACATTGGACATATTGCGGACGTAGGAAACCAGCGACCCTAATCGGCAAGCCTGTTCCGAACAGTCTCAAGGCAAATCGCACTCGTTTACTTAGGAGCGAACGAATGCACTCGCCTGATTTTGTTTTTGTCGTGATCTACTTTCGCCTAATGAGCGTTTACATAATGATGTTGATTTCTAATAAAGTCCAAACGAGAAACAGATAAAAACTGTTGTAAGCTATCAGGCGTGAAACTTAGAAATTACGAAATTATATCGTCCCTTGACCGCCGACTATCGTAAGCGACAATTTTACCCAACAAGCATTTTATTGTTACAAGTGTTATTTTTAAATAAAATGTGTAAAATGGCGTGCTAACAATGAACTTTTCATTCGCTATATATTCTAAATAACGTCATTTTAGCGGAAATTCTCGGCAACACCTATTTGCTATTTGGGTAAAATTATCGCTTACGATAATTCGGCTGTCAAGGGCCTATATATTAATAAAATATGATTACCTACTAATTGCCGTTTCAAAGCCATTTCCTTATGAAATCTATGCAAAGGTGTTGAAGAACATCACACAGTGATTCAAGTTGCAAGCAGTGAAACGTTTATTGATGCCGAGGACTGTGTTCCAGCTATCTATACTATTGTGTAATATTTGCGTTCCAGTGAAAGTCTGGTGATATTCTCCGGGGGGCTCCCTACGGACAAGGCGGGGCGCACGCACAGCATCACGGTCCTAAACGGCAAGAGTACCACAGTTCTGGAGATGGAGCATAGCGTCGTCGACTTCGTCACGCTCTGTGAGACACCACACACTGCAGGTACCTGCTGTCTATAGTACCTATCTGTCTGCTAGTAGGGGAGGCCGCAAGTTGCATCGGTTGTTATGGCCAGTGGTTACCATTTAACACCAGGTGGGCCATCGTCGTCGGCGCGTCCTGTAACTGCAAAACAGAAAAAAATTAAATTAAAATAAACACGAATCCACTAAACTGCAACTGCTAATGCAGCTCGGATATAATCATGTCAAATCCAACATTTAAAATAGGAAGTAGTCATAGGATATTTGTCTTAGATGTTGACGAATATTGTGTGGATGTTCTTACTGCACCACGATCTTGAGACTAGCAGATGTACAAGCGTGTCATTATATTAAGCTGAGGTTTTTGTATACGCTTGTGCCACCAAATTTGTTGATGCGCTTTTACTACTTTGTGCCTGTGTACCAAGTTAGGTCTTAAACAGGAGGTTGAGGTCTTATACTATAGGCCATTTCACATTTATTCTTAATTACAATAACAATATTAATTTAATTAATAGATTTGACAAACTTTACCTTATTGGTGCGTCACCTTATCATTATTGTTTTTCAGATTACCAAGAACCGTACGCGATAGTGGTGCTGCTGCAAAACGACCTGGTGGTCATCGATCTGCAGTCCCCGGGGTACCCTTGCTTCGAGAACCCCTACCCCATGGACATACACGAGTCCCCCGTCACATGTTGTTCCTACTTCGCAGACTGCCCCTCAGACTTGGTACGCGCGCCGCTTGTACCCCACCTCGTACATTCTGTGCTAGTCTTTAAACTAACGTTGTTGTCTCCGATTGCAGATCCCGGCGTTTTACTCGGTGGGCCGACAGGGTAACAAAAAGACGGGCGGTTTTAGTGAGAAACTGTGGCCCATCAACGGTGGAGAGTGGGCTCCGGCGTCCTGCTCGTACAGCGAGATTATTCTCACTGGGTCAGTGTGTTTCATATGATATTGTTCTCACTGGATCAGTGTGTTTTGTATGAAGTTGTTTTCACTGGGTCAGTGTGTTTTATATGATGTTGTTCTCACTGGGTCAGTGTGTTTTATATGATATTGTTCTCACTGGGTCAGTGTGTTTTATATGATGTTGTTCTCACTGGGTCAGTGTGTTTTATATGATGTTATTCTCACTGGGTCAGTGTGTTTTATATGATGTTGTTCTCACTGGGTCAGTGTGTTTTATATGATGTTGTTCTCACTGGGTCAGTGTGTTTTATATGATGTTGTTCTCACTGGGTCAGTGTGTTTTGTATGAAGTTGTTCTCGGACACGAGCACCGTGCGCCGGTACTCACCCTCCACACCGAATAGAAGTGGACTTGCGGTGCAATTTATCTCAGTGAGTGTTTCTGTTGTGTTCCAGGCACGCGGATGGGAGCGTCAAGTTTTGGGATGCAAGTGCAGGGACCTTACAAATTTTATACAAGCTCAAGTGTTCAAAAGGTACGGTAATAGTTAAAGGGCGCGTTCAGAAGGCAGGCGGTCCAGTGTTTGTTCCGAGAAGGGACTGAGGGGTATGTCGGCGCGGCGCGGGCCGCCCCCTTTGTACCTGTTAATGCTTATACAACAGAATCGGTGTTACATTTCTGGCGACGAATATTGGCACCTCTGAAGTTGGCCGCGAAAGGGCTCGTCGCTGATCATGCAGGGGAATCTAAAGAGACGACAGTATATTTAATCCTTATTCTAGCTAACTTCTTAGTTGCCGAGATGGTGGTCAGATTGTGGCCAAAATTGTTAATATATTTTGTATGTTTGTCAGTGTTCGAGAGGCGCGGGGGCGGGGGTGGGGGCGGGGGCGGGGGTGGTGGCGGCGGGGGCGGGGGTGGGTACGAGGATGAGAGCCCGCTCGCTGTGCAGCAGCTAGCGCTGTGCGCGGAGTCGCGCCGGCTCGCGGTCGCTCTGCCGCACGGACACGTCATACTGTTCAAATTCCGGAAGGCGGAGACGCATACCGAGACACAGGTTATAATTATATAACTTATTGTTATTCAAAAAATATTCACCTCTATTATATTTTACCGCGCAGTAGAATTTGTGCAATAATACCGCCGGACCTATTTCTGCCGCCTAGCAACACAGTAATGCGTAAAAGGTGACTGCCGGTGTGATTACAGGCACGTAAGACATTCCGCCTTCACGTCTCAAAGTTGAGAACGCACTACGATGTGACTTGGGTCTTTCCATCGCTGCTTAAGGACTGCTTAACTTCAAGTGGTTCATTTTACTCTGTCATAACCGATTTCGAACCGACTATACTTAAAAAAGTTAGGTACTTCATTACGTCTGAATTTAGGATAGTTTATTTATCTGGTTCACTATGTAATTACAGGTTTTAGAAATCCCAATGATATCCGACACATTAGAGGAGGAGCCATCGCCGGAACCGGAAGGCGGGCGGTCCATGTCCTTCAGCCGCGGGGGCGACGCCGCTGAGGGGGAAACTAGAAAAGTGAGTAACCCCGCATTAACTTGCTTTACTTACCGCAATAAATATATCATTATCATTTATCATTATCATTTATCATTATCATTTATCATTATCATTTATCATTATCATTATCATTTATCATTATCATTTATCATTATCATTTATCATTTATCATTATCATTTATCATTATCATTTATCATTATCATTTATCATTATCATTATCATTATCATTATCATTTATCATTATCATTTATCATTATCATTTATCATTTACTTCCGAGAGAAACGATCCACCAGACAAGAAACTGTTCCAACTCAAATAAGGAACGAGCAATACATAAGTGCGAAAGGATCTGTGTTGTAGTGTGTCACGTTGTGTTGTCAGAGCGGTGGTGGCGTGTGGTGTGGCGCGGGCGGGGCGGGCGAGGGCGTGCGCGTGCGCGGCGCGGTGGGCACGGGCGGCGTGCGGCGCGCGCCCGGCTTCCAGCCCACGCTGGTCGCGCTGCAGCAGGGGCCGCCGCATCTCATCGCCGCGCTCACCATCAACTCCTCTTATGGCCTGTGAGTCCACCATCGAGTGCGAGTGTTCATTTTTTTTTTGTTTTTTGTTTTGTTTTTCGTCGCGGTCGCCGCACGAAGTGCACGTTCCACTAGAGGAACGAGCAGAGTCGCTCCTGTATGAAATACATGAAACTAAGTTCACTGCGACGAGCCTGAAAGTTGCATAGGATTTCTTTCAGGATGTATACACTCTGACTGTTTTTTTTATATGTCACATTTAAAGTAGTTTCCACGCCGACCAATTTGATTCAGCAAGTTTTTTATAAATACGCATAAATTTATCTCTGTATTTTAACTTTTATGCATGTAAAATACAATTGTATTACATGCGGGGAACGCTGTTAAAAACATAGAAAAAAATAACTAATTCCTACTGTACTTAGACTAGATAACTTTGTCCTCTCGTGTGGCGTGAGTCCGGTCTTAATGACGGATGGGCTTAGGTGTAAGACCATGTCTGCCTTCCGCCACCTGCTACCCGCGTGGCTCTGTCGCACCCGCTTGTAAGGAGGGAGATGTATAATCAAAATGGTCCACCGCAGTGTGATTGTGTTGGTAGCATGGCGTGGGGCGGGGATCGCGGCGTAGTGGTGGTAGATATGTCGGTGCGCGGCACCGTGTGCGCGCTGTCTGCCGGCGCGCTCTACCACGCGGACCGCGCCGCCCAGAGGCAATCCGAGCGCCAGCGGTCGCCCAGTCTCGATCAGGTAAACACACAACACTAACACAGCTCTTGCGACAACACTGAACATGGTCTCAAAGTTTATCTCCATCTTGGGGATAGGGAAAAACGGCTAAATTGAAAGCTACCAGGATCCACGCGACTATACTTCTTCTGACAACGCACACACTAAAGCTACAATATAACATGCGCGCACAGAAACTAAATACAAGTTTTTATTGAATATCAAGTCTACTATTAAAGCTGAATATTGTAACACCGACAAACATGATTTACTAAGCGTGGTCATAGTGTATATAGTTGAATCCACTCACAATACAATACACACTTTATACTATTTGAATGTGTTGAGAGGCTAGTGGTTGATTTAGAAAACATAGATTGTGTGTGTGGTGTGCGTGTTATGTTGATAATGTGGATCATACTCGTAGATTACTTCGATTTTTAGTCTAGTCTAGATAACCACGTACAGAAGGTAAAGCTAGATAACTCCATTACAATTTCAATCAAAGGTTGATCTGAAGAAAACAATTTGTAAATGTAAAGTAGTTCCGAGTAACACACCAACGTTTATATAAGGTATATCCAAGTAGTAAGATGCGAGTGCGAAGGTAAGAAGAAAAACCAGAGCTCGTACTGAGGTCTATTTCACATTACATTTATTTGCATTTATTTATTTATTTATTTATATCTGAGTTGCTTCGGTCTCCAGAGTCTCGTTCGGTGAACAAAACAATACGATCAGACATCTGCTCGACCGCGTCCTGTCCTTTATTATTCTGTTTTCTTATTTGAGGTAAAATTTAGTTAATTTAAATAATTTAGTCGTAGCGCCGACCCGTTCCCGTAGCAATCATGGCATGGCATCGTTAGATATTCTTTAATCTCGGCCTGTCTTTCACTGTTTCTTGCATAGAAGTTTCTCAGCTGTACGTACACCGTATGTAGGAAGGTGCGGCCGCTCACCGTAGGTTTACACCTAGATTTAAGTTAGTCCACACTCGGCGTAGACATCGCCCTTCACACCGGTACGCGTAGCGACGTCCCGCACCTCGCTCCAGTCGCACGGTCGCTCACGCGCACTCACGACCTCCCCGACGCGACGCGACGGTCGCGCGCCCTTACCCTCACATATTTATATGTTCCCCTCACGTGTCCCCGAAGCTGGACGAGCCGCCGCGGCCCTCCCCCGCCGCCAGCCCCGCCGCAGCCGCCGCCGCCGCCGCCGTCGCCGCCGACCTCGCCGACGAGCCCTGCACCGCGCCGGAGGAAAAGGCCAAACTGGACACCAGACGCAAGTCCACACCCTGGAAAACGTTCAACCTAAAACGACAGCTCTCTAAAGTCGACCTCAAATTCAAATCTGCGTTCACCGTCCCGACCGAGAACAATCTAGAAGAGGGGACCGAGAAGAAAGAGAGTAACTCCCAATTCTATTGTGAAACGGGGGAGGAATCCGACGCTACTCCGGTAGCGACCGCCGCGGCCGCGACCGACTCGCCGAACGGCGACGAGATCAATCCGACGGAAACTAGTGAGGAAGCGCACAAACCGGCAGATAGAAACGAACTGCCGTCACCGCTGCGCGTCTGTTCGGACGTTTTCGAGAGAATGCACAAGGAGCTGCACGAGAAGAGACCCTCGGACGTGTACGACAGGATGCACAGGGAGCTCCAGGAGCGATGGCAGGACAGAGACAGAGAGGCGTCACCGGATATATCACCCTCGAGGATAGGCGAGGAGAAGGCGACGAGGCCCGACAACCTGCCGCTTTTTGAAGAGGACGGCCGACCCACCCGGCCCCCGCGACAGAAAGGGAAGACAAAGAAAGAGGACGCCGAGAGGAGGGACGTTAGAGATCAGAGACTGCTGTCGGTTCCGAACATAAAGTACAGCAAGCAGGAGAGCGTGCGTGAGTTGCGCCGCAAGCAGTCGGCCGCGAGCCAGCCGCAATCCTTCGCCGGCAACCTGATGCGCCGCTTCAGTAAGTATCCAGCCATCCCGCGGTACCATTCCTCATGTCACCCACACATCAGACATCACTAATGCCCCAGTCTCCCCAGTCTCCGTTGCGTAGCACTTAGAACGTTGACTGTTCGCTGTGAGTAGAGTAGACATTCGATCGTCACGGATTGGAATGGTAATGGTTTGGCGATTTCTTAACGTTCACTAATACAGTACAGTACAGTACAGTAGCTCCTATTATTGATCGGGTTTTACATTTGCCGCTCGTTAGAGGTGATGGTAGTTAGATATTTTAATTACTAACTTGTGTATATTAAAGCAATCGTTTAACACTTATAAACAGTAAGATAATAAAGATGTAACAAGTTCACATTTTGTAGATTTAGGTACTACGGTCGAAGAGATCGCGAGTCGGCGACGACTCTTCGATATGCTTCACGCTTTTTGTGATATTTGGCTTCTTATTTAATTTAATTTATTTTTTTAAGTACCACTAATGGAGTATATAAATGCGTATAATTTATATAAGTATTATTGTGTAAGTATACTTACGAACACTTGTATAAATGCACAGTGTGTACTGGTATATAAGTATTGTATATAGGTTAAGAGCTAAGGGTCACTGATATGTGTATTTTCTTATTCCAAAGGACAAGGACTCGTCCGACGAAGACTCTAACTGCCTTAAATATCTATTCGCTGATTTTATCGGTAATTGAACATGTGGATGGTTTGCATCAAACGTAGGTGATCTCTGTGTTGTCGATGTCCTTTTGAGATGATGTTCCTAGCTAACAGCCGTAGTGGTAGCTCGCTTGTAGCTTCCCGAGGCGCGTGCTAGCGAGGTAGTCGCCACCGGCGTGCACGCGACGACATTCACCCACATTACACCGCCTGTCCCCAGGAGAGTTTGTAGCGACAGTAGCGAGCCTTTGCGACAGGAACGAACCGGCCGCGCCCGCCCCACGGACGAACGAGCGGGTGCCAAGCGCCCTAGGTATGATCTACTGCCCACGCACTCGGACATACGCTCACTAACCGGGACACGTGCGGCCAACATAACTAATAACGATATAACTATCACCATTGGCACAGAGATCACACACAGTATATAACTTCCTGTTGCGTCCTAGTACCTAATAATAAGTAACAGAGAGGGTCTTCCGTGTGGCGCTGCGGTGCGGTGGTGCGGTGGTGTGGTGGTGTGGTGGGTGTGGGTGTGGTGCGGTGCAGGACGCGGGTGTGTGTTGTAGATGAACGGGCCGGGCGGCGGCGGCGGCGAGGCGGGTGGCGGGGGCTGCGCGGGGGGCGGCGCGGGCGGCGGCGGCGGGGCGGCGGGCACGCGGGTGCGGCGCTCGCGCTCGCAAGGTACCCGCAAACTGCACAAGTGCCTCTCCACCGCGTCGGACGTGTACGCCGCGCCCCCCGCCCCGCAGCACTCGCTGCTGACGACGCGACAGTATTGCAGTTTTGGTAGTACAGTCACCTTGTACCGACACGTTCTCCTTCCGATCTGAAGCAGTCGCAATTTCTCTTCTTTTTGTTTTTACTCACCTTTCAGTTTGTTCTTTCCGTTCCGTGTCGGCCGCACGACCGCAGTCTCACCGCATTTCACGAGTATCGTCGATGTGATGTGCATCTTGTTCGGCATTTTGTGCTTGAACAAATTAATGCTTAGTATCATGGATCATTGTATCTGCCGACATGATCGTGGCTGCAATACTTTGATTGGCATTACTGGTGTTCTCTACTTATCGACTGTCAGTCGTTATGTTCTTGCAACTCGGTGCCATTTAATGCCAAGTGAGCTCTGATAACTGTATCTCCGTGTTGGTACTTGCTATTTCGGTTTATTTAATCGTTTTGTTTTGTTTATTTCTTCTACACTTACTTATCTTCCTTCCATACTACATCCTTACTTACCTTCATACTATTTTGTGGAACAGCAGATTCTGTTACCCGTGACGATTATAAAAAACGTGTACCTACATGTATACATGTGACGATTGAATCTTCTGTTCCATTACCAGTAGGTATAGAAACATTAAGAATTTACAATTGGTAAAATATTACTCATAAGTTGACATATCTGAGAGGTGCTCACGCAAAAGTCACTTTTCCAGTTTTCCATTGATCCTGGTTGAACAACCTGTACCAACGAATCTATTGATTGTATTCCAAATGTGTACATAGAAAGTGTCGGTAGCCTAAGTAGAAAAAAAACCACTCAAATACTTCATCCGGTATGTCAAATCCATTTTAGTATCGAGAGTAACACAAAAATGTTGAATAAGTTTAAGAAGTAAATACAACTATTCAAAATATATTATATAGCCTGAATTACAAGCAAAGGCATTTTTGGATAATTTATTATTTGCTTCAATTATTCAAAAGATAACGCGTGTAGTTATGTTACATTAAATAACTTGAAATGTGACTTTCCTTACAGTCCACCGCTCAAGATTAACAAACTTTATGGACTTGAACCATAATTTTATTAACTTTTATTAAATTTCAACAGAATATTACTAAACATTACATTCGCTCCCCTTTAGTTTATTGGAAGCATGTCCTCAGTTTTGATTTTCCATTATTCATTTGATTAATTTCCAATTTCAGATCGGAATCATTTAAATGGTAATCACTGGAATACAACACGCCTTATTCCTCATTTCAAATTTATTTTCTAGTTGATCCGAGTAGTTCTGTTTCGTTGTCATCGTATAATTGAACATAGAATGATATCTCCTTGTCATTAATGGTGTACATAACTATAATGAATGTCCAATCTGTAATGTGTGTGTCCTGCGAGTGGTTGTGCTCTAGTGACGTGAGATATGGCCCGCAGCGGACTCGCCATCCGGAGTTCCTCAAGTATCGTACAACACACTCGATAGATAACACCCGTACAATACGTGACCACCTTCACCTATGTTGACGATATGATGTTGCCGGGGACACGGGACAATGAGCACTGAACCCGGATGGCGGCCGCCGAAGACTATCTTGGAGATCATGCTTGTAACAATGATCGTTTTATTTGTCGGTACAGAACCACCTATTCCGCAGACTATCGCCTCTATGGAGTACTTACACATAATGCAACCCAATGGTACCCAAACATTTGCATCGATATTACTTTTCTTCTGATTATTCTTTTATCGTGTGTTTATTTGTGTGGCTTAGACACGGGCCCCGAGCCCATCCTTTATACACACAGTAGCTAGTTTTTATTTAGAGTTGAAATTGTGGCTGTGACTGTATTGTCTTCTTACACACGACACTTGGATCGCACTGAAGCTGATGATGGCATGATTCTTATAGATTTAACTGAAAAGGTGACTTACTACCCAAAACTATCTACTACCTACATATATTCTATATCTCTCACTTGTTTATCGTTTCGAGCGGAACCTATCGTATACGTTATATGTGCATTGTAAGAGCGAGGCTTTTCATATTGTATCAGCCACATGATGTATTATCTGTTTTGTTTGTTGATATGGTCGATGGTGTACGGTTGTGTTGCGACGAGCGCTCACGTTATATTTGTTTGCCTTGTCCGCATTGAGACTCTCCGACAGATCACTCGCCTTGACTCGCGCTCGCGCCTCGACCTCACGATGAAACATTTTTATAATTATCTTCACACTGTTGGTACATTGATTATTATTTCTTTTTCTAGCCCGTCCACAAAGCAAAAAGTTTATATGGCTCGTTTTTGGCTGCCTCTATATTCGGCTGTCATATTATCTGTGTATGCTTACGGTATTTTCCTAACTAAGAGCACTAGTTGCATGCGCATAATAACCGCCGGTTCTTGCACCTTGTTCGTTTCACTCTAGACGTTATGTATACGTGCATTCGACTGTCTGTCCGTCCACGCGGCCGCTTTGTATCTGTACTTGATGCGGACTGCTAACTGACGGTGCAAGTTGGGGCTTCGCTAGTGGGTATATGTATTATAGTTAACATAACTAGCGGATTTGCGCTTTCTAGATTGGGACTACTTAGTGGGATGATGCGTTGAACGAAGCTCTCCTAGCTTCTGGCTACCGACCTGCTCATTATGACACCCATGACTCATTCCATCGAGTTACTTTGCTCTCTGTACATTGGTTTTGTTTTTAACTTTGGCTCTACGCTTTTCACTCGCTCTACCATCATTTAGAGCTGTATATCGATGTGCTAGTGTAATTAAGTTACAACTAAAATACTGTTTGAAAAGGGTAATCGGTGTTTTGACTTTTAAACCTCTTCTAATTTATTCATTACTAACATGTCTTATTATGGGTCCAAGCACTAACCATCAGAGAGTAATACGAAGCCGACTATATTAATACCATACATAAAAGAACAGATACCCTGTCTAGATGACGACGTTGTGAAAATAAGCTGAGATTGGACGGGCATGCAATCTCCAAGCATGATTCTTCTTCCAATTCCGCAATGAGGCACATTTACTCGTATAACCTTAGCACTGCAACTGTGAATTTCAGCATATTTCACAACTGCACCAAGAACACCGTGTCCTGGGCTACAGCTAGCTTTAGTACTGCAACTGTACCTTGTAGATTAGATTTATCTGTTTGTGGTTCTAGTTCAGTTTACCGAGGTTATTTTACTGTGTACTTTCAAAACGTTACCTAATATCGGTATTCGGTTGGTTGTGATCTGAACTGAATCACAAACAGCATGCTAAGAATCCTTTACCACGGCGCGAGTGGATGGTAAGCGGTTCCTAGCATTGGGCAGCGGCGGGGGAATAATCTGTGGTTTTGGTCAACCGGCCGCGTAGACAAGCTGGACAGCTCCTTCTCGCGGTCTCGCTCCAGCAGCATGTCCAGCCTCGAGAACATCTCGCAGGAGGGCATCCAGTGTCTCGCCTTCGCCGATAGCTACATTAAGAAGTCTGGTGAGTTTATCTTCCTGTTTAATTCCTTTTCTTTTGTGATCCTCTTTCATCAGTAACGTGGAACTGTTGATAGCATCTACATATTCGATGTTAAATGTACATTATTTTCTCTTAATTATGTCATAAATTCCAACAATATCTTCAATCATCATTTTAAATTTATAGCTACATATACAACATTATCTAAATGAATGTTTAGATCCAACGACGCTCCTCCCGACGCTGTGGATCGGCACCACGCTGGGGTCAGTGCTCACGATGATGATCAGTCTCCCGGAGGCAGAACTGAGGCATACGCAGCCCGTCGTTGTTTCCACCAGTGGTATGATATGATCATCATCACAATTATCAATCATTTTCTTGTCTTGTTTTGTTCTGTGTTCGCTTGTTTATTTGTATTCATGCTAGTCTGTTACATATATTGGATACATTTCATGGATCACTAACAAGACAAATTACACTAGTAATAAACTACCTTTGTTTGTTGCGCAAAATAAAGTATTTTGTTTTCTCTGTTGTTCAGAACTAAATATTTTCCTGACGAAGGAAGTCAAACATGTTTCATCATTTTTCTAAGTCCCGTGTCGATCAAAACGCTATCAGTGAAATAATAAAATGAAAGTTAAAGTCAAATATTCGTTTGCAGGTGGCCCAATATTTAGGTTAAAAGGTTCAATCCTAACGATGTCATTTCTTGACTGCAACGGTGCTTTAATACCTTACTCGTATGAGAGTTGGAGGGACGACAGTAAAGATGTGAGTAACCAATTGTAATATCATCAACATATATGTATCAGGAACTCGGACAACAGTGCTGGTTTTGACAATGGTGATCATTTAACTCATTAGACCGTGAGAGCCCTCGACAAACCTAGATGAGTGCATTACAACACTGTGGTGACGGCACGGACGGCACACAGTTCACATATTACCATATTGATCGGCGTCAACTCTCTGTTATGTATTATTCTTCGTATTTCGTGTCAACGATAATCAATTGAGTGAAACATTTTGCGAGTCTGAATTTAACGATCAACATAGTTCAAGTAGTCTCACATGGCGGGCTCGAAATGAAACGGGGCACGGCCAGCGAGCTCGGGACACTAGCGTCGCATTACCTCGTGTCTGTGTATGTGTGTGCAGGTAAGGGAAAGGAGAGAACGGACGCCGACGAAACAAGGCTCGTCGAGTAGCAGCAGCCGCATGAGCCCCACGCCGGCGCCGGAGCAGGCGGGCGCGGGCGCGGGCGCGGGCGATAGACAGTTCGTCGTGATCGCCTCAGAGAAGCAGGCGCGCGTCGTGGCGCTGCCCAGCCACAACTGCGTCTACAGGCAGCAGATCGTAGACACGGACTTTGTTGTCAAAGCTGAAATTGTTAGCCTGAAAGGTGTGCACTCGATACAACTCCTTGTTGATGTTACTTCTTACATTGTGGCGATAACTTCTTATCTCTGGGTGGATTTCGAAGAGGTCTTGTAGTATTTTTAAAAAGGATTTTTTCAATCTAGTTTACTTGCTAAAGGACGGCCTTTTCTGTACATTTTTCTGTTATTTATTATGATTTATATATCTACATCTACATTTAGATTATGGTATGTGTATCTAAAAAACTTCTATGGCACAAATGTTTTCTTTCGATTGTGTCGATGAAGGCACTTTATCTCCCGTGCATTCTACTTGATCGAAGCCATTTAAAAAAAACTTTTCATTCGTACTATTTGAAAAGTTCAAGATAAATTAATTCGAAGCAGGATCCCAATGCGAGTGTCGGAATCACTAGCCACACTGCAGGTATATCATGAATGATTTCAGATAGTGTATGCCTGGTGAATTACCTATCGACGGGCCACCTGGTCGCATACAGCCTGCCCTCCCTGCGGCCGCTGGTGGACGTCGACTTCCTCCCCCTGTCGGAACTCAGGTAATTCCGCCGACCTCCATCCACGACCGTTCAACACTTTTCTAACATTCGATTCAGTCTTGATGTGAACACGCTAGCTTTTCCAAATCGTAAGCCATTCACAGCCTGACATTTGGTGCTGTTCATCTTCATTTGCATTTCGGAAGCGATCGGTTGGATGGATACATTTGAACATTGGAATCGATCGCTGTGACACCTGAAGATGATTATAGTAACAGTGTTTACATTAAGAATGAATATAATTATGTTAAATGCGCGGAGAAGCGACGTCCCGCTCCCGCTGGACGCAAAGTTCGCGATACTTTATTATTATGTATATATCCGAGTATATAGACTGTCCGGTGACGACACACAGATCACTATTAGTCGACTTGTATGCACCAAACGAAGGCACTAAATGATAAACGGCTTATTTTTATTAGACTTTACATTTACCTAGCTATAAATAGCTTACGCAATTTTTTGTATCACTACGAAGACGCAGTTTACGATTTGTCATTCTACATCCATTTATATCACCCACAGGATTTATTACAATCGCTCGCTATTTTATCATTTGGGAGCCTATCGACAGAGTTCCTAATCGATGTTAGAAATGTAGACTTGTTTGGTGCAAGACTACCGTCGGACAGAACATCTGCCGCGTCAGCTCGCCTGCGCTCGTCCCTTGGTCTCTCCCCAGAGCCAGAGATCCAGTTTTGTACCAAGCAAGCGGCGGAGGCGGCGGGCGGCGGTGCCATCGATCAGGCAACGCCCGCGCCGGCCGCCACGCGCCCCTGGGGCCTTGTTGTGCTATTTCCGTACACAAGTAGACAAAATATCACAAATCTGTCGAGCACCACTGTGCTTACAATATTTGCCACTGTTTCTAGTATTTGAGTTGAAAATGATGCAGTTGGACATTCGCATTCGCCCCTAACTAACACGAGGACAGGACACACACACAATCACAAGTATTCCCGTCAACAGTATATCACTTTCCAACAGTGAACGCGGAACGCGGAACGCGGAACGCTCCAGTATATCATGTTGAACAATATTCATCTCTAGACTGTAATAGATATACCTGGGTACTGGGTGCTGGGTACTGGGTACTGGGTACTGGGTACTGGGTACTATGGCCACACTGCAATCAGTCTAGCTGACACACTTCCGAGGGTCCGCCACCTCCCTGAATTGTGCTACCACCGCACCGCACCGCTCACTTACTAATACTACTTACTACACTACGACATGGAATCGTGTGACGAACCCTGCGCTATTAATATCTTACTTACTATATTTAACACACTTTTAATTTTAACAGTGACCTGTGTATATTAACGACACGTACTTCGCATTTTAAAACATCGGGGTTTCATCACATTGAGAACTGTGCACGTTATATTGTCTACATGAATTTGGAATATATTCTCGTCTAGTTATTTGGAAATTGAATTCCTTTACTTGTGTCTCAAGAAATAGTGCAAAGCGGACGCGTAAGACCTGAGGTGAACCACAAGACAAAAAGTATTCATTCAATTTTGCAAGAACACCAAATCACAAAGCTTTAACATATTAATCTTAATATTTATACTGTAACTCTATAGAAGAAGTAAGTGTATTTATTCTGCCTTCATGGGCCATGAATTAATAATACATTAATTCATTTTGCTTCTCTGAAAAAATTGGTTTATCAATACACTAAATCTACCTACGAAAACAGTGCATGGATGGAAAAACGACGAAAAATAGATATGCCACGCCATGAGAAAAACTTAAAAGAATTCAGATTACACATACTCGTAGTTATAGTTAGATGGCGGCTACCCTGAGGCATGATCTGTCTTCAAGCTTCTGCTTAACACTACGCATTGGGACACTACGAGTAGCAACACTACTCATATAAAACTGTTATTGAATGAACGTACATCCGTCAAGGTGACTCGCTATGCAAGCCAAAACATATAAGAATAATGAAAATATAAATAATTAAATGGCGTCCAGTGACAGTGGTCGATGAAACCCTCGTGTAAAAATGTGAGTACGTGTGGAGAAGTGCACCTCGCTGACTCGTGCCTGTGTTCCTGGTAGTTTCCAGACACAGTCCAAACAGAGGGGTATCGTAGACCCAATGCTCTCCATATGGGGTCAGCAGCTAATTGTGAACGAGGATACGGACCAGTAAGTCCCGCGCCGCCCACCTTGTTCACTCGCTCACCTCCTGTACCCTCCTGTACCCACCTGTACCCGCCTGTACCCGCCCACCTACCGTGCAGCCGGTGCACGCTCCGGCCTCCTCTGTTGCGCGTTAGACATGTTACTGTTACTCTGCTTCTACCCCCCCGACCACCCCGACCCCCCCAACCACCCCAACCCCCAACCACCTGTTGTGTTTCCCAATCATCTGACTCGGTTACGGGCAAATCATTTCAATAATATATTTGATATCTAATATATCGTTACAAAGTTATAAATATACCAACCATATTATAAATTATCATACACACCAGTAAGTAGTGTAGGTATGTATTTATTTGTATAGATTTGTAAGCTGTATCATTATCATTGTTTTTTTGTAATCGGTTTTGTGATCGGAACTCGGTCAAAAGGACTTTACTTTCGACGAAATAGATCAAAGTCAAAGTCAAAGTCAAAAACTTTATTTCCATAGAATTCATAAAGAAATGGCTTGGAAACGTCAATATTCAAAACATAAGGTCACGCGTACTTATCGATAAGTTTGATGCCTGTTCAAACCCTATTCGACCCTCCATGGGGAAGAACAGACAAGAAAGCCCTAATGGAGGGCTCCCTTTTTTTTCGCGAGCACGATCCTCAGTAGGGTATAATTTAGATCCTCCGTTCGTGGTTTTGTTGTAACATCTTTGAACATAATGAATATTATTTGATTTCTATTATACAATCCAATTTATCAAAGTAATGAACGAAATGATTTGCCCTCGTCCGATGGCTGCCTGCGTAACCGCTTGACTTGTAACTACAAACTGTAGGTACGGTACTGAACACACTTAGAGACACGGCTACCCGGCTGCCACCCACATCACACTCAGCCTACAGTGTGGGCACAGTGACACAGAACATGCCGCCGCGCCCGCGCCGTCTCCACGATACATTCCTATTCAGTTCTGTTGCTTTCCTTGACGCTGTTTCTTATTTCTTATTCGCTGGGCTGACACTTCACTCGTACGGTACCTACTCTTATTGTATTGGATTATACTTATCTTCTGTCTCATGTTGGGGCAAAATAGTCATTTTGATTGAGTACATGAAATGACCAACTGTATTAGTAATCATTATAATAACGTAGGTAGGTCTAGGTATTATCAGAAATTATGTGTTGTCTGTAGACTGCCGAATGCTACTAGTACTGGAAATACTATTTTGGCCCAACAAATCGCTTACTATATCAATACTTCGCATCATGAGAGGTTTTCGCGAGCTTCTCGGATAGTTTCCAGCTTTCTTTTTCTAAATATCCGCCGCTGTTTGTCTGTGCTCTGGTCTGTGCGAGTAGGTAGTGTTGTTATTACATATGTGTTAGTTACGCTTCATGTTAGATATATCAATTTACCCTCTAGACTTCGACAGAGGACTTCGGATTACCAAGGTGAGATGATTTCTACAATAAATATATCCTTCTCTGAACTGAACTTTCGTCTCCGAGAAAATTTTGAACTTTTATACCCGAGCGGCTACTTCAAATGTAAGAAATGTACTTTCCTTTAGGAAACAGCCACAGAGAACTGTAACATTCTTGGGGTTTTCAATCCTTGATTGATTGATTACGTTGTTTAGTTGATAAAGAAAAATATCTCAAATATACAAAACAAAATGTCGAACCAAGATTTGCTTCCGAACTGAGCACCAAATGATGTATTCCAAGCGCTGGCTAAACGACGTTATTAGCGTTTGGCGTAGTGGTGGTTGTACTTGCGTCCAGGTGTATGAATGGTACTCTCGGTGATGTTGCAGGATAGCGAAGACATTCTGCTTCAGCAACAGAGGCCACGGCTTGTACCTGGCGTCTGCCACTGAAATACAGAAGTTCACAATTGATGCTGAGTTTTGGTGAGTAAATATCAAGTCTCGATCTGCACGAACTATAAAGGCCACCTACCAACATACGGACACATACCTACCAAAGGCAAACTTCTGGTCTTCTACTTACTTCTAATTCTGCCTAACCTGCGTGTTGTAATATATTCTTTAGTCCCGTTATATTGTGCGGTTACGGTGACGGAATACACTTTCTAATCCCGACATGCGTGTGTCGGTCCCATCCCCTCCTTATACATATAAGGGAACGTGTAAATGTTGTTGCGATGAGTTTGTTAACCAGAGGATTGGCACCAGGTGGATTTGTCCATGATATATTTTCGTGTTGTTATGTAGTAACCAACTGTACGAGATGCTGGGAGAGCTTTACCTTGCGCGCGACATGCCCGAGCCGCCCAAGGAGAGCTTCTTCCGGGGACTGTTCGGCGGCGGGTCGAGGCCGCTCGATCGGGAAGAACTTTGTAAGTACTCATTGGAGACATGTCACAGTACATTGGCACGACTTGTTGTCTCGTGCATTGTGGAAGTACTGATACCAACGTGAATATTTTCAGGTGGTAGGTCTCACTACAGTTGTAACGCCGCGCTGGCACAACATAGCGAGGATGGCAGCCACTTCGTTTCTGATTAAAGACAATGTGCCCCCTGTGTTACGTTAATTCCCTGCGACTAGTATTGTGAACGTCCAACAGTATGTGCCAGAGATGGTTTATGTTTTGTTGAAACTTGTTGCGTCCTAAGCGTTAAATACTTTATCAGAATAGCACATCAGACTGTTTCGCTAGCGAGCTTTAAGCTCCAAATTAGTATCCAATCGCCACATAAATAAACTAAAAGCCTGTTATTAGTATTTTATCCTTAGTTTTAGACAAAACAGACGACTGTTAGCTTCAAAATAATATATCCACCTCGCTAGCAGCATCGAGAAGCGTTACGGCGGCGGCGGCCTCGCTCGACAGTGATTGTCATTCCGTTGCGCGACGCCGTCGTTGGCTGCAAATCTCTCCATATTTTGTGTAATTCTTGACTTAGTGAAACGACGCAGCAAATGGTAAACACACGTACAATATTTTGAGGAGTCCGGAGCTGGGTGGATAGCAATGGCATGCAATGTGCGTTGACGGTACCTCTCGCACTAGAGTAAGTGACGTGTGTTTACGGATGTGTTCCCAGTCGGCGAGAGCAGCGGGCTGAAGCCGAACCGGACTGTGGCGAAGCACATCCCCGGGCCCACAGCCCAGCTGGAGCAGCTCGGCACGCGCGCCTCCACCGCCGCGGGCGAGGTGTCGCGCGCGCACATGATGGTGCTCGAGCGCGGGGACAAGCTGTCGCAGCTGGAGGACCGCACCGAGCGCATGCACTCGCAGGTCGGTACCTGCGCTGCACCGGGCTACCACCTGCCGTAGCCCGCCCACCATATCGAACAACTTGCTCTTGTGGCGTGTACAGGGCACGGGATGTCGTATCGCTCGTTCCGTAAATCACCTTACGTTTTATAATTTCAGGCGGCCGAGTTCTCTTCGTCTGCACACCAGCTGATGCTCAAGTACAAGGACAAGAAGTGGTACCAACTGTGAGCGCGCCTCTCTTCTGCTGGAGTACGATAGGTACCTGCCCGCCGCATGCTGGACTGTGTACGCGCTGTGGCATCCGCGGCTCCCACGGGAACCATCGGCGTGCATTCCACCGGTTGATAATAAACATATCTATGGCAAGTGTCGTGTTAATAAACTCGTTAATATTTTTGATATAGTTGACTTGCACTCAAAAGTATCGTTGCGGCACTCGGGTTCGAGTCCGGGTCCGGTTCCCACCGACAGTAGCGCCATCTTTTGGCTTTCATCCTTCACTTCCGGATGTATTTTGTACTAATTGTAAGTGGCCGTCGCGCTAAGGACTACCGATTGGCGAGGTGAGTGATAATATGAATAAAATACCTGTTGTCAGAGTAAGTGTTTAGAGATAGGGCGTTGTCGATTGGAAGTTGTCGGTCGTCGGGCACCGCTAGCTGTGGGTGCCGGTAGCCCGTCGCCCGCGCCGCCAGAGCTTACCCACCCACGTAGTGATCTTATGAACTTTATATTTAGACTCTTACTTACTTAGGCGCGACTCGAACGAACGCACAATCTTCTCTCGTGGACATTCGGTCAGTGGATAGTGTATCGCTTCCGGCCACACGCTGACTCCTTCAATTATTTCTGTGCCTCTATGGATTGTGTGCTGGATAGCGTCGCGTCAGCGCAATACATGTCCGTCTGTCGTTCAGCGCGAACGCGAACGAACCTACACAACCCCCTCGCCCCGCATTCGTTCACGCGATGTGATAATGTAAATAAAAGCATTGTTATGAACTAATTCTTAAATCTTTTTATACAATGTAATGTAAGGTCGGGAGGGACTCCTCCCAATTGTGTCTCTCGTCTCTCTTCTGTTTAGTCGATAGGTAGGGAGTGATATATATATATATTTCAGCGTGAGTTGGCCGCATTTACGTTAATGTGTATGATGTATTAATAATATTTGTGTTAGTCGTTGAGATTATTTGATCGTTGCCGATATGAAGTTAACGACACACATAGTTTATGACGAAAATACAAAATAAACTGTGGACTTGACGATAATGTTAGTGGAAGTAGGTACGTCGATCTGTATAAAGTATTACATTAATTAAATGATCAAAAATATATTAAAGTTTGAAAAATATTATCATTGGATGACAATAATTTGTTACATTGCTTCTCAACGGAATGTATTCCACTGTTTGCGTTTCTGTTCTCTCTATGCGAGGAAGGCGCGTCCACTGGAACTGGCTGTACTGCCTGACTGGTCTTCGTGTTTTCCTATATCTCTGCTACTTTATTATGAACCCTTTCATTAACATGCTGCTTACTCAAATGTATTTTGATTTGAGACCAGGTTATGCTAAATACAGAGAGAGTACGTAACGTGTTCGTACAGTCTTTCAAATGATAAGTTAGGTTAGGTTCGCATAATCTTCATGAAAACGCATCGCCTTCTATGAAGCAATAACAGTTGCGGGTTGCAAGCCTAAATTAAACCAGACCAATCGGTGTCGTGTCGGTGTTGCTAGATATAAAATATATACTTATAACTAAAGCGATAACTGAATGAATATAACGGTTAACGCTACTGTGTACATATATATCGCTGGTAATAATGTCGGTGTATAGTTTGCAACACAGTAAGTCCGGTATTGTAGGGGTTTCTTGTCTGTTCTCCCCCATGGAGGGTCGGATAGGGTTTGAACAGGCATCAAACTTATCGATAAGTACGCGTGACCTTATGTTTTGAATATTGACGTTTCCAAGCCATTTCTTTATAAATTCTATGGAAATAAAGTTTTTGACTTTGACTTTGACTTTTGTACTCGGTTGGTGTTGTTATGTATCAATATTGTGGAGGTGTGGTGAGGTCTCGTCTGTTCCCTTGTGATTACAGCATCCAGTGGATATCTGTGGTTACATGTACAGATAGATAGGTATGCCAAGCATTGTTTGTGCAAGTCGGTGGTCGGTGGGCGCAGTGCGGACGAGGCCGTCACTCGTGCACCCTACACTAGCTATACTGTGATATCCCTGAGTACCTAGTCTCTTTCGTATTACCTATGTCCAATGTTACATATATTTATGTACGTATGCATTGATGAGTTTATAGTTAACAGTGTTGGCTTAGTTTAGTGGGTGCGTGTACACGTGTAGGTACCACCGGATACTCACACGGATATCAATCAGTAGATACACATTTTAACCAGAGTATTTTGTTGGACATTTTGGGAATTTTATTCAAACAGACATATTTTTTATATTGCATATGATCAATGGGGTTTAAATAGTTTTATCAGATTTCCGTTTATATGAGGGCATATTATATATCCGAGTGGCATATCATGAGGCAGGTAGGTTTACCATTATCGCAAGTAGGTACTTAACACTGTGTGGGGGATCGTATAGTTTTGAGAGGCGAATTACCGCATTTACATAACCTTATGCCCTCCCTATGTATGATAAAGTTATATAATTCGTTTTAACATCACGTACCTATTAGTAAGTATTATCTCGACATAAAAATCACCCAAACTTCAGAATGTAACGCTATTTCATTTCATTGTGTAGCATTATTTATAGTTTTGTTCGTTTGACTGTTACACAGTGTATGTATGTATGTACTAAGTTATATTTAATGAAAGTATTAGTCAAATAACATTGTATGTACTTATCAAATGATTTGTTATGTAATTCCGAAGATTTTATCAGATATGAGAGATAGGTAGTATATATATTTTGTATGGGTATTTGTACAGTATGGCGCCGGCGCCGGCGGTCACGTGCTGTCTCATACATTATAACGAAGAGTAAAGTATTTGTGTTGTATGAAGTTTAGTGTTATGTGCAGGAGAGTCGGGCGAGCTGCATTACCTTCATTGTTAACGCCGCCATCACTGATGTTGTTACACGCAATGTTACATTCCAAACTAAAGCTAATTCATTTGGAAATAATGGGACTAAATTATAATTGTAAGATTTGTAAATAAATAATAAAACAAAAACTTGTGGCAAATTATTACCTATTACCTGTTAATCTGTAATAATTGTAGTATTCATTTGAACATTGTTTTGTGTAAGTATAATATTATATTGTATTAGACGACTGTCTCTTTTTTCTAAAACGTTGGATGAAAAACATGGAAATAATAAAAGAAATATAATAAAATATACATATTGTACATAATGGATGCTGTTGAATTATATTGATTATTTAGTTTGGTAGATGATTATTATAGTCATTATATAGGTATATAAATAAATTATATAAATATGGAAATAAAAATATATCAAAGTAAGTTGCGTTTTTATTCTGAGGGTTTATTTCCCAATCGGTTCAAAACACCCAATCATTGATTTATACTTTTAGTTATTGTGAATCGTGTGCGTACAAGAGGTCGCGTATGGGTGACGTGCATAAGTAAACCCATACCTAGTGGTTACAAGTACACCCAATTGTGATTCAGTGTGACCACACCAGCGACGCTATTTCCCGCCGGATATAGTTTGCTTACAAAAATACAAAGTTAAATATATGTATATATATGTTTGCAAACTATAGATGCAGATTTTGGGTCTGTATTAAAATACGGTATTCTCATTAAAGGTATATTTTACAAGAATAAAACAGAAACTAGATACAATCGAAATCAACAATCCTGATAAATGCTTACAATAAGTTTATATAAAATTTGACAACACTCGAAGGCAACTAATTGCACTAAACGTTTCACAGCTTCGATTACCCTTACCCTACTCTGTAATACTATTTACCCTTACCCTACTCTATAATACTATCTCCGGGGAGACGAGGCCGCACCGCACCGCACCGCAGTCCCCAACTCAAAGCTACAGCCCAGAACGAATCACCACTCGGAAATTGTCGCGGGAATTTTCAATTAATTGCCAAATGACTAAAGTATATTCGGGTGTGCACCCAATTGGCTCGGTATACAGGGTGTCCGGTAATGAATGGATAACCTTGAAATGGGTCTTAGTAGAACTATTGGGCATTCGGAAAAACATATCAAATAAAAAAAACCAAGTAGTAAGAAAAGATAGATAGATAGATAGATAGATAGATATATTCATCAAAGTGATTCATTTATATTCAAACATATTTATTTTACGCTTTGTACAACTAAACGTACGATATGAACTCACAATATGTTTGGAAAACTGAGATTTAGTGAATATGTTATATATGAACAGATGACCATCATATATCATTTACCATGTATGTGTTAACAGCGAACAGCATATAAATCGATTAAATAGTACTTAATAATAAATCATACAAGGTTAACTAATTTAAAAATATGCGAAATTCTATTAAGAGATATTAACAATAATCATCGAAAACACATCGCTATAAAGTAACTATTTCAATTCAAAACCAATACTTTACGGGTTTGGGTAAGTACCTACGTTACTAAGCTTAAGTGATTACATAATATACAAGTACATAGGTAGGCAGGTAGGTAGGTAGCCACGCGTATTTAAATGAAAACTTGTACACAAACGGTATTGCGTCCCAACCATCAAAACTTACAAAGTGTTCCAAAACAAAGATATACATTCCGATCCGATATGTCGCAACTGATATTATCGATATGGATATGGCGCGCGACGTGCGACGTGCGACGTGCGACGTGCGACGCGCTACGTTACGGCTACAAACCACTAGTCTAAATACCAACGAAAATACATAACCGACGCGTTATATATTGCATTTATAGCTAGTTAGGTACTCGATAAGGCTTCACGCTTCAATGGTATCCACCGCTATAGACAATCGTACGATATATAACGCAATATGTACAGTGCCCAGCCCCATGCACAAACACGAAATAAATAAAATAAATAATGGTGGACATTACACACAGCGCCATCTAGCCCCAAAGTAAGCTAAGCATAGCTTGTATCATGGAAACCAAACAACTAATATACTTTTCTTTTGTAAATCCATACATATAATACATATTAACACCCAGACACAGAACAAACATCAATGTTACAAATGTCACATAAATGTTTTGTCCTGAGTGGGGATCGAACCCACGACCTACAGCGCAGAAGGTAGGGTTACTAACCAACTGAGCTATGAGGCCAGTCAAAAATCAAATTGTGAATATCGTACAATGAATTATTCACTCAGGACGACATAGTACCCTACCTCAGTACACTCAGATAGACAGCCAGCGTGCAGACAGACAGACTCTACTTGACAAAGCATTTAACTGTATATCCGAGCCATATAGGACGATACGACCATAAGGATAGTTCCGAAGCTCCTCGGCGAGGCTTTACGCTAAGGAATAGCGCATTGCAAAAACTATTCGCGGGGTTCGATACTATATAATATAATTTACTATATCGTTGTATAATTATTACGCAGAAAATCTTTAGAATATTACAAAAAAAAACGGGAAATTCTTTTAAAAATCGATAGTTTGTAAGTACCCTGACCAATTTTGGGAAATCAGAAACAAAACAGTTGACTTATTGTTTAAAATATAGTTTCGAGATAAATGATAGTTTCACGTTGGCAGAGACGAGCTAACAATACATGGCGCTCCCCATTGCCCCGTACATGGTATGGAACGGGGGGAGTGCGACACCACACGAGAGGCAGTGCGCCTGCACGACCCCACTCCGCGAACCTACCCTACCCTACCCTACCCTACCCACTATACTTACACAAGTAACTTAGATACATTATTTTATAATAAGGACGTTTTTATACAGCACTCGGTATAAGCACAGCCTATGGAACCATACAGTCGACACAGACTGCTACAGTTCTGTGGGAAGCCGCGCGAGCCCGAGCCCGAGCCCGAGCCCGAGCCCGAGCGCGAGCCCGAGCGCGAGCCCTAGCCCGAGCCGGCATATTCGCAGCGACCCGGCTTACAGGGCTCCAGCGAACGCGATTTTTTCGTACACAAGAAGTTATATCACTGTATTAGTTATGCGATTGTTAAGCTGCGTTCTTCGTTCAATGTTTTAAGATTAATTGCTTCTATAATGAGTAATACACTTGTTTTAAAAACGGACCTATTAATACCTACAAATGCGAAATGACGAGGGACATTGCGTTGCAATGGATTGGACCCCAATATTTGTATTCTAAAGTAGTGTGTGGTTTGTGCACGACTACATTTGTATGTACATATGTACTGATAGATAGGTATATGTTACAACTACCACTACAATAATGCTGATAAAGCTTTTTAAGTATTGCAAGTTCTTAAATATTTGTAATATAATTAACTATCTACTTACTCCGAGATACTCACTGAATGCCAACCGGATAAACAAATCTTGTAACTGTAAACAAAAACTGTAAAAAAAAAGATTTTTTTGTCTGAACATGAAATTTTGTAAAAGAAATCGATATATTATATTATTGAATCATTAAAAAGTGATTATGTACAATGAGTAGTAATATATATGTGTGTAGGAAATACGAGCACCAACGTTTGTCCATCCATATTTCAGTTTTGTACGCAATATGCAAACTAGATATGTATAATCAGATGGAATATTACACCCAGACAAAATAGGTGTCGTGTATCTCATATGAGCGACGTGAAGTGCGCGGGCGCATTCAACGATGAATCGTAACATATAAAAATATAAAACATTCCATTAACCATCTCATATTCTATTCAACATTACAAATAATTTTTTACAAATATTCAGTATTACCTGTCGTTGAAATTTTGTAAGCACGAGAATAAAGTACGTTTTAAATGCCGTTTCTTAAAATAAGGTTTTATAAATCACATTGGGCAGAAGCGCATTCTATAGATTGCTTCACATATTCTAGGTAACGGTCGATGCGTGCGCGTGCGCGTGCAACACCACTGTGACACAAGTCGGGCGGATGATAATGCGTGCCAATGACGTTTATGCATATTAATGAATACCTAGAGGTTTTCAAATGATACAACATGTGATTTGCAAATGTTTGTATCGATGAAGTAATGTCAGCTTAAACATCGAAAGAAACAAATGCGCAAACACAAAACGGACTCGTACACGTACACGTGTACGTAGTCGTGTGCGTTACGTTACGTACACGGTGCGGGTGCGTGAAGTTGTTCCCTTATGTACAAGTACCTACAGCAACATTGTTTATGTGTAAACATTGGTGTGATTGTTAGCAGCACGACCGCGGAGGATTACAATTATTATTATACATATTTATATTCTATTCTGTGGATTATGTGAATACGTATCCCATAATTCCCAAACAATACACGAATAGTTTCAATATTATAAACCAGTCGGTACGGTCGTGTTGGGCGGACGCTTTATGCCACGACCACGCTACATTTAAGGTAACTATATTTTAAAGGTTATCAAATATATAAGCATTTGGATTGTTTAAACTGTATATTACTAATAAAACCAAATACTTTGTACATAACATTTATGTATAAAAATTCATTATTTATAATACTCAATACATTTATTACCTTATGATTTTCTCGTAACTTTGTTAGCAGTACTCAAGAGTAGGTTTAAATCGTGGTTAGTTAGTAAAAAAAGGTCCACCATGGCGATGCTGGTAAAACCACACCATTAATCTATCGTTTAGTTGCGCCATTCGCAATCGTTTGAATGTTATTTTCTCTAATCACTATCCAATATTCATCGGACAAGTTAATACATCGCACGCTAACAGCACGCACTCGCGCTCGCGCACGCGCACGCGCACGCAACCGGCCCGCGCCGGCCTCGTACATGAACTAGCTACAGGGCAGTTCGCGTTGGACGTCGATACATCATCTCTCGCCGGGCGTCCCCTCCGTGGCCTCGACCGCGTGCTCCACGGGGATATCTGCCGTCTCGGTCACATCCGCGGCAGTGGTTGAGACTCTGCTCTCGGGTGAGAGGTTGTTTGCGTTCGCGTTGCCGTCGTTTGGGGAACTATTTGATTCAAAGGCACCGACATTTTCAGAAACACAGTTGATTTTCACCCTCTCTATGTCGTTATCTCCGGATGGGTCCGGAGGTGTTTCTCGTACTATAGTACCGTCCGACCCCCCCACGGCTGTAACGTCGCATGATTCGGCGTGCTCCCGCAATCCGTCGGTTCCGGTGGTTATGTTTGCAGCCGTAGCTAAAGTATCACCACGCAATCGATCCGCTTGCGCACCGGCCGCCGGTGAGTTCGCCGCGCCGGGTGAAGCGTCACCGGCGGGTGAGTCCGCAGCTCGGATATCGGCCTCGGCAGGCAGACGGACGTCGATGGGGTCCGGGGTAGGGTCGGCTCGGAGATATCTGGTTGAAGTGTCGGCGTCGCTAGCCAGAGGTACGCGGAGGTCGGTGTCGGGGGGTAGGGGAGGGTCCGCATCCCCCGGAGGAGGGAGGCTCACCTCGGGGTGGGGGGGCAGGTGGAGCGGCTGCAGGTTGGCGTTGACGATGTTGGCGATCGCGTCGGGAGTCATGGCGCTCATCGCGGTGAGCAGGTTGTTGGCTAACTCCGCGGTGGCGGCCGGGTCCAGCTTGTCGCTCTCCAGGTGTAGACTGCGCATGCTGTCCCGCAGACCACCCGTGACGGGGTCTGAAATCACAATTACCAGTTCAACTTTAGCTTCGTCGACTGATTGTAGGGCAGGAGAAGCCGAAAGAGGCGGCGTAATTTGGCCTTTAACGGCTTCGAGAGTACACAATTTTATTAGCAGTAGAACTTATGCCTATTTCATCTCCGAAACTACTTCCACCGGACCCGTTTCTGCCGCCAAGCAGCGATAAATTCGCGTTACTGTATTCCAGTTTGAAAGGTGAAGTCACCGCTTTAGCCATTCTACCTTCACGTCTCAAGAGTTACGGGCGCAAGAAAAGGACTCCTTGCCTGCGTCAGTATTTCCTGAAACCTATAATCTGGAAGTCTTCAAGAGGAGAGTGAATAGGTTACTTCTAGGCAAGCATGCTTTATCGTAGCACATCGTCACTTAACATCATGTGAGATTGCGGTCAAATTAAAAATCGATAAGGTTTTCGCAAAAAAAAAAAAAAGTGTGACTCGTGTGCTAATGAAGCACACGAGTCCTGTGAGTGCAATGCATCATCTTTCGACGAGACGAGAAGGTTCGAGGCAGTAAATAGGGCTCTCGAGCGAACCTTTATCCATGCAGGGTAAAAGGGAGAGAATGGTAAGGTGTCACCGGAACTGTGATATTCGTACGGTGGGTACTCACCGGACGGCGCGTCGCTCTCATAAGACCAGAACGGCGTGAAGGCGGGCTGGAAGCGATCACCGGAAGGCGGTGCGGACGCGGGGCCGGGCCCGGGGGAGGGGGAGCCCCTAGCCCCGGGCGAGGGCGAGGGGGAGGGGAAGCAGAACGCGTCGAACTGCGCCCACCCCTCCCCACCCGACACGTCGGACCCGCCGCTCTCCCACGCTGCCGTGCATACGAAACCATATTCATTACATAAGTCAAACGAACGTAAGGTCCGACGCTGGGTGCGGGCAAGTTTGCAGCGAAACCTATCTCTTACGGCAGGTGAAGTGAACTATAACAATATGTATATGTATTTTGGCAATTATGTCTAGTACTGTGTCGCGTCACTTACGCGAGAGGTCCCCCCCGAGCGCGTGGTGCGCGGCGGAGGCGGGGGCGGGGGCGGGGGACGGCGCGCCCCCCAACTCCTCCGGCTCGGGTCCGTCTTCCCACACGCTGCAAACACTGTATATGTATTGTACTATACCTACTACCAAAGCGCATATGCGCTAGTTTAAATGTAATCACTCCAATACATATTTCACTCTGATGTTTATTACTATTAGGTATATTGAGATAGAACAAAAGACAAGCCCTCACCAAGTTGATGCATGGCATGTCATGTCCACACCGTTCATACAAAATGATTTGGTTATATTTAAATATAATAAATGATACATATCTTTTAGTGTGACTATTACTGAAAATGTATACCGTGTTATATGTTAGATTACCTGTACAAAGAGGGATCGCAGCTTGAAATAAAATATATTGATTAGTGTTAGTTTTACATTATTGTGTACATGTGTATTATCTAATATATAAAATTCTCGTGTCACAGTGTTTGTAACAAAGCTCCTCCGAAACGGCTAGATCGATTATTTGGATTTTTTTTATATATATTTGGTAGATCTGAGAATAGGACGTAAACTATTTTTCATACCCCTAAGTGATAAGGGTGGTCCACCCTTTTTTTTATTTTTAGGACAAAGATTTTGATTTTGTTTTTTTACGATTCAGCATAAAAAAATACATACAACCCCAAATTTTCTTCCCACTACCACCATTTTTTAATTGCGATATTAGTACTTTAATAATTTTGAACCCGCTGTGGTTGATTTCTGATAAAATGTTTTTTTTTCTTTCGTTGTTTAATAACACTTTTAGTTAACGTGGCATTGCAACGCATGCCGGGTACAGCTCGTATGTATATATATGTGTAACTCACTCGTCGTCCAGCCTGTGATTCGCCAGCTGGAAGAAACTGCGCTGCGCCGCCGCCCTCTGCCGACAACATTACAACTTACAACATTAGCATACTAGCCTGACTACCTGACGATACCTTTGATGTTGGTTTATATCATTTTCTCTCCTTTTTTTACAAAATAAAGTTGTCATGCGCGACTCTACATCGTATACCGAGGTTACGTTATTGGAATGCATAAATATTACATGATTTTATTAAAATTATATTAAGAAATGTGTTTTAAACATTTTCATATTTTTCCCCTATCGTTCCCTCCTAGTGCAAGAGTAGGAGGGCGACAGGTAATTATTGTAGAAAGGGATAGCGTGCGTCGCAGGTGGCGACGCTCCGCAGAGTGGGCTCGCACGTGTAACTAGCCGGTGGAGTGGTATCCGTCCGGCGCGGCCTCCGATCATACCTTATCGTCGGAGTCGCCGAGCCCCAATCCCTCCGCGATACCAAACTCCGCGCCGTCAGCGTGCTCCTCCGCGCTGCGCATCTGAAATTGTATTTATTATCCAATGAGGGTAGTTTTCTCAAAATGGATATGATACACCGCACTACCGCCACAGAAGTGGCGTACGAGTACGGCATACATACCTCGTGGTCGGTCGCCAAATCGTCGCCCAAATCGTCCATGTTTGCCACGGCCGCCGTGCCGCCGTACTGAAACACATTAGTATTGTATTTGCACATGTCACGCAGCGTAGCCTAACCCCAAACTAAGCATAGCTCGGTCAGCGTGAACTAGATTAGAAAACTGACGGAATTATTACTTACATTTATTTTTTATTAAAACCCGGAAGCAATGACGTTATACAAACGTTTTTCCTGGATGGGGATCGAACCCAGGACCTCCAGCGTAGAAACTGAGTTCCTACCGACTGACCTGTTCCCCGAAAAGGTAGGTAGATTTTGGGAGACAAAATGTGAGGTAGTTTCCCTGGCTAGGGTAGGGTTCAAATAACTATGCGCTGTCCGGGGCGGCCATAGCTTATACACGATATTTGACTCTACACATATGAAATATTCAAGATTCTGTGTAATTTTTAGTTTGGCAACCTCAGTAAAGACTATTCCTGTCGTATGTACACTTACAGTGCGGTACATATCGGATTAATAGATACTTTACGCAATCCTGTGATATATTTCTTACCTCTTCGCCAACATCGTAGAGATTTTCCGAAGGGTACGAACCGCCCTGTAAAAACAAAGCACTCATTTTAAAGATGAACAATCTAAGCGTACTTAGAGAAAATAGCATAATAATATATACATGGTGTCCGGTAATGAATGGATAACCTTGAAATAGGTCTTAGTAGAACTATTGAGCATTCGGAAAAAAATATCAAATAAAAAAAAACAAGTAGTATCAAAGATATGTATTTTTTAAATAATATCGATGTTTTGATATTTTTTTTTGTTTTATTCGTTTTTAATTTTTTTTATTTTATTCGTTTTGATATATTTTTTTGAAACTACTTGGTTGTTTTTTATTTGATATTTTTTTCCGAATGCCCAATAGTTCTACTAAGACCCATTTGAAGGTTATCCATTCATTACCGGACACCCTGTATATGAGATACCGGACAACCGGCGAACACGACGAAGCCGGCAATAACAACCATTGTATAGCCAACATGGTTATAGAATAGTTCAACGTTGAATGGAGGCGTGTTACTGACCAGCGGCGTGTCGTGCAGCAGCTCGATGTGCACGAGGCGCGCGTCGTGCAGCGCGCGGTACCGCTCGCTGGCCTCCGCCCCCGCCCACGCCCCCGCCCCCTCCGCCCCCGCCGCCGCGCCCCCCACGTGCCGCATCAGCTGCAGCACGTGCCCCATGTATCCCGCCCGCGGTGACGCGCCCCTGTAACACCATCTCAACTCAACCCACCGGCACTGGCTACAGTTCATACTGGATAGAGGGTACACCTCCCGGATTCTATATCCGATATTCCACTCGACTTACAGCTTGGTAGTATCCTGCCTTCTGCGCTGTAGCTCGCGGGTTCCATTCCCACCCAGGACAAAGATATGTGTGACGAACATAGATTGTTGTACTGTGTCTGGGTGTTGATATGTATCATATTATGTATGTATTTACGAAAAAGTATACAAGTATTATATCAGTTGTCTGATTTCCATGATACAAGCTATGCTTAGATGGCACTGTGCGAAATGTACACCAATATTTATTTATTTATTTTATATATGGAATGGGATACGCCGGCCGCTGCGGTATCCCGCTTTGTCGACAAAATTCAACGTAGCACAAAAACTACAGAAAATTAGGACCATTATAGCAAGAGAACTTAGTCCATCTTTTCGGTGGTCTAGGACCACCGGCCGGAAAGTGTGGCGGTAAACACTGTCCATTACTTTACAAGACATTGCTTTGACACGTTCAATGGAAGAATTTAAGAGCAGTAGAACTCTCGCCAAGTTCGTCCGGGGAAGTACTGCCACCATACCCATTTCTGCCGCCAAGCAGTGACGCATTCGCGTTGCTGTGTTCCGGTTTGAAAGATGTGGTTGCCGGTGAAATTACAGGCACATGAGACATTCCACCTACACGTCTCATAGTTACGGGCGCATTCGATGCGACTTGAGTCTTGTCGTACCTTGTAGGGGAGGACCCAAGCGGCATCGGTTGTTATGGGGCGAGGTTATCACTTAACACCAGGTGGGCCGTCGGCTCGTTCCGTTACTATTTCACATTAAAAAAAAAATGGAAATGAAGTTGATGTCTCTTGTGTACACTGTACAACAATGATCACTCACAATTTGTCGTCATTCTCTTGAAACGCATCCATCAGCCTCGTCAGCAGATCACATTCCTCAAATAACTGGAATATAAATGTTGTTGCAATTATGTTTGTGTAAATCAATAATTGGCGATAACACTTAACTTACTAATTTCAATACATTGAATGTCTCTTATCCCATTTATATTTACGAAACAGTTTAAAATCGTAGCAAAAAGCAATATTTTAAACTATTGCATGAACACGCCATGGTATTCACAAACACACACATCTACCTATATTATTTACATAAGCTCAGTTGACTCATTGTAATTAAACAAGAAATGTTATTAGACAGTGTATATCGAATGATTACATGACAAATGTAACAAACAATAAACACAAAGTGTTATTGTGACGCCGCTCACAGGGAGGAGTCACGCCACTCCCCACTCCCCACTCCCCACGCCATCTAAACCCATCCATAAAAGCCATCTTTAGAGCGCAAACTAATATAAAAGTATGATTCATAATTTATTTATTTTCCCTAATCAATAAAAGTCAAATGAGTCACAATCGCATAGAAAGTGGTCGTGACGATTCTCCAAGACGGGTCACCAAGTTACGTGCTTAAGTATACTACATACTACAACATTGTTAATATGAATCAATAACTGCTAAACAACACAACGCACACGGCTAACATTTGGATTATAATGTTTACATGTTGTGTTATCAAACGCGCAGTACAATTGAATACATAATATTGATATTGTGTTTGGTATCGTCCACACACACACACACACACACACACACACACACACACACACACACACACACACACACACACACACACACACACACACACACACACACACACACACACACACACACACACACACACACACACACACACACACACACACACACACACACACACACACACACACACACACACACACACACACACACACACACACACACACACACACACACACACACACACACACACACACACACACACACACACACACACACACACACACACACACACACACACACACACACACACACACACACACACACACACACACACACACACACACACACACACACACACACACACACACACACACACACACACACACACACACACACACACACACACACACACACACACACACACACACACACACACACACACACACACACACACACACACACACACACACACACACACACACACACACACACACACACACACACACACACACACACACACACACACACACACACACACACACACACACACACACACACACACACACACACACACACACACACACACACACACACACACACACACACACACACACACACACACACACACACACACACACACACACACACACACACACACACACACACACACACACACACACACACACACACACACACACACACACACACACACACACACACACACACACACACACACACACACACACACACACACACACACACACACACACACACACACACACACACACACACACACACACACACACACACACACACACACACACACACACACACACACACACACACACACACACACACACACACACACACACACACACACACACACACACACACACACACACACACACACTCACATGTCGCGCGTACTGCGTGCGGTAGAGCCGGTTGGAGAGCGCGTTCGCGCAGAACGCGACCACCTGCGCGTGCAAGAAGTTGTTCTCCGGAAACTGGAACATGAGCTCGATCAGCACGCCCGGAGTGCCTGCAACAACACAAACGCAACTAATGAAGTTTACACCCGACCCGACCCGCTGCGCCGGCGCCGGTGACCAGTGGCGCAGTAGCGCAGTAACGCAGCGGTGCTCGTGTGGCGCGCACGGTAAGACCATCCATTGCAACAGCTGGAACGCAACGTACCCGGTGTGCGCGGAAGATGACGCTCAACATCATGTACCATGTGCTCGTTCACTCAAAGCAAAACATATTAGTAGATTTGCATTAGGTTTCGGAGGCGGTATGAACTCAAGACAAAACACCCAAACTATTACGGTCATCAAAAAAATTGGCACTGAAAGAGCATGAAACCTCAGGACCGCTTTGAAGATTGGATTACTATTAAATGAGCTACGGGAGCGCCTAAAGGCATTTAAAGCGGTATTCCCTGGTCTAATGTGTATGAGAAACTAATATTGTCAACAGCGCCTCAGTTAGATGCTCCAGCTTGCCACAACCTGTCAAACTATACCGTAGCAATAGAATTGACTCTCTCGTGCGTCGCGTCGGGGCGAGTACCGGTCGGGACGGCAGAGGATGCCGCTGACACCAAGGTGGACCACCAGCTCCACTCTGCCTCACTTACTACTTCAAATAATACACTATATTCCGTGCGATTCGTCTCAGTCGTCCGCTACGACTGGGCACCGGCATCGACCGGCTCGTGGCAGAACGCCATCTTTTACAGTTTGCGCGGTGTAGTGCGGAAACTCTGAAGATAGCTGCTACACGCCAAGATTATATTTTTGATCTATCCATATAGTTGGTGACGGCGCGGCGCTGACGCAGAGCAGGGACTCACCGAGCGTCAGCATGGTGGTGGCCACCTCCTCGACTTCTGAGAGAGCGAGCTGCGCCAGCAGCGCCGCGATGCTGACGCGCGCCCACCCCACGCGCTTGCTCACGCTGACCCCGGAGCCACTGATGACGCCGCCTTCCTCCTAAAACATTACAACTGCTTGTTATAGTTTTTCCGAAGAATTCAAAGCTTAATAGTAAAATAAACCCTGGCTCATCACATCAGGTCACCACTTTTGTGTTTAGCTATGAAAATAAATTAATACACGTTTCAATATTTCGATCTCTCAATAATAAGGAAAAAAAATAGTCTTCTTCTTCTTTTCTTTTTCTTTTTCTTCTTTTTTTCTTTTTATTAGAATTAAGTAATTGTATTTGGACACCCGCGAGACAGGCTAGCCTTAGTGCGGGGTCCACAGACATATTATTTACACGATTTTTTTTTGGAAATAAATGATTTTGATTTGATTTGATTTTTGATTTTCGAGTCATTGGTTCTCTCGAACCGGTGTGGTAAAAGGATTTTAAGTGCACCTCTAAGAGGCTCCTTTCGTGCACTTGACCACATGTCTCCGATTTTTCTGTTCTGGAACACGTCGGTTTCCTCACGTCTTTTCCTTCACCGTTTTGAGAACGTGGTATTGCGCACATATATCTTTCAATCGAAAAACTCATAGGTACACGTCGGAATTTCAAAAAAATGAGTAGGAATAATATAACGACATGACAAATCATTAAACAGTTGGTTCTAATCGAGACACGTACTGTGACGCCCGTCGATGGGTTCATGCGTCGTCACGTGTACGCGAATTGTATTCTTTCTACTTTTGAACTAGCCCTTACGCTACAGATATGTACTAAATATAACTCTCATTTCCACAACCAAGTAGATAAAAGCTCTTGTGAATAATAATAATAATAATAATAATAAACTTTATTTATTTGGAATAATAACAATGTACACTTTAGATACAGACACGATGATGCTTGCAGGAGTATAGAACTGTGTCGCAAGCATCAACGCCCCACCTCCGAATACAGTTATACAATTCCACAGGAACAATATAAAATTTTTAAAAGTTTCTAAAGTTATATATCTAAAATCCAAATTAAAAAGATTATTGTATGTGTGAGTGTGTGTGTGTGTGTGTGTGTGTGTGTGTGTGCGTGTGTGTGTGCAGGTGCGTGTGCGTGCGTGAGTGCGTGCGCGTGCGTGAGTGCGTGCGTGCGCGTGTGTGTGTGTGCGCGTGTGTGTGTGTGTGTGTGTATGCGTGTGTTTTAGCGTGTAAAGTTTTATTCAGCAAATTTTAAAAGTATTTCAGTAATGTTGCCGGTACCTGTGCCAGGTGTCCGGGGTGTTGCAGCAACGCCTGGTGCAGCAGCGGCAGGTGGGGGGCCACCGCCAGCTCCACGCTGCACCTTTCTTCTTCGTTCTCACTTCTGAAACAATAGGAACTGATTCGCATTGCGGCCGCAGCCGTGCAGGGGCGGGGGGGGGGGGGGGGGGGGGGTCCACCACCAACCGTGTATTGGCGGTACACGAGTTATCTGAATGTGACTGTGCTTCTAGTGTTGAAGAGTAAGTTAATAATACAGGGATTATAAAGGTACTATCGTTAATACAATTTGTTTACTAAGAAACGTATAAAAAAAGTAACCAACTCTCTTATTTTTATGTGAACGTTGTCTGTTCTTCGTGCGCTCGTGCGCTCCCTCACATCACTCGCATCAGTGTATTTCCGTCGTGTGTAAATGACAAAGTGCAGTGTGTTTCAGTGGCGTGGCGGGCACGGTACGGTACGGTACGGGAACACTCACGTGTGGTGGTGCACGAGGGCGAGCAGCAGCCGCGCGGCGTGGTGCAGCGCCATGGCACGGGAGCGCGGCGGGCACGTGAACACCTGGCACAACACGCTGCGGACACACGCGCACGAGCTCAGCGCGCCGGCCAGCTGAAACGCCGTGTGAGACCTGCGCATATATATACAATGTAAAAATACCCTCAACGAAACCTCTCCTGATTACAATTACGGACAATTTTATACAATCGCAAAAGATACGGAGATTAAAATGACGCGAATTTTTGGATCAAGCTTCATTTTTTATTTTAGAAGTACTTTGTAAGAAATGAATCTGTACCAATAGGCGCAGATATGCGAAAATATAAAATAGTCTTGATGTATTGAGACCATAGTCTCAATACATTCGGTACAGCGACACCGATCGGTCAAGGCATCTTTCCTATGTATCATCTTGAGATACGTACGTATAGGTGACACAGCAAGGCGGGTATCGGCGAGTATCTGGTGGTACCTGGTGGAGCAGCCCTCCTCGGCGCACCCGGTGGCGACCAGGTCGCACAGCAAGCCGGGCGAGTATCTGGTGGTACCTGGTGGAGCAGCCCTCCTCGGCGCACCCGGTGGCGACCAGGTCGCACAGCAAGCCGGGCGAGTATCTGGTGGTACCTGGTGGAGCAGCCCTCCTCGGCGCACCCGGTGGCGACCAGGTCGCACAGCAAGCCGGGCGAGTATCTGGTGGTACCTGGTGGAGCAGCCCTCCTCGGCGCACCCGGTGGCGACCAGGTCGCACAGCAAGCCGGGCGAGTATCTGGTGGTACCTGGTGGAGCAGCCCTCCTCGGCGCACCCGGTGGCGACCAGGTCGCACAGCAAGCCGGGCGAGTATCTGGTGGTACCTGGTGGAGCAGCCCTCCTCGGCGCACCCGGTGGCGACCAGGTCGCACAGCAAGCCGGGCGAGTATCTGGTGGTACCTGGTGGAGCAGCCCTCCTCGGCGCACCCGGTGGCGACCAGGTCGCACAGCAAGCCGGGCGAGTATCTGGTGGTACCTGGTGGAGCAGCCCTCCTCGGCGCACCCGGTGGCGACCAGGTCGCACAGCAAGGCGGAGGCGTTGGCCGCCGCCACCACCGCGATGCGCTCCGCGCGGTTCGCCTTCTCTTCCGCGCTCGCCTCTTCCACTGCGGGCTCCGTCGAAGGTTCCGACCCGCTGTTTGATTCTTGTGTCCCTGTGTGTAAAAGTCCGCATTGTATAAACTTTTAGTGTATTAACTGGTGTTATATGCGTAAATAACGTTCAGATAAAATAAATTAGCATGTGTAGTTTCCCGGATAGAATTACTCATTTAAATTAACAAAAACGCTGACACGCAGCCACTCCGCTGCGCCGAGGGGTTGCAGCTTGTGCGCGGACCGCGGTGTAGACAGTTGGCTCGCGGGCGCGGGGAAGTGCTCCGGCACGTACGTCCCGCATATTATCTGGACGAGGCCGTCGATGAACCGGTGTTCCTCTAGCCACTGGGGACTTACCGTGGTGTGCGGCGGGCTCCGCGTCGCGGTGCAGCTCCTTCTCGCTGGGCTCTCGCTGCCCCTTCTCGGGCTCGTCGGGCGCGGGGAAGTGCTCCGGCACGTACGTCCCGCATATTGTCTGGACGAGGCTGTCGATGAACCGGTGTTCCTCTAGCCACTGGGGACTTACCGTGGTGTGCGGCGGGCTCCGCGTCGCGGTGCAGCTCCTTCTCGCTGGGCTCTCGCTGCCCCTTCTCGGGCTCGTCGGGCGCGGGGAAGTGCTCCGGCACGTACGTCCCGCATATTGTCTGGACGAGGCTGTCGATGAACCGGTGTTCCTCTAGCCACTGGGGACTTACCGTGGTGTGCGGCGGGCTCCGCGTCGCGGTGCAGCTCCTTCTCGCTGGGCTCTCGCTGCCCCTTCTCGGGCTCGTCGGGCGCGGGGAAGTGCTCCGGCACGTACGTCCCGCATATTATCTGGACGAGGCTGTCGATGAACCGGTGTTCCTCTAGCCACTGGGGACTTACCGTGGTGTGCGGCGGGCTCCGCGTCGCGGTGCAGCTCCTTCTCGCTGGGCTCTCGCTGCCCCTTCTCGGGCTCGTCGGGCGCGGGGAAGTGCTCCGGCACGTACGTCCCGCATATTATCTGGACGAGGCTGTCGATGAACCGGTGTTCCTCTAGCCACTGGGAACTTACCGTGGTGTGCGGCGGGCTCCGCGTCGCGGTGCAGCTCCTTCTCGCTGGGCTCTCGCTGCCCCTTCTCGGGCTCGTCGGGCGCGGGGAAGTGCTCCGGCACGTACGTCCCGCATATTATCTGGACGAGGCTGTCGATGAACTGGTGTTCCTCTAGCCACTGGGGACACAGTAATTAACCCTATTAGTTGTTTGTTAATTTATTCAAATGTATACATTATATTGTGTACGCGGTAACAGAACATTTTTATATTACGAGGTAGATAATTAGCTTTTATTGAAATCAATCTCCGCTGGATTAAATTGATTTCATTAAATGCCTCCAGAAACAAACTGAAAAATAAACTTATAGACATACAAAGGTCCTCCTAGAAGCTCTTACAACTTTGCCGCAAATATATACTTTACCATCAACATGATTTTATATTTATAAAATAATAAAGATGCTCATTCATTTTTATTTTTTTATACTGCTATTTTTATTATTATGCTCAATTTAAGATTCCGACCGAGATGTCACCCTCATAGGCTCAGTCTGAAAACCAGCGCTGTCCCCGGCATGAATACTATTTTTTCGCCTGGGATTAGCTCCATGCTGAGACAGAGTACTATTTGGCCATACAGTGTAACAAAGAAGGCAATTTATCATCTTCTCATCATTTTCGTGTCATTTTATATAATTGTCTTTTTTATTTTATGTAATATGTTTACTGTGTGTCAAATAAAATCTATTCAAATAATCTGTCTGTCTGCTTGTTCTGGCTAATCTCCGAAACGGGTGGACCGATTTTGACGGGCTTTTCACTAGCAGATATCTGATGTAACAAGGAGTATCTAACTTAGCTGCAGTGACTAAATGATAAAATATCGCGGTAACAGGATAAAAAACGGATTCTGGCACCACTTATCAGATAGTTGCCAGAACTCACAGGACAATTTAACCAACCACCATTATGTATTTAATACAAACTTTGTTTTCAATATATTTATTATTGTTATTATTAGTGCTTGCATTATTTAACGTACATTAGACAAACGTTGACACCTATTAATGTTGAGCGTGGCGTTTTGCTACATTATTTTTTTGATAATTCCGACCTCGTACCATCACCTACCCCAAGAAACATACAAATGACTGCAATTCTAGAGGGGCCTGGAAGGAAATCTTATTTGGAAATGTTAATTTTCAGTACGATAATATAAATTTGTGTTAATCATACCTTTAAATAAAATAGCGCCATCTAGCCCCATAGTAAGCTAAGCACAGCTTGAACTATGGTAACCAGACTTAACGATTGAGTACATATAAAATTTTTGTAGAACAAACCTCTATATTTATCACACAAATGTTTGTAATGCGTGGGAATCGAACCCACGACTGACAGAAAGCACAGTTAGTACCTGAGCTGTGGTCGGTGATCCATAACGTGATTTTGAAAACTGTATAATTGTTGTGTTGGTGCGGTTCTGTAGTACCGTACGTGTACAGTCCGTATATGTAATGGTTAACTCACCTCCACAACAGGTTTGTTGAACAGATCATCAAGTCGTATGAAGTACTTGAAGGTGTGAGCGATGGCGGAGGTGGCCATGTGGCGCAACAGGTTCGGGAGGAAGTCCCTCCGCGACCTGAAGAAGTCCAGCACGCGGAAGCACACGATGTGGTACAGGTAGCAGTCCTACTCAACCACAACCACAACGAGGCTCTTATTACTTTATGTCGCTTGTGCTCCAACATTTTAAATCACTTCTTTTCTCTTAATTTATAAATAATGACAGACCCAAGGGTTCGTTTTGGCCAAAAAAATAGTTTTTATTTATTTGATACATTTACAGAGCTGACGACCGATCTGGTGTTTACTGGTAACCTCTGCCCATAACGACAGTTGCCACTTGGGTCCTCCAATACTAGATACGACAAGACCCAAGTCTACTATCTGTTGGGCATCTATCAGACAGAATGATATTATTATTATCCAAGGGCATGTGAGTATTTTAATGGCTTAGTTAAAGACGTGAATAAAAATTCTACTAAAGCAAATGGGAGAACATTTTGGTTTGTAAGATAATATATTATTATCATAAAGATTGAATAAATAGAAACAAATCTCCAATTAGTCTGTACTGTTTGTTGAAGCGGACACTAAACAGTTTTACACAGGGATATGTTATAGTGAATATGGTAATATGGTCATGTGGTAGTTACGTTGGGGTGAGTCAGGAGCACCAAGTATGATCTCTGTACATAGACAACGTTTACCTGTTTTGGACTTCGTTCAAGAAGCATCTCCACAGTTTTACTAAAATAGGAAGCCAGTAATGGATTGAGCGGTGGATCCTTGTTGATGAAGTCACAGAGTCGATTCATCTGCACCGTGTCCAAGGTCAAACGGTCACTCAGTGTGGATAATTGGCTCGTCAGCACCTCACACGCAATGGTGGCATAACGATACTGCTGTGAAAGTTCCACATTGTTTGGAGGCTCTTCTGTTATGAGGGTTATCAACTCTGCGAGGATCTCTGGACGTGTTAAGCTGAAAAATGTAGATAATGTGATAGCAAATAAACCTCCTTCCCGACTTCCGCAAATAAGTTGCACTAGTTTGTTGCATTTCAAGCACTGTCACAGTTCTTACCTAACATAACCAACTGATTCAGATATTCATGGATAAAATATATTCAATATATATATATGAAATATAAGAAGTTTCTGTTACACTTTTTGGAAACTTCAAAGAATCAGTTCTATAAATTGTTTCTCTCTATCAAAACATTGTGGTGAAATGATTAAATGCCCGTTCAAAGAGGCTCCTTACATGCACTAGAAACATTTCGTTGAATTATTGTTTCTAGCACATGTGGGTTTCCTACCGATGTTTTCCTTCAGCATTAAACCAGAGTGAATTGTTTACAAGAGATTAAAGTGAACAAACAAATATGATATTACCTTTATACAGGTATATATTTATCATCAAGTATTTATTTCCTACTTGTTTGAACTCACATGTCAAACAATGTATAACATCATGAATTCTTGAGTTTAAAAACATTTTTTTGTTGATTTTTACAGCTAAAATTATTTGTAAGAATACATGTATACAAAACTTGATAGAAACTAGTCAAAAATATTTTCTTGTTTGAAACCAGTATCTAGTATATATATATATATATATATATATTATCTACTTGTATCCAATACTAAGATTTGTTCAAGATAATACTTTTGAAATCTTGTTTCAAACTAGTATATAACATGTGAGTGAGTTTAATCATCAGGCAAACATTACAAAACGTATACTGATACAAACAGTGTCAAATTATTCCAAATTCAACAAGTTCTCTTCGGGTAGTAAACATTTATTAGTCTGTTATAGTAATAAATGACAAGTTGGTGTTCTTTGTTCTAGCACATGTGACGCTCAATTCAAATGGATTAGCACACTTCATATGAAGAGTATTAAAATTAAACAATACGAGAATGACTCACAATTGCATGAGAGCTATATTGTCCGCCTTACACTCCTGCAGAATATCATCTGCCTCCAGTACTGAAGCCAATGTTACATCCTGAAACCAAATCATCAGGATATACTGCATGCAACTCTTCTCTACAAATATATCGGTACGGTGCGTCCAGTAAAGAGATTCCACTGAACAAAAAACAAGAAATAGCGAAAATCACCGAGTCAGCCCTTCATAACCATTAATATTTGATACGCACCTTATCTTTGAGAAGAAAATTCAGCTCTCTCATAGACATAAAATTTCCACTCCAAAACATAATTAAAATTAATTAGTACACCTGGTGGAATTTATCCAAATCCATAGAAAACTTATTATTATTTTACGAAATTCCTTCGTTTTACGAGGAGTAAGTACAACGATCCGTTTTCTTTTTGACAATTAAATCTCGATGTTGCCATAATGACGAGCAGCAATATCCAAATTAAAATGAGTATAGTCCAATGAAAACCAAACATTCGAGTACTATGTATGCCATTGATGGTATGGTATCGATTCGAATGTACAATCGAGGGAAACTCGTAGTTCGTAATTCGTAATTCTTGTTATGGGCAGAGGGTAACATTTTACACCAGGTTTACTGCTCGTTCTGTAATTATATTAAAATAAAGAAGGATTTGGTACTATTCTGTAGCTATAGTAGGCTATGTGTGATTTAAGACAAGTCTACAAGTCTGGGAGGAATTAAATTCATCGACGATTTCTATTTTACATTTGTATTAAAAATTACACCAATTTATATTTTTTGGTACACTACTTTTATACAAAAACAGAAATATCATTGTTTCGCAAGGAGCTGCATAGCAAGTGCCTCTGCCTCTTGCACTGACAAAGAGGCGGAGATGTCCTGGACCTTCTTGATCTTGCGTGGCGCTATGCTCTCCTGTGGGATGCCTTTATTCACCACAAGTTTCCTTTTGTTGGGCCTGGGAATCAATAAATAATATTATAAATTTTGCACAATAGCTATTGGTGACAATACAATATTTATAAATGGTGAGCTTGCTCTGTTCCCATACACGGGAATGACAATTAGTTTCTTAATACCATTGAAGTTAACCTTATTAAACCTATCTTTGAATTATATTAGTTTGCTTCTTTAACTATTCATCTTACCTATGAAATTTCTCATTTTCTACTTCACTGTAGATCGCTTCATCACTATCAGCACCTGAGTTTCCAGATAATATACCACCACTGTCCGAGACATCTTGGTCAGAGACATCTTTATCACCATTATGGTGATTTGTGTTATATATCTTATCAGGATCTGGCAGCCAGGATAGGTCTGGAGTATCAGACTCTGACTCTGAACCAAAGTCATCCCTTTGTTCTTCATCCTCTTTGTTCTTATTTTTCAATCTCCTTTTTTGCTCCTTGTGTTTGGCTTTGACTTTTTCTCTGAACCTAATTTTATCAAATTTATCCTCCTCTTGTAGAACTTCTTTGGCTCTCTCAATGTCAATACCACCAACATCTTCATTGATAAACTGCTTAGCCATTTCTGATTTTACTTCTTTCTTTTCATCTCTCATAGCTTCACCTTCTTCTGTAAACTTCACTTTGGTGTTTACTTGAATTTTCTTCTTAAGGATTTTTTTGGCCACAGCTGCTTTGGTTATAGGCTTGGCTTTCTTTTTGGACAAAGGTCTATTTTCTTCTACAGTTATATCTTCATCTGTTCCAGGATCATTATTCCTGATTTTAACTTGCAGGAAGTCATCATCACTTTCATTATCATAATGAAAGTCAAAGGTTTCAAGTTTCTTACTTTTTGCCTTTTTAACTACTTTTTCAACTACAGTGTCTGCCTCTTCTGACTCACTCTCATCAGTGCTGTTGTTGTGAATAGGTTTTGCTTTCAGTTTATCTATAGCATCAACATTCCCAGAATCATCAGGGTTTTTCATTTTTTTATTATTTTGAAACTTATACATGAATTTTATCATTGGCGGAACAATCAAGCCAAGGGACCGGGCATATGCGTCTGTATCCAACTCTTGTATATTGAATATGTACTTGTTCTTCATCAAATACACAGATTTCACATAGCTAACAAATGCTCTCTGTGCAGATTGCTTCAGATCTGTGTTATCTGATAGCAGGCTCTCAATTTTTCTCTGTGGAGCCTGCACCTTTGAAGGATCAACAGAAATTTTATTGATTGGAATCTTACTATTTTGTAAATCTTCCACCATCTTTTCTTCACTAGGAAGAAGCATCAATAATCCTTCTCCTTTACCAAAAAGTCCACGAGCAGTGCGACCTGCCCTATGAATATATGTCTCTACATCTTCAGGACAGTCCATCTGTATAACCCAATTGACTCTTGGAAAATCAAGACCTCTAGAAGCCAAGTCAGTAGCAAATAGCACAACATTAGACTTTCGGCAGAACTCATTGTAAATCCTTTCTCTCTTCTCCTGATGTAGTGTACCATAGAGAGCCAATAGGCTCACTCCGGGCCTCAGTTTACAGAACAACTCATATGTGTATTTGACTTGCTTACATGTAGCCATGAATACTAGAACCTTTTGTTTTAAATGGTTTTTTATGAAGGACCACAAAATGCCAAGCTTGTCATCAATTTCACACACAATATAACTCTGTTGAAGGGACTCGGGTGTGACAGTGGCAGCCTGCTCGTGAGGTGCCACATAAGTGGGGAATTTTAAGCTGAGTCTCGCTAGATCTTTAACAGATTTGGTCTGAGTAGCTGAGAATAACAGGGTTTGCCTTTCAGGAGGCAAGTTTTCAATAATAGCATTCATAGTGGTTTCAAAACCCATGTCTAAACACCTATCAGCCTCATCCAACACAAGAATTTTTAGATTGCTGCAGTCAAATAGTGGATTTTCATCCATATGCTGCAGCAATCTCCCTGGAGTACAAATCAATATGTTAATTTGGTCCATTCTCTTACGCTCAAATTTCAGATTCTGCCCACCTATAATCAGACCAGCAGAAAAGTCATGAAGGCCACCAACTTTCCTCAGCGTCTCATATATTTGGTATGCCAGCTCCCGAGTTGGGGATATTACAAGTGCTCCAACACCATCCAGTCTAGTCCACTTGTTACAGAACAGGTTTTCTAATATTGGAATCAGAAATGCTAGAGTCTTTCCCGACCCAGTTTGGGCAGCTCCTAATATGTCTTTTCCTTGTAAAGCATAACCAATAGATTGTTTTTGAATATCTGTTGGGGTTACATAGTTATTATCCTTTAGGCCCTTGAGAGTTTTCTGTGACAGGGGAAAATCTTTAAACATATTTATTTCATCTGGAACAATCTGAAAATCATGTTGATACTGTTTGTTACTATATTCATTAACACAAAGTTGGTACAAAGTCAATTTATAACATATTTATTTACCTTTTCATACTGAGCCTGCAAATATTGTATGGCTGCATCTTCTTCAACATTGTTTTTCTTTCTTGATTTATATAACTGAAATTTCTTCGGTTTTCCCTTATTTCTCCCGCCTTTTTCGGTTTGTTTCATTGTATTAAATTAGTATAAAATTATTAAAAAGTACGCAACACACGCATCACCTAAGCAAAAACAAGAAGCATGCTGAATTTGACATTGATAATGACAGCCAGCAACAGTGACACCGAGTTGACGTTAGTATTTAACAACTTTCGCACGCTATTTAAAAAACTTGAATAATGCAGGTAGAATAGGTAATATTGCAGCAATAATAATTTCCATTAATTTTCCTTCGCACTTGGTTTCTTTTTACTCATTATCATATAATATCTCATCAATGACATTATCTATACGTCTTGCGAAGATTCTCTTTTTTTTATTCACTTCCGACAATATCTCAGTACGGACAGGTAATCAATAAATATATCTACACCATGACAGAATAAATTATATAAACACTTCTAATGGTCAGAACAGACTTTTTGTTTTGTTTTGTTTAATGTATGTGATGTTTGTGTACTTAATAAATAAATAGACGTTTCCAGGTTCTCTTAGTGTCTATAGTTAAAACCTCATCAAAAAACAGGGAATGTTATTTAGTCGCATTTCCTTGTAGCAACGGTAAACAATCCTTATTGTGATCAGTGTTGAATCAAATTGAAGCAAACATTTTTCATTTTTCCTAACTAGAACTACAACGATCAACATAAAATTAATAATATGATAATTAAAGTTTAATGATATTAACATAACCACAAAAATAACATTCTTACTTATGTTTAACTTAGATCCAAATAAGGTATATAATCAATTTTAGGCTACTAAGCTACTATTCGTTTCTACTTAGGGCATGAATTTGTATACATGGCCCTGGCAACTTTTTAAAAATTCAATGATATGGCAACAACCCTTCATTTATACTCATTCGAAATGAATATTAAGTTATCTATGGTAATGGAACAATTGAGTGTAGTTGTTGTCTTTGTCTTGTTGTGTACCTATGTATAGTTATTTAATTTAGTTCGTATCGTGGAGTCGTCAGTCGGTCGAGTCGACGTTGATAGCTGTCGCAGAGTGGACGCGTTTCAGTCTCGATATTCAAATCGAAATTATTGTACTAAATTGAAATTTTTATCGACAGTGTTTGAGGGTGAGATATTTTTATTATGTTATAATTTGGGGACGTGTTATAGGAGAAAGATAGTGGTCCGATATATGAGAGTCCAAAAACTTTATGGGCGTCTCGCCTTTGTCTTTGAACTGCTGCGTAATTACGTGTTCGCGTTGTTGTATGCTTTGTTTTGGGTTAGGCCGTTTATCTTTGTTATTTAAACAATCAAAACAGATATGTTACTAATGAGATATTTATTTTCTTACCAAAAGTATATTCCTAATCTGTGAAATCACCCGTGTATAAACTACATAAAAACTTATTACTTTTAATAATTCATAGTGCTGTTATTGTAGTCGTTATAAGCTGTACATCAGATAAACAAACATAAATAGAAATAATGATGTTAATAGGTCAACCAAAGAACTGGTTTTACATTAATTCTTATTTCTATCTTCCGTCATAATGTGTGGAAATCTTACAAGCTAGTTGGTTTCGTCTTAACTGTTTTCAAAGTTTATTTTCTATTCGTATCTACTTTCATAATGGTTAATAAGGTATAGCAGAAGACTGGTTTACTAACACTACAGTCACTCTCAAGAGATTGACCTTATGATGTTGAGACAATATACTGAACATTTGTCATCAATACCTAGTTTTTTTTTTTTATGTAATTTTTTACGGAACGAGCCGACGGCCCACCTGGTGTTAAGTGGTAACCTCGGCCCATAATAACTGTTGCGACTTCGGTCCTCCCCTACTAGGTACGACAAGACCCAAGTCGCATTGTATGCGTCCGCAACTCTGAGACGTGAAGGCGGAATGTCTCATGTGCCTGTAATTTCACCGGAAACCACACCTTTCAAACTGGAACACAGTAATGCGAATGCTTCACTGCTTGGCGGCAGAAATGGGCATGGTGGCAGTACTTCCCCGGACGAACATGGCGAGAGTTCTACTGCTCTTAAGTTCTTAAAGCTTGGAAACATCAAATAAATAAATAATTAAAATTTGGAGGAAATTTCACACTATCAATCTAGCTCCAAAGTAAGCTAAGCATAGGAACCAGACATTGATGTAATACTTATATCTTTTTTTGTAAATACACACCTATAATACAATATGTATAGGTGTAACACCCAGACACAAAATAAACATATCCTCATACACAAATTTGTCCTGGGTGAGAATCGAACCCACAACCTACAGCGTAGAAGGTAGGGTTAATACCAACTGAGCTATGAGGCCAGTTATATTAAAAAATAGTCAAATTGCAAATTTCATGTTGACACACAGTGTTTTGCTAAGTTTGGAGTGTGTTGTTTCAGGAAGCGTTCACAATGAAGAGTTTAGCCATCCTCCTGTGTGTGGTTGCGGCCGCCTCCGCTGTCTCCTTTGTGGATCTGGTCAAGGAAGAGTGGGCTGCATTCAAGGTCGGTATTATATAGGTTACATTACGGTGAGTGCGCGGCTGAGTTGCACAATCTGATTCCTCCATCTCCATTCTGCCACTTTACATCCAGACGTACAGCATCGCGTCACCCATTCTTGGTCCAATTACTCACATCCGTACGAAGCGTTTTGCTTCCACTTTCATAATGCGGACAGGCCAAGAGTGCCTCCTTGCCTGCGTCTGTATTTCCCGAGAACTATAATCTGGAGGTCTTCAAGAGGAGAGTGAATAGGTTACTTCTAGGCAAGCATGCTACATCGTAGACCGCATCGTCACTTAACATCACATGATAAAGCTAATAAAAAAAAGGTCACACACTTACATACAATTTCCCTTATGCCAGAAAATTTAAGGTCACTAAAGGAATAGAATAGAATATATTTATTTTCATATATGAAACACTTAAATTATAATAAATTAGGTGCACAAATATGTGTCGTCAAATAATGAAGGCATGATTTATTTGTATGAACATCAACATAATGTACATCAATTTTGTATGGGTAAACTAGCCAAGTATCACTATAATTACAGGTGAATATAACATTTCATGATTGTTGATCGAGTAACATATCTAATAGAAATAACAACATTACAAAAATGGGATGAAATTGGGAAAAAAACACATAAATATGTATTATATGTATGTATTTACAAAAGAAAAGTATACAAGTATGTATATCAGTTGTCTGGTTCCCATGATACAAGCTATGTTTAGCTTATTTTGGGGCTAGATGGCGCTGTGTGAAATGTCCACCATTTTTTTTTTTTTTTATACTGATAGCTAATAATTCCATCCAAATTGACTGTATCGCAGTTGGAGCACAAAAAGAACTATGAAAATGAGATAGAAGACAGGTTCCGCATGAAGATCTACGCGGAGAACAAACACAAGATAGCGAAGCACAACCAGCGGTTCCAGAGGGGGCTGGTCTCCTACCAGCTGAAGCAGAACAAGTATGGGGACATGCTGCATCATGAATTTGTACACATCATGAATGGCTTCAACAAAACCGCCAAGTAAGTTTATAGTAAACTGATAAATGTATCAGTAAGGGCTAGCGGTGAAACCACACCTATGTAAAATGGTCCTGTGTTGTGTATTTAGTTATTGTCATATATGTGATATGTGAAGATTATTTGCAAGAAGTATTATATCATATTCTTACATATAAAATCGTCAATAACACAATTCACCATTTAAACAAGTTATGCAAAAGTTAAATAACATAAAAAGTGTATTTTATGAAAATGCTATTTTAAACACGAAAATTTGAAATATATTTTGTTATTTAATCGTGTGAGTTTCCCAGTAACGTGATCGGGATATTATACAAAAGTATTGGAGGTTTTATTGCATAATGACAATGCGTGAAGGTAGTCCGTAACAAACCCTCCAGAGCGCACTGTGCGCTGTGGCGTGGTGGTGCGTGGGCGCAGTGTAACAGTGGTGACACTGTCCGCAGACACGGCGGAGGGCTGGGGGTGAGGAAGGGGGGCTCTCACCGCGGCTCCACGTTCATCCCGCCTGCGCACACGCAGCTGGCCGAGCAGGTGGACTGGCGCAAGCACGGCGCCGTCACCGAGGTCAAGGACCAGGGCAAGTGCGGCTCCTGCTGGTCCTTCAGCACGGTCAGTATACCATACACACCCACCCACCCACACTCAGTCGCCTTGTGAGACACACACACACACGCACACACATTTAACAGCAGTAGAACTCACGCCAACTTCGTCCGGGGAAGTACTGCCACCATGCCCATTTCTGCCGCCAAGCAGTAACGCGTTCACGTGTACTGTGTTCCGGTTTGAAAGGTGTGGTTTCCGGTGAAATTACAGGCACATGAGACATTCCACCTACACGTCTCATCATAGTTACGGACGCATACGATGCGACTTGGGTCTTGTCGTACCTAGTGGGGGGGGGGGGGGGACCAAGTCGCATCGATTGTTATGGGCCGAGGTTACCACTTGATACCAGGTGGGCCGTCGGCTCGTTCCGTGTCTCAATCTTATAAAAGATATATAATATATATATATGTGGGACGATCTCTCTAGAATAGTATAATTAACAAAAAAAGGTACATTCACATTGTGGCGTGTGGCGTCGTTTCAATAAACATTAGAAGAGATAGCGCTATGCTTACGTTTTCATCACACAGTTAGTGCAGCCTACCTAACCTTTCAAGTTCACATATCGTTGTCATTACACGGACCTATTTAATTGGTTAATATTTAATGTATTCTCCTGTCAGTTAATTAAACAAAAATGTTCATGATTCAGTATGTATCCTTATTCATATAGCAATGTACGTAATAATCTATTTATATTTAAATAATAATGTATCATAATGCTTTTGATATGATTCAACATATTATGATGATTCACTCAATTGAACGCGATTAAACTGTTGCCCAATTTCATTGTTCGCGCCCGCGCCCGCGCCCGCGCCCGCGCCCGCGCCCGCGCCCGCGCCCGCGCCCGCGCCCGCGCCCGCGCCCGCGCCCTTGTTGAAGCGTTATCATTTGAATTGGACCGATATGCGAAATCAATACAGTACATCAATGTTTGTATGTATACATACAATATGTCCGGCTTGTGTGTTCATATGGATCCGGTAAGCCGTGACGTCACCAGCCCACGTACACGTACCGTACGTGACTGTGACTCACTGAACACACACACACACACACATACACATATATTTACATAAATATATTATTTACAATGTGGCAGAGTCCGATTTATAAAATTTACCCAACAATTTATCTACAACAGAAAAAATTACGCATTAAAATAAAGATAACGTATCATAAATAAACAAAGTAAAACGAATACATTTAACTAACCACACACACATACATATTAAATTGGACTGACCTCATAGTTAAGTCTATACTAACTCTGCTTTTCTTTGCTGTTCGATTTCCACCTGGGACGAACATTTTGTGTCTTCTTCTTCGAGTCACCGGTTCTGCCGAACCAGTGTGGTGAAAGGATTGTAAGTGCGCCTCAAAGAGGCTCCTTTCGTGCACTCGACACATGTCTTCGAATTTTTAGTTCTAGGACATGTCGGTTTCCTCACGATGTTTTCCTTCATCGTTTTGAGAACGTGGTATTGCGCACATAAATCTCAAATCGAAAAACTCATAGGTGCCCGTCGGGATTTGAACCGGCGACCTCCGGATTGAAACTTGGGGGTCAGTACATTTTGTGTGACGAATATAAATGTTTGTTCTGTGTCTGCTGGGTGTTATTAATGTGTATTATGTGTGTCGTGTGTGTGTTACGCGCAGACGGGAGCTTTGGAGGCGCAGCACTTCCGCAAGAGCGGGTACCTGGTGTCCCTCTCCGAGCAGAACCTGATCGACTGCTCCACCGCGTACGGCAACAACGGGTGCAACGGCGGCCTCATGGACAACGCCTTCAAGTACATCAAGGATAACGGCGGCATCGACACAGAGAGGACGTACCCCTACGAGGCGACCGACGACAAGTGCAGGTACACTACCCGCGCTGTGTTTCTTTTATGTAATACAGTTACGGAACGCGACGAGCCGACGGCCCACCTGGTGGTAAGTGGTAACCTCGGCCCGTAACAACCGATGCGACTTCGATCCTCCCCTACTAGGTACGACAATATCCAAGTCGCATCGTATGCGCCCGTAACTGTGAGACGTGTAGGTGGAATGTCTCATGTGCCTGTAATTTCAGTGCTGTGTAATAATAATAATAATAAATTTATTCAAATTAAACATGGTAAATATAAAAAATCATAAAACTTATTTAGACACAGGTATATATAACACGGGAGCCTGAACTAGGTAATCCTGTGTTTCAGGCGAGAAGAGCTAACATTTAATGTAAAATAATCACCTACTTTGTTATTATTATAGGTACCTACTTATAGCTACAAGTTATACATAATGTGTAAATAATTTGGAATTGAACGTAAAAAGTAAACATTTCAAAAACTAAATAAACCGAATAACAAAGTCTGTAGTTGCAAATTTTTTATAACTTAAGTGATTTAACTTAAATTTATAGAAACTAAAAAGATTTATTTTAACACACTCAATAAGTTCCCTGTATCATGGTAAGACATACTCTGGAGGGTATCCTTAAGGATTTTTTTGCAATTATTGTAATTGAGGTTTATTATTATTATTTATTATTTGACTGGCCTCATAGCTCAATTGGTTAATAACCCTACCTTGTAGGTCGTGGGTTCGATCCCCACTCAGGACAAACATTTGTGTGACATTTGTAACATTGATGTTTGTTCTGTGTTTGGGTGTTAATATGTATGTATGTATTTAACAAAAGAAAAGTATATCAGTTGTCTGGTTCCCATGATACAAGCTATGCTTAGCTTACTTTGGGGCTAGATGGCGCTGTGTGACAATGTCCACCATTATTATTATTGTAATGTAACGTGGGGGGTGCGCGCGTGTGGCAGATACAACCCGCGCGAGTCCGGCGCGGAGGACACCGGGTTCGTGGACGTGGCGCGCGGCGACGAGCACCAGCTGATGGCGGCTGTGAGCACCGCGGGGCCCGTCTCCGTCGCCATCGACGCCTCGCAGGAGAGCTTCCAGTTCTACTCGAGCGGGGTCTACTACGACGAAGCGTGCTCCAGCACCGAGCTCGACCACGGAGTGAGTACACCACACCACACCACAATACCACGTTCTCAAAACGGTGAAGGGAAACATCGTGAGGAAACCGACATGTGTTAGATCTAAAAATTCGAAGACATGTGTCGAGTGCAGGAAAGGAGCCTCTTTGAGGCGCACTTACAATCCTTTCACCACACTGGTTCGACAGAACCGGTGACTCGAAGAAGAAGAAGACCACACCACACGCTAGTTCCAATATACTTTCACACTTGTAATATATCCCCATTGCGTCGCTTTCAACTGAAAACAATGAAAACATTCTGCTTTGTTAATTATACTATTGTAGAGAGATCACCCAGATATACAGGGTGTCCGGTAATGAATGGATAACCTTCAAATGGCTATTGTCTTAGAACTATTGGGCATTCGGAAAAAAAATAACAAATAAAAAAAAACAAAGTAGTATCAAAAAAAAAAAAAACAACATACATCCATGTGCACTTAGTAAAAAGCGGTTATTTTAATATTACAAACAGACACTCCAATTTTATTTATTAGTATAGATATAATAACAAATGTTATCATCGTGTCACACCACACCACACCTACGTACAGACACAGCACAGGCACTGTCGAACAATTTAAACATCGACTGCATACAAATATTTGTATTCGGAGAACTCTATCTAATTATCGGATAAGGCACGGCAAGGTATAACCATAGCGTCGTACAGGTGCTGGTGGTGGGGTACGGCACGGACGAGGAGGGCGGCGACTACTGGATCGTGAAGAACTCGTGGGGACGCACGTGGGGCGACCTCGGCTACATCAAGATGGCGCGCAACAAAGATAACCACTGCGGCATCGCATCCGCCGCATCCTACCCGCTAGTCTAATCCCACACACTACATGACCTCCCCTTCCCCTCCCCGTCTTAAGCTCACTCACTCACTCACTATATATCGTATGTCTTTATGATCTAGCCTCTATTATAGCCACCACATACATGACCTGAATCGGATACGTCAAATTGTTTATAAAATGTTTCAAAATGGCGGCCCTCAACACCTGCCCTTGTGTTATGAACTACCCTCATCTAAGTGAGTTCCGAGTCGCAAGTCAAACACGCCTATGAAGTTGATATATAAAGTGTTATTTTGTGTGTAACCAATTAAAAACCGAGCTCATTTGTAAATATCAAAGTAGATATTGATTGTAAACGCCTCTGTTGTGGATAGTGGACTATATATTTTTATTTAGATATTCATCCATGACTTGTAAAGACTTAAATTGCATTATTGGTCGGGCATTTCGTGTAGATTGGAAGCTAGCATTCCTATAATAATAAGATATATTTAAGTGTAAAAAAATAGCTGTAATTAATGAAATATTAAATATGTGGATTAGGAATTAAACATGTGATATTATAATTTACGTGTTGTTTGGTGTCAATGATAATAATAAATATTAAAAACTGAAAATATTTTCCATGTATTTGTTTTATTTTATTGCAATAACCACGTCCTCATAACGGTGAATGGAAACGACATGTCCTATAGACAAATATTCCAAGACATATCCCGGCGCTCGTTCCACAGACGAGGGTAAAGAAAAGAAAAAGAAAAGAAAGAAAGAGTATTTATTTTGCAAAAACAACACACATATTAATAACTAAAACTAAAAATATCGTTAGATACAACTCATAACGTAGGAGGAATGTGTTGAGTTGGCAAAAAGGGTCCCCGTCTCAGCATAGTGCTGCACACTAAAAGAGAGCGCAGCGCTGGTTTTCAGGCAGGGCCCACAGGTGAGGTCACGGACACGGTCCACAAACATACTGAATACTATGAGACAAAGAATGGAAACAAATATATCTTTTTGGTAGAGTACCTCGCAGTGTCCGCAGCCACCGCACCGCACCGCCCATCTTATGTACGCCCAGCACACACGAGTAGAATGCATACAGCTTGAGGTCGACCATTGAACAATACAGTTTCTATGTTCTCAAAGGCATTCATGTCTCATTTACAAATACATAGTTCAACTCGATACGGTCGTAGTGCAAGCAGGGCATCACAGGCAAAATAAAAATTGGGATCTGTTGCTGTAACACGATACGTGGAACAGGACCTCCGTTTTGTGGTTCAAGGACCGTACCCGTCAACTCACAATCAAATAGGTATAGCTTAGTAGGTAATATTTTGTGGTTACAAATAGTTGTGTAGGTAATAATAGAGTAGAATATTACAGTGTTTTTATAAAAATATGCGACGCATCCGCCCGGTGACCTGTGCACAGCCGGAGTCATCACCCCGTCACCCCCTACCGGTGAAATTACAGGCACATGAGACATTCCACCTACACGTCTCAGAGTTATGGGCGCATACGATGCGACTTGGGTCTTGTCGTACCTAGTAGGGGAGGGCCGAAGTTGCATCAGCTGTTATAGGCCGAGGTTACCACTTAACACCAGGTGGGCCGTCAGCTCGTTCTGTAATTGTATTACATAAAAAAAAAACCTCTCATCAGTCCAGCTGACACGATACAGACGACACTATCCCTTTATCTCTGTGGGCGGACCGTTAGGTACCTATCTGTACGAGTAATGCGAATATAACGACGGGGACTGTTTATAATTTATGCTCACAGATACTCACGGATTTAATATCATTAGGCACCCAACCAATGCACTATTGACTGGCCTCATAGCTCAGTTGGTTAGTAACCCTACCTTCTGCGCTGTAGGTCGTGAGTTCGATCCCCACTCAGGACAAACATTTATGTGACATTTGTAACATTGATGTTTGTTCTGTGTCTGGGTGTTAATATGTATTTACAAAAGAAAAGTATATAAGTATGTATATCCGTTGTCTGGTTCCCGTGATACAAGCTATGCTTAGCTTACTTTGGGGCTAGATGGCGCTGTGTGAAATGTCCACCATTATTTTTTATTTATTTATTTACTATCTTTGTGAATCTGTGTTAGCAACAGTAAGATGAGAGTATAAGTACGTATTCAATTACGTACGTCTAATTTTGTTCATTTATCAAAACAATACATATTACTTACAGTCATCGCTACCACTTTATTTTTTAATTTTAATTTTATTAATCCTCAAAGCAGATTACAATCAGAATATGATACATAAGAAAGGAAATAATAGGTACAATTATGGATCTAGATTCGTAATCAATTATGTGAAAATAACAAAGCTAGTGTTGATAACTTACTCTTCAATATATAAATTATATAAAATTACAGAAAAATAATCGGGAGTAAAGAATTATTTATATATCTAAATTAGATTTAAGTATAATTTGGTGGATACATCGTTTAAACCTATTATTGTTTGAGCCAAAAATATCTAAATCGTTTAAGTATGGATGCCAGCTCGTTATACAGACTGTTTGTTCAGTTTTACTTAATTAGACTAATTAGTTGTTTGTTCGTGAAAATGAAGCTTAGCTTTGACACGCACTTGGTATAACACAGATATGTGTGGGATGACGCAGTACCTACTGATACAAATGCGCGAGGCGGGCATGATAGATTACCAGTTGGGCTATCGAGTGGCTCACGTGACGGACGGGAGGAAAGGTCGCTGCGCCCGCGCCGCGCCGGTCACTGGACCGGGCCGGGACCTAATAGTGGTATTGCGACGCAAATGTATAACAAACTAATGATTCCGAGGGAACTGAGTACCCACGTCTGCAGTCAGCAAAATATTTGGTCATTGTCAGAGCACAATGTACCTTTTTTTTATGTGTTTGAGATACGGAACAAGCCGACGGCCCACCTGGTGTTAAGTGGTAACCTCGGCCCAAAACCGATGCGACTTGGTACTACTAGGTATGACAAGACTCAAGTCGCATCGTATGCGCCCGTAACTCTGAGACGTGTAGGTGGAATGTCTCATGTGAACTACCTATCGCCTACTGAGATACAAATCATTTGAATAGGTGCCTGTTCAATATATCTAGAACAATCCTATATACTGGGGTCAGGGGTCACGGATAAGTTTTGGCCAAGTCACAATTAGGGCAACGAGATAACAATATCATGAGTTATTTACGATATTATCAGTTAAGTAGGCAAGCGTATATTTACATACAATATGACTGATAATAGAACAGTTAGTTAGTTAGTTTATCTAAGTATTTATCGATCACAAGCTGTGCTTGTTTCTTAACTCGTCATTTATAAACCGATTTGAAAATATCTTTTTTTAGTATTTTTTTCTACATATATATACAACGATATTCCACATACATATTATCAATTTGCATGCGGTAAAGTAGAACATAGCTGTACTTTATCCTTTGCTGTCATCTTTTGTTTAACTATGTTCCGCAAATAAATGAATTATGATTGAAGTCCGAAATCCATGACATTGGACACGTCGAGCATCGTTTATAATCTAGGTATACTTCCAGAAAAGTCGAAAGAAACATACATATTTTAAAGCGTACTTATGAAATATTCAACAAATGGAAAACATCGAAGGACACTTTTCTTCAAATTAGCGTCATATTGTACCTACTTGGTCCTACGCTTGCGACTCAAGAAGGCGCCGATTGTTCTCGTAAGTGGACTTGGATACAGAAGCAATTTTTTTGTAATGTGATACGGTTCGACTTGGGTTTTCCCCTACTAGGTACGACAAGACCCAAATCGCATCGTATGCGCCTGTATCTCTTGAGATATGTAGGTGGAATGTCTCATGTGCTCTACAACTCTATTTATATGTTGTGGCAAGAACAAGACCTAAGGGTTTTTGCAATTAATCATTGTAATTTCAACACGACAGCGACATTGCTAATATCCCCGTGTAACTGTATTTTGTTTTTTCCAATAACAATGATTGAAACAGCGCAGCGTGCGCCAAGGTAATGTAGACCGTGTTTGTGTTGGGACAGGTAGCTCTGTAGATACGACCAGCTCAGTCATGTACAGTTCAAGAACTTATCGAGGCTGTACCGGGTATAGGTATGCAATATATTATGTAGGTACCTAAGAGTACATTATCTTTACAGTACCTTTTAAGAGCAGTAGAACTCTCGCCAAGTTCGTCCGGGGAAGTACTGCCACCATGCCCATTTCTGCCGCCAAGCAGTAACGCTTTCGCGTTACTGTGTTCCGGTTTGAAAGGTGTGGTTGCCGGTGAAATTACAGGCACACGAGACATTCCACCTACACGTGTCAGAGTTACGGGCGCATACGTTGCGACTTGGGTCTTGTCGTACCTAGTAGGGGAGGACCCAAGCCACATCGCTTGTTATGGGCTGAGGTTACCACTTAACACCAGGTGGGCCGTCAGCTCGTTCTGTAACTGTATTACATAAAAAAAAAGCCTACCTAATAACATTCAGTGTATGTATGTATTGTGTTGGTCTGTTAAACTGTCAGTTAGCTAGCGCGAGTGCCACAGTGGCGCTGCACGTCTTCACTTCACTCTGACACTTTGAAAGTGGCGGCATTGAAGCCTCATCCAAATAAACAACGTATCAATCTAGATGTTGGCTGCCTCTGTAGGTGAGGGTAACGGAGGCAGCGGGTGGATGGCCCTTAATGGGGCCAAACATGTTTCATTTCAAAACTATTTATTTACGTTTCGTAAGTACATACCATACATTGTTTACTGTACAAATATTCAGTTTTAACATATACACATATTATACAGGGTGTCTGGTAATGAATGGATAACCTTGAAATGGGTCTTAGTAGAACTATTGAACATTCGGAAAAATATATCAAATAAAAAAAAACCAAGTAGTATCAAAAAAAATACAAAACAAATAAAACAAAACAAAATATCGATATTATTTAAAAAATACACATCTCTGATACTACTTGGTTTTTTTTATTTGTTATTTTTTTCCGAATGCCCAATAGTTCTACTAAGACCCATTTCAAGGTTATCCATTAATTACCGGACACCCTGTATAGCAACTGTAGCGACTGTAATATGAATAGGACAATGAAAACACATTTGTTATCTAAATGTTCACAACACATTTATCGAGGAAACTAAATAAAATATTTACAAAGTGTTATTTGGCACTAGACACGACACTGATACACTTACATATTGATTTAATGATTATATAGATAGCTAGTGGGTGCACGTGACACCGCACATTACCATACATACTATCAACCTATGTACACGGGGACACCCTTCACTATACACACATCACTTGGGTACACCTAAACTATATAACAACTTCCTCAAGTACAGGGTCTACACGGAGACAACATATCATGCAGGGCTAGGGGGGGGGGGGGTCGAGCAGCGGCGCGGTGAGGCGGGGGGGCGGGGGCGGGGGGCTCACGAAACACTCAAATAAGCTGTATTTAAAATGGTAAAAAAATATATAAGTATGCAGTTTTAATTTCTAAATTTTATAATATAAATATAAAAATAATTAAAAAAAGATTGTTTTTTTTTTTACGCAGTAAAGCATATATTTCCAATTATGTTTTGGCTTCCAACATTATCTGCCAAAAGCACTTAATAAAAGAGTATAATATTAATTTACTTTCCAATTATAGAAGGTTACGGTTCATTATGTGAACTGGTTCGGAACCGCCCCGCGCGCCGCGCCGCCCCGCCCGACTGGGTTTGGCATAGGACGAGTAGAGGCGACGCACGTCGGCGACTGCACCTGTAGTCTGTACTGCCCCCTACCTATACCCCCACCCCCACCTGACCGTCACATCCACAGCCACCTACAACAGTGTACATTGCTAAGTGACCCGTCATAAAGTACCAATACCCACTGGTGAACTAAAACATATTTATATTAAAAATGTATTTATCGTTTATGTTTCACCCCCTCTCAGGGTTGCACTTTATCGCGGCGCACAGTGTACGATGGCCCTTAACACCTTCATAGTTGTGTCAGGTTCCAGTGCCGGAGGTGGGTGTGTTGGCAGGCGTGGAGGGGGGGGGGGAGGGGGGTGAGGGGGTAAGAGATGCCTATTTCTTCTTGGGTTTCTTGGGGTTGCGGCTGCGGCTCTTGGCCTTGCAGAGCGGGCAGATGGGCGCGTTGCGGTGGATCTGCTGGTGGCACGACAGGCACGACTTCATGGGGGGCGGCTGCTGCCTGCGACACAGCACACCGTGCACATGGAACCACATTACACATTATTACATTTCCGATGAAAACGCATTTGACTGATGACATGTAACCGTCAGATTTGTCGGTGTCCGTACGTACTGACGCTGCTAGATGACTTGTAACAGTCAGATTTGTCGGTGTCCGTACGTACTGACACTGCTAGATGACTTGTAACCGTCAGATTTGTCGGTGTCCGTACGTACTGACACTGCCAGATGACTTGTAACCGTCAGATTTGTCGGTGTCCGTACGTACTGACACTGCTAGATGACTTGTAACCGTCAGATTTGTCGGTGTCCGTACGTACTGACACTGCTAGATGACTTGTAACCGTCAGATTTGTCGGTGTCCGTACGTACTGACACTGCTAGATGACTTGTAACCGTCTGATTTGTCGGTGTCCGCACGTACTGACACTGCTAGATGACTTGTAACCGTCTGATTTGTCGGTGTCCGTACGTACTGACACTGCTAGATGACTTGTAACCGTCAGATTTGTCGGTGTCCGTACGTACTGACACTGCTAGATGACTTGTAACCGTCAGATTTGTCGGTGTCCGTACGTACTGACACTGCTAGATGACTTGTAACCGTCTGATTTGTCGGTGTCCGTACGTACTGACACTGCTAGATGACTTGTAACCGTCAGATTTGTCGGTGTCCGTACGTACTGACACTGCTAGATGACTTGTAACCGTCTGATTTGTCGGTGTCCGTACGTACTGACACTGCTAGATGACTTGTAACCGTCTGATTTGTCGGTGTCCGTACGTACTGACACTGCTAGATGACTTGTAACCGTCAGATTTGTCGGTGTCCGTACGTACTGACACTGCTAGATGACTTGTAACCGTCTGATTTGTCGGTGTCCGTACGTACTGACACTGCTAGATGACTTGTAACCGTCTGATTTGTCGGTGTCCGTACGTACTGACACTGCTAGATGACTTGTAACCGTCTGATTTGTCGGTGTCCGTACGTACTGACACTGCTAGATGACTTGTAACCGTCTGATTTGTCGGTGTCCGTACGTACTGACACTGCTAGATGACTTGTAACCGTCTGATTTGTCGGTGTCCGTACTGTTATAATATACATATGTTAATAAAATAACAAACGTAAGCCGAAAAGTGCATTACTGCACTTTTCAGCCAGACGCATAAAATAGTGAGTCGGGCAGTCGGTCCTAAATCATAGTTGGAGCCACACGTTCTCTATCCATTGCTAAATCCATTTTGCAAGTTCTTTTTTATTTAATTGTACCAATTTTCTATTTCCATTTTCTAACCAATAAATTTAGAGAAAAGTTTTAGTCTTTTTTTTAAAAAGACTCCCACCGTTTCCTGTATAACATTGGTGGCAGCTTAGGGGATTTTGGAAAATCCCTCGGAATACGTCTCCGTCGAATTCGCGAAAAATCGCGGAAAGTCCGGAAAACTGCGTGAAAAGTGCGTGAAAGTGAAAGTTATACTATATCTGTTTGTGCATAAATCACTTAAAATCATAGTGAAGTGTAAATAAGTGAATTCAAGTGCTAAATTCCAGTGCTCGCTAATAAACTCCAGTTTAATAAGCTCGCATAGGACTTGCGATGCTTATCGCGTTACTCGTCGTCGCCGGACAGTGAGTAGTCTAAACATCCTGTACTATCGCCGAGGTGTTTTAATATGTCGAAACCGAAGCAGAGCAAAGACGAAATTAAATTGTCTGTAGATTTATCGTCAGACCCGGGTGAAATTAAATCACCCGTACCATCACCAGCAGTGTCAGCCAAATCCTCTGTTCCTTTACCAGAGATGGATTTGAACATTTTATTTAAATTCATCAGCCCTTACGACGGCACTAGAGAAACATTAAACTCATTTATTGTGAATTGTGACAATGTGAATGAACTGGCCACGACCCAGCAGAGGCCGATTATATTTAAATATATCCTTAGTCAGTTAAAGGGAAAAGCGGAGGTTGCTTGCTCTATAAAGGAGTTCACGAACTGGGAACAATTAAAAACATTTCTAAAAACCCAATTTTGCGAGCGCAAGCACTATTCTCATTTGTTGACGGAACTTCAAGAGAGCAAACAAGGCCCGCAAGAGGGTGTGAGTCAATACTCCCTCAAAATAGAAACCTGTCTCTCACAATTGTTAACTGAAATTTCAATTTCAACTTCAAAGGCCAAAGAAGTGCCTGGCCGCACTGCGGCAATGGAAGACTTAGCTCTTCACCATTTCACTGTCGGGTTGCACCCAAGAATCTCAACAATTGTTAGAAGCAGGTGCCCTCGAAATCTAAATGAAGCAATCAACCTTGCTATTTCAGAGGAACGCATCCAGCAAACTATGTATAAACGCCCTACTTCCGAAGGTAGGTTTTCTAAACCAAAACCAAATATGCAATTTCGTAATGCAAATGTACCGCAGAGCCGATTTCCAAATCAGAATGCTTATAATAATAATAATAATGACCCAATTATTTGCCGATATTGCAAGGCCCCTGGTCATTCAATTGAAAACTGCAGGAAACGCGAGTACAATAATAATAATCGCGCCCGCAACTTTGATAGACCTTCCACTTCCGGTTACCGGCCACCTCAGCAACGCGTTACCTTTGTTGAAGAGCCTCAAAATGAAAATGATTACTACGATGATGATGAGGACACAAAAAACGATTAAGTGTCTCGTATCGGTGTCATACGAGACACCGTCCTATTAAAAATCTTGACACCAAATCCACTACATCTTCTAAATCAATGAATACTAAATCCACTGTGTCTTCAACATTAAAATCTACTAAATCTGTAGCTACTATATCCACTGTGTCACCTATAAACGCTAAGTGCATTGCAAAGTCTGCTGTGCCCGCTGTGTCCGCGAAGTCCACTACATCCGCCGTACCTACCAAATCCACTGTATCCACTGCATCCGCTGTATCCGCTGTATCCTCTGCATCCGCTGTATCCACCGCATCCACTGTACCCTCTAAATCAAAACGTACCAAATCCACTGTATCCACTGCATCCGCTGTATCCGCTGTATCCTCTGCATCCGCTGTATCCACCGCATCCACTGTACCCTCTAAATCAAAACGTACCAAATCCACTGTATCCACTGCATCCGCTGTATCCGCTGTATCCTCTGCATCCGCTGTATCCACCGCATCCACTGTACCCTCTAAATCAACACGTACCAAATCATATGCATCCGCTGTATCTGCTAAATCGAATCACACCGAATTCACTGTATCCGCTGTACCCTCTGCATCCTCTAAATCCACACGTACCAAATCCATTGTATCCACTGCATCCACTGTACCTCCTAAATCAATACATACCAAACCCTCTGTATCCGCTGCATCCGCTGTACCTTCTAAATCAATACATACCAAATCCACCGTATCCGCTGCATCCGCTATACCCTCTAAACCAACATATACCAAATCCACTGTATCCGCCTTACCTTCTAAATCGATTCTTACCAAATCCATTGTATCCACTACACCCGCTGAATTTTTTGAATCAATAGCCAACAAACCCTCAATATCCGCAATATCCACTGAATCCGCTACACCTGAAAGTAAAATATTTGAAATAACCACTGATCCTACTAAAGTCTTACTCCCACATGTCCTGATTAACACTGCAGTTTCAGAATTCCCGCTGTCTCTATTAGTCGATTCAGGCTCAGCAGTAAGCTTAATTAAATCATCCTGCATTCAAAAGTTCCCCAAACTTATCAAAGAAAAAATAAGTCTGAAAGGTATAGAGTCAGGACGGAACTCAACAAAAACTCTAGGGCACTTCCAGTTGAAAATGCTAATCGCTGATTCTCCCCAGAAGACCATCAGTCATAAATTCCATGTGGTCAATGATATCAATCTTCCATATGATGGTATAATAGGAACTGACATGCTAAACGCTTTTGGATGTAATATTAACTATACTACTAATAAACTGCAACTACGAAAACTTCTAATTCCTCTTCAGTTTTATGATCCCATCTATTCTATCCCGGCCAGATCCGAAATGACGATTGAATGTTCCATTTCTAATCCAGAAATTAAAGAAGGCCTTCTCTTAGACCAGTTCCAATATAAAGACATCCTTATTGCTAACTGTTTAGTCAAAGTTAAAACAAATAACAGGATAAACATAACTGTTGTAAATGTCTCTGAGTCTCCTATATCATTGAATTCAAATTTAAATCTAACTCTGATCCCAATCGAACATGAGTTCTTAGCAAGTTGTGAATCACCAGATTCACAGAAAATTTATGCACTCAACACTTTTGAGTCTCATAGCTCTTATCGACGCACCCAAGAGGTTCTTAATCAGCTAAGAACATCTCATTTAAATCCTGAAGAAGCTAACGCTCTCTCCCAAATCTGTTCCAACTTCTCAGACATATTTCACCTGCCTGGTGAACCACTGACTTCCACAAGTGCACTACAACACGAAATCAAGACTACAACAGATGAACCAATACATGCTAAATCATACAGGTTCCCTGAATGCCATAAGCAAGAAGTCGATAATCAAATCGAAAAGATGTTAAAAGACGATATTATTAAACCATCCATGTCTCCTTGGTCTGCTCCCATTTGGGTCGTCCCAAAGAAACTTGATGCCTCTGGGCAACGCAAATGGAGAGTAGTGATCGACTACAGGAAACTCAATGATATCACTATTGGCGATTCATATCCCATTCCTAATATCAACGAAATCTTAGACCAACTTGGGAAATCAAAATACTTCTCCACTTTGGATCTCGCTTCCGGTTTTCATCAGATAGAAATGTCTGCTCACGATGCATCGAAAACGGCATTCAGTGTTCCTCAAGGGCACTACGAATTTAAGCGTATGCCTTTCGGGCTTAAAAACGCCCCTTCTACATTCCAACGACTCATGAATTCTGTCCTCTCAGGACTGCAAGGCTTCCGGTGTTTTGTTTATCTTGATGACATTGTTATATACTCCTATGACCTCCCCCAACACATTCAAAACCTAGAAATGGTTTTTGAACGGCTAAGACGATTCAATCTCAAGTTGCAGCCAGATAAATGTGAGTTTCTCCGAAAGGAAGTATCCTATTTGGGTCATCAAATCACCGATGAAGGTGTCAAGCCTGATCCAGCTAAAATTCAAGCTGTTTCTGATTTTCCACTTCCTAAAACACCAAAGGATGTTAAATCTTTTCTAGGTCTTATGTCTTATTACAGAAAATTCATACCCGACTTCTCAAGGGTAGCGAAACCTTTGACGTCTTTACTCAAGAAAGACGCTGCGTTTATCTGGCAAAATGAACAACAGCTTGCATTCGAAACTCTAAAACACTGTCTCATCTCTCCTCCACTTCTTATATATCCTGATTTTTCAAAACCATTTACACTCACTTGTGACGCCTCCAACTATGCAGTTAGTGCAATCCTATCCCAAGGAAGTCCTGGAAAAGAAAAACCAATCGCATTTGCATCTCGTACTTTAAATAAAAGTGAAATCAACTACAATGTTACAGAAAAGGAATTACTAGCTATCTTGTTCGGCTGCAAAACCTTTCGACCATATATATATGGCAGGAAATTTTTAATCATCACTGATCACAATCCACTGAGGTGGCTATTCAAACATAAAGATCCTTCGAGTAAATTGCAAAGGTGGAGATTAAAACTCGAAGAATACGATTACGAGATAATTTATAAAAAAGGTAAACTCAATTCTGCAGCAGATGCTTTATCTCGTTACCCAATCGACACCCAAAATAAACACACGAACGTCTGTAATTTAATCTCTGACTCCATCCCAGTTCTACCAGTGTCAAATTCTACTAATCCTACTATTTCACTTCCACAACCAAATACAAATCCTCTTGATATTCAACTTCCTTCCAGTCCTTTCAATCCCAACGATTATAACTTACCTTCCCTCGATCCTCTCCAAGAAATCGATTTTCTTCCCAATTCGCCTTTCAATCCTGAAATTGAACAAATTGACATTAGTCCTACCCCTATGATCCCAGAGCCTACTATTTTTGAAAGAAATTTACAAAACCTACCTGTTGAAGCACCTATCAACTTACCAAGTCCGGAAACTCGTGAGAATACTTATTCAGAATTTCTTAAAGCAATGGCCAATAAAAATTATACTAGCAATACGAAAATACATGAATATACAAACCCTCTACTGTCCTCTGACTCGAAAATTATCATTGTTCCAACGTCCGTTGATTTAGATGAAGCCAACCCTTACATAGAAGAAGTTCTTAGTAATCAAACTGACGTAGCTGAATTCCTAGAAAAAGAAAGAGTTCTGCATTCCTTTCTAAACCTGAATACAAAAGATAAATCATATTATTTCCTCTTTACCAAAGTACATCACTTCGACACCCTGCAATACCCCGAATTATTCGAATCATTAAAAACACTCAGAAACGAACTTCTCATTGGATGTGACGAAACTCCTAATGAAATTGCTATATCAGATTTTAATGATCCATTTGTTAAACTGTCATATACAAAAGTTTTCAATATTCTAGCTTTTCTATTCCATAATACCAATATTACTATAAACATTTATAGAAATTCTATGATATTCCCAGTTCCAAGTGAAATTCCTAAAATATTAAAAGAAAATCATGACTTACCCATTGCCGGTCACGTTGGCACGTCCAGAATGTACAGCCGCCTTAAGGAGAGGTATCACTGGAAAAATATGAGAACAGATATAGAAAATTATGTAAAGAAATGTCCCCAGTGCCAAGCCAATAAAGCTTTACGTCAAATCAATAGAGCTCCAATGCAAATAACATCTACTTCTACCGCACCTTTTGAACGCATTAGCCTTGACCTCGTAGGTCCTCTCCCTGAAGCTGGCCAAACTAATCTTAAATTTATACTCACCTTGCAAGACGATTTGACGAAATTCTCTGCTGCTTATCCCATTTCCAACGCCTCAGCTGAAGAGAGCTGTGAATGTCTTATCCATTTTATTTCACTATTTGGAATTCCGAAAATAATACTCACCGATCAGGGAACCAATTTTACAGCAGATTTATTCAAAAAAACTTGTGAATTCCTAAAAATTAAGCAACTATGGTCCTCGCCGTATCACCCTCAAACACAAGGCGCTTTAGAAAGAAGCCATTCGACTCTAAAAGAATACCTAAAATCATATGTCAACCAAAATCAAAGCGATTGGCATAAATATGTATATACAGCAATTTTAGCATACAATACTAACGTCCATACTACCACAAAATTCACACCTTACGAACTCCTCTTCGGCCACAAGCCCTATCTCCCCGATTCTATATACGAAATTAATCCTTCAGGAACTTACCATGAATACATTAAAATGCTTAATCATCGCCTTAAACTATCTCGAGAAAAAGCTCTCGAAAATATTTCGAAATCTAAAGAAAATTCAAAAAATTATTACGACCAAAGATCTCGTCCTGTCACGTATAAGGTAGGTGATATGGTGTTCCTTAAAAATCATTTACGATTACGTAAAGCACTATCACCGGTATGGAAAGGGCCCTACAAAGTCGTAAAAATCCATGGTAATCACACACTTTCCCTTCTTATAAATCGAAGACATGTTACTCATCACTATGATGAGGTTAAACTAGCTGAAACGAGTTAAGGTAGCCATCCCTAGGTCCTTAGACCTAGTCAGTTCTCTACGTGAGTAGTCAACACTACCTATATTAATATAAGTTAATAGTTATGTAAAAGTAAATTTGTATGTTTTCTTGCAGCCTGGCTGTCCTATGTCATGGTGTTTCATGGAACCAAGACCTCACTACCATAGAACAAATCACGGAAAGCCCTGGTATCTATTTTAACCCTTCAGGATCAGTTAAACTAATTAACGATTACCTACATATTCTGATCCCAATAGATATAGATTACATAAAACCACACATGAATAATATAAAAAACGCACTCCATTCGGCTCAATACTTATGCACCAAAAGCAACGCAATCGATGATATGGAATGCCAGAACGCCTTCCTACCTCTTGTTTCCATATATGAAGACATTTCAAATGATTATTACTCAATTTCCCATCTTATATCTAATAAATCAAAAAGATCTGCATGGTTTCCTGGAATAGGTACAGTGTTAAAACATATAGTAGGCACAATGGACGAAGATGACGCAGACAGATATGATAGAGCTCTTCAACTTCTAAAAGAAAACAATCAGAAATTATTGGAACTAGTAAAAGATGGCATTTTGATTTCGAAGACGGCTATTGCTAATTTTAACGAATCAATTATTACAATAAACAAAAATGAAAAGCAACTAAATATGATGTTAGAAAATCTATCTTCGCATGTCGACAATTTAACAGTAGTCACAAACTCTTTGTTATTTAAATCCACCATGCACGAAATGTTCAGTGTTCTACAATCAAGTATGTTAAGCCTGTCATATAAATTAGAAGACATAGTCAACTCAATCCTGTTTGCAAAAACTAATACATTACATCCTTCTGTTATAACACCGAAAGATTTGTATTACGAATTGGTCAACTATGTGAAACACCTACCTAAATATTCAGAATTTGTCATAAGCTTAGAAATAGACAACATTAACATTTTTATTAGTACTACAGAAATTATAACGTATATCTTAGATAATAAATTAGTATTTACCTTAAAGATTCCTTTAGTCTCTATAAGTAATTTTAATTTGTATAGAAACATTCCTATTCCGGTACCTCATAATGTGACAATGTTTAAATCTTTTGCTCTGATTATACCGTCAGCTTCTTACGTGGCCCTGAATCAAGATAAATCTAAATATTTTACACTTAATGACTTATCAAATTGTGAAACCATCAATGAGAATACTCACCTATGTAAACAGTTAAATGAATTTGATGTTCAAGATTACCCAATTTGTGAAACAGAAATTTTGACAAAAATTGTAACTTCATTACCGAAGCAATGTGAAACTAAATTTTTATATGGTCATGTTAATCTTTGGCAATCTTTAGATAACAACCAGTGGGTATTTGTCCACACAGAGGCCACTAAACTAAATGTCGAATGTAATAACGAAATTTCAGAACATACTATTTTTGGAACCGGAATTTTAACTTTAAGAGCAAACTGTACTGGCTATTGTAAGAATGTGAAACTTATCACTAAAAGGCGTCTTAATTATAAGTTCAATCATTTTCATTCGGATTTTAACTTAATTAATGACTCATGTTGTAATGTCTCAAAATTTAAGGAACTTAACTATAGTAAACTTCATATAAAGATCCCAAACCTAGATATCAGTAGTTTGAACCAAATAAATAGTAAAACTGAAGATGTGTTAAAAACCATTCAAAACATTAAATTGGAAAACGAGTCCATTCCGATACTTACGTCACATTCAATTGTTACATACATATTCATTTTATTTTTTGTAATGTTTATTTTATACTTCTTTTGTAATAGAAAATGCGTGGCTTTTTATCAAAAGTTTAGACCCAAGGTTAAATCAGAAAATACAAATGCTGTCCCTGAAAATGTTCAGTTAAGTCGTATTTCAATCAGCGATGAGGAACCACGAATTAGAGTTCACTGAAAACTTCACAAAAGTGGAAGTTTTCACTTAAACGGGGGGCTGTTATAATATACATATGTTAATAAAATAACAAACGTAAGCCGAAAAGTGCATTACTGCACTTTTCAGCCAGACGCATAAAATAGTGAGTCGGGCAGTCGGTCCTAAATCATAGTTGGAGCCACACGTTCTCTATCCATTGCTAAATCCATTTTGCAAGTTCTTTTTTATTTAATTGTACCAATTTTCTATTTCCATTTTCTAACCAATAAATTTAGAGAAAAGTTTTAGTCTTTTTTTTAAAAAGACTCCCACCGTTTCCTGTATAACAGTACGTACTGACACTGCCAAATGACTTGCAACCATCAGATTTGTGTGGGGTGATGTTTATTACCAATGCCAACATACAGTTTGTAGGTAAATTATTAAAATATAAGTGTATCACACAACTTAGTATGCTCCACGGAATAACTACTTTTATCTTTACATAAGCTCTAATATAATAAAATATACTCACGATAAGGTTTTAAAGCTGATTATATAATAATAAGCAAATGAATATAAAAGGTTTGGTTCGGAGAGGTGAGGAGAGGTGAGGGTGGCGGGGAAGAGCTTCTACACCGTTACAAGCACCGTCACATCACTTGTACGATAATATATATAATATAATATTATCGGCGACGCCGAAACTATTGAGCTATCCGTTAACATGAACATTTTGAATGAGGTCATGTCCAACCATAATTTTGAGATGGAACTTAACGTACAAGGATAAGTTGTGAGAGTGGTGATTAACGCGGTCCGACCCGCGACCCGGCCGCCGATCTGAGCCCGGCCCCGAGACGGATGCAGCGCTGATGCACGTGTAGTATTAAAGGCGAACGGTGGCGGCGGTGTGTCGGCTCACAGGGGGGGACAAAATAAAACAAACAGAATCGAACCTCAGCGAGACCGTAATGAAATCTTGGTCGAGAGCAGACCTGAACGCGGGCGGCGGCGGCGGCGGAGGCGGCTTGCGCGGCGCCGCCAGGAACGCGGGCAGAGCGCGCGCCCCGCCCGCACCCGCGCCCGCGCCCACACCCGCACCCGCCCCGTGCGCCGCCGCGCTGCTCGCGCACGGGAACCGACTGCAATGCGACACATCCGCCCCCTACTATACAACTGTTCACTTAATGAGATTTACAATGAATAAACTGTAGCTTTACTGACAATATAATTACCTAATAAATATATATGACATACATATATGATTTGTGTTTTATATATTATGGCTGTGAGTGTGGTGTGGCATAGAGAGACACTGACTCGGGCGTGATGGGGCTGCCCTCCTCCTCGTGCAGGTCAGGCAGCCGCTCGAGGCCGAGGCACTGGTGTGGTGTGGTGTGGTGTGGTGTGGGTGAGGTGTGGCATAGAGAGAGAGACACTGACTCGGGCGTGATGGGGCTGCCCTCCTCCTCGTGCAGGTCAGGCAGCCGCTCGAGGCCGAGGCACTGGTGTGGTGTGGTGTGGTGTGGTGTGGTGTGGTGTGGGTGAGGTGTGGCATAGAGAGAGAGACACTGACTCGGGCGTGATGGGGCTGCCCTCCTCCTCGTGCAGGTCAGGCAGCCGCTCGAGGCCGAGGCACTGGCGCCGCAGCAGATCCACCTCCGCCTTCAGTGGGCGGTAGTCCTCGTGCAGCCGCGACGCGGTCGACAGCTTGCGCGTCATGCTCTCCTCCGTCTGCTTTATCACCGTCTCCATCTGTAAATCAATTTGTGTACATTAAGAGCCCACGCAGACAGAATAGCGTTCAGCGTTCAGCGTTCAACCCGCGTTCGTCCGGTCACGTTCTACACGAGTTCTAACACACATGGGAGGCGGTCAGCGTTGCTGCGTTCCATTTTCCGAAGATACCTTGTACGTGAAACATGTATTTCGATAGTTCATCTTCAGAAGACGAAGCATTGCTTTTGTGGAGTTTAGAAGAATCTAAAAAGAAAAGAAGATTTTGGGTGCATCCGATTAATACTGAGCGAGGTGAAAAAGGAGAGTTAAGTGTTCTTTTTCCTGAATTGCTTGAAGATGAAGATCGTTTTTTTATTTACTTTCGAATGTCAATAAATAGTTTTCATGAATTGCATAATTATATAAAAAAGGAAATAGAAAAACAAGATACCAACTGGAGAAACGCTATATCTACAAAAGAAAGGCTGGCAGTATTTTTAAGGTAAGTATTTTTTATTCAGTAAAATAGTAATTTTCTATGTTACATAGAATCATTATTCGTCAGTGTGTACGTTATTGTCTCATAATACTTAGATAAATTTTGTGTATCCAAATCCTCCTGAGCCAAATTAGTTATTTCAGGAGTAGAAGTTTCTCTTAGAAATGTGGTGTTCGGTAGAATAGTTACTTGAGGAACAGCTGATGAATTTGAATCAGCTGAATGTGGTCTCATGGATTCAGTAGATGATACAGACGAAGGACTGGGTATTGGATTCTGAAAAGCTGATGGACTCTCCATGGATGGATGAAAAGTGCTAGTACTAGCACTTGCACCTTCTTCGTTTTGTAGTTCGTACCGTGCAAACAAAGTAGCTATTTCTAATTTTATCATGCTTTGCATTCTATTAGGAAGTTTCTTGAATGTGTGAGCGTAGCTTAAGAAGAAATAATCGACTTCGTCCAATTTGTACTTTTGTTCGTTCTTCATACGGAGGTATTCTAGTATTTTATTAGTCGGATCTACATTATTATTTGCCTTCCTCTTTCTTATTTCGGACCTACGATTTTCTGAGACTGAAACTTGGGTCTCAATATGAGAAAGATTTGAGTTTACTTGTGTGCTTGAATTGAGATTTTCTTGTGTGCTTGAATTGAGGTTTTCTTGGGTGCTTGAATTGATATTATCTTGTGTGCTGGAATTCAAGTTTTCTTTTGTGCTGCCTGGTTGTGATTGAGCATCATGGTCGATATTAGTCTCCGTTGGTCTGTTTTTATTAAAATCATCTAGAAATCGCATTAATTCGGCCCAGGGCCAATTTCTGTACTTTTTATAGGCCTGACCTGAAGAAACTGCATTGGCTTTTTTATGTTTTGCATAATTGTCCTTCAGCACTTTCCATTTAGAAACCCAGTATTTATCTGTGAAAAATTAAATTTGTTTCAGATACCTTGCGACAGGAGATAGCTATAAAACAATTGGTCATTCATACCGGATGGGATTTACAACTGTAGGTGAAATAGTCAAGGAAGTAAGTCAAGCGATTTGGAAAGTATTACAACCCATATATATGCCTTTTCCTACGGAAACAATATGGAAGCAGTCTGAGGTTGGATTTAATGAGAGATGGAGATTTCCAAATTGTATTGGCAGTATAGATGGGAAACATGTTTATATAAAATGTCCACCCAATACTGGAACATTACATTTTTGCTACAAACAGAAATTTTCCATAGTGTTGCTTGCCATAGTAGACCCAAATTATAAATTTATTTTTATTGATGTTGGTAGCTATGGAAAAGAAAGTGATAGTACAATTTTTCAAAGGTCTTCTTTCTATCGCAAGCTCGTTAACAATCAGCTGAACATTCCTGGACCAAAGCCATTACCAGGTAGACATCGTCCAATACCTCACGTTTTCATTGGTGATGGTGGTTTCAAATTAGAAAATTTTTTGATGAGACCTTTCCCTATTGAAGTTGCTATTCACGATGAAAGAAAACAAAATTATAATAAAAGATTAAGTAGTGCAAGACGCATAGTAGAAAGTAATTTCGGTATTTTGGCTCAGAAATGGAGGTCTTTTCTGAAAACATTTGAAATTGATGTAGACACTGTGGTGTATGTCGTTAAGGCTGCGTGCTGTTTGCACAACTATCTAAAGGAAAAAGAAGAACTTCATGTTACGAATGAAGATCATGAAGATCACAGTCGAAATATTCAAGCCTGGAGATCATTCCAGCCAACAAATAGCAGAAGCAGTTTAGCAGCGTATTCAGTTCGGGAAGAGTTTATATCGTATTTTAATGAATAACCTAGTAATAATAATATTGTAAATTTCAAACAAGGGTTATTTTTAAAATTCGCATACTGTCTTGCAGGGTGGTTCATATCATTGAGACGGGCAACTTATGGAAATTAAAAAAAAGTTGTAAAATTTGATTTTATAATTATAATGTTCAAACAAAAAACAGCTGTTTTTTATAATGTGTCATAAACAGCTGATTTTCGCATGAACATAAAAGTCGTAGAACAAAAGTTGCCCTGCTCAATGATACGAACCACCCTACAAGACAGTTTGCGCATTTTACAAATAACCCTGTATAATAATAAAATTAATAAGTAATAATAATTATTTTTTTACTTACCATCCTCTGTACCCATTTCCGTGGCTATTTCAAGCCATGCTGCTTTTATTTTATGACGATTTTTATAGTCTACGTCACTAAGATCATATAAAAGTCGTCTTTCCCTTACTAATTCAATTAATTTTTCTGTGGAAGCCATCTTGTGAGCGCGACGTTCCACGAGTTCTTTGAATATTTGACAATAGAACGCAAGAACGCAAGCGTTCACACTGACCGGCGCGGTCTGACTGGCGCTGTGTCTGCGCGTAGCTATAGAAGTCTACTACTTACAAAGAACGCTGAACGCAGAACGTGGAACGCGGAACGCCTGAACGCTTTCTGTCTGCGTGGGCTCTAAGTCAACAAATTTTAGTAATTTTAAAGGAAGATATTCGTTCCCACGACACAGTTCTATACACTGATTATGTTGTCAATGTTTTGTTTTTTGTTTGAGAAATCTGTAGAATTTTTGCTCATTTTAGTGCTCATTCAAACCCTCTCTATTGTAATGGAAGAACTAAATAACTATAACAATAGTGCTTATAAATATACTGATTTACAAGGACCTGCACTTTTAATGTTATTACTAAATAAACTTCAAAATGAAGTCAGAAAATCACTAGCAGAATTACCACCAATGGTAGTACAATGGTAGGTAGTAACAATAACAAATCCACGTAAATACAAGCGGGACTTCAATAGTTCCAGCAATGGTGGTATAGTGTAGGTTCTGACCGAGCTCCAAACAGCAAAACAATCTATGAATTAAATTATGTACATGTATTTTAATTTTATAGCAAACATGGAGTGATAGAACAAATAATTTTTCACTTTACAATTTGAAAGCTAACAATTTATTTTAGAATGGGAAATTAAAATGTAATGTTGCCTCTGTTATCTGTGTCATACTTGATACTGGAACAGTAGCTCAAATACATATATATAACATAATGTGAACGGTACTGACCGGTGTGGTTTGGCTATAAAACTGACAGGCAAAATAAACAAGGGGAAGAGTTCCAACTGTTGATGCAGAGAATGCTCCCGCACTGCACTATATAAACAAACACAGCTTCAATAGCTTCACACATTACTTACATACCACTTAAATCACTGACTGTAGGTAGTTCTGCAATTCAAACTTCAAATAGTGAGTCCAGTCAATGTACCATAATCAGGGATTTGTATCATATTGCTTTAATATATAATAATGATGATGATCATGATGATATGCACTCACAGCATTGATATCAGCATGTATCTGGCGGAGCTCTTCCACGTGGCTCATCTTCTCCTGCTGCAACAGTTCCATTTCCCGCTTGTATTGTGCGAGGCACCGGCCCTCCTGGTCACCACTCCGGACCTCGTTCACTATGCTCCGCTTCATCCTCTCTAACGTTATGGTCTTGTTCCTGAAATGTTTCACATATGTAAGTTTGTAGACACAGAAATGACTGCTGACTTTAAATCATTCCAACCAGTCAACGAGTCCATGGCTTATTCATTTTCTGATCTTCACTAGGTCATTCTATCATTAGATTGCATTACTATTGCTGTAGGTATATTAATATTGTTTTGATGTGATGGAGGTATCTCCCTAATATCCAACAATTACTTCACCAAATTTTACAAGCAAATCGTAAGTGTAATTTAACGAAATCAAATAAACTAAATAAAAACGATGAAGGCTGCGACTCATTCCTGGAATACCAACTTATAAATACACAACATAAACATTTAAAGTTACCTATCACGAAGCAATGGAATATTTTAACGCAAAGCAATATCTACACAAGCAGGGGAGCAACACGAAATTCATTTAAAAACTCGAGTGTTTATTGATCGAGTCTACAGGTGCGAAAACCTCTCTTTTTGCTTTAACCTAATGTCTTACCTAATTTCTTTCATGGCTTCCAATTTATGATATATTTCTCGTTCGTTTTCAGCAGTCATATTTTATTAACAATGAGGAAAATAAAAGCTATCTGTAATTTTCAAAAATCACAACGCTACAAAGCTTACGCTCCGCTCCATTCGTGCGATGACATGGGATGGGACGACTCGGGACGAGTGCTGTGAAAATTTGTTGTGGTGCGTTAATTTCGAGTTGAATATAGGGATTATTCGATTAATCGCCGTGTTGTTGTTTCTCTTGTATTACTGCGTAGCTTCATGTCATAATACCAAGCATTAATCTTTACAAAATATACGGACCTATCAAATTTTGCTAGTCTCCCCCCAATACACAAAATGCAAGTTTTAAATATAGTTTCTATTGGACCAAGCCTACTTGATGTGCGTGAGTGAGAGCCCGGTCGGGAGAGTGGAAAAAAAAAGAAATGAAAATGGCCGACTGACCATCGAAGCGGCTTGCTGTCAAAATACTCAAAATAATTTCCAACGCGTATGCAAAGTAATTTGTATTTTACAATATTTCGATGCGACACTTGCATTCTTAAAACGGATGAAACTATTTGATCGCGGCTTGCACGTCGTGATAGTAATATTGCGAAGGTGTAACACCTCCGTCTGGAGCTTCGTGTCGTGCCAATCGGGCGCACAGTTAGCGAATCTTCGGGCGGCAGGATGAGCGATGAAGGCGAGGACCCTTCGCCGCGACCTAAGCGAAAGATTAAGAAGGTGATGGTTGTGTCGTCTGCGTCTGCGTCGAGCTCCGACTCGGACGACAGCGGCCCCACTACCCGGACGCGCAACAAGAGACTCAGGGTGATCATCGCAATGTTTACTTTGTGGTAATGTCCGGTGTCGATAGCTCGGGTGACTCATCGTGTGTTCGTTGTGTGTCGTGTCTTAGGTACTGAGCGAAGATGGCAGCGAGAGCAGCAGCAGCAGCAGCAGCGGCAGCTGGTTGTCGGGCGCCATCCGGCGGCGCGCGCTGCCCGTCCTGCGCGACTCGGACGCCGACAGCGACACCTCGGGATGGGCCACCGACCACTCGGACACGCCTCACGCCGCTGCTCCTCCTGCTACATCTCAAACCACATCTAAAACTGCCACCAACAAGGCTTCCAAGCCCAGCAGTGGCTTTAGTTCGGACAGTTCACAAGGAAACTCTGAAAAGTGCTCCATTTGTCTTATGAAATTCCTCAATCAAGAAGTGGGTACTCCCCAAACATGCGAGCACATATTCTGTTTAGATTGTATCACAGAGTGGTCCAAAAACATGAATACATGTCCAGTAGATCGCATAACTTTTGAGTCTATAATTGTGCGAGCGTGTGCCGGGGGACGTGTGTTGCGCTCTGAGCCCGTGAAGGTGCTGGAGCGTAGGCCCTCTGTAGAGGTGATGATTATTGAAGACCCTACTGTATGTGAGGTAAGTAAAGATTAAGATTGATTAAATGTCATTTTGTTTTTACATTCCACATGCTGTATATGCTGAATAAGGAATAAATTTGATGTGCTAGATGTTTTGTTTTTGTACAGGTTTGTCACAATGATGACCATGAAGAATCAATGTTGCTGTGCGATGGCTGCGACCTTGGCTACCACATGCAGTGCCTCACACCTCCGCTCACGCAGGTGGCTGTTCACTTCATACTGTGCATACAATTACTGATTTGTTATTGTCATATTAATAATGTTACATGTTCATGAGTGCTTGCTAATAACAATACATAGAAGATAATAATATATGTATTCAGAGATCAAATTGAATCAAAATTATTATTGACACCTTAATTTTAGTATAGTACTGAAGTGGATATTATTTGTAGAAGTACTAAAAATATATATAGAATGTCAGAGTGGTAGAAACATGCATGAAAATACTTTGTGATACATATTGATATGTAAAAAACTGAAACAATTGCCTTCAATTTTGCAAACTGATTACAGATCCCTGAAGATCAATGGCTGTGCCCTAATTGCGATGGAATGTTCGTAACATTTTCCTCATCATCATTTTCCTTGACAACATCACTCCCTCGTTCCGAGTCCTCGAGACCGTCCAGGGCGGTCAGGGGGTTGGACGAGCCCTCGACATCTAGCGGACAGCACCACAGTAATCGCTCTACGAGCGCTCCGACCTCATCCCGGGGCTCTCGAGCTGGCACTTCAGGCTCTGCAAGACGCACAACTACACATCGCACCCACCGGAGGAGGTATAAACGCAGAAAGACCAAGACGGTCATTGTAGAGTATGAAGTCGAGGGTGAAGGAAAGTTCCCTATCACCAAGAGGAAGAAGGTGAAGACCAGAATCAAGAAGAGAAGGGTGAGTCATCCCTACCATAGTTGACCCATCACTTTGTACATGTGTCTCTAAAAGTAGCATCCTGCAGAAGTCCAGAAGGAGAGGACCTCACTTGAGTGATACCATGTTACGTTTCCACTAATTCCTTGGGAACATTGACTTATTTGATTATACTAAATTGTTGCAATGAAGTTGGCAATACTAATAATGAAGCCCTATTTGTATGAAATCCGAGTGACCGACATATTGTATGGCAACTTGCAGACAAAGAAAGGGCAGCCTCGCACCGCAGCGCGGCGCACGCACGTGCGCGCGAGCGTGCGCGCCAAGCTCGCCTCCATCCGGGGGGAGGCAAGCGCGGGCTCAGCGGGAGGCGGGCGCGCGCTGTCCGGCGCGCCGCCGCTCAGCCTCTTCGGCAGCGCACACCAGCTCGACTACTTCGCGGAGGACGACGGCGGCTCGGAGGGCGCCAGCACCGCCGTCTCCGCCGTCAGGCCCACCTCCTCCATCCTCACGGCTTACAGACAGGTGCTGCTGTGCCCAATACAACAATAAACTACCTACCTACAGTTCTGCCGGTAGATCTTGCCATTTCTGATGGGACTTCATTACAGCTAGAAGGAAGAAAAATATATATTATCGTTTCATTCCATTTGCAGCTTATTTCTGAGTTGGCAACATCTGTCTCCAGAACTGTGACACTCGATTTCAGAGATAGTTCTGTGTGCGGTTCCCATTTTCATCGATTGTAAACTGTCAAAAGTGTCGTGTTTAGCGATGACAGGGGCGCGGGACTGTCCACGAAATCATCAAGTGTTCGTGCATATCACTCACACACACACTCACGCTCACGTTTCTCCATCTTTAAATCTCATATTATTGTGCTGACTTTGAAATTGCTTATAAACTTACAGGCGAGAAGAAAAGCAATGAGCATTCCGTCACCGACGCACGCGAGTTCCGCCCCGGACATCCTCTCCAACATCCTCGAGAGTCAGACGCTGCTGCATTCCAAGAAGTCCGTCGTCTCCGTTTCCGTCGACGGGAGCGTCGAATTCAAACTGGAAAGTCGCGAGCGACCGAAGAAGGACCGCAAGCCGGAAAAGAGGGATGATAAACCGCTCGCGGACAAGAAAGGAATCGACTTGACGAAAGGAGAGGAATCTACTCGACAGGCGCCCTCGTACCCGGGGCAGGGGCGAGGGTGGGGCGGGGGGTACCGCTACCCGCGTGAGCACCAGAATCAGCACAGCAATCAGGGGTACGGCCGGGGGAACTACGACAATGGTTACGGGGCCGGCCAGCCCCCGGCCCCGCGCCACCCCGCCGGACAATACAACGACTTGCGGAGGGATGACAACGGGTCGTTCAACGTGTACTCGCGGCGGGAGCACCAGTATCCCGACGACGGCTACTACGACAGAAACAGACGGCCGGATAACAGACCCGTCAACAATCAGAGGAACGACGACCGGAGATTCAGCGGCGGACCGTCGTGGCGCCCCAGTTTCCCGGACAGGCCGCAGCGCAACTCGTTCGGTGGATTTGAGAATCCTTTGGACATGCGGATGGGGCACGAGCCTCCCCGTGGCCCGGGAGCTCCCCGGCTGGCGCCCGACCCTTACTCCGCGGGGCCTCCCGTACACGAGAAGTCGCAGCCGCAACCGCAGTACCCACCTCTGGCGCAGCTCCCTTCGTTTCAGTTCGACGCCGCTCCCGAGGTCGACAAATCTGAAGATGAAAACGAGTCCGGCCTCGTCATAGACACTGAAAAGTATGATCCCACGGAGCCGACCAACGACGACGACGACGAGGAGAGCGAACTCCCCGCACCGTCGCCTCCCCGGGCTGCCGCAAAGCGCGACCCCTCCCCGCCGCCGCCCCCGCTCCCGTCTCCGCCGCGCCCCCCGGCGGCGCCCTCCGTGGAGAGCATCCTGGCGGGCATCGATACGCGCGGCATCGGCGTGTCGGCCTCCGTGCTCGACTCGGCGGTGCGGCAGGTGCTGCAGGAGCACCGCGACCTGCTGGCGCCGGAGCGCGCGCGGTACCACTCGGACGGCGACTGCCCCAACTACTCCATCTACTCGGCGACGAGCGTCCACATCGCGTCCCACTCGAGCCGACAGGTCGCCGAAACGCCGGTAGAGCGCCGCAACAGCCTCGAAGACCTCGTCCAGGAGGACGGGGAGTCGTCGCCCGCGCCCGACGTGCCTCCCCCGCCGAGTGTAGCCGCCCCCACCGAGACGTCCGGCCCCGTGGGGAGGACCTCTGAAGAGTACGCGGCGAAGGTCTCCAAACGCTGCCCCATAACGACCAACACCCGCAACCCCATCAAGATAAAACTGAACAACCCATCGCTCATCAGACGACACGTTTCCCTTTATGACGATGAAGACGTGAGTCAGGATATTACGGAAAACGCGGAGCCGGCCGCCGAGCCCCACCCGTCCGGACCGACCGCCGATCTGAACACGACAGACGAGACAGAAACAGAACGAGAAAAGGTCCAGAGCGATCCTCCGATGGAAATGAGAAAGCAGAATGATGCCACAGCCGAGAGAAGGAATTCAACCGGTTCCGTCACGGAGATCGTGAAGTTGAATGATGATGAAAGCGATAGAAAAAGGTCGAACGATTCCGTTAGTGAGGGAAGAAACTCTGATGATTCCGGAAGTGCAAGAAGAAAGTCCATCGAAGTTTGTGAAGATGGCGTAGAGTATAAAGATGCAGATGATGGTATTAGCACTCCGCACGGATCCATAGACGAGGACGCGACGCCCGAGCTGCGAGACGAGCGGAAAGTGGACGAGGAGGGGCGCACGGACGACGAGTTGGACGCCAAGCCCGACTCGGACGACGAGTGGAGCGGGTCCGGCTCGCCTCGCTCCGCCCTCTCCCCGCGGGACGTCAAAATGACCGAGTCCATCAGCGAGACGGAGGATGAGCGCTCGTACACACCGTGCCTCGACGAGAACAAATCTAAGGATGCCTCGTTCGAGGACAAGGGCATCGAGGGGCTCGACACCGAGATGATCAGCGAGGAGGAAGCCAACGACATGTTCTCGGAGGGGTCCCCGCCGACACCGGGCGCTCCGCCGCCCGAGGAGGGCGAAATCCTCGACAAGAGGCCGAAGCCCGACGAGGCCAAAAAGAAGAAAAAGAAAGAAGGCAAGAAGGAGAAGGACAAAGATCGCAAGTTGAAAAAACGCGCCGATGTGACTTTCAAAAAGATCGGGAAGGGCAAAGAACGCAACTACCGCGAGCGCGACAAGGACAAAGAGAAGCGGCGCGCGTCTTCGTCCCGCGAGCGCACGCGGCGGCGCAAGGACAAGCGCAAGGACCTCGAGCGGTACGACGTGCGCACGCTCGTCTCGGAGCGCCGGCGGCGCGTCAAGGATGCGTTCGGGCGCGACGTGTCGCCGTCGCGGTCGCGCTCGCCCTCGCCCGCGGCCGCGCCCGCGCCGGCGCCCGCCTCCGCCTCCTCCTCGCCGCCCCCGCGCGGCTCCGCGTCGCCGCGCCGCAGGCGGCCCTCCCCCTCGCAGCGGCGGGGCCGATTCTCCCTCTCACCGCGAAGGCGGTCCCCGTCTCCGCGTCGGCGGCCTTCCCCGTCCCCCCGCCGGCGGCCGTCTCCGTCCCCGCGGCGCCGACTTTCGCCATCTCCGCGACGACGACTTTCGTCATCTCCGCGGCGACGACTTTCGCCCTCTCCGCGACGCCGGCTTTCGCCCTCACCGCGGCGCCGGCTTTCGCCCTCTCCGCGGCGCCGGATATCGCCCTCTCCGCGGCGGCGACTTTCGCCCTCTCCGCGACGCCGGATTTCGCCCTCTCCGCGACGCCGGATTTCGCCCTCTCCGCGGCGCCGGCTTTCGCTCTCCCCGCGGCGGCGACTCTCCGTATCGCCGCGGCGGTTCCGAGTCACTCCGTCGCCGCGGCGCGGGCCCGTCGCGTCCCCGCGCGCTTCGCCGCCGAGTCCGAAGCGGCGGCGGCGCCGCTCGGGGTCGCGCGCCAAGCCGACCCGCCGCAGGTCGCGATCGCGCACACGCAAGCGTCGGCGCTCCGCGTCACCCGCGGCCACCCCTAAGACCGCAAAGGCGAAGAAGAAAAAACGCGCGCGGTCCAACGGCGCGGCTTCGAAGCACCGGTCCCCGCGGCGTCGCAGCCCGCGCCGCAAGCGCGTGCGCCGCCGCTCGCCGTCCCGGTCGGCGGGCGCGTGGTCGCCGCCGCCGCCCGCTCCCGCGCCCGTACACCCGCACGCGCACGCGCACCCGCACCCGCACCCGGCTCCGGGCGCTGCGCGCGCGCCCTCGCCTCGCACGCCGCTGCCGGCACCACTGTTGCCGGTGCCGCTGGAGGAGCGCCGCCGCCGCCGCGAGCTGGAGCGCGCGCACCGCCGGCTCCGCGACGCCGCCGGACCCTCCAAGGAGGTCAGTCGCTCTTTTGTTTTTTATAATTGTGTTTTATAAAGGTTGATACCTTTTAGCTTACATCAGTGTTCCTGAATAAAATATATTTAAATGACATAACGAGCACACAGTCATAGGGTCTCCACTGGGAGATGTCGTGTCGCAAACGACATGGATACATCTAACAAATTTACCTTCTAAAGTGTTCCTTGGAAAAATCATGCAATTTATATTCATAGTAATGATACGTTAACTAATAACATTATCCTCCCCCGAGCAGGTGTTCACTTCGGGCGACAACATCCTGGTGAGCGTTAGTTTCAAGGAGCAAGAGCGGGCGGAGGGCATCGGGCGGCGCGAGCGCAGGCGCGAGCGACGCCGCCGCCGCCGGCTGGCGCTCACCGAGCCCGCCGCCGCCGCCGTCGCCGCCGCCAAGCCCGTCGCCATCATCGACCTGGAGCGGTCGCCCTTCCGCGAGCTCACGCCCTCACCCAAGAACGTGATCGTGCTCAGCGATGACGAGGCGGAGCGCTCGCCCGCGCCCGCCGCCGCCGACACCGCCGTCGCCGCCGCCGCCGCCGCCGCCCTCTCGGACCCCGCCCCCGCGTCCTCGCTGCAGGCCGCCGCCGCGCCGCAACCCGCCCCGGCGTCGCAGCCCGCCCCCGCGCCGCAACCCGCCCCCGCGCTGGGCCCCAAGACGCCGCCGGAGCCGCCGCAGCCTGCGCAGCCACAGCCGCAGCCGCAGCCCGCCTCTGAACGTAATTAATCTCAATTCTCCGTTTCAGTTGCGCTCTCGTCTCGAGCCGATCTGTCAGAATCATCGAAAAATTCATAAATAATAGTAGAAAGTAATTTCTGTTGCTGGTGTAGACCGAACTCTAAATGTTATTTGTTATTTTTACTGTACAACGCCATCTAACACTGTATATGTTTGCCAGGGGGGGGGTTTGAACCCACGACCGGTATGTGATTTATATTTTATAGTTTCCCGTTTGTGAATGCGTGTTGATTGAGTATGTATATGTGTGCAGCGGCGGCGGTGGAGGGGCGCGGCCCGCTGACGCCGCCCTCGCCGCCGGAGTCGCCGGACGCGTACGACCCGTACGAGCCGACGCGGTCCGCGTCCGCGTCCCCGTCCCGGTCGCGGTCCCGGTCCGCGTCCGCGTCGCCGTCGCACCCGCGCGGCGCGCCCGCCCCCGACGAGCACCGCCCCACCATGACGCTCGAGGCCGCGCAGAAGACGAACATGTCCGCCGATCAGTTGTTAGACAGGAGGCCGCTCTCGCCCATTGAAAAGGTAACACTTGTTCATCACCAGACAACATTTTTTTTTGTACATAATTTGCGTATATTTTCGCAGCTCCAGCGCGTAATGTTTATTGGTACTGATCAGGAGATCATATTTACAACGTTCATTAGGTGATGGCGCTCCTGCAGTCCACCCGCGACGTGTCGCCGGAGCCGCCGCCGCGCGAGGCGGGCGCGGGCGCGGGCGCGTCGCCGCCCCCGGCGCCGGCCCCCGCGCCCGCCGCCCCCGCGCCTCCCGCCCCCGCGCCCGCGCCCGAGCTCGCGGCGCCGCGCATCGTGCTGCCGGAGGCTGCGCGCGCGCCCTCCAAGCTGTTCCTGGCCAAACCCTCGCCGATCAAGTCGGACCCCATCAAGCCTATGCCGGTTAGTCACTGCTGGTGCACATCCTGTCTGTTATGGAAGAGCATAACATTAGTTTTGGTTCACCCACCGCTTTCTTTCCTGAACGACAGAAAAGACAGACAATTGGCAATGAGCCAGTTTGGTTTGAAGGATGGTAAATGGTTAACTTTCACGATTTAATATTTGCAACTTTGTTTTATTTGTAATAGCAAGCGACAAAGATATCTCGGCTGCCGCTGCCGGCGGTGGTGGCGGGCGTGCGCCGCCGCTCGGAGTCCCCGGGCGGGGGCGGGGGCGCGGGCGCGGGGGCGGGCGCGTCGCCCTACTCGCCGGGTTCCAGCGACTTCGGCGACCTGTTCGAGCCGCCGGCCCCGCAGCGACGCGAGCCCTTCGACGCGCTGGTGGACAAGCCCGCTCGCCACAGGAAGAACAGGAACGGCAAGTCCGCCAAGCGAGGGAGGAGAGGTGAGCCACGCCACGCCACGCCACGCCTCACACTGTACTACACCACACTACACTACACTACACATAGAAAACTCAACATGTGAAGCTTTCCGCAAAGCTGATGCAAGTAATTTCTATAAATTTGTCAGCATGTGAATCTTGCAAGTTTAGACCTTGCAGAAGTGTTGAAGCTTGCACACATGAGGGGCTGCAAGTCAAATGTTTAAATGCTAGTTTGCCATTCTACTAGAACACTCGAGTTTATTTTGTTGAACGTTGCGCTTTTCCGGGATCACAAGTGGCCTATGTGTTAATCCAGTAAGCATAGTAAGTATGTAGTATGTTTGAATGATAATATGTGGATAACGTGAACAGGCAAGACGAGCGTGGAAGTGAAACTGGACGAGGACAACCTGATGATAGTGGAGGAGCTGCCCTCCTCCGCCGTCGAGATGCAGGTCAAGACCAAAGTGAGTAATGTAAGCATCCCACACCACCCCGCACCACCCCGCCCCGACCCGCACCACCCACCAGCTCAGCACACGCGTCACAAACTGTAGTTTGATTGGTCGTTTCGTAGTTTCCAGTAGAGATCGATTACATTACGGTGCATGCTGCAGTTTATGCCACAAGTGTATATATACTTATTACTTACTCTATATTGAAATATAATATAGTTGTGTTGCATTATGTTGATAACGTTGACGGCGCGGGCGATCATCTTATATACCTTGTTCGCCGAGAATGTCTAATATAGGGCGCTCTCTCTTGCACAATTGTATGAAAGTAATAAGGATGGCACTAGCACCTTGAGTGACCGTGATTGGTCAGGGGATGTGATCATATTTTCAAATGTTAGGCTACGTTTATATTGCTAAGTATAAACTATTAATTACACGGCTGCCCTATAAGGAGCGTAATGTTTTCAGAATTCATGTACGTATATGAATTTCTTTATTCCACCATAACTTTTGAATGCCTGAACAAATTTAGATATATACGGGGTATCGTTAGAATCCTTACATCATCCCGAGTGACTATGGCTACATATGAACCCAATTTAAGCCAGGCCAGGCGGTTTTTTTTTTTTTTATTAACTTGGAAATATCACTTGTTTACCTACTTGATCCAACCTTCTAGATAAAAATAATATGTTACGTGTTTAATTAGAGTAGGGTTTATTTAAATAAAACACTGAAAGTATTATTATAATTTTATTCATTATCTGATTTACTTGAGTCTTTATCATCCTCCAAGTTGACAATAAAACGTTCTGTCATATTTTATACATTTCTGTCCATACCGGGCTCTACCACCTCAACTACATGCTTAATATTTTTGCCATTTGTTTGCTATTTTTCTGATGCCTTCAAATTCAAAATCAAAAACTTTATTTCCATAGAATTCATAAAGAAATGGCTTGGAAATGGCCTTAATTTAATAGTCAGTCAGTAGTTCAAGATACATGCCAAGTCACGAGGTAAACAGGAAATAATCCAATAAACAAGCCAGGTCAACGTTAAATCAAATACTAAGAACACAGGTATATAGCACTATGTAGACACGTCCGCACCGCACCACTGACACATAAGACTGACATGGCTCGCAGCGTGCGCGCGCGCGCGCGCCCTATGTTCCTTATCTGCGACCAATCACGTGCACTCCCCGATTTCCCCATTACACATTCTCGCCGAACAGACTGTAGTGACGAGTTGTACTTAAATGGGTATCATTAAACCTCCATGTGCCTATTTTGGTAATTATCTGTCAGTCTCTGTTGGTATTTATTATAATAATATATGTATAGCGAGTTGTAATAATACTGATAGCACCTTCTTCATGAGAAACACAGATGTGCCTGATGTGGATAGTGAGCGGTCGACGGTTTTCTGGAGTTTATCGACCTCATTCATGTGCGACGTCCATTTGTTATGTGATAATGATGTAATTGTTCATAGATTTAGTATTGTATTGTATGTATTGAGTGTTGAATGTGTGTGTGTGTGTGTTGTCAGTTCTTGAAGAAGCTGAACCGTCAGGAGCGCGTGGTGGAGGAGGTGAAGCACGTGCTCAAGCCGCACTACAACAAGAAGCACGTCTCCAAGGAGGAGTACAAGCACATCCTGCGCCGCGCCGTGCCCAAGGTACACGTACACGCACGCGCACACGCACACGCGCACGCACGCACACGGCGCCAAATTAAACAATGCCTTGCACCACTTGCACCAGGGGTAACTTGTACACCCAGCATACATCTGTGTTCGCCACGCAAATGTTTGTTGTGGTGGGAATCTAACCCATGGCGTACAAGCACAGAAGGCAGTGTTACACACACTCAGTAGCTGTGAGGCCGATCAGTGTATAGAGCGGTGGTTCGAGGTATCCATTGAAACCAACTTTATCCATCAGGTTTGATAACCACATGGAACAAACGGTTGAACTCTGTGAGGGTATGGTTGGCGTGTGTCATGTTAATATTTGAAAAGCCCAGACTGGTGTGGGTGCGGGTGTGGGTGTGCAACAGGAGAGCACGCGCAGCTCTCTCACATTCCCTGTGTTTGCAGGCGAGCACGCAGTAATCCTATTCCACATTGAGTGTGAACTACAACAAGTTTATGTTTGCAGATTTGTCACAACAAAACCGGAGAGATCAATCCCACCAAGATCCAAGCGCTGGTGGAGGCGTACGTGAAAAAGTTTAGAAAAAAACGCAAACTCGGACAATGATATAGTGAATGTAGTGTAGCGTAGCGTAGCGTAGCGTAGTGTAAGGTATACAGTGTAGCATAGGTAGGTACGCATGCCTCGGCGCTATCAGATGTTCTATCAAATTATGTAATTATAATTTATAGTTTTTTTTCAATTGAACACTTTATTATTTAAATTTAATTTTTAGTATTTGAGTGTTGCTGTGTATATTATCACTATAATGTCCTACATGATTCAAATGAAATAAAGTGAAAATGTTGCCAGGGCAAAATAAATAATAGTTATTTTATAATATAGTATAAAATAATTTATTTCCGCAAAGTATACAAAAAATAAAGGTTAGATTATATTGTCATGTGAGCTCATAGAACAAGGCTTCTATATCTAAAAAAACCCTTAGCGTAAGTAATAGTAGTACACGAGTGAACCCTTGACGGAAGTGGCGCTGGCGCTGGCGGGTCAACATTGACATATGGCATTTTATATTTCGAGTTGCTATTTTTCATGAATCAAAGTAATACATATTATATAGAATTAACGAGATATTTCAAACTACTTTTCAAATATTCCAGTTGATTCTCAAAATAGTGTACTCATTATCCATTACACATTTTTTCTAAAGTTACATCAAATATTTAAACAGGCAAACATGGATTCCAATATTAAAAATAAAACTTAATATGCTTCTAATCCCTTTAAAGTAACGTAATATGTTATTAGAAAAGCTGGAGGGCTATTTCAAAAATTTTGGATTCCCGTTACTTAAATAACATGACGAGACGAGTGCGCGTGGCGCGACTACTTGGCGAGCGCGAATCCGATGCGCCTGTTGGCCACGTCGAACTCTGTGTAGTAGCGGCCGATGAACACGTCGCCCAGGATCCACAGCGGCCCCAGCGGCGCCGGCACGTCCAGACCCATGAACCCGGAGAGGCACACAGTCTTGCCGAACTGAGATATCTGCACACACACACACACACACACATACTGTGACGCTGTCTCCTCCCTCACCGTACGAGATCTATACAGTATCTACACAGTAATGGGGGGTGGGACTCTGTCGTATTGCAGCCGTTAATCTGATGTTGTGAGGTGGAACGTCTAACGGCGTGTCCGCCGCACACGGCGAATGCGTTCCCCGCTGGAGGCGCGCACCTCCCCGGATGAACTGTACCCACCGCCTGACCTCCGTGAGAAGGGACGTGGATACGTTTACGGTTACATTATAAGTGAGGGGTGTCGGGGTAGTTCCCCGGGGCAGGAGCTGTGCACTCCAAGCATAGCGCGGAATCCAGGGGCACGAGCCCCGATATGTAAAGAGTTTGAGAGTGAGAGAGAGTGAATGCATACCGTGAGCACGTAGTCGTTCGGCTGCAGGTGGAAGACGGTGCCGCCGATGGTGAATGCGACGGGCGGCAGGCGCGCCAGCAGGCTGCAGTCGAGCACGTACTGGCCGCCCACGAGCGCGGTGGCACCCAGCGCGCGGTTCAGCGCCTCCACCTCCTCAGTGGGCCCGCCGATCAGCGAGGTGCCCGTGTCCGCGATGGCCTGGCAACCCTACACACCACGGGGACACACACACGCCGCTCACTATCTACTTCACACCGGGGACACGTTACTCACTCTCTCGGCGGCTGTCTCTCACTCGCCTCTCAACCGAATGATCACAAATTCTTCATTATGCAAAGTATGTGGGTACACAACAAGCTGGATATCTTTGGGTTGACCCTGTACCACCACTGGCCTGCGTATTACCTCGGAGATCAGCTAAACTTGTTTAATTGTCACGATGATTGCTTTAAATAATACAGAATAGTGAATACACATCAAATACTGAATTGTTAACTTGGAACATTTTGTTTTACTCGAGAACGCTGTAGGTGCATAAGCGAGTGTGGGTAGTGACAACAGTGCGGGGGTGTGTGGTGTGGGGGGGTGTACCTTGGCGCAGAAGGTGTGTCCGGCGACGAGCACGTTGTCCATTTGGAACTGCCAGTAGGTGGGCTTGTCGACGGGCACGTACGTGAACTGTCCCTGGTAGTGCGCGGGGTCCGACCCGCCCAGGATGATCTCGCCGCCGCGCGCCGCCGCCGGGTCCCTGCAACACATCCACTCCACATACACACACACAGCCCGCGTGCTCGCAGTATCACACCGCTGTACGTACGTATGTATCTAGCTAGATATTAACATCAGTGTAAGTTTCATGTAAACATGTAAAACCGGTGATGGCTGTGTCTCTGTGTCGGTGTCTGTTTGTGCGGCACCTGGATACCAGTAGCCTGTACCTATCATTGCACTCATCATGTGAAAAATATAATACTTGTCAGTTCACTAGTAACAGAATTAATAAATTTTCTTCCAAGCTCAAACATCTTGGAGATCGTGTCGCTGCCCTCGACGAATTCAAAAACTATATTGAGATGGATAAAGCTTTACTGGAATCTATTAAGATCCAATTCTACAACCGAGATCGGTGGACTAGAATGAATAATGTGGAGATCAAGGGAATTCCGGCAAAAAAGACGATTTTTTTTTCAAAATAACCTCAGGATAATCTCGGTAGTTACCTGTCATACCCTGTCCCGAAATCGCAGATTAATTATGTTTCCCGGATCCCCCACCTTCAATTAGTAAAGTCAATTCTGACGCCGCAAAATTAAAAACTACTGAACGAAGTGAAATTAATTGCTAAAGCCAAACATTATATACGTATGTTTGTATGTATTTTGGTACCGCCTGCGCCGCACCGCAGCCGGTTTGCGTAAATACATGTCCGCAAAAGTGATACGCCACACGTTATCATTAATAAATTCGCCAAGTAATTGAAACAAATTGTCATAACATGGTTTTTATGTCGTAAATATTGTTAACAATGTCTCTTCTGCATACCTAGGCACCGCATATCTCTTTAGCAACAAACGTTTTCCATTATTTATCATTTTATTTTATTACGTTATTGCCATGTTCAAATGCCTTTGTGAATTCTAACCACGCAGTATATCACTGATAACTGCGTTTTATGTTTTGTGATGCAACTGCGAGCACAACTATTGCTATCTTTCTCGCACTCATGCCATACTTATATTTCTATCTTATTCAATCTGAGGAAATATAATGGCTACGGCAATAGATCAGATCACTTAGCTTATGTATTTCTTCGCAAGAAATTGAATATTGCTGAAAAACGCTGTTTTATTTCACTTATTGAGACATCAATTAAAGGTAATCCTAAATTGTTCCGGACCTGCGTCAAAAGTAAAAATAATTCAAAGTCTTTACCTCGTAATGTGACCCTCAAATAATATTTCAGAACCGATTTCTGACGAGACTATTTTAAATGGCGATATTTCATACATTGAAGTTGATAACGACATTGTTTTCTAACAAACTTATTTGACCCCTCAAAATCTTCAGGTCCAGATTATATTCCGCCAATTCTGCTAATCAGATGCGCTCGAAATCTCCCTACTCCTACTCCCTTATCACTGCTATTTAAAAAATCAACGTACCTAATTATAATTTTAATTAAAACACCGAATATTTGGAAATCTGCCTTTGTAATCCCTGTCCACAAAAAAGATCCAAAACTAACGTGATGAACTACAGAGCCATGTCGAAGCTTTGCATTATTGCAAAGGCACTAGAAGTGGAAGGTATAGTACATCACCAACTTTACTCAGTTTTAAATGATTCAATACATCAATCTCAACATGGATTTGTTAAGGGCTGTTCTACAGTTACAAATTTAACTTTGCTTAGTGAATACTTAACGAGTAATATAATGGCTTGCAAACGGACGTTATATATACCGAATATAGCGAAGCATTTAACAAAATTGATCATCAAATTCTAATTGAAAGTATCTGGAATACGTGGTGATCGTCTCCGTTGGTTAACATAATACATAACAAATCGATCTCAGGCTGTTGTAGTGAGTAACTTATGTTTTTATGTGCCGTAAGTTTTACTCAAATAAATAAAAAGATAACATTAGCGTGTGACGTGATGTGTCACACATCCGACGGGTTCTCTTAAGAGTAGCGGCGTCGGCGTTGGTGTGTGGTCAGGTGGCCACCACCATCGACAACACCCGCTCGAAATGGTCGAATACGACTGCCGGGGGAGAAGCCGGAAATATGCCCCACCACTAATCAAATTAAACTGTTTCTAATTCAATTACGTACATCAATTTAAACGTACGTTGTTAATGGTGCCTCGACCCCGAGATATAAGTACCAAGATGGGTAAAGCCCGTCTCCCGCGCACGCGGGGGACTCATATAGCCGAACTACTTACCTGTTCAGATAAAAGGAGAAGACAGGCTCGACGAGCCCCTGCGCCACCATGTTGTCGAATACAGGGGTCACCTTGTCCACCGCGATGCTGCAATATTACTGTCACTTCATGAGATGACACCTCAATTTACACTTCAGACAAAATTCCCCCCCCCGTTGTTCGCGTCCGTAAATCACGTGCTCCCCGGGTGGTGCGAGAGGAGCGACCCAAACTAGCAGTACAACTTGTGCCAAGTTCCCTGAAGAAGTACTGCCACCACACCAGGCAATCCGCCGCCAAACAGTGATGCACTCGTGTTGCTGTGTTCCGGTGGAAGTGGGCCAGTGAAATTGCAAAGTGAGACGTAACATCCCCGTCTCGGGTGATGGACGCAATGCAATGCGACTTGAGTCATCTCGTACTTTAAGTCGCATTGCTCTTGTTTTATGGACGGTAGTTACCGCTTAACATCAGGTGGACCGTATGCTCGTTCCATTACTTAAAATTAAAAATATGTTTCCTTAAAAGTACAATTATATATAAAATATTGGGCAGTAAATGACTTATCACATAAAAAACTGGGAGAATATATGATTAATAAGAGAAAACAAATGTTAACACAATCTCACAAGGGGTCTACACACAATGATCGTGGCGAGCAGGGAGCCAGCGGGGCGGGGCGGGGCGGGGCGGTTACCTGCTGAAGGCCATGCCGAGGATGCCGTCGAACTTGGCGGCGACGAACGCGAGGCCGGGCTCCGCCATCGCCTCCGCGAACGTCTGCCCGCGCACCGTCACGCCGCCCACCTGCACACACACACACACACCCTCCGATAAGCCAGGGCTCCGGGCTCCGGGCTCCGGGCTCCCGTGTAGGAAACATCGCGAGGGTACCATGGTATCTGTGAGGTATCTGTCACAATGTCATAGATCGCTTCTACCTTTTCTTAAACGTTTTATTTATACCAAGTAAAAAGTGTTGCACACGTGCACCTTATACAATTGGCAGCCAATTGCCACAATACAATGCTGTGCCCTGCCGTGCCGTGCCGCTAATGCAATCAAATATTGTAGCCATTCCATTTCCGGATATTGGTAACCACTTTGAGAGACAAGACAATAATACTTATTTATTTATTGTCTCGAATCTTAAACCGATGGTTTTCGGTTCAAATCCAGAGCAGGTCCGCGTTCAAAATAGTGAAGCATTAAAAATGCATGCGCGCAATATCATATTACCGAAACGATGAAGGAAACAACATCGCGACGAAACCGTCACGCCCTACAAGCTGTCGACGTGTCGAGGTGTCGACATGTCGACGTGTCGACGTGTCGACGTGTCGAGGTGTCGACGTGTCGAGGTGTCGAGGTGTCGACGTGTCGAGGTGTCGAGACGTGTCGAGGTGGTGACTCTCGCTGGTGGCGAGTAGGTAAGCGTGCGAGAGCGGCGGACTCACGGTGACGTCATCGGTGGAGAGGAACCCGGAGAGGCTGCCGGAGCCGTACTGGATCGCGAACTCGGTGCCGTTGGCGCGGTACGACTTGGACTTGGTGCTGTCATACTTGTTGTGGAGCACTGCGTACAACAACGCAACGTTGATTATGAACAAAATAAACTAATACAATACGATATACGAATAAACACAAAAAAAAACAAAAATCAGTCAAGCCGTTTCGGAGGAGTTTGGTACAAGCACTGTGACACGAGAATTTTATATATTTATAGAGATAGAGAGATAGAGAGAGAGAGAGAGAGAGAGAGAGAGAGAGAGAGTCTAATCATTAATAAATGTATACATAGTTGATGAATAATCATAAAGTGTTGCCACACAGTTATCTGCTAGTGGGTTGACTGTGGGAATTTGAAACAGTTTCCATGTGTACCCAGAACAATAATTGTCAATTGTTGGGTATTCATAAATTATATTATTATATGTGTGCGTGTGTGTGCGTGTGCGTGTGTGCGTGTGTGTGTGTGTGTGTGTGTGTGTGCTCAATAGAATGAACTCACGGCAGGCAATATTGGTGTAGTGGCACTTCTTGGACGGCACCCAGAGGTTGGAGGAGCCAGTGTCAAAGACAACCTTGAAAGACTGCGGGGGCGACCCAATTGAAATGGGGCCGTAATACTGGGCCTGTCAACATACATTAATATTCCGTTATTTTCGTCTTTTATCCAAAACATAGGGTAATGCAATTTTAGAGAGGAACCTATGTGACCCACGCCTAGGCAAGATCTTACATTATTGTAAATATAAATAGTTATTCTTATTCTTAATAGAATAGGTTATTGCATTAAAAAACAAGAGAACTCAAACAAGTGTTTCTCTTCAAATATATTGGGTGACCAGCTCGTATAACCCATATATATTATCTAGGAATGTCTCTCCGCACTGTCCGTCTGTAAACACTGTGTAGGTACTGCTTACCACATACAGTGTCAGTAGTCAGTAATACATTGTCAGTTTATGTACGGCTGTTTTTTGCTATACAATTATAATGAAACAAATATATTGATTGTTGATTGGCATAATAAACAATAAAGACTAGACTACAGTTATTGGAATGATCTGTAGGTATGGTAACACTGTACCGATAAGGAACTCAGTACACAAACAAACAGTGTTATCTATTGACTGGCCCAGGGGAGAGAAGGTTATCTATTATGTTTGTCTACATACCTACCAACGTGTTCTGCTGATTCTGCTGACACTTTACTCTGAAAATACTTCACAAAACAATCTAACAATAATATATTTATGCTGCGTGTTCTACGTTGCTGTTGCTGTTGCTACCCTAAATACCTTAATCCATCCAATACTACGAGATATATTGACAGGTTAAATTATTAAGATACAGAAAAATGTATATCTTACATCAAGATAGTTGGAAAGTGGCTCGGGGGCTGGTCCTTTCACGGCATACTTAACTCGGAGAGCATTCATCTCCGTATTCACCTCATGGAAGTGCTGACGGACACTCCTCATGCGATACAGAGGCACCCTGCATGCAACAACATATATTGTGTTATTGTAATAACACTACAATTACGCATTATATCCCAACAAATAGGTGTAACAAGTTAGTGAAATAAAACTAGAACAAATTAATTGAATAAGTGAATTTTAAATTAAAAATGCCAAGTATACACATTGTCAAGATTCACCTCTGAAACTGAGTCGCGCAGCAGGCGGCTACGGCCAGCAGTAACACCAGCAATCTCCCCATCATTACGTACTGCAAGTCACGTAACTGCCTCTACACAACAGAACAGAAACAAAGAACGCGCATTTATGTATAATACTAAACAACAAAGGTGGCAGTATTAGTTATGTACGCTGCTTATTGCTGATGATACTAGCGAAATATATCATCAATCTGAATCTTACTTTGTATGTCGTATATTCTCGTAGACAACAACAACGATGCAAAGTTATTAGCAAACTAAATCCAATTTACCGGCGCGGCGGAGCGCCAAGCTAACAGTAACAGCTAGGACAGGACACCAGTTTTTTTTTTGTGGAAAGCTGTCAGTTTGACTTTAACATAGACTTCGATCAAATTTTCAACTCCTGACAATATAGTACAGTAGGTAACATTCATATTAACGTCATAACTTGTATTGTAATCAATAATTTCATATTTTTTATAATAATTAGTTTATAATAATGCTGCGGATAGACCCTTTTGCTATTGTAGCACACAAATAGGTTTCATTTTTTTTTTCTGTTTTTCTAATATGTTTCGTATCAATGTGTTCATGTTTTGTTTATATTCTTAATATTTTCAAATTTTTGCTTTGTATACGTTTAATAAATCTTTCTTTTATATTTCTTTGTGTGTAATGTATATGTGTGCTAAATAGCTAATAAATGTAAATGCATGTCTATGTCTATGACAAAATATTCACCACACCACCACCAAAATATTTTATAGTCACACCGGAGATAACTCGCAGTGTATTCGATAAAATGGTATGCTAGTTTGGGGCTAGATGGTGCTGTGTGAATTGTCCACCAATATTATTCCATTATAACGTGCGCGACACCGGCGCGGCGTCGCGCCGACGCGACGCTCAGGCGCGTCTATATCGCGTTCCCTCTGCCTCGGTGTCGACCATTTATAAAATGCCAATAGCAAAATAAATATCACACTGACAAATGAAAATACTCAGCCATCCTATAGGTACCGACCCCGAGTTTAAACCCTGCGGTCGCTAGTTCAAAAGCCCAGAGTGCACTGATGACTTTCTTCTTTTGACAAATTTATGTGCTTAAACTCTTTAAGAGCAATTGAACTCACGCCAAGTTGGTCCGGGGAAGTTCTGCCACCAGGCAGTAACGCATTGGCGTTACTGTGTTCCGGTGAAATTACAGGCACATGAGACATTCCACCTACACGTCTCAGTTACGGGGTGCGTACGATGCCTTATCGTACTTGGTAGGGGAGGACGCAAGTCGCATCGGTTGTTACGGGCAGAGATTACTACTTAATACCAGATGGGCCGTCGGCTTGTTCCGTAACTGTCTCGCATAAAACCACCAGATTGAGTGGTCGCACAGTGCGTGTTAGATTGAGTGGTGCGGAGGTACCGCGAACAGAGGCGGCTACGCTACGGCTGCTTTGTTTCTTTCTAACGTATTTGTTTGAAATTACATAATATATTGCAATAAATAAATAAAAAAGTGAATTTCAAATATTTCCTTTCTGTATTTGGTAACTGTTTCATGTAGATGTTGCGATTACTATTATGGATTAAGATAGCATTTTATATTACCTTCTAAGATATATTTTACGTATTGAACATGTTTGAAGCGTGACAGTCACAGTTGCAACGCACTGGCGATGGCGTCACTGAAACCAGCGCGGCAGAGCTGCAAAGCTCTTGCAGCATTATGCTGAGCGACGTCCGAGTTTGTCGCTACATATGTCATTTTGTTTATTGTAAGCTGTAATTATTTTCTAAATGTCTGTGTGGCATAAATAAATTATTTCGTTCTTTGTTTCATACACATTGATTTTAGAGCCTTATAGTTCGTAAAACCATTTTGTTCGGCGCTGAACGAATTCTAAAATTGTCAAATGTGTCAAGTGCACGAAAGGCGCACTCAAATATCCTTTCACAGCACTGATTCAATAGAACCACTACAGTCGAGAGATACCACTCGACAAGTCTGCTAAGTATAAGGTATCATTTAAGCAGAATACCATCTGAAATAAATTACATTCACGAAAATTGCAAACGATACAATGTTGGTTTCAAATCATATAAGAATAGTCATTAAAATTAGATTTTGTAATAGGAAACCATTACAAAATGGAATACTCATAAGTAAATCTGACCGTTTATTGATTAAACATGGTGCCGGAACAGAATATGAACGTAGTTATATTGACAATGTTGCCATATTATATGGTCGCGCTCTCCATCCTTAGCCACGCATATTTTACGGGCGTAGATACAGGAATTCGTAGTAAAAACAATATTGTTATTAGCACATCAATTTTATTAAAATTCAATTACCTCCATAGTTAGTTTTCAGTGCACTCTAGCAGGAGCCAGCAAGTAACATTATTCAGTCCACCCGCCTCTCAACGAGGGCGAAGCCGGAGTACAGAGAGTGGCGCGGCACTCGCCAACACAGCACAGACACCACAACACACAAATAATATGGTATCTATAACGTTAATATTGCTATACCATAATAATACTGAATAAATAAATACAAATCTCGTATTCTCTATTTCGTTACCAACTAATTAAATGATAAATGTTGCTTCAATACAGGAATGTTTTGTCCGTTTAGCGCGGCGGCGTGCGCGGCGCAAGCTCCTGACCAGCTCCAACGGTATACCAAGCGTATTCGTGAATACGTTTGACTGCATATTGCACTTGTTACTTGTGTAACGTTTATTAAACATGGGCCACGGTTCAACTCTCAGTCCACTTGTTTTCAACATAGTAATGGATCGTCTCACAAAGAACGTTCAGTTAGGATCATCTTCATTACTGTTTGCGAATAATTTAAATATCTGGCCTCTGAGCTGATGAAAGATGCAAATATGATGCAGACGTAACGCATAGGATGTATGCTGGCTGGCTGAAATACAGATATTCGACGGGCATGGCATGTGACCGAAGTATGCCTGTACAAATAAAAGGCACGATATACAAAACGGCAGTTCGTCCAGTACTGTCCGCATGTAGCTACGGGTACCAATGTCAACACCAAACAAGGCGCGTCTACAAATGACACGCCACTGAAATGAGGATGCTCGGGTTGTGACAACGCTATAACATCCGAACCGAATATATACCTAGGTACGCGGTTTCAATACAGATAAACTGACAGACACAACACTCAGACGGTATGGACATATAAAAAGGACGACACCAAGATCATACGTAGTATAAATAGCGTTAAAACTACCTGAGGATAGAATAAGTAGAGTCCGCCCGCCATCCACTCGGTGGTGCAATGTAAAAAGAAAGCCCAGTTTCCCGAGCGGACAACACGACACCGAGCAGCACCTACATTTTGTATAACTACATATGAACACTACTGAAATTTGCAATTGGTATTTATCATTTCTTCCGACATCTTGAACTTGAAATTAACGTCATATTTTAACAAATTAAAACAATATTAGTAAAAACCTTCCCCTTGAATCACTCACTGAATCTATTGATGACAGCATTAGAATCCGTTGGGTGGATGAAAAGGCGCGGCGCGGCGCGGCGCGGCGCGGCGCGGGCGGGAAGCTACTTTGTTCACCACACATACAGTACACCTACAGTATGCATATCATGTAAAAATATTTCCTCTCAGCACTCCCTCTCCATATAAACATCATCTGTGCCTCATTTCATACTACTCCGCGTCCGCGTAATTATACTAAAGTGGGGTACAAAGTTTTTGTTTCACGTATTAATATATATATTCTTATTGATAACTGCTTGTTTATTCTATTTGACAATTATTAAGAGCACATCATATAAAACGTATCCATGATAAAAATATAATTAATATCTACACTGTGGTGAAACAGATTGGCTGCCAACATTCCTTAACTTGATAACATAACATAATCTTATCTGCTATTAGACAGAGACAGAGAATCCTATAATTATAATATACTCTATTAAAATTCCTTATTTCTTATAAAATCGAGTCATACAAGAGAAGGACGGTCATAATTTTTATATCCTTATTCAGAAAGATAATTTTTGGCCAAACATTTTGGTTACGTTGCGGACACCGCACTGATGGGACTGGTCCGTGTACGTGTACGTGTACGTGTCGAGACACGGATACCCTGCTTCGTTCTCGAGCACACGAACCTAAGTAAGCCTACTGGCTCGCTCACCACGATCGTCACAACTGCACATTCGTTCACGGCTGCAGAGTGCACCCCCGCCCCCCACCCCCCCCCCGCGCCGCACCCCCGCTCACAGAGGGGGGCGCGGCGCGCCTACACACTAAATAATTGGCAACCTGATCGCATCAGGTACTGAGGCGCCTGTCTGTCGCCCTCCACTTCCACAATAAGCTTCATATTGAAACATATTTGTGTGTTCAACTGTGAAATTCTGACAATAGGCCCCCCCCTCCCCCCTTCTCATTCCAAATGTTATACTTGTTATACATAATTATATTAAAATAATTATAGAAATATAATTCAAAATGTACATACACGAACAAATAGTTGCATTCCTAATTCTATATTTACAAATATGGTACATTACAAATTTAATTTGTATATAAATAGTGAAGAATGATAATATTTTTGATTTAAATATTCATAAATATATCTCAAATAAAGCTGTAAATCTTTGCAACATGCAAAATTGTACAATTATAATAATAACGATGTATTCGTCCTTTCGGCTGCAAAAAAAAAATATCAAATAAGAGGTAGGTCTATTGCAATGAGCAATAACTATTCAAATAAGAAGGAACTTAATTATTATGAAGTCAAAATAGTAATGTTAGTTGCTATTCCATCGATGTGGACACTTGGGACGCGACATATGTACACGTCACTGTCACCGTGTGAATGCAGACCGAGCCCCGCCGAGCGGACCACTCCACTCCACTCAGCCAGCCTGACACGCTTCATTGTACAACGCTGTAGATACGAGACATCCCGCTGACGGCACTCAGGAAGACCTTCACACGCGCTGTGTAAGCGCCGCGCCGCGCCGCCCGCTGACGATACATAATGCATTTGTCCGTACCACGGGCTTGTGTAAACGTGCGTACACGTTCATACCGATACCGAGCGTAATGGTGACGGCTCAGAGCGGCTCGGGCGCCGGCTCCTGGTACAAGCAGTCGTCGTCCCCGAGGCCGGACGAGCCGCGCTCTTTCACGACGAGCCGCACCGAGAAGTCACCCGGAGTCAGCGGCTTGCCCTGGATCATCTCCAGCTCGCCGCGGTTCACCTGCGACACAGGGGGGGGGGGGGAACGGTTCTGTATCATATATACACAACATACTGGAGGGCACCATCTATCTACTTGGGTTTCATAATAAGTGCATGCATCCACGGCAGGCAGGTTACCTGCATCAGCACGGAGAGGAAGCAGCGCGAGACGGCGGGCAGGTCGCGCGCGGTGGCGGCGCACAGGTGCGGCCAGGACATCGCGCGCGGCGGCGGCGGCAGCGCGCGCGTCACGCGGCGCGCGTACTCGCGCAGGTCCATGGGCGCGGACTCCTCGGCGCGCCGCAACACCTCCGCCTGCCACTCCTCCACGCTCGCACTCGCGCCCAACCCCGCGCCCAACCCCGCGCCCAACCCCGCGCCCGCACCCTGTCGGAACACAAACACTTTTACTCCTGTTTTATGACATTTCTCTTTCTGGCCACAAATGTGACGTACCCGATACCGGGTACTTCCATTACTATTAGCTACATCCTCTTAAACCCGATCCTTACACTTAACCACGTAAAATTGTACCTCCTCTTATAGTTTTCAAGTTTTTAAACCTATAAGAAAAACCAAATAAGAATATAGTGATTGGCCGACTGGCTTCATAGCTCATTTGGTAGCAACCCTGCCTTCTGCACCCAGGACAAACACTATTGATGTTTGTTTTGTGTCGGGATGTTAATATGTATGATATGTATTTATTTACAAGAAAAGTATATAGGTATGTATATCAGTTGTCTGATTTCCATGATACAAGCTACGCTTAGCTTACTTTGGGGCTAGATGGCGATGTGTGAAATGTCCACCAATATTTATTTATATTATCTTACAAGAAAGAAAAAGTCCGCTTTTAAAAAAACCGCCTATCTACGCCTTTCTGCAAAAAATAACGGGTTTAAAGATGTTTAAAACAGTTGAGTTTGTTCAACAACTCCACGTTCAGCAGGCGGTCACTTCTGTTCTGCGTCAACACATCGCTCTAGTGTAGTGGTGCTGTACAAACGGACACACAAATCCTTAATCCCAACTTCAACCGCACGGTTGTCACATTGACGGCAGTGATGATACATTCCGAAGAATGCTCCCCCTATGTTGCAGGCTGGATATTTTGAAACATCGATTTTGCTCAGTCGCCATTTCAATTTGGCCCAAGTTGCACTGCACTGAAACTTTTTTGATGAATTGATTTCCGTATTTTCTATATTTGTTGCCATAAGCCGGAGTCCCGGCTGAATTTGGATTTGGTACCTGTACGCTGCATGTGACAGATTTTAATGACTTCATCCTTCCCATGATCCCAACTACATTCTCGAATACCTTGTAGACTTCTTTTGTAGTTTCCTCGGCAGCGATTCGTGTTTCCAGATGATTCTGGATACTATCAGGACATGTTTTGAATCAGCCCAGCGCTTTTAGACACGGACTGATCTTTGTATCTTTGTATATGTGCATTTTACCCGTCATTATGAAGTGCATCTCATTTTCTTTTTTTTATTTAAATGATTTTATTTTATATATATATATGTATAGTTAGATGTGTAGTAAAGTGTAAAGGATAGTTACCCGGTGTTGTTCGAGGGAGGCGGACCGCGAGCTGACGTCGCCGAAGCTGGAGGTGCGGTCGTAGTAGCCGTCGTCGCAGTCGCTGTTGTCGGCGGCGGCGGCGGCGTCGGCGTCGGCGTCGGGGCCGATCACGGCCGCCAGCCGCGCCACCGCCGCGCGCGCCTCCCGCCGCGCCGCCGCACCCTCCGCCGCCGGCCACCCGCGGAACCCTGCCGGCGCAGCCCCGCTACTTTATACCCTCCGCCCGACCCTCCCGAGATCGCTTGCAGATTCATGTGCACAATACAATACCACGTTCTCAAAACGGTGAAGGAAAACATGCCCTACAACTAAAAACTCGAAGACGTGTCAAGTGCACGAAAGGAGCCTCTTTGAGGCGCACTAAAACCTTTCACCACGACTGATACGACCGATGAGTATAGAAAGTGAACGCCCCCGCTACTTCATCCACGTTGCACGTTGAAAGCCGGCGTTGAAAGAACGCACTAGAACTTGTGGCGAGTTCTTCCCGGGAAGTATTACTTTTTGTTACAGGAAGAGGTTACCACTTAACATGAGGTGGGGCATCTTGCTCGTTCCTTAACTTATTCACGTAAAGTAACTTGGATATGAACTTGGTCCATGAAGTATGATTATTTTATATGAACTTTTTAGCAAATTTGGCCCTTTCAGTGAAGTTCTATGTCTTGAAGGAAATCCCCGAGTAACATTTCAGACAGACTCCTAAAACTCCAAGCTACGGTGAGTCAGTTTCTCTTTAAAAAAAAAGAGAAGACAATAAACTCATCTGATATGGAATGAACGGCGCCTCTTATACAAATTACAATTATTTATCTTAACATTCATTTTCCTTATCATATCTCTCTGATTGGTCTCTCTTTTACACTTGAGAAAAGAAAATAAACGTTAGAGATGAGATGACGTTTACCTCCAATATCCGTCCAAGGCGAGTCGAAACCGCGGAACTCTGCAGATAATATTAAATGTTACATTATTTTCACAATGCAGAAGTACAACTGACTGTCTGTTATATCAGTCAGTGGACTGTATATCAACTAATATTTATTAAATAGAATTTAACGCGGCGGTACCGCTCGTTGCGGGGTGCCCTTAGTACGTTAGTACGCTACCTAGTACGGGCGGGGGCAGCGCGCTGCGCGTCTGCAGGATGTGGCCGACGCGCACGCGCACCACGCATGCGGGGTGCCCTTAGTACGTTACCTGGTACGGGCGGGGGCAGCGCGCGGCGCGTCTGCAGGATGTGGCCGACGCGCACGCGCACCACGCATGCGGGGTGCCCTTAGTACGTTACCTGGTACGGGCGGGGGCAGCGCGCGGCGCGTCTGCAGGATGTGGCCGACGCGCACGCGCACCACGCATGCGGGGTGCCCTTAGTACGTTACCTGGTACGGGCGGGGGCAGCGCGCGGCGCGTCTGCAGGATGTGGCCGGCGCGCACGCGCACCACGCATGCGGGGTGCCCTTAGTACGTTACCTGGTACGGGCGGGGGCAGCGCGCGGCGCGTCTGCAGGATGTGGCCGGCGCGCACGCGCACCACGCATGCGGGGTGCCCTTAGTACGTTACCTGGTACGGGCGGGGGCAGCGCGCGGCGCGTCTGCAGGATGTGGCCGGCGCGCACGCGCACCACGCATGCGGGGTGCCCTTAGTACGTTACCTGGTACGGGCGGGAGCAGCGCGCGGCGCGTCTGCAGGATGTGGCCGGCGCGCACGCGCACCACGCGGTAGATCCAGCGCTCCGACACTTTGAACTCCTGCGTCTGCGATAACCGCTCTCGAACATCTGGAAATGTCAATGTTACAATAGTTCCTTGAGAATTAGTCACTTACTCATATTAAGGGGAGATGTCATTTTAGATGTCATTTTCCTTAATATTTGCCAAGAAGCCTAACTAGGAAAATGTTCCTTTGTAAACAAGTGCAACACCCAAAAGGGCCAATAATACTAAAGTAACAAGAGTGAAACTATAGTGGTGGGGGGGGGGGGGGTTGTTTATTTATTTATTTATTTTATTTATTTATTTATTACCGTACCATTGCTTAATATCGGTACTATCAGTGATACTAGCGATACTATCGGTTACTGTATACATAGTCAGAGAATGGGTATCCACAGTATTGTAGACACGGGGGTGTGTATATCCCTCTCATTTTGTAATATACTATGTAGCAGAAGGCGCGGCGCTCGCGACCACTGCGGGCACGACACGCGCGCGCGCGCCACCACTTCACACTTCAATGTACTAACTATGCCTATAAATGTTGATATGATATGAAATAAAATGATTAACTAAAAAATACACAATGAGGATGTTATCCGAGCCGGTAACACGCTTACGCTTACTGGCTACCGTGAGATGATACTGACCTTCGCCGATGTCAATATTGACTTTACATCCTGGGAGGATCTGTTCCACGAGGACACTGCTCCTCCGCTTCCTCTTGAAGGCAGCGGCGGACAAGGCGAGGGGCGGCGGCGACATCACGCCCGGCAGAGGCGAGGAGGGGGTCGGGGGCGAGTAAGGGGCCGGGGGCGAGCAGGCGGCGGGGGCGGGACCCGGGGGCGCGCCGCGCGAGCACGCCTCCTGGAGCTCCTCCAGGGACAGCGGCCGCAGGGCGCCGCCCTCCCGCGATGCTGACTCCAACTCGTCAACTAGGAGCCCGTCCTGTTCAAATGAATATTATAGTACAGTTAGAGCGGTGGAAGTTGGAAGCGGGGAAGGGCCAAACGTCCACCACATTTAGGCACGTACTTTTGAGGGCGGTCGGCGCGCGGCGCTCCACAGAACATTCATATGGAATCTCGACAAACACTGATGTTTTTATTTGTGCTGCATCTGTTTTATTCCTCGTGTTTGATTTGAATGGCGCGCGCTTAGTATATAGTTGGGGTGTGGGGTGTGGGGTGTGGGGTGTGGTGATACTGACTTGCAGGCGCCAGGCGACGTGGAAGTCGGACAGCATGCCGATGATCTCCCCGTGGTAATCTCTGAGCGCGCGGCGGTCGTCCACCTGCGGGCGCGGCTCCAGCTCCGTGTATCTGCGCGGCAGCGTGGGCGGCGGCCCGGGGGGGGCGCCGTCGCGCCGCGCGCCGCCGCTCGCCTCCAGCGGGATGCGCGCGAACCCCTCGCCGCCGCCGACGTCGGTGTCCCTGCGCCGCCTCCGCCCGCGCGCCGACTCCCCCTCGTCGTCTCCGTCCCCGTCCCCGCCGGGGGTTACCCTGCAACGAGGCGGGACGTACAGTTGAGAGGGCAAATCGGTGGAAGTGAGAAAGGCCAGCCGCCACGACGGAGAGATAAGAGCTCACGTGGCGGTAGTGTTGAGGCGCTGGTCGTAGGAGAGGACCATGTTGTAGAGGCAGTCCACCTTCTTGCCCCAATTGGCAGCGGAGACGGCGAGGATCATGGCGAGCTCCGCGTAGTTGGGCTCGGGCGGCTCCTCGCCCGCCTCCACCTGCGCCAGCGCGCGCAGCCCCGCCTCCGTCAGGTACTCCTCCAGCAACTGAACTCACAAATGGTATTCACATTATTATATGGGATTCCATCCTACCTATATCTAACTGATCTGAATAAATTGTTCTTTTTGCATGGAAGATATATGTTGTACTATGATTCTTACTTATTGTTTAGAGTAAGGTTTATTTTATTCTATTGTTTAAGGTTGAAACATTTTTCTTACAATTTTTTGTGCCTATATAATATACAGGGTTACAGGAAAAGTCGTGCTAGATCCGTTAAGGGCGTGGAGTACCCATCATTTCTGACTTATTTCACTATGAAACACCCTACCCTAAACTTAACCCTTTTCGAGATATTCGACTTTTAATTTTTTATTGAATAATGCCGATTTTTAGGCTACGAAATTTATTTTTGTTTATTTTGTGTATCTTATTATTATTATTATTGCATTTTTACATGTGTAATAAGATGCTTTAGGACATCAATCATTAAAATAGTGCATAAGTTAATTGAATAGACCGTAGTAGACAAGTGAAAGTAAAAAAATAAAAAATATATTAGCAAGCTTATTTTTCTCTAAGGGATATCTAAAAAAAATATTATGACACTTGTTCGGCAGATATTTTTTAAAATATCTACGTTTCATCAGCTATCTAACGAGGTATAATAATCTAGGGTTTTATTCAAATGCATTGGAAAAAAATTAGTTTCATAGGCGACAGTGGAGAAGAAAATTTATACTTAGCCCTAAAAAGTAAAATAAAACATTAGGTATGCATGAAATGTCATTTATTAAAGGTTTTCACACAACTTTTTCTTATTCTACAGTTCATGTTCAACATGGCCGCCTCTATTTCTGAAACATTGTCGCATCCTTCTACGGAGACCAGTCTTCACTACTCCAGTGGTCAACGTGGTCCTCATTTTATTTGCTGCATCCACAATCCTTTCTCTTAAGTCTTCCACAGACAAAACTGGATTCGGCTCGCTGTACACAAGACTTTTCATGCACCCCCATACATGAAAATCCATGGGAGTTAGGTCCGGACTTCTTGCTGGCCATGGCAACGGCCCACCTCGTCCTATCCATTTGTTTGGATAATTTGTGTCCAGCCAGTCTCTGACACTTCTCCTGAAATGGGCAGGGCAGCCATCGTGTTGGAACCACATGTCCCTGATCAGGTTGAGTGGCAGATCATCCAGCAAATCACTCAAGTCTGCTCTCAGGAAATTTTCGTAGCTTTCCCCATTTAGATTATCCGGGAGAAAGTAAGGTCCAATCAAATGATTAGAGATAATGCCCATCCACACATTCACGCTGAATCTTCGTTGGGACCCTTTCACTCTTTTCTTATTGGGATTCCTTAGTTCTTTTGGGGCCCAGTAATGGACGTTGTGATAGTTGGTTATGCCATCTTTATCAAATTTGGACTCATCCGTCCACAAGATATTTCTTAGAAAATCTGGGTCTTTCTCTACTTTTTTCCACGAAATGTAATACAAACCCTAGATTGTTAGACCTCGTTAGATAGCTGATGAAACGTAGATATTTTAAAAAATATCTGCCGAACAAGTGTCATAATATTTTTTTTAGATATCCCTTAGAGAAAAATAAGCTTGCTAATATATTTTTTATTTTTTTACTTTCACTTGTCTACTACGGTCTATTCAATTAACTTATGCACTATTTTAATGATTGATGTCCTAAAGCATCTTATTACACATGTAAAAATGCAATAATAATAATAATAAGATACACAAAATAAACAAAAATAAATTTCGTAGCCTAAAAATCGGCATTATTCAATAAAAAATTAAAAGTCGAATATCTCGAAAAGGGTTAAGTTTAGGGTAGGGTGTTTCATAGTGAAATAAGTCAGAAATGATGGGTACTCCACGCCCTTAACGGATCTAGCACGACTTTTCCTGTAACCCTGTATATGTAATAATTATCTATCTGATTTCCATAGCAACAAACAGTACAATTGTTGTGTGCAACAAAAGATGGATTACAAAATGTAGCCTAGTTGTAAAGCCAACGGGAAATAGTATTGAGTCAGGAAAGTACTGCCTCCATGCATTAGTGCCCCTTTGCTGTGCTGTGTTTACCACCATATAGAAGAGTATGAGTTGATATTCGACGACACCTCCACGTGTCACACTGACAATCTTTACATATATTTGTGAGCCAAACATAAACAGGAGAGAACAAATATGTGTTTGATTGATCTGTATATTTTATACAAACTGTGTGTGGGTGCAGCTTTGGAAACACTAAATAATAACAAATCAGAAGACTTAACATTATAAATGGTTTTGATCATTCATTGCAATTAAATATTGATTAGGAAAGTGTTTGTGATGCAAATATGAATGTATGCAACAGAAGCAGTGATACAATCCTGGCTTACACATTCTAAACACAATCTTTATATATAATATATATATCTGCTGACATGTATGTCACTGAACTCCTCCTAAACTGCTGAATGATTTTGATGACATATTTTGTGAGACATTTACAATTGAACGGTTCCTGTACAATGTATGCCGGCTCCACTAATATGTCATACTAATCATAACTTCACTAAACAGTAGCCCTTTAGTTATCACTAAGGTACTACTGGGGGCACCTACGGCAACAAATAGATAATATATAGATAGATAAATAATAATATAATTGCAATTTATATGTATTATGGTTTATTAAATCACATGTGGAATAATAAAGGCTAGTATATTATCATAGCAAAATCTGTGAAAACATAAGATTTTTTTCATATATCTGTTTATGTTACTTATATGTTGACAGTGATAAAAGGTGGGGTTGTTGGGTATCAATAACATGCCACCGTGGAGCACACATACTGCCTACACGCTGTCTCCATGGTGGTCTATACATATTCTGCAAAGTAACATTCATAATAAATGTTTAGATTTAATATTATATGAAAGCAACATTGAAAACACCTATACAGGCAAACTGCACTACACAGACTTGAATAAAAATCAATAATGCAGAATAATGCATGATTGCAATGTCAGCAAATGCAAGTGCTACTCAATCAACATCATAATATAACTTTGTTATTACAATATATATATACACAGTAAACATGTATTACGGTATATATTATAATACAGTAACGACAGTACCTATAGATCCTTTTCTAAATCAATAATATGGAAACAATAAGAAAAAGGCGGGAGCGAAGCCGGCGCGGCGGTGGCGGCGGCGGCGGCGAGTCACGCCGCGCTTTTCCATTTCCACTAGACACTGAGCACAGAGCACTCACCCCGTTGAGATCTCTGTCGAAGCTCTTGCCCGCATCTTTGATGGGCACCATCAACTCCGCCACGATCTGTTCCAGCCTGTGCGAAGACATACTCCACCGTTGGTTTCGCACGGATGTACAACGTTCCCTGAAAACACCGTCCTCTCATTGATAACATTACTGAAAGCGGCGGCCTAATCCCTCCCTGCACCTGCACCCTATTCCATACCATTACTAGGACAGGACGGTACGATTGAAGAGGCGGGAAACTTTGTGTCAAAATACCGATTTCATTTGCAAGTATGGATATTGCAAGTAATTCTTTATTGAACGATGTCAGACCGGTCAATTGGACCAAAAATAATTTACCTTCGCCTTTTTCTTGATTCAGCGTCCATTTTACAAACATTTATCGTGCTATATAGGAAGGACGTAATAACAACTGTGGCCATTTATTTGTTTTTGTGGGAGACATTTCTGTCTGCCGCTTGTTTTGCTGTCAAAATCTGCTCGTTTCAACATTCGGTTCTTTAAAGGATGTTATTCTCGTCAAACTGAAAAAATAATATAACGAAATGTTTGAGCATAATTAAATGTCGGGCTGAAGAGATAAAATAAAATAGACTTTATTATAATGACGAATTGTATTTGCAACTTTAATTATTTTTTCATATATCATTCATCAAGTTCTATTATAACCTGTAGTCGGTCAATAGTAATGTGCGTTCACTCACGTTCAGTCAGATCAGATCATGTTCAATTGTTTTTGCGGGCTATGGGTGTATCCGTCTGAAAATAAATATAAACAAGATGTTATTGTTTATGAGCCAAATATAACTATAGGTGTTGGTGATTTGTGACTTTAACAAACAATTTCACGGTTTACTTTATCAAGTGCTTCGGCCGCAATTAGTATTTTCACGGTACAGTGCCAGTGCCAAATACAGCCATGGGAATCTCTCGGTGCTACTCTCTCATGAAATGTTTGCTGATTATTTTCAACATTATATTTTTGGTAAGAATATGATCGTGATCTTAGAGATGTAGTGAGTCATAAATGCCTCTAAAACATATATAAAGACGTAGTCATAACGATTTCAACATTTCATGTTTTTCCTGAAATCGATATCATGAATGGCGAATTGATATTAGTTATACGCTGCGCTGTGCTGTGTGTATTGAATGTTTTCTACTTGCTACTATATTTTAAATAGATATTTGAGGCCGGGCCGGGCAGGCAGTTCAATATTTATCTGTAAGTAGTGGATTAGTTTGGCGCTTTTGTTTACATTTTGTAATAAACAAGTGTATCTGGTGAATGTCTGACTGTTTGACCCCGTTAGCCCCCGTCTCGCCGACACGTGCCATCGATCTGATGAAGATTGAGTGGGCAACTCCGTAGCACGCCCTTGTGTCAGACACATTGTATGCATTTGGTGGAGTAGGTATAGTTGATCAGTTTTGATGATTTACTGTTTGTATGAGGGTTATTATGAACCTGGTACTGTTGCATGCTTGCAAGCCTGTGGTGTGGTGCTCCCATTCACTACATCAATAATACTATGCATCTAGGATTCTCAATATGATAATGTGAGTGTGGTGGTCTAGCGGTACTGACCCCCGAGTTTCAATCTGGAGGTCGCCGGTTCAAATCCTGACGTGCACCTATTGAGTTTTTCGATTGAAAGATTTATGTGCGCAATACCACGTTCTCAAAACGGTGAAGGAAAACATCGTGAGGAAACTGACGTGTCCTAGAACTAAAAATTCGAAGACATGTGTCGAGTGCACGAAAGGAGCCTCTTTGAGGCGCACTTACAATCCTTTCGCCACACCGGTTCGACAGAACCGGGGACTTTAAGAAGAAGAATATGATAACATAAATATGTCACAATTACTGAGTAGGTAGGGGTATTTTTTGACATGATAATTATAATTATCATGTAAAAAATCCCCTGTGATCATAAATATCTTAGAGACTACATTTTATCTTTAGTTACTGTGATTTTTAATGATAAATGAAATAAGTGAGTACCAGAACTGTGAGTGAACTGAAGAGTAAATTTTAAAATTAAATAAATGTTGAACTAATATTACTTGACTGGCCTCATAGCTCAGTTGGTTAGTAACCCTACCTTCTGCGCTGTAGGTCGTGGGTTCGATCCCCACTCAGGACAAACATTTATGTGACATTTGTAACGTTGATGTTTGTTCTGTGTCTGGGTGTTAATATGTATTATATGTATGTATTTACAAAAGAAAAGTATATCAGTTGTCTGGTTCCCATGATACAAGCTATGCTTAGCTTACTTTGGGGCTAGATGGCGCTGTGTGAAATGTCCACCATTATTTATTTATTTATTATTAATGTAATAAATAGTTAGCTAAAGTTCTTTCAACAAAAGTGCTGCACACAAACTAACAATTAGCGCAGAAGTAGTTTGCAACGTGGAGTTTGCCCCCAATGAACTCACCAAGTACTATCAAGTAAACTACATCATCTACATCCCATCCCTTCAAACAACCACGTTTGTGCTTTTCATTTGTGTAACCGTGAAACTAATCCAATGTTAGTTACTTTGCAACGCATCCAAAATAGTATACACTCAAATACATCAGGGTAATGTTGGACAGGTCTTTAACCTTTAAAAAACTTTTTGTAACAAGCTCAAGGTTAATTCCCACAATTACTCCTTCGTTTAACCAGCACAAAATGGGTATGGTGACGTGATGTGTTGCGGGCTAGTGGAATGGGACTGCTTCCCTGCTGGTTAGTTTGCTTGCCCACGGTCCCCACACTCTAAACTGGTTGATACTGCACTCAATTATATCTGCCCAATTATACAAGTATGTTTGAAATGACTCCTTTACACAGGTGTTCCCACCAGCAGGGATAGCCCGCCCCATCCATAAGATGGGATGTCTCATATGCCATTGAAATTTTTGAAATTCAAACTAGCACCTGATTACCCAACATTGGCTACACGTGAGTATGTGTGATGTGTGATGTGTGTGCGCGTGCGCAGGTGGTGGGTTGCGGCGCGTGCGGGTTCGCCGGGTGGGCGCTGTACGACGGGCGCGCGAGCGAGTCGGCGGCGGGGCGCGCGGGGCTGGTCGCGCTCGCCGCGTGGGCCGCCGCGCTCGCGGTCGGCGCGCTGGCGGCCATCTGCGGCGCCGTCAGGCACTCCGCCTCGCTGCTGGCCGCCGCCTTCGCTCTGCTCGCACTCAGGTAACCACCGGCACCGGCACCGGCGGCGGGGCGCGCGGGGCTGGTCGCGCTCGCCGCGTGGGCCGCCGCGCTCGCGGTCGGCGCGCTGGCGGCCATCTGCGGCGCCGTCAGGCACTCCGCCTCGCTGCTGGCCGCCGCCTTCGCTCTGCTCGCACTCAGGTAACCACCGGCACCGGCACCGGCGGCGGGGCGCGCGGGGCTGGTCGCGCTCGCCGCGTGGGCCGCCGCGCTCGCGGTCGGCGCGCTGGCGGCCATCTGCGGCGCCGTCAGGCACTCCGCCTCGCTGCTGGCCGCCGCCTTCGCTCTGCTCGCACTCAGGTAACCACCGGCACCGGCACCGGCACCGGCATCGGCGGCGGTGCGCGCAGGCTATTATTAGCTATTATTTTGTATTAGTTTTTATTTATATAGAAAATATTAATTATTGATTGTATCGTAATTGTGAGTGCATAGTGGGTAGTTTTTATTTCATCTCTGTTTTTATGTTGTGTATTACTTTTCTAATAGTAGGGGCCTTTAAATGGCCATCTCATTTCTAAGCATTGATTTACTTAGTTTGTAACATTGTGCCGATGGTTTCTCTAAAATAAATAAATATATGTGTCCGTCAGGTAGATTCTCTCTATGCCACACTTATAATGACCGCGTGCGCAGGCGCAGGCGCAGGCGCAGGCGCAGTGTGCACGTGTACTAATGTGATGTGTTGTGTTGTGTTGCAGCGGCGTGGCGGAGGGCGCGGCGGCGTGGTGGGGCGCCGCGCACCTGCCGCAGCTGCGCACGGCGCTGCGCGACTCGCTCTCGCGCACAGTGCGGCACGACTACGGGCACGTGCCCTCGCGCACCCACGTGCTCGACGCCATACAGCACGGGGTAACCACTCCACTCACTCCACTCCACTCCACTCCACTCACACTCACACTCTCTTATGAACAGTGCAATGTTGCCGTGGGATGATACATTCACCGCGGTCGCTGCGCTGGACCTAGTACACGTATAAGTTTATGCTGTGCCATATATACATACATACAGCATGGCATATTGTGTCGTCTATATATGTGTGCTCACAGAGTGTCGCCATATCGTTCAGCTGTCATTACTTGTGGGAAGGGGGTTTGATAGACTGCTCGTGGTGGGCATCGTACACCCCGAACCGTGCTGCAGCCATGTATGTGAGAGGTAATGGTGGCTGCTGTACAGTAAGCGGTTTTTTTTATGTGATTCAGTTACGGAACGAGCCGACGGCCCACCTGGTGTTAGTGGTAACCTCTGCCCGTAACAACCGATGCGACTTGGGTTCTCCCTTACTAGGTACGACAAGATCCAAGTCGCATCGTATGCACCCGTAACTGTGAGACGTATAGGTGGAATATCTCTTGTGCCTGTAATTTCACCGGCAACCACACCTTTCAAACCGGAACACAGTAACGCGAACGCGTTACTGCTTGGCGGCAGAAATGGGCATGATGGCAATACTTCCCCGGGCGAACTTGGCCAGAGTTCTACTGCTCTTAAAAGCGTGCAGTCAGATGTGTGATATGAACGTGTAGTTGCATGTTGTGTGTGTATGCAGTTGGAGTGTTGCGGCGCGGAGGGCGTGCGCGACTGGCAGCAGTCGGCGTGGGCGCGTGGCGAGGCGGACGGGGGCGGCGGGGCGGACGCTGCTCCCGCGGCGGCCGCGCGCGCTGCCCTCGACCTCTCCGTGTCCGCGCCGCCCGCCTACTACCGCGTGCCCGCATCCTGCTGCGCGGTGAGTACACCCCGCACCCTCCGCACCCCCCGCACCGCACCGCGGTGGGAATCTAATATAATCAATTGTATAGAACTTTGTAATAGATAAATGGAGAGTGAGAGAGAGAGAGAGAGAGAGGCAGGTAATTGATTCGTGTGCGTGTGCGTGTGCGTGTGCGTGTGCGTGTTTGGAGAGAGCCGCTGAATCTGGAGTTAGTTAACGACAGAGTACACATACCTCTAATATATAATATATTGTTGTTGTGTGTTTGCAGACCGGTGACGCGGTGGAGTGCGAGGTGTCGCGGCGCGTGCCGGCGGCGGGTGGGGGCGGCGGCGGGGGCGGGGTGTCGCTGCACGTGCGCGGGTGCGGCGCGCGCGTGCAGGCGGCGCTCGAGAGCGCGGCGCGGGTGCCGCTGTGCGCGGGCGCCGCGCTGCTCGCCGCGCACGCCGCCGCGCTGCTGCTCGCGCTCGCGCTCTGCCTCCGCGCGCACCCGCACGCACACTACAAGGCGTAGCCACACTACACTCAACCTCGACCCTCGTACAGAACATACGAACCCACCCCCCACTGTACTGCACCCTACGCATGTTGTACGCAACGGTGTAGTCAGCTCCGCGACTTCATCTCCTTGTATATTTGTCCTTGAATAGAATACCTCCCCTCCAATCACGTTAATGTTATATATTCGTTGTGGTATTGGCTTGCGTAGAGCAACACACACTACACACAGCGTCCATCCAGTGATGATGATAAAGTGCATTTATACAATTATGTAAATTTATACCTAGCATTAATTATTAATTATAGAAACATGGCGGCATTGTAATCACTCACTCACTCACTCATCATTAGTACTTAGTGCACTATGCTAATAACAATATGACCAAATGCAGCTTGTTAAACTGATAGGTACACCTTTAATATATATAAGGATAGTTAGTGATCACATATTTCACTAGTATCTGTGGACGACCATCCGTCACCCGTCACTATCACCCGTCACTGTCACCCGTCACTGTCACCCGTCACTGTCACCCGTCATCCATCACTGTCACCCGTCACCCGTCAGTCATCCGTCACCCGTCATTGTCACCAGTCACCCGTCACCCGCCTCACACTCGGAGGCTAAACGCATCTATGAGACTGAAATTACTTGAAAAGACAACTCATTCAGCCATCTTCATGACTTATTAGCTTTATTTATGAGAATATTGATTAAATTATTGTTGTGTACGTTGTGTCGGTGTATACATGTTGTGTGTACGTGTACCAGTGGGTACGTACTGATCGTACACCATGTACCCAGTAGAATTATATATGCTAACTGTTTAGCTCGTAAGTAGCATAAATTATTACCAAATATGCGTGTTAGATGTTGTACGTTGTATTTAATGTGTGTTGACAAGCCTTCACTCAATGTGTCGGTCGATTGTTTTACATGTGCGCGTGCGCAACGTTTTGAGTTCTAACTCAGTGTAACAAACGTTCGGGATGTAAGCGCGTGTGCGTGTGCGTGTGCGTGTTCGCTTGTCAATACATCGTTTATGTAGATTATATTATATTGTAAAATGTATTGTCTATTGTGTACGTGTCATGACAGGTTTTTTATATTTGTACGTGTTTTATACGTGTGGACGGGTACCAAAGAGCCGGGCTCCGGGAGCGAGCACCCCGCCCCGCCGCCGCTGTGCAGTACAACGCAGTGGTGATGCGTGTCCACTGCTTATACTCACCCGTCACCCGTCGCCCGTCACCCGTCGCCCGTCACCCGTCGCCCGTCGCCCGTCACCCGTCACCCGTCTACTGCTTGGATAACTAAACACCATGAAGTAGTTAAGTTTGGTGGCACCCCGGACACATCCGTCGGACGCCACGCCACGCGACACTCGGCCGGGTGGCGTCGTGTGGCGTCGTGTGGCGCGTCGGCCGATGCTATAGATATACACATAATACTCAAGACTGCATCATGCTATCATTGCCATCACGCACATGCTTTAAGTTGAGACTGATTTATTCACACTTGTATCGTTTAAGTTGTAACCCGAGTACAAATATTTAGTTGTAATTATATTAAGTTGTTCTTCCTAATATATGTATTGTTGGTATTGTATGTAGAGTGACTGTAGTTATGTAGAGGTTGTGTGCGGTGTGCGGCGCCGTATTTGTGCCATATCTATTGTTTATGATTATTTTGTTATATTCTTACCTCCGACGCATGCATTTGATGACTGAAACGCTGCAATGTATCCGATGTGCATTATTATATAATTTGTTGTGGACAAGTTTACAATACAATACAATACCTGGTGTAGTGTGGAATAAGAACGTGTATCGTGTACGGTTGGTTGGTGCATTACCTGTGTATCACTGTAGTGTACTGTAACGCCGCCCAACATAAGGGCGCATGCCAGTGTGTTGCGGGGCGGGCCCACCACTTACCTTACTCGTATACAGACAAATGTAGTACACACAGTGTGTGTGCATCTACTCGTATACTGTACTGTATTGTATTGTATTGTATTGTATTGTCTCGTCTGACGAGTAGTATATGTTCGCGCTGGTGTCGTGCATTTGTTTGCTTTTTGTGTGTTACTGAGTATTAGTTAGGTATATATGTGTAAGGTGGTGCGAGGGGGGGGCGGGGTGGGCGGATAACACAGTCAGCATCGACGTATCAATAATGTACCGGCGACGTCGGCTGCATTCGGATTGTGTCCGGATTAACCCCTCACTTATAGCTGACTGTAGAGTTGCCGAAATCCACCTCCACAATTGTAATACAAAATTGTATCTCTCTCTCTCTCTCTCTCTCTCTCTCTCTCTCTCTCTCTCTCTCTCTCTCTCTCTCTCAGACAAGATGATATTGTAAATGCAGTGACATCCCAGTTGCCCCGCCCGGTGCCCCGCGCCCCGCGCCCCGCGCCCCGCCTAGTGTTAGGTACAGCCGTTAGTGTTCTCACAAATTAACAATATTATTTAAATACTATACACTAATAAACGCGTTAATACCATTGTCTGTTTTTTATTTATGTTAATCATATAATATACATTTTGTGTAATGTTTGATGTTAATATGTATCCGCTATAGCGCAACGTATCCACGACATTGGGAACAGGTTAGCCGGCGGGTGCCGGGCGCCGGGTGCCGGGACATCACCCACTACGGCCGACACGCATATAATAAACTCCCTGAACAGACGACGAAGCTTCCGAAACAAAAAGCCAAGTCACGTATAAAGAAGGATCTAATAAATAAAGCTACTAACACTACACGCCAAATATTTATATGATAAGACCCCCTCGGGTCGGAGATGTCGCAACACACAAAAAACCTCTTAAGCATCCAGTATTATGTAGTCACTAAATGTAACACAGATAAAAGGAATCCCACCATTAGGGGGTTTCTTGGCTGTTCTCCCGCGGAGGATCGGATAGGGTTTCAACACGCGTCACACATAGCGATAAGTACGCGGGATCTTATGTTTTGAATATTATTGACGTTCTTCAAATCAAATAATTTATTCAAGAACAATTTACATTTACAACCGCGTTTGAAATAACTAATTAAACTAACTTACTTAAAAATAGCTTAAAATTAAATTTACTTCATAAATATAATAATAGCACATGTCAAAAATAATAATAATAATATTACAATTACATTTTGCAATTTACAAATTCGTCAACAGTGTAGAAGCATTTCTTCAGCAACATATTTTTAAATCACCCTTAAATTTATTATTATTAATTAAATATTCTATGGTAATAAAATTTTTGACTTAGTAAATGTAGATAGAGGCACAGAGTTGGTACTAGGTAGGTATCTTGGGTGTGACGGGCGACCTGCGCACTTGAGGATTACAAAATGTATGCCCTACCTAACTATCACCAAGTTGTGGTTTCCTGACGATGCTACCTTTCAACACACAAACACACACACACACACATACATTACAATACATTTGGAAGATTGGATGCAGGTGAAATGACGGGCGCTATCTGCACACACACACACACTGCATAGGTACAGGATCAAAGCCGCATTCACCCATAACATTTTCTGTGGAATATTCTGGAACTCACTTAAGAAGGTTGCCTAGCTACTGAATTGAATAGCTAATAAACTTTTTATCATTCTCAAAAACACAAGATATTCTCATCCGGCCAATCTAGTCGCTAGGTAAGGCTTCCCTGTCTCTGTTTTCTATTATTAATTTTGTGTTTGGTAAAAAAGCACATCACGTGGAAATCTATGTCCATAAAACGAAAACACGAACGCAGGTGATATGTACCGAGTGGGAGTGGGTTGAGGGGTCTGCATCGCCAGGCAGGTAGGTACGTGTACACTACGACCTCTCTAGTGTGCCTGCACTGAGCACTGCACACTACAAGGGTAACTACTATGAGCTGTACTATGAGCGGTAGGAAAGCTGCAGCAGCGTGGTGCTCATCAGTACAAGCGCACACGTATGGCAGCGGTCTGCGGTATGTAATTGTCGTTGATTGAGCTCAGGAGACGGCAGCGAGGGCTCCGAGGATCGCAGGCTACCTCCGCGCTCCTCGAGATGCGATGTGATGCCTCACGTCTGTGGTCCAGTGTGCGCGCCGCTACTCACCACCAGTATCTACCTACCGCCTTCCGGTAACTAGCGTGTTGTCACACCGACAGGATCGGGAGCCCCGCTCTGATCTGCCAGCTGAACCCAACGGCCCGGTTCAAACGTACCAACGCAGGCTATATTATAATAGAGCACAGCGCAGCTACTGCACGGTACGGCTTGTGTTGGAAGGAATGTATGCGGGGGTACAGGCAGCGACGCGACGCGGCGATCTATTCACTGTGGACTGAATATCTAACGAGAAGCAATTGATCACCTATTGGACACAATCATACGGACACCATGTAGGTACGTACCACTGGTACCCGCAGCATGTAGGTACCACCGGTACCCGCTGGTGTGGTGCTGCCTGATAAGATAACACACGGAATGAATGCCGCTATAATCGAATGAATGCCGCTTATTGAATCACTTGTTGAAGTGACATCATTGATCACACACGCGCACGCGCACGCGCACCACACACACACACACACACAGTGCACTTCGGACACTTGGAATGTCACTCCACAATGAATGGTTTTTGTATATTATTGTGATGAATGCATGACTGTCGACTCTAACTGTGAGTAGGCACTAGTGCGCATAGCAACCACTCACGTCACACGAATAACTCAGTCGGACTCGACATCTCCTACGTTATGTGCAGAATACTGAACCGAAACCAAATATACAATTACAAAATCTAAATGAAATAAAATAATTTACTTCGTGAAATATGCTTTAATAAGATATCTGTAGGTAAATCATTTTAAATTAGCATAATCCGTTGTAACATTTTTAGGATGCAAATACATATACCGAACTTATATAAATAATAATGTCAAAGTCAAAACTTTTATTTCCATAGAATTCATAAAGAAATGGCTTGGAAACGTCAATAATATTCAAAACATAAGGTCACGCGTACTTATTGATAAGTTCGATGCCTCTTCAAACCCTATCCGACCGTCCATGGGGAAGAACAGTCAAGAAACCCCTAATGGAGGGATTCTTTTTTTCGCGAGCACGATCCTTGTAACAACTGAGTACTTAGGTCTATGTTACATTTATGACTACATAATATACTAAAATAAGATATTACAGGATGTTTTGTGTGTCGTTGAGCAGAGCGACATCTGAACTGAACTATGTAGGTACATGAAACAGAGCTGACACCACAACATAGTCCGAGCTTACGTATACATAATGTATGAAACGCGAGCGATGCCATCAGTGACCGGTCCAGCCTCCGGCCAACCAGCCAGCAACCAGCTCAGTAGGTAACATGTCAGGGTCACATGTCACTGAGCTGGTGGACCCGCACCCAGACACAGGAGCAGAGCAGACCAATGAACACGCTCGATCATCCTGTCTCAGTGACCACACGCAGTAACCTGCATGCTGCCTGCCTGTGCCTGCCTGCTGCCTGCCTGTGCCTGCCTGCTGCCTGCCTGTGCCTGCCTGCTGCCCTGTCTACAACATAATATATACAGCAGGCAGGCAGGTAGGTACCCAACACTAACTACAACTAGGTACCACAATCATACATTTAGTCCGGTGCCGAGACAACCATTTACCAAACAAGTATTTATTTAATTACAAATTATTAATGGTACAAACAGAGTAGCTATACTGCTGTTCAGCAGGTTCCTAATATCATAATTAAGTAGGTGCTTACTACAAACCCGGTTTCACATCATTACTAATTCATTATTATGTGGTACCTAATAACAATCAGGTGTCATCTTTACTACAAGTGTTATCCAAACCATAATATATAACAAGAACACATTGTGTGGATTACTTGTCCAAGTAACATAGCATGCATTCAGTGTTAGAGCTTGCGTGCGGGCCGGGCGGGCGCGGGCGGCGCGAGCGGCGGGCGGGCGCACACAGCCGCAGCCGGGGCGCGGCATGTATGCACGCTAAGCTCGGGGGTCCCAAGCTCGCGGCCGCCCGTCCCCCGGCCGCGGCCGGAGCGCGGCCGGCGCGGCGCCCGCACCCGAGCGGAGTCAGTCAGTGCCTTACGAGGCGTGACGGACGGCGGTCGTCCCGCGGTGCGTACGCGTACGTACACGGACATGTGCGCACGGAGCTGAGTGGAGAGGAGACGCCGCGCCGCGCCGCGACGCGATGGGGTGCACCCGCCGACTCTGCACCGCCGACAGGATCTTCATATTCATCAACATTGCATTCGCGGTGCGTACAACCACATCACATCACAACACACCCACCGCACCGCTCTGTGTGTGTCTGTGTACTATATTTTGTGTAAGATCGACCGTCGCCGTCGCCGTCGCCTCTGTACAAACACTGAAATATATTTATTGGTGGCTCATGTTCAAATATGATCTTGACATATTGTTTAACAATAATAACTAAAGATCATATTTGAATGTGAGCTATATCTATAATAATATCAATAAGCATTGTGTTATTGAATGCGACAACAAAGCTCAAGGAAGCGCGCCCTCACATATTACATATATTGATAATTAATGTCTTCCCTAGTTACTCAGTTATATTACTAGAACGCGGACAACTGATTTAGGAAATTCATATAAAATACAATTAAACTTTGATAAAATAAGTCCGTTTAACTTTCATTGAAGCGTTTCAGTGAGTATTTAAAACAATGTAAAATGAAAAGTGCAACCGAAATGAAGACTGTCCCTTGCAGTGCAGTGCAGTGCAAATGTAAACATGGCATCGTCCGTAGACTAGAGTAATGCCGAGTCAGGTATCCCCCGGGGCGGGGCGGGGCGCGGGCGGGGCGGGGATAGCTGGTTACAGACACGCACGCAGGTGTTGTCGGTCTGTATGTTTACCCGGTCCCCTTCACAGCAAGCTACCGACCAGCAGCGCCCGCCCCTGTGTGCTGGTGCAGTGCTGCACACGTGCACACGTGCAACATGCAACGCCCGCGCCGACTGGGTACCTTATCGTTAACGGATTCTCTCTCACACGTGTGTTATAAGTAAATGCGAACAGTAGACTTACATCATCATATCAGCGGGTAAAAGTCCACTACTGAACATAGGCCTCCCCCAAACATTACCATTGTGAACGGTGTTGAGGCTCCTGCCTCCACGGATATCCCGCGATCCTGACTATGTCATCAGTCCATGGGGTAGGTGGGCGCCCTACACCGCGTCTGCCGGTTCGTGGTCGCCATTCCAGAACCTTTATCCCCCAGGCTAGGCAAGTAGACTTACTTACATTACTGATATATTTTACTTAGGGCCTCATATATAAATACATATTGTTCAATTGCGATTTTGTTAAATTGTGTTATGTTATTGTTTGCGATTAGCGCGTTTACACAGCGGACGTTTTCGGCGCGCGTGCTCGCTCGCTTGAGCTCGTACGAGACGCTGCTGCGTGCTGTATATAATAGTTTGATCTATTTAAATTACAATCAGTGTGACGAGACAAAACGTTCCGTAATTCATAAAAGTAAATTAAAAAATATATATACTATTGTGAATAGAGTATGCTAGCGATCCGGGCCGGGTGTGTCAGCATTGTACACTAAACCTTCCTCATGAATCACTGCATACAATTGCTGAAAACCGTATGTAAACATTTACACTAGTTTTTGAGTCAGACAGACAGACGCGACGCGGCGTTGTGTTATAAAATGAATGTAGTGATAGCAACTTATTAATATACATATATGTATTAGTGTCTGTAATGAACCAATTTATATTCTAAACTTTATTTGTGACTTACAGGTGATTACCATAGTTAATCAATCGCTAAACCGCCAATTAAATTGATTCATGTAAAGTATGCAGGTAGTTCAACAATAATAAGAGGTTGAAATTGAGGCAATATTCAACACACAGTATTATATGTGTATATATGTAGTGTAGGTGCGGTGTCGTGTCGTGTCGAGCACGCTTCTTATCATTATTCCGGTAACACAGTTGGTTGGTAACATTGTGCTGAATAACCACAACTTGAGACAATATTATCACTAGGGTAGTGATGCGCAGCAGCGCGTCGCGTCCCGGCTGCTCGTGCCGCTACCTGCTACCCGCTACCCGCTACCCGCTACCTGCTACCTGCGGCGAGCCAGGAGGACCTCACCACTCCTTACACTACACACTTATTCAATATCCGGAGAGTTGAGTTGCATCTCGCGCGGCCCGCCCGGCCCGGCGCGGCGGCGGCGCGGCGCGGCGTCCCACTCCGAACTCAATATAACTTCTAATATCATTATACCGATAAGTTGATACATATGTCGCACCCCCCACTAAAATATTATGCAAAAAACAATCTTTCATTTTTACAGTTAAACCAAATTATAAATAAACTAGGTAGGTATAAGTTATTAACTAAGTCTGTGCTAACCCTTATGTTGTACACAGCATTTGTATATACAACGTTTTGGAAAAGACATCTAAAACTTACTACAATTTCGATTTATAATTTAGAAATTACACGAAGAGAAACGAGACATTTCTGTAATTGCATACAGATTTATAATTTTGTAAATTTTTATTTGAGCTGCCCTAAATGGACGAGAATCAAAAATGTGACATTCATTTAACCTACCTGAGGTACCTACAGAGTGATACGTTATAATTTGTTCCCTAAAAAATTACGAGTTTCCAGACAAAATAACAAATCTGAATTAAGACGTGGATATTAGCGAAGGCGAAGTGCCGTCGGTGACGCGTCTGTCAGTCGTAATCGGCAGGGTCAGGCAGGGTCAGGGGCGGCGGCCGACTGGTCAATATTTACTTACCTAATACCTTCCAATACAGTACCTACAGTAGACGGTCGCTCATCGGTAATGTTCTTGAGACTCCAATGCGGGTCGTCAGGCGGGCGCGGGCGGGCGGGCGGGCGGGCGGGGAGGAAGCGTACCGAATCCGTGCCCTCGAACACACAATAATAAACTAAAAACACAACACCTTGAACAAATCGACTGGCCTCATAGCTCAGTTGGTTAGTAACCCTACCTTCTGCGCTGTAGGTCGTGGGTTCGATCCCCGCTCAGGACAAACATTTATGTTACATTTGTAACATTGATGTTTGTTCTGTGTCTGGGTGTTAATATGTATTATATGTATGTATTTACAAAAGAAAAGTATATAAGTATGTATATTAGTTGTCTTGTTCCCATGATACAAGCTATGCTTAGCTTACTTTGGGGCTAGATGGCGCTGTGTGAAATGTCCACCATTATTACTATTATATCTTATATACGAAGGTTGTTATACATTCACCAGCTGCACATATTATTACAGCTCCAATTATTTGTAGGCGCTTATTATATGACGGCATTACAATTGGAATGTGGCACTAGGACCGCCATTGTTATAATATTCATTTTATACCAAAAGTAATTAAATTCCGTTAAAACATCGCTATTAGAACTGGTGGAATCACCGATTGGTCGCTGAGACAATTCAACTAGGTATACATATAATATTATACATATCCTTATAAATTAATCATCCTCTAAGGAAAAATATATTGAGACTGGTTTGGTAACATACGTTGAGCGGCGGGCGGCGCGGCGCGGTGACTCAGGCGGTGCATTGTAAACTGGATTCAGATATCCCTGTGTTATGTTAACAAAGCGAGTGGTCACAGTGTGGCAATGTCGTAACCGGCCGGAGATGTTACGAAGCGGACGTGACGTGGCGTGTGTAACGCGAAGCCGCCGCCGCCGCCGCCGCCCCAACAAGTGCGCGCTCCGCTCCACGTACCCACACGTTTGTGGCACTCGAGATGGCAACAGGAATTAGGAGTCGGCGCGGCGCTCCGGCGCGGCGCTCCGGCGCGGCGCTCCGGCGCTCGCTGATCTACTAATTGATCCCTGAACTGTTGTAAATGATGTCCAATTCATTGATGGCATTTGTTGGCCAATTGAGTTATATTACGTGGTAGTTGATGTGAGTAGGTAGTGATCGCGTGTGATGTCGCGTCGGGGTGCTGCGCCCTGCAGACGATCAGGGTGGTCAGGCTACCCCGGCTGACACGCGAACACATCGGACACGTTGCACGGTCATCACACGGCAGCTAGTCTGTATGTCTGTATGTTTGCGCCCGCCGCCGCGACATTCCTGCCGCGTGAGTGTTGCGTCCTGACAGTGTATCATACCGGCACTGGTATGTGAGGCGACCTCACAAGTATTGCACACTGCACCTCGCACTACCATTCATCATCAATATGTCATCATCATTATTATAATATATATATGGATATTTGATATTTGATGGCTGCTTAAGTTTATTTAATAAAATAAACCAAAGTTGAATTTATCAAAACAAACAATGGTATCGTATGTACACAATGAAATATCTCAGATATAAGCAGCAGCCACAGCCACAGCCACAGCCACTCACAGCACAGCACAGCAGGTGTGTGTGTATTTGAGACGTTCAGTTGATCCGCTGAGTAACAGGAACGCTTTGTCGCTGTTTAAACAACTCGCACTCAATAATAATGACAAGTGTTAGTTACCAACTCGTGTATACATTACCTATAGTATATGTACTAGCAGTACTAGGACATGCTACAGGAATGCCGTTGAAGCTAACCTTTATAATAGTTATCACCTTTACTGTAAGTACCTTATGGAATTCATCGTAAAATATGTTTCAATAAATCTCATAGGATTATAATCTGTGATACTTTCATGATTATTTATCTATTAGGTATGGGCCGATGCAAAAACAATCCACTTGTTTACCCTGTAGAGGTATTTAGAATTGCTGAGTTATATATCAGTTTGAATTGTTGCTAAATGACGCGTTCAACACGCTGATGATGTGAGCTGGTAGTTTTTATAATTTGGGTTCCACCGTTTGATAAGCTTGTTGCAGTGCGGACGGATCCGAGTTACATTGTTGTGTGTGTCTGTTGCACACTGCACACTGCACACTGCTGCGCTGGCTTCGGGTTACTCGCATAAGTAGCCGGGGTAATGATTTCATTGTTGTGTATAGTCACTTGTTGGTACAGGGCAGGGTAGGGCAGTGCACAGCGTGGTGGTGTGGTGGTGTGGTGGTGAGTCGGTGCGGGTCGGGTGTCGAACGAGTTCCCCCCGCCTCGCGAGTCAGGCCCCGGAACCCCGTCCCCTCAAACGTATATCTGCTCTCCATACCTTTCCATAATTATAGTAGTGTAATATCGGGTTGGGCATGGAGCCAGCTCGTGTCTCACCTGCGCTGCGGGCTCTTTGCTTGTCGCTGCTGCTGCTGGTGCTGCTGGTGCTGCTGGTGCTGCTGGTGCTGCTGGTGCTGTGCTGGTCCCGAGCGCGTGTGCGTGCACACACACACACACACGCGTGTGGTAGGTACATGTTACAAGGCCCACCATGAGGAGGTGTTCATTAACAAACAACGTATAAGGGCCGCCGTGTTATGTTAATTGTTAATGTTCAAATGAAGTCAAATGTTGACCCGTTCCGGCCTCGGTTAGTTTAAGTTAATTGCGTTTTTGTGTTTTGTGTGACATTATCCTACTGGCTACACCCAGTGTTGCGCACGCGCACGCGCACCTACCTTTGGACAGGACAAATTATATTAGCGGTGACGTCGCGTCGCGTCGGCTTCAGATGTCAATAAATACTGTATGTATGTATGATTTGAATAATTCATTATTGTTAAATACATATTTCCTTGTTATTATTGACAAGTGTTTATATTGCAAAAACTTAGACCCGGTTTAAACTTCATCACTGAGACCTTCAGTACACAAAGTCAAAACCAAAATCGCCTTTTAATGATGATTGAAACATGACAACATTGTAAGGACACGGCGTGGCGTGGCGTGGCGTAATGTAGTTTTTGTCGGATAAGCATTTTCAGAGTTGGTCTCGGCGGGCGTCCGCGCCGCGTCTAGCGTCTCACCGGTCACCCGTCTCGTCCCGTCCCGTCCCGTCCACACTACATATGTATATAATACGTTAGTACGTTTCACTTATAGTTCCACGAAAATAAACTAGGTTCACGTATTTAGTTTATTATTCCAAATCTCTAATAAATGCAATTAAAGAGCTTCTGTTAGTTGGCGGGGGGGTAAGTAGGGCGCCGCGCCGCGCCCTGCACCGACCGGACCGGACCGGACCGACCGGACCCTACAAACATGATAGTGAAGCGTCCCTGTTTGGAAGTGGTTCGCAATTTCGGTCCAGTTATCTATATAGATACACCAACCACACAAATAACTAAGTAATCCCATATAACTATACAAAAGAAATGAGATGCCATCAAAAACATCAATTGTAAAAAAGCCAAGTCTCGCAACTCAGTTCTTCTGTTGTAAAAAGTTGTGAGATCCATATAATAGCAAGTCGGTCAATTTATTCAGTCCCTACTTAAAGATCCTTCTGTCTTAAGTTATTACACGTAATTACCTAACATAACAACATCTTATAGTGACCATATCAATATCAATATTAAACATCTTTTATGTTTTAAATGAATAAATTGACTTATAAATTAATAATAAAAAAAATCGTAATATAGATTAGGATTTTTTTTTAAGTACCTAGTCTGTCTCTGTCAAACGGAAAGCGCGGCGACGCGACGTTTCCGCGTGTTTATATATTATACTAGCTGTTGCCCGCGACTACGTCCACGTGGAATTCCGTTTTATAACGCACCCCTATTTTACCCCTCGGAAAAGTAGCCTGTGTTACTCCTTGTTACATCAGCTATCTGCCAGTGAAAGTCCCGTCAAAATCGGTCCAGCTATTTCAGAGATTAGTCGGAACAAACAGACAGACAAAAATTGTAAAAAAAAATTGTTTTGGTATGTGTACCATGTATACATCCATATGCACTTAGCACTACAATTGTATTTATTTGTATAGATAGATGTTCTGTCTGTGTGTCTGTGTTTAGTAGGTATCTGTATGGTATATTATTATATCCTCCGAGCGTTACGTCATACTGTTGCAATACCTAACATGCAACATGACAACATTACAATTCTTGAAACTGTAAGCGTTAAGAAAAACCCTCCACTCAACAAACCGGGTAATACAATGGACTTTGCCACGTGGCCGCGCCCGCGCCCGCGCCCGCGCCCGCGCTATTCTCCAACACAATAATTATATATATATACACTCACAGAATATATATATACAAAAAACATGATTGATTGTGAGCACAGTTATCAAGTTAACATATTATGTGTTACCGCCATAGACTACAATATTATACGTTCACTCGATTTGACACTGAAGTAGGAATAGAGTAAACCATTCCCCGCTCCCGCCCCCGCTTCATCCTATAGCAACGCCTACCCCAGTCGCGCTCGAGCCGCCGCCGCCGATATATTGAAGAAAGACTTGCTTCGAGTCGCCGCCGCAAATACTACTCCCGCATATATATCGTTGTTTCTTGGAACAATAACGAGAAACCAGGACATTATCCGACAAAATATCGTGCATAAACACTACGTTCAGTGACTTTGATAGCATTCCAGTGAGATACGCAAGCGTGGTGATTTGGGGAAACGTGTTGGTACGGGCTGGCATTTACCTCAAATTATCGGAGGAATCCAGCATCCGACTACAACGAATGCAAGCTGAGCATCATCGGAACAGAATAAAGGTAAGGCGTTGCCTCCTATTTCTCCCAATTCCTCAGCTCCCTTCCATATCCACCTTGCCATATGGATACGCATTCCAAAGTTCACAAATCGCAAAAATACAGTCCACTAATTCGCTTACTCTTGTTACTGAGGTTTTAGAGTACCGCTTTAACCTGATAGAGGTTAGACGAACCGTCCTTCGACAGTTCCATGCCACGTGGCCATATCCCAGGACCTCCTGCAAACCGCAAGGCAGAAAGTCCTGGCGCCTTCAATTGGTCCTATTCGAGCCGGATCTCGCCTTCATTTGGTCCCATACGAGACGGATCTCGTCCTTCATTTGGTCCTATTCGAGCCGGATCTCGCCTTCATTTGGTCCCATACGAGACGGATCTCGTCCTTCATTTGATCCTATACGAGACGGATCTCGCCTTCATTTGATCCTTGCGAGCCCATCTCGCCTTCATTTTGGCCATTAAGATCCGGGTCGCGCCTCGATATTTGGTCCATTATATCCTGACCCCGCTATCAGAAGCACCTTCAATAATTATTAAATACCGCTCACTAATTTGAGCTGAATTAGTTCAGTTCACGCTACCGCAATTTGTAATTTGTTTAAAACCGCCTTATAAGAGTTGCCTATAGATCTTAAGTTAATTAATCGATATTCAGCAACATTTATTTATCGCACTACCTTAGTTAGACCCGCCGCTTATTACATTATAGTTCTAAGTTGTTTACGCGCTAGCAATATTCGCTCAGTGCGCCATTCGCGTACCGCCTACCTACCGCAATTTATTTCTTAGTGGGTATATTTCGTTTTAATTATTAAACTTTAAAATGTCGAAGCCTTCTGCTGCTGATGCGAAGCAGAAAGTTATCGCCGATAAATCCGCTTCCTCGGAAGTTAATACAGAATTACTTCTATTGGAAACAAAACGAAATACTCTTTTTGAATTCGCTCAAAATATATATGAAAACTCGAGAAGGGCACACACGGACGCGGAATCTTTAGAGACTTTCCTATGTTCGGTTGAGACTATCGATGAGATTCGAACAGAATTTAGGGAATTAGTAAACGAGTACAATAGGCTACTTTTGAAAATTCACCCTACAGAAAAACCTAGTTATCAACCACTGATAGCCTTCGATGATATATTTTGCCGTATAAAACGTGTCTTGAAGCAGGTTGAACCCACGCCCTTTACAACGGCGACTGGTGAAGCCACCGCTGATCCATTAGTCATTAGGTCTAAGCGGCCGAATTTGCCGCCTTTAGAAATATTATCATTTGACGGCGATATTCGAAATTGGCCTTTATTTTACGAGTGTTTTAAGTCAACAATACACTATAATACATCGCTGACAGACGCCGAAAGATTACATTATTTGATCGGCAAATTATCAACAAAGGCACAAACAGTATTCTCTGGGATCACACCGTGCCCCGCAAACTACCAGCTTATTTTACAATGTCTCATTGATAGGTACGAAGATAAGCGTATGCTTGCGTCTACGCATTTAGACCAGATGATAAATTTCAAATTGAGTGGTCCCGCTTCCTCATCAAATTTTGAGTTATTTATAGACAAATATGTCACCGCCGCGAACGCCTTAAAGAATCTAAAACTTGACAGCTTGTCAGATTTCATACTTTTACATATCGCATTAAAGAAATTGGACGGCGACACGATTCGATCATTTGAATCTCAGTATCGAGATGTCGCATTACCTACTTTTGATAATCTTACCAATTTCATTAGAAGTCAGCATAAAATTTATCAAAGTACGCAATCTAGCACTGTTGGTAACTCCGTGCGTTCCGTTAAATCTCGCAGTCAATTGCCTAATCCGCAAACGTATGTAACTGTAACAGGTTCAAGTAAAAAATGTTTGTGTGATTATATTTTACATGATCATTTGTTTAGGTGTCCTAAGTTCAATAACATGACACCATCGGTTCGATTTAAATGCGTCAAAGATTGTGGTGCATGTATTAATTGTTTAAGTATCAAACATAAATCGCGTGATTGCAATTCAAACATTAAATGCCGAAATTGTCATCAAAGGCACCACACATTATTGCATTTCAATAAGGTTGAAAATCAAACCACACCGCGAACTAGCAATTATAATAATAACCTGGCGCAGCCGCTGTCAGGAATCGAACCCGCACACGCCAACACGCGCGCGACGCACCCGCAACCACCTCGCTCAAGCGGCACTATCCCTCTCGCTCACACGCCATCGTCAGAGATAAGCGCTCCGATGGTTTCGTCGTTGCACACATCCATTGCTCGTAATGACGAACGCGCAGCGAAGTGTATGCGGCCTGCTACGATATTGTTGTCCACTGCGCAAGTCGTTATCTATGATCGAAATGGAATGCCTCATTTAGTTAAATGTTTGTTAGATTCTGGGTCTCAGAGCAATTTTATAAGTTCAAATTGTTTCGCGCGTTTGGGTTTGAGCGCTAATAAAAATACTCAAATGATTGTTCGGGGTTTTGGTGGTACTGAAAAATCTATAAGGGGTTCCACAGACTTCCGAATATTTTCCCGTTTTAATAAAAATATTTATTACGATATGTGTGGTCTAATTGTGGATCGCATCACGGACGATCTGCCTACAGTCCCCGTGGATGATTCCGCGTTTACCCACATACACTCGCTACCGCTCGCAGATAGTACATTTGCTAATCCCGCCGCAGTAGACGTCCTGATAGGGGCATCTATTTTTCCACATTTGCTTATGCCTGGTACGGTATACAGTAATGTGTGTGGAATTCCGCCCGCCGTACAAACGGTGTTAGGGTATGTTATAATGGGTAATGCACCTGCTCGATTACCTATTAATAAGTCTAACACATCCGCTTGTTGTGCTGTTATCCAAGAACCCTTGGACAGCCTTCTCAAACGTTTTTGGGAACTTGAGGAGGTGTCAGCTCCGCCCGCCCAAAGTCAGGATGACTTTGAGTGCGAGACACATTTCCAAGCCACCACGTCACGTGACGTCAGTGGTAGGTTTACAGTCGCGTTACCTTTTTGTGACGATGTATACAAATTAGGTGACTCATTCTCCGCCGCACAAAAACGCTTCCTATGCTTAGAAAAGAAGCTGGAATCGTCAGAATTTCTACGCAATTCTTACAACGATATAATTCGTGAATATGTTAATAAGGGCTACGTGAACGAAGTAGGGCCTACAAATAGTTATATTTCCGCAGCCTCACATTTTCTTCCGCACCATTGTGTGGAGCGTCCAGACAAAGAATCCACCAAGGTTCGCATGGTTTTAGACGCTAGCAGTAAAACCAGTACAGGTTTTTCTTTGAATGATGTTCTTCATTCGGGGCCCAATTTACAGGGTAACTTAAACAACATTCTTTTGAACTTTCGACTGTTTAAGGTCGCCGTCTCGGCTGACGTTCGACAAATGTTTCTTCAGATAGGTATGAATGAAGCCGACCGAAAATACCAGAGATTTTTATTTAGGTTTCGACCTGAAGATAAATTGGCTGTATTTGAGTTCTCCCGAGTCGCTTTTGGAATGAAATCATCCGTATTTCTTGCAAATCGTGTTGTTCATCAACTGATCACCGAGGAAGGACATAAATTCCCTACCGCAGCTGCTATAGCATCATCTTCAACCTACATGGACGACGTCTGTTATAGTATTATGGCAGACGATTCTCCGCTGAATGACGAGGCTACAGCTATGGCCACTTGTACCGAACTTATAAATTTATTTAAGTCCGGTCAATTTGACCTCGTAAAATGGACGAGTAATTCTGAAACTGTCCTACACGCAATTCCCGCATCGCATCGAAATTCGTCAGACCTCGAGATCGACAAGGACGTACCTCATAAAATTCTAGGTACGCATTGGGATAGAGTAAGTGACTGTTTCAAGTTTAAGGTCACAGAACCTGATGTCGATTGCACCAAGCGCAATATTTTATCGGTCGTCGCGCGTCTGTGGGATAATTTAGGCCTGGTTGCGCCCGTCATACTTTATGCCAAGCTCCTGATTCAGGAGTTATGGTTATTAAAGTGTGAGTGGGACGAGGCACCCCCGCGACGTATCACAACCCTTTGGAGGCAGTTCTGTAGTGAACTTCCGGCGCTCAACGAGATACGCATCCCGCGTTATCTCGGGGTAGCACAAGGTTGTGTAGCTAACCTCATGGGTTTTGCGGACGCTAGTGAGCGAGGTTTCGGAGGCGTTGTCTACTTGCAGGTCAGCAAGCATGACAATACATCAGTTAGGTTAGTCTGTTCAAAGTCAAAGGTCTCGCCACTCAAAACTACATCGATCGCCCGTTTAGAGTTGTGTGCTGCAGTTTTGTTATCGAAGCTAATGCGCAATGTGCTTGATAATTTCGAGCCGAGGTATAAAATTTCGAATGTTTACGCGTTTACTGATTCGAAAGTTGTACTTTGCTGGATTAATTCCTCACCGCACCGCTGGCAAACGTTCGTAGCTAACCGGGTGGTAAAGGTTGTCGAGAACGTTCCCGCCAGTTGTTTTCATTATGTAGCAGGTATTGAAAATCCCGCTGACTGCTTGTCGCGTGGTTTGTCACCCGCGCAGCTTAAAGAACATCCTCTGTGGTTCTCTGGACCACTTTGGGCTTCTAGGCACCCTTCAGAGTGGCCTATTTCGGAATTTGATCGCGATGTCAGTGAAATACCTGAACTGAAACCGCTTGCTCACGCAGTGACGGTGAGCAACAACATCAAATTGCCGCTTTATGACCTGGCGCAGCGCATTTCGTCATGGTCGAAATTACTACGCACAATAGTTTATGTGTACCGCTTCTTAAAATTATTACCGCGCGGATCATGCATCAGTAGATCCGATTTAGAATTCGCAGAAATAAAAATGATCTCCGCAATTCAACACGTCTATTTCGTTGACGATATAAATAAATTGAAGAACAATGAAATTTGTTCACCCGCTTTACAAAAACTTAGGCCGTTCCTGGATGCAAATGGTCTTGTCCGCGTAGGTGGCCGGCTCTCTTACGCTGAGCTGGATTATTCACAAAAACACCCATATGTGTTACCGCGACGCGATCACGTGATCGACATGCTGGTCGATTATTATCATCGCAAACATTTGCATGCCGGCCCAGAACTCTTAATGTCCTTGTTAAGGAATCAGTATTGGATACTGGCAGCGCGACGAGTTATTCGTCGCCGTATCCACAATTGCAACACGTGTTTTAGAGCGAAACCGCGGCCCTCCTTCCCAATAATGGCTGAGTTGCCTGAGTTCCGCGTGAATAAGGCAGATAAACCGTTCAGTTATTGTGCATGTGATTACGGGGGACCTCTACAATACACACCAACTCGTGGTAGAGGCGTCAAAAGCCGTAAGGCTTGGCTCTGCATTTTTACGTGTCTGACAACCCGAAGTTTGCATATCGAAATCGCGACGGAACTAAGCACTAGCAACTTTCTTGCCGCTTTAAAGCGTTTTTTAGCGCGCCGTGGTCCCGTGCAAGTTCTGTACACCGATAATGGCACTAATTTCGTTGGTTGTAAGTCTTACCTCCGCGATCTTTATAGATTCCTCGATGAGCATCGCCCACACCTCGAACAACAACTAGCTGAAAGCCGCATACACATGAAGCGTATAACGCCTCAAGCACCCCATATGGGAGGCTGCTGGGAAAGCATGGTGAAGATAGTGAAATCTCATTTGTTCAGAGTCATCGGCCAACAAATACTATCTTACGAAGAGTTGTTGACTGTATTAACGCAAATCGAAGCACTTGTTAACTCGCGCCCGCTTACCGCCATGAGTAGTGACCCCGCTGAGCCATCAGCTCTAACTCCTGCTCATTTTCTTAATACCGCTCCGCTCCGTTCTCTACCTGCGACTCATGTGGAGAACGTTACACTACGCGAGAGACATTCTCTTTTAGACAAGATGGTGCAATCATTCTGGCAGCGATGGCGCCTAGAATACTTGCACCAATTGCAATCTAGGGCCAAGTGGAATACACCGTCCGCTTCTATTCCGTTAGGTATTATTGCTTCCGTTTAGGTTAGTTTTAGGCATAATGCCAATTAGTTTATATCATATTATCATATCTCCCGCTGTACAATATAATCTGACTCCACCTGGAGCAGAACTTACCGCAATATATCTAGTTTAGGATATTTATGACTTGGTTTAAAGGCAACCCTTTAAGGTCGGGGGGAATGTTACCGCCATAGACTACAATATTATACGTTCACTCGATTTGACACTGAAGTAGGAATAGAGTAAACCATTCCCCGCTCCCGCCCCCGCTTCATCCTATAGCAACGCCTACCCCAGTCGCGCTCGAGCCGCCGCCGCCGATATATTGAAGAAAGACTTGCTTCGAGTCGCCGCCGCAAATACTACTCCCGCATATATATCGTTGTTTCTTGGAACAATAACGAGAAACCAGGACATTATCCGACAAAATATCGTGCATAAACACTACGTTCAGTGACTTTGATAGCATTCCAGTGAGATACGCAAGCGTGGTGATTTGGGGAAACGTGTTGGTACGGGCTGGCATTTACCTCAAATTATCGGAGGAATCCAGCATCCGACTACAACGAATGCAAGCTGAGCATCATCGGAACAGAATAAAGGTAAGGCGTTGCCTCCTATTTCTCCCAATTCCTCAGCTCCCTTCCATATCCACCTTGCCATATGGATACGCATTCCAAAGTTCACAAATCGCAAAAATACAGTCCACTAATTCGCTTACTCTTGTTACTGAGGTTTTAGAGTACCGCTTTAACCTGATAGAGGTTAGACGAACCGTCCTTCGACAGTTCCATGCCACGTGGCCATATCCCAGGACCTCCTGCAAACTGTGATGTATTGGGATTCCAGGGAATAAGCAGAAGAAACTCCAGCTGTAGATATGTAATAGTTTGTATTTCAGACCCGCTCCAGACAGCTCCACGCGGGACACACCCGCCACGTTCCGCCACCCTGACAGTGACATTTTGACAACCACAGACTATATACTACATTCCTCCACACTTATTTTATAGAATACATTTCCTTAGGTACTAATAAAGCCTTAATAAAGTTTAGTTTTATAACAATAAAATTTCTATAATTTCCACACCTTTTTAACACTTAGGAACTTTCCACTAACCGATATTACATTTTATAATTTGGCTTGGTCAGTCTACATTGGCGTACGGGCCGCGATTCCCGTGTTAGTTCTGTAGAAGGCTCACAGGGTTGGGAACTCGCTGGACGGAGCGGGGACGAATCGTCCCCCCGCTCAGAGGCCCTTGAATAGTCGGACGTGTCCTCACCACTAGTAGTCGTAGGATTATGAACTAATTCAACTGCCCCTGGTTGAAGAGCCCTGTCACCCTGAGGCTCTGGGTACACCAAGGAACTTCTAGTCCGCCGCTTTAACTGGTCAATGTGACGATGTGTTTGTTGTGGCGGGTGTGTTTGGTCTCCCTGCTTCCCTACCACTTTGAAGTTAGAGGGACCTACTTGATGATCCACCCTACCTGGCAACCACTTTTCCCCTTTTAGGAACTGACGGTACCAAACATCTTCTCCCGGTCCAACCCCCCGGTGCGCACCCCCTGCGTATTCTACTTGCTGGCGTTGCACTTGGCTCATCCGCGACTCTAAATCTGGCTTTAACCCATCTAACTTAGTACGTAGTTGCCTCCCTAACATCAACATAGCGGGGCTCTGACCTGTCGACGCATGTTCGGTATTCCGATAGTATAGTAAAAATGTATGTAACGCTTTCATTACATCCACCCTTTCGAAATTGGCTTTTTTAATTACTCTTTTTAGTGTTTTTACCGCATTTTCGGCGGCCCCGTTCGACGCAGGATGGTATGGAGCAGAAAATATGTGTTCCACTGCATCACTCTTGAGGAAGGATGCAAATTCTGTACTCGTAAAAGGAGGACCGTTGTCTGTAACAATCTGTTTTGGTATGCCCCACCTACTCCACAACTCCCGCAACCTGTCAATAGTACTGGTGGCTGCAGTGCTAGGCACGTAAAAAATTTCCATCCACTTTGATGTAGCGTCTATTACCACTAAGTAGGTCTTGCCAAATATAGGACCCAAAAAATCTAGATGAAGTCTGGACCATGCCTTTCTAGGCCACGGCCACGGGCGCGGCGCCTGCCGCGGCGGCGCGTCGGCGTGCGCCGCGCACGTAGCACACCCACGACACATGCCTTCTATGGCCTCGTCGATGCCAGCCCACCATACATAACTCCGCGCTAACGCTTTAGACTTAACAATACCCATATGGGGTTCATGCAAGATGTTTAGAACTTTTTCTCGGCACTTATCAGGAATAACTATTCTGTGTCCCCACATTATGCAACCGAGCTCCTCATAAAGTTCAGTTCTCCTGTTATAATATGGCTGTAAACCAGTAATTTCACATTCAATAGGCCACCCTTCTCGAACAAATCTTAATACCCTACTTAAAATTTGGTCTCGAGCAGTGCAACCCTTTATCTCATTATAATCTAACAATAATGCGTCTTGAGCGTGATGCAAATGAGTTTGTTCTGGGATTACCTCTGTAACTGGCTGTACAGTTGACACAGGTAATCTGGATAGTCCATCTGCACTATTATTGTGTGTTCGCACGTACTGAATATCATATGTATAAGCTGATAAAATGATCGCCCATCTTTGCATCCTGCTAGCCGTCATGGTCGGAATGCCAGTATTTGGGCCGAAAATAGACACTAATGGTTTGTGATCAGTCCTTAGAGTAAACCGCCTACCGTAAATATACTGGTGAAACTTTTTCATGCAAAAAACTATAGCTAATGCTTCTCTGTGGATCTGAGAGTAATTTTTCTCCGCGCTGGTAAGCGTGCGGGACACGAATGCTACCGGCCGCTCCGCGCCATCCTTGCTTGGCTGTGACAGGACGCCACCTATGCCAGCAGCGCTTGCGTCGCACGTGACAATCAGCGGCTTATTTGGATCATAGTGCGCTAATATGTGTGAACCGACTAAATAATTTTTAATCCCCGTAAAGACTTCCTCACACTCTTTAGTCCAATTCCAATCCACATCCTTTCTCAGAAGATTATACAGTGGAACCAATTTTTGACTATAGTTGTTTACAAACTTAGCAAAGAAATTTGCCATACCTAAAAAGGACCGCAATTCGGGAACGTTCTGTGGTCTAGGTAATTTGACTACTGCCTCAATTTTCAAGGGATCCGCCCTTATGCCCTCCCTAGACAAAATATAACCCAAATAGGACACTTCTTCTACTAAAAAAACGCATTTGGATTTTTTTAGTCTGAGCCCGCTTTCCAACAATCGCTTGAAAACCATTTGCAAAGCTTCTAAATGTTCTTTTTTTGATTGGCCTCCTATGATTACATCGTCGATGAAAACAGCAACATTAGGTATACCTTTAAGGAGAGTTGTCATTATTCTTTGGAATATACCTGGGCTAGAGGATAACCCATAAACTAAGCGATTATACTGATACAGGCCTCTATGACAATTAATTACTGTATACTTTTTAGATTCATCCAATTCAATCTGGTTATAAGATTGAGATAAATCAATTTTACTAAAAAAATTTGCTCCATTTAGTGCTACCATTACATCATCAATCCTAGGAAGAGGGAACCTGTCAACCAGTAAAGCGGGGTTCAGAGTTGCCTTGTAATCTACACAGATCCTGAGCGTACCGTCTGACTTATTCACCGGAACTAGTGGTGAGGCCCAGTCCGAGCACTCCACGGGCTCAATAACGCCGGCGCCCAGCATTGCATCCAGCTCGGCGTCAACTCGCTCGCGCAGCGCGAATGGAAGCGGCCGCGCACGATGGAATACCGGCGCCGCGCTCTCACGCACCCGCAGCGTAGCCCTGCCCCCTGTGAACCTTCCCAGAGTCCCATCGAATAGCTGCTTATACCTGTCCAATAACAAACATATTTCACTATTTATTTGCATACTTTGACTAGCACAGTCATTTATTTTATTTATATTGTAACACCTTATTGATGGAATGACTATTTCCAGTTCTGTTAACCATTGTCGGCCCAATAAGGATGTGGTCCCTCCTTCAATGACAAATAGTTCAAGCTCCTTTGTTTTGCCCTTACATTCCACAGATACCATGATAAAACCTAAAGGTTTTATTTTTGACCCATCATAAAATTTTAAACACAAATTATGTGGTACTATTTCCTTACTTACAAAATATTTGTCATAAGTTACTTTACTAATACATGATATTGGTGTTCCTGTATCTATCTCCATAGTGATCACTACGCCATCAATAGTCATGGGTAAACTCACCGGCTTATAGTCTCTCAAGCACACCTGATGCAGATCAAGGTCCTCCTGCTCTTCATTCTCCGCAGACTCATAGCCCGCCTCCGCTTGGCCATAGTGGAACCCTCTGTTGTCTGAGGGGGAAGGTCCCACCACACATACTCTCCGGAGGTGACCTATCTTCTTGCACTGACTGCAGATGTAGTCCCGGAATCTGCAATCCTCCTGCTTGTGATTTGTCGCACCGCAGCTCTTACAGTTGCTAAGTGCCGAAGTGGTCCAACGCTGCGCTGAGCCCGAATGCTCGCGCTTCTGCACGGCGCCACGGGAGCCGCCCCTCCCGGTGACACCGCGGGTGCTGCGGCCCCGGCCCGCACGCCCTCCACCCGCCTGCATTGCATGCAACTTGACGCCCTCCGCGACCTCCGATACGCTCCGTACCTCTACTGCCGCAGCGTCCCGTTCCGCCGTCTCCAGAGATTGAGCTAGCTTCACTGCCTTCGCAAAATCTAAACTCGATTCATCTTCGGCGAATAGTCGTTGCCTAATTAGATCGCTGCGCAACCCGCACACAAACTGATCCCTTAGATTTTGGTTCAATCCTTCACCGAATTTGCAATGTCGTGACATCTTCTTCAGCTCGGCAACATAGTCGCCTATGTTTTCGTCAGCTTTTTGCCTTCTCTGCCGGAACCGAAACCTCTCCGCTAGTACAGAAGGGGCCGGCTGCAAATGATTTTGCATAACCTCCACGACCTTAGCGAGCGTTAGATCTGCCGGCTTTGTGGGGCTCACTAGATTTTCCAACAGTTCATAAGCCTCGTCTCCCATACTGGCAATAAGGATTGGAAGTTGCATTTCCTCCGCGATTTTGTTCACTTTAAAATACATGTTCAAGCGATCCACGTATGACGACCATGTGCCGCCTCTGACATCAAACTCAGATACTTTTCCGATCGACATGTTGTTCTTGATTGTTTACACTCGTCGCCACTGTGATGTATTGGGATTCCAGGGAATAAGCAGAAGAAACTCCAGCTGTAGATATGTAATAGTTTGTATTTCAGACCCGCTCCAGACAGCTCCACGCGGGACACACCCGCCACGTTCCGCCACCCTGACAGTGACATTTTGACAACCACAGACTATATACTACACAAACCGCAAGGCAGAAAGTCCTGGCGCCTTCATTATGTTTAATCTCTGCGCAGTGGATGATGTGAGCACACCACAGCTCGGCTGCGCTGTCGCAATGTGTTATTGTTCATTATTTCCTATTATCTTCTTACATATAAGTGTATTATCCTCTCGCTGTGGCGTGCTGTGCTGTACTGTCTACATATTGTACCTGTGTACTTTGTTGTGGAGCCCTGGGACCGCAATAAGCGGGAGGCACTCAGTACTCAGCGAGTTGAGTGGTGATGTGGGACTAGGAGTGGGTATACATTAAGACTCCACGGTGCCCGCCTCTGCCGCTCAGTGGCGGGAACACGGGGGGTGGTGTACTCTTCCGTGAACCCGCCGCGGCTGTCTGTTCCCAGACCCACCGCTGCTGGTGTCTCCACCCCCTTTATATTGGTAACAAATTACTGCTATCAAAGTATACATCCTATATGACTGGCCTCATAGCTCGGTTAGTAACCCTACCTTCTGCGCTGTAGGTCGTGGGTTCGATCCCCACTCAGGACAAACATTTATGTGACATTTGTAACATTGATGTTTGTTCTGTGCCTAGGTGTTAATATGTATTATATGTATGTATTTACAAAAGAAAAGAATAAGTATGTACATCAGTTGTCTGGTACCCATGATACAAGCTATGCTTAGCTTACTTTGGGACTAGATGGCGTTGTGTGAAATGTCCACCATTTTTTTTTTATTTATTACTTACTTGTATATTTTATTAATCGAACACATTGGAGCAGGAAAATGAAACGCAAATGTTCCAGCATTAGTATCCTCAATACTGGTACAAGTATTAAGTAGATCATTGAACCTGAGCGCTTATTGAGTACCCAGTGCCCAGTACCCAGTCACCAAGTAGACAGACATGTGGCACGCGCACAACAAATCATTCTTGATTCCTCTAAACTTTTTGCATTCGCATGAGCCCGTCTCGGCCTTCAATTAAAATTACAAGTAATGGTTTTTATTATAATAATTTTTTATTTGTATAAGTTACACAGCGAGTGAATGGCCCACCTGATGTATTAACCTCTGCCAACAAAAATGCAATACGACTTGGATTGGATCCACCCCTACTTATGTGTGGGATGACATAAGGCGCATTGAATGCACCCGCAACTCTGTGACTCGAATGAAGGTGGGCATGTCTCGATTCCCTATAATTTCAGCGATAACCACACATTAACACAATATATCTAATACATAATATTATATGTATAATGTTAATGAACAAAAAGATATGTATACTATACAAATAATTTGTGTGTATGAGTTTATGAGTGTGTGATAAAAAAAAAAGTGATCACCGTCTCCTGCGTTAGTTTAACACTGTGTCGCAGGAAAACAGTAGCTTCCCCTTAATGTATACATTAAAATAGTTATTGCGCTATACTTGAACAAACCACGTGTACTGTTAATTGTATCTGTTTAGTTAGGTACGTGACGTGACCGTGACGGGTGTGTGACGTGACGGGTGTGTGACCACTTGTTTACAGGAATTTGGCATGCGCTCGCTGGCTAGTGGTGGAGTCGCGTCGCGTCGCCTCAGCATGTGTGACGCGCGACGTGCGACGCGCGACGTGCGACGTGACACTGTGTTGCAAGCCGGTCTTGTGATTGCCGGCGCTACATTCCGCTCAAGTCCGGGGCAACCGGATCGCATTCCTTATCGACATTTGAAATTTATTTCACAGAAATAGACCATATTCTCTAGCTTTTGTCTGGCCTCAACTCAGTCGGTAGTAACTCTGCCATCTGCGCTGTTGTGAGTTCGATTCCCACCCTGGACAAACATTTGTGACGGGTGGCGAGTGGAGGGTGTGCAATGTAACTACTGAGTAATTTATTCCAAGGATTTTGTGCACTTTCTTCTGTCACACCTTCTTATATGTATCTGCTTTTGAATAGAGAAATATTTCATAAGAACGAAAATCACGTAATACAAAATATGAATGCCCTTTTCTGCCGCCAAGCAGTGACGCATTCGCGTTACTGTGTTCCGGTTTGAAAGGTGTGGTTGCCGGTGAAATTACAGGCACATGAGACATTCCACCTTCACGTCTCACATTTACGGGCGCATACGATGCGACTTGGGTCTTGTCATACCTAGTATGGGAGGACCCAAGTCGCATCGGCTGTTATGGGCCGAGGTTACCACTTAACACCAGGTGGGCCGTCGGCTCGTTCCGTAAATATATTACATAAAAAAAAAAAAAAAAAAAATGAAACAGATTTTTTTGACTGAAAATCGTCTCCAATCTGCGTTTGCCGCATAAAATAGCTGCTGCAGCGCAATTGCGACACGTGCGTTTACAAATATGAGTCTATAGTTTGTGGAGCATCAGCCTAGTACTGGACGATCAATATGTGGTGGTATTGAAGCTAGAGGGTGACAGCACCGGGCACGAGCACTGGTCCGCGTGCGCGAGCGCATCGTACGCACGTACACGCGTGTGCGCACTGAGCGGGCCCGCCTGCTGTAATACCTCGCACTTATAGTTTGGGTGGTGACCGACACACGTGTTCACAGGGAGATAGCGCGCCGCGTGCGAGCGCGTCCTACATTGACAAACTTGAGTGTTCGTCACCCACTTCCGCGTAAGTTCAATTGTCCGCGAGTTACCTGCCCACGTGACGAGTAGTGAACGACTCGCTTTGCATTCTCGTCATAATGAAACAGTCGCAAGTCAGCGACGGTCCTTGAACCGGCGCGGTGTGCTGCGGTATCTTACTACACGCCCGCGCCCGCGCCCGCTCCCGCGCCCGCTCCCGCGCCCGCGCCCGCGCCCGCAGCCGCCAGCGCCGCGCCGCGCCAGCGTACACCACATGTACACAAAGGAGCGCGCTCGAGTGACCGCGACCATTTAGACATGGGTAATCATTCACTTATTGGAATGAGAATTAGTGAATTTTGTTACCTAATATTGAATTGTTAATATCTTAGGAAGTATAATAATGTTTTACTCGAGAACGCTGTACATATCTGTAAGTGACAGGTGCTTATAAGCCAAAATCGTAGAATAAGATTTCAGTATAATTATGTATCTGTTGTTGGTGTGTCTAAATAAATAAATAAATAAATAAATGAGAACCTTTTTGTGTTCTTCCTATTCACCTAACTATTTTTTGAAATGTGTTTAAATGTTTGCTTTATTTTCATTAAATTTATAAATAAAGGGACGTCAGTTTTGTTTTATTTGCCGGTGCACAGATAATGTGTTGTATTCGTTTGAATTGGCACGGCACGGCACGGCACGGCACGGCACGGCACACCGGTGCAGCGGCAGGGGCCTTCTGTGCCTCTCTCTGCTTTAGCACGAACAAAATCCTCCTACTTGTTTTCTTGTATAAGTAACGGTAGCGTGCAAATACCACGCTGTCTGTCTGTCTCGCGTGCGTTGTGGCTCTGCTTATCTGCCTATGCGTACTGGCTAGCGGGCTACACAATGTATTAGTACACAAGATTGTGTTGGTTGCAAATTCACTCCACTTCTGGACTTGCGTGTTTACAATCAGTTCCGATGATTAAGTTATAAAATAAGGATTCGTACACAGCACACAGCACACAGCACACAGCACGCAGCACACAGCACGCAGCACACAGCACACAGCTCAGCGCAAGGGGAAACAATATTGAACATGTTATTTGAGATGTGCCGGCTTGTAACAACATTCCGACATACATACGGTGCCGGTGGGCGGGCGGGCGCTCGCTCGTGCTCCCGTCCCACCGGGAATATTATGTACCATTCGTGCGAACAAGGTGAAACAGTTCTTACACACTTATCACATCTGTTGGTAGTTGATATGCCTTTGCTAAACATTTCTCAACATACATTCGATCACGCTGCGAGGGTTTAGTGCGCACATCATTTTAAATGTTATTCACAAATATGTCGTGTTGTAGTAGATATAACTAATTAGGTTTTGCAGCAGGGTTTGGTGCGTGCGAAGAAGACGCACTGTATAGTGTAGTGTGTCTACCACAGTGTAGGTACAAGGAGATATCTGCGTGTGTAGTGAGTGATGCGTGTGTTGCATATTGTTTGCAGATGTACAGCGGCGCGCTGCTGGCGACGGCGGCGCGGCTGGCGTGGGACCCCAGCACGTACGCGTGGTTCCGGTTCATGTGCGAGGCGCAGTACCGCGTGTCCGCCGCGTACGTGGCCGCGGCCGGCGTGTGGCTCGCCGCCCTCGTCTACCTCGCCGCCGCCGCCGCCGCCGCCGCCACCGACGCCGCCCACACCGCCGACACCGCCGACAGTCGCGCCCACCACAAGTGCCTGCATCTCGTAAGACTCACACGCGATTCAATTTAGCGTATGCGCGCGTATATTATATATTACCTACGGACGCGATCAGCGTGCCAAGTCCATTTTTATAAACTGCGTATGAAGGACTCCAAATAGGGCAGCAATATTCAAGTAAACTACGAACATAACAGTTAAAAAGTATAACAGAAACCTAGGGGTCTTTAAAAAATTTAGTTTGTCTTATTACGAATCCTGCTAAGCGTGCTCCCTTTTTTGATATGTAGTCAATGTGGTCTCGGAAATCTAGTTTCCTATCCATTATCACACCAAGGTCCCGCATGGTTGACACTTCGGCTATAGCAGTGTTGTCAACGACGTAAGTAGTGGCTATAAATTTTGCTTTCCTTGAAAACTTCATATGGAAGCACTTAGAAGTATTAAGTAACATACAATTTTGTTTGCACCATTCAGTAATTATATTAACATCCATTTGAAGATAGGCTATATCTGCTTGTGTTTTGATGACTCTAAAGAGCTTAAAATCATCGGCAAACATTTGATACCCTGATTTTATCTTTGCACATAAGTCGTTGACGAACATCAAGAAAAAAAGTGGGCCAAGATGTGACCCCTGGGGTACTCCCGATGGTACAAGTTTTTCCGCCGACTTAAAGCTGCGAATAGTGACGAGTTGAGAACGGTTACGTAAATATGAATCGCACCATCGTAGTAGGGAGCCACAAATTCCAGCATGTCCGAGCTTTTGGACAAGAATACTGTGATCAACGACGTCAAACGCTTTCGAAAAATCAGTGTAGATGGCGTGGACTTCATTTTTGTCTTCAAAAGCTTCTATGATGTCGTTTGTTTTTGCCATATTAGTACGCGGGCGGCGTGGTGTGCCTGGCGCTGAGCGAGGTGTGCTACGGCGCGTGGATGGGCGCCTCGCTGGCGGCGTGGTGGCGCGACTCGCCGCGCGCCGAGCTCGCGCGCCGCGGCATAGACCTGCTGCACGACATCAAGCCGGCGCTGCTCGCCATGGAGCGGTACCGCGATGTCGCCAGGCCCCTCTACGACATGATCGAGGTGACGCTTCTCCTCACTACACCACTGGTGTCGGTACAGTACGCGGGCGGCGCGGCGCGGTGTGCCTGGCGCTGAGCGAGGTGTGCTACGGCGCATGGATGGGCGCCTCGCTGGCGGCGTGGTGGCGCGACTTATCTGCCAGTCAAAGTCACGTTAAAATCGGTCCAGCCGTTCCGAAGATTAGCCGGAACAAACAGACAGACAGATAAAAATTGTAAAAAATGTTGTTTTGGTATATGTACCGTGTAACTCCCGGTTGCGACCGCATCGGGTTCCATAGGTGCGTCCCGCGTGCGCGTGCGCGTGCGCGTACTTGTACGCGGGTGCACCCTGCCTGTCGTAGGTACACATGTAGTGTGTGACGGGTGCGCGGCGACACTGTAACGCGTGTGTTGTTACTCCACAGGAGGTGGAGCACGAGGCGCCCAACAACGTGTTCGTCATTATCATATTCGGCATCATCGGCCTGATACTGCAGGTATGCAATGCACTAACTAACTCTACTGCTCACACACACACACACACTGCTTGAAACAAATTGTTTTTGTCGTTTTGTTCCTTATTGTATTATAATAGTATCACGGGAACCAGACAATTGATATATAATATTTAAAATACATACTATATTATATATAGTAATGATGTTTTAAGGAATATTTACCTTGTGTACGTGTGCGTGTGCGTGTCCGTGTGCGTGTCGTGTGCGTGTGCGTGTGCGTGTGCGTGTGTGTGCTCTGTATATTAAATGACAAGGTGAGTGGTTATTGCGACGCAATTCCAGGGAACCAGTTTGACATGTGTTACAACAAGTTACATTATGGTACTCCATGTACGGCGCACGCGGCACGACACTGATATTGCAGCAGGGCTGGAGGGCTGTAGGGCTGCAGGGCTGCAGGGCTGCAGGGCTGCAGGGCTCACAGCGATGTCGTGTCATTATCGTGCAGATAGCGGCGGTGGTGATGGCGCGCCGGCTGGCGCAGCGCGCGCGGCCGCCGGCGCGGGCGGGCGGCGCGTGCGCGGACGCCACCTGCGACGAGGACAGCGACTGCGCCGACGCGGACGGCACCACCCACAGCCACCACGCCGGCTGGAAGAAGAACGCCAACCTTAGGATGTACACCATACTTGACAAAATTTTCTAACAGGTGAGACGATATTTCACAATCGAATCCATATCCCAAAATCTACATACGTTATGTAACACACACACACACACACACACGTGTATATGTGTTGACGTGAAATGGAGCACCATTAGTATATGTAGGTGTTGAAGGCGTTCGCAGTGTGGGTAGCGCTGCGCCGGCGCCGGAGCGGAGGACGGCAGCACGCGCGGGTAACGCGAGAGGAACAAGAATGACACAGAATGAAGTTGCACGCACATGCTTATACGTGTACCGTGTACCTACCTAATCATGTTACCATTTAGTGACGTAATGTTGTTCATATTTGAGGACGAGACAGGCGGGGCGGGTGCTCCGTCGGCGGCGGCGGGTGCGCGGCGCGGGCCCGGGGCGCCCCCGACCGGCGTGCCGCGCTCCGCCGCGTGGGACGCGGTGCAGGCGCAGCTCCGCGCGACGCGCCGCCCCGCGCCGCACCGCCCCGCGCCGCACCGCTCCGCGCCGCCCGCCTCCGCGCTGCTCATCCTGCGCGCGGACCTCTAGCGGGACGATGGACTATTTTATTTACAATTATGTTTGGAAAGTTCCGTAGTTTAAGTTTAATTAGACAAATATTTGAAAGCGACTAAAGCTGAGGTGAATTATTAGTAACATTGTGATCCTTCGAACCATCGACGTATTGTTTGACGTGTAAATAACAATGTATGAATATGTTACGTTACGTTATGGTATTAAGAGTAAACTCAAACGATCATTCCAAAATCTACTCGTAAGTTGGTAACGGAAAATATTTATGAAACATAATATATATATATGTACAGTACATAGTTATCAGTATAGTACCTATGTATGTGTACATATGTATGTATGCGTAGTTAGGTACATACTGGTAACGCTAAATGCGGCGGACGTTAATATGATTTACACATTTGTTATTGATCTATTTTAGGAAATGTTCGTATCGTCAGGAATTCGTAATAATTGTTGCACATTATTATCCAGTGTTGATAATGGTGCGAGTTATTTCTCGTGAAGGGTAGCGTGGGGTAGCGTAGGGGCGCACTCGGCTCGACTACTCCATGTCGGTGGCCTTCCACTGTGAGTGCTAATACAATTGGTTTACACAGTAGTATGTTGTACCTATGTTGTGGTTGCGTGTGGTTCACGTGGCGCCGCGCCGCGCCGCGCCGGCGTTCTTGCAACGATACCTTGTAACAATACACAATACATTATTGACACCGTAATAACATTTGTTGTGTTTGGCATTAGTGCAACATGTTATTATGTTGCACTGTTGCGCATGTTCACTTGTTGTAACGCACCGAACAAGTCCGCCCCGACTGAGAGTGCGAGTGCGAGTGCGAGTGCGAGTGCGAGTACGCTCCACGCGTTTGGCGTTTGACTTCCCTTTACTTAATCCGTACACTGACGAAACCAGACTGCCATATTCTTGTGCGAAGGGAATGTACCTAGTTTATAAGATAACATATATAAGGTGATATCCCTACAATTTAAGTTAAAGTATACCTGATTGAATGTAATAAGTAGGTAGGTCCATATCATACTCAGTAAGTAAGTATCGCAGAGAGATTACTACTTAACTCTATTGTTATTGTCGATATATCGATATATATTATGTATTATTCCAATATTGAGTTATCATACTCGTATCAGCTGTAAGCATATTGAACTGTAATATTTTATATTATACCTTGAACTACAGGTACGAATAGTTAGGTGAATATTTAGACTATGTAGTGACTGGTGCCTTCTGCGGGTACCTGTGTTGTGTGGCGACACGCTCCGCCTGCCCGAACGCGAACCATCTTGTGATGCTGCGATCAAACGTTGTCTAATTAACGTAGATATGCATGGTATCGGAAGCCATATTGTGCGCCCGCGCCGCGCCACGACGCCATGCCATGCCATGCCATGCGCCAGTGCCAAATAGTGATAAGTTGTTAGGAAGTTGCGTAATGTACGGACCCCGGGCCGCGCTACTGCCTGCTCGCAGGCGCACCTGGAGACAGCTGGAGAGTGCTCGCCGCCCGACGTACTTATAAATAATACACAGATCATTTATCCAATATCATACCACGGGGGTAGGTAGTTCTCCAAGTAAATGGCCAGAATCCAGGTCTCTTTCCTACATCCTCACACAAACATTCTCAAAAGAAACGCGACTTTTGACACTGAACACTGCTACAATAAATAATTCAGTATATTTTTTACCCGGCTTTACACTGTTACCTTAAAGTCAAAATTTTATTTCCATAGAATTCATAAAGAAATGGCTTGGAAACGTCAATATTATTCAAAACATAAGGTCACGCGCACTTATTGATAAGTTTGATGCCTGTTCAAACCCTAACAATTACAAGGTAATTAATGTTAACAATTTGGTGACAGTTAGAAAATGTTAAATATATAACCGGGTACACGTACTGGGTGGGGTCTCGTAGAACCCGGCCAGTTACTTCCAGATCAAATACACTTGTACCAGAAAAGGGGCCATTCTTCTCCTGGCATTCTCCTTTCTCGTTTAACAAATTTTCACAAAGTAAATAGATATGGAAAATCCCAAAGAAATCTTAGGGACAACAAACATTTAGGCTCCATCTTGCCTCCAAAACTATTTCCAAGTCATGTTAACTTTTGTCTCGGATGTGGCGGAAATAATTGTTACGGTGCGCAGGCGCAGGTCATCGTTGAGTATTTATATGATATGTGTGTCATCTGTTAATAGTGTTACAATATAATAATATTATTAGGATGAGAGGAATTGTCCATTCGTTAACTAGACAATAAAACTGAAGGCTACATACGCACAGGGGCCGGGCGCGGGCACAGGAGGGTGGGTGACGCCTCGCTACGTGTCGCTCTGTGCGTGCTACGCCACGCTGAGTAGCTCTGTGAGTGCTACGCCGTAGCGCGCGCTCGTGCGCTCGCGCCTAGCCTGTGACACGCGCGCCGCGCCGGCCATCTAGCCAGCAGCGCCAGCCCGCGGTGTCACATCATATTTACTAGACTTTAATAATTATGTAACAACTATTTAGCACGTACAATTAAAGCATTAAAGTGATATTTTTCAAATTTATTTTGTTTTATTTTGTACTGACTGTTGGAGCGCGGCAACGAGCATCAGCGCCTGACCGAATTATGTCTACATCGAGTCGCGTCGTGCTCTTGGCTTTTTATCAGGCGTTGCATTTTAGTATATCACAATCTGTCACTTGCCCTACAAGTAGGCAAAAAGAAAATACAATGTGTCTGGTCACCGGTGTCGGAGACTTTAGGGGAAGGGGGGCGTTAATACAGTAAATTTTGTCGAGAAATCACTATCCCTATATTTTTTTCCTCTCCATGATAAAATGGCAGCCATTTTGTTTTCATTGCCTCGAAGCACGGGTGCTTGTACTGATTAAGCTATAGCTACACATGTAGAGGTACTAGGAAGACGATAGACGACTCATTTGATAGCCAATAATGTAAACAATAAAGCAATGATAACATTGTTGCAATTTCTATTTTATAATAGAGAAAACGAGAATTTATAAAACAAAAAAGTTTTTTTTATATTTTTTTATTAGCTTTTTCTTAAAATTGACAGTGTTAAGCTGCACGTTTTTTGTTTTTGAACGATAGTACAGAATGTGCGCTTCAAAATAAGTTTTGCATCTTAGCCCTAAGTACGATAGTTTAGAAGTTATTACTATTTGAATATGAAATCTGAAATGTTAAATAAACAACTAGAGTCATGGTTTTGAGGAATTCCAAGGGCGTGTCTTTAGACAATGCTGTAGGTACTTTGTTGTAGATTAGGGCTTTCGAAGCCACTTTCACACGATCAGGTCACACAAACCATCGCAACGAACATCTATACTACTCACAAAGTACATTTCAGCACCAATTCTCAGTGAATGTTTGGGGTGGAATGATCGACGACATACCGATTGGTCGCTCTCATTTTGCCAGCCACGATGATCGAGTGATTTGTCGAGAAAATTTACCGTATTACCCCCTCCCCCCCTAAAGTATCAGACACCGGTGACCAGACACATTGTATACTTACGGTAGGAGGCGATGAATGTAAAAATGCTAGGGTAGTAAGTAGAGCAGACGGGGTCGTGGGTAGATTGAGAGTACGTTGCAACTCTCTATGTACCCACTATATTACCGCAGGGTGATGTTAAAACGGAAGAGATCATTTTACAATTGATGGGTCATATATATTGTTAGCATATCAGTACAGTAATGCGCCCGCGCCGCGCCGCCCGCGCCGCGCCGCCGCGCCTCGCACCCGTCTACCTGGCTGCCTGCTGCCGCTGATAAGATAGCGCGCCGATAGCGCACCGTCAGTAGTGCGGCGACTGCGACTGCGACGGCGACGCGCGACACCTCCCCCGGGGAGACGTGACTCTCCCCCCGGTCCACTCCGCGCTCCCCCCGCCCCCCGCTCCGCTCCGCTCCGGCATGGGGTGGTGCGCGCGCCTCGCGCCCGCTCTCCTCCTGTACATCAACCTGCTGCTCTGCGTGAGACTTGCATATATATATTGTAGATAAGTTGTTATCTTATATACATTATGACCCGCTTGCTGGTCGCACGCAGCACGCACCACGCACCACGCACCACGCACCACCCACACCTCAACATATCCTCCTAAACAAACATTCTGTGAAATGATATCAACTGTTATCGGCTCCTGAATTCAAGCGAAGGTCATTAATTGGTTGTTGAGTGAGTGAGTGAGTGAGTGTACTGTTTGCTGTTGCAGTTGCTGTTTATAACAAAACTGAACATATTTTGTATACATATATACGTACAGTTGGTCAGCGCATGCATTAAAGGCTACTTTCGTTCAACAACTAAATACATATCAATTTCAAATTATACATATCACACTTTTCTTGACTAAGTTTAAGAATAATAAAATGTATAATAGCTAGAAGGCTATAACATTCCTTGTGTCAAAGATATAAAAGTGAGGTATAATTTATTTTTAAAACCTGCCATTCTATCTTGCATTATATATTATGAGTGATTTTTAATACTTAATTCGTTAATCGTTCTGAATTCGTTTCTCTTGTTCTTGAAAAAATGGCGAAATTTTTATTGGGAATCAATCATCTCTTTTTTTATTTTTTATTTTAGTCTCTCAAGTAATGTTGATGAATTTTGGTTTAGAAATAGATTGGACCTTTGAGGACTGACAGATTAGTGTAGATACGTGGGGCGAATTTAGCACAAACTCTACTGCTCCTTTCACACCACCCGGGGGACACGTATAAGGATTTTATTTATTTATTTATTTATTTATTTGAGGAAGACCTACAGCACATAAAAACATAATAAACAAAACTTAATGAGAAACATAAGGCTAATAACAGGTCTTCACAATTAGAAATAGGTTAGTTACATAAACACGCAAGAGTACAAGCATACACATTAAAAACAGAATTACAGATTAAAAAACAACATTAAGATGTTTACAGCACTTCACTTAATATCTACACACTTTCAAAGAAGTCAGCACTTAGTATACGTCTCATACGTGGTATACTACAATTATATAAATCAATTGAGTTGGAATATTTTTTATTATATTTATCGCACGCACGCCATAGATAACAATTACTACGATAATTTGTTGAGGCAAAATCAAGACTGAATGTTGGGTTAGTTCGCCGAGACCTGCTAGGTACATATATTTTCAATTTACCCAGCAACTCTGAGCAGTCAATTTTACCCAAAACCAGCTTACCTAGAAAAATAATATCCGCGATATCACGACGATTAGCTAAAGGTAGTATGTGGTATTTTTTGCAACTTAATTTATAGTCATTGATACTTGATTTACACTTGAAATTCAAAAATCGTATAAATTTCTTTTGAATTTGTTCAATACGATTTTTATAGACGTTATAGTTAGGGTTCCAAATTTGTGAAGCATATTCTAAGATACTTCTTACAAACGAACAATATACTATTTTTAATGTTTTAATGTTATTGAAGTCTTTTGAAATTCTAAAAATGAAACCTAATGCCCTATATGCCTTCGAAACTATAGATTCCACATGCTTATCAAACAGCAGCTTACTGTCATGTATTACACCGAGGTCTCGCACAAAGGATTCCCTTGACAGCAAATGACTCTTCAGTGTATAATTAAAATCAATCTTAATTTTCTTCCTAGTGAAGGTTATACATGAACATTTCAGCGGGTTTAATTCTAACTTATTGATAAAACAGTAGCTATCCAGACGGTGAAGATCATCTTGTAACAAAATAGCATCATTAACATTGCGTACTGATTTAATAATCTTCATGTCATCCGCAAAAATGAGAACTTTAGAGTTGATAAAACATTTATTTATATCAGATACGAAGATAATAAAAAGCAATGGGCCTAAAAGCGATCCTTGAGGAACTCCGCTAGGGACCTGGACCCAGCTGGAAATGAAGTTACTCACTACAACAGCCTGAGATCGATTTCTTATGTAGGATGTTAACCAACGGAGAAGATCACCACGAGGATTCAAAGGGTAATCACATACGGACGCGAGAAACGTGGCCCCCCAACATGTAGAACTAACATATATAACCATGTAAATTGAAGTAGGTATACGCGCCCGAAATTGTGCTTAAACGCGACGTCGCGTCCGTCTGTGTTTGTACAATGTGTGCGCGTATTGTATAATGTTTGCGCAGGTGGTGGGCGGCGCGGCGCTGGCGACGGCGGCGCGGCTCAAGTGGGACCCCAGCACGTACATAGTAGTGCGCGCGCTGTTCCCCGCGGAGTACCGCGCCGCGGCCGCAGCCCTCACCGCCGCCGGGGCCGCGCTGCCGGCGCTCGCGCACCTCGCCGCGGCGGCGCTCTTCTGCCGTAACTCTAAGCTCACCCGCGCTCTGCTCATCACGGTACACACACCTTTACTGATTACTTATAGTACTGTTAGGGTCCATTCGCAAATGAATGTCGCTCTGGTGAGTGTGTGTGTATCATTGTGTTGTGTTGTGTTGGTCAGTACGGTGTGTGCGTGACGGGGCTGGTGTGCGGCGAAGTGGCGTGGGCCGCGTGGACGGGCGCGCGTCTCGCCGCGTGGCTGCAGAGCGCGGGCGCGGCGCAGCTGCAGGAGGCGCTGCGGCTGCGCGAGTACCTGCGCCCCTTCCTCGCGTTCCTCGGCCGGTGGCATCCGCTGCCCGACCACATCAACCAACTCATACAGGTACCTGTACTGCGTACTGCACACATGTTAGGTAGGTGTAGCCGCACCGCGTGCTTCGTGTGCCTGCACTAGCGCGCGACATTCAAGTAAACACTTTAGGCTCGTCAGCGTGAAACTCCGCCGCGCCGTCGCCGTCGCTGCCGGGATCCGCACTACAATATAGTTTTGTTGTTAGACAGCAGCGTTGCATTATAAAAGGAACAGTTCAGACCGATGGCGTCAGCGCGGCTCTGAAGTTGGCTCCTACCCACTGACATCACTATGGTGACCTACCCGTGGGTAATGTTTGATATGTTACTTGAACGATTCAAGTACTTGCACATGGAAAAATAATGACATCATATTAATGTAATAATAAATATAATGCAAGTGTTCTCCGCAAACACTTCCTTTCCTGCTCAGGTAGGCGCTACTTTATTGCCTTTCATCACATACTTGGCGTGTAGAGCTGTGTGTGATGTGTGTGACGTGTGTGTGATGTGTGTGTGATGTGTGTGTGTGATGTGTGGTGTGTGTGTGTAGGAGGCGGAGGCGGACGCGGCCCGCAACGTGTACGTGGCGGGCGCGGCGGCGCTGGCGGCGGCGCTGCTGCAGCTGGCCGCCGCGCTGCTGGCGCTCGTGTGCGCCGCCGCCCGCGCCCCCGCCCGCGCCCCCGCCCGCGCCCGCGCCCGCGCCCCCGCCAGCGCCCACTCCAGCACCACCAGGCGAGTCCACGTCATATGCAATTATGAAAGTACTATAAACTGTTTTCAAAATTACATATTTGAGCAATGATTGATTCCCCATACAAATTTCATCCCCTATTTCCAAGAAACCGTACCGAGTTTAGGGATAAAAAGTATCCAGTGAATGTCCTACTCCGTAAAATAAACTCAAATCACGTCAAGTTTAATTTGAACCCATGAAGTAGTTTCGGCGTGACGCGCGGCCAAGGTACATACACACAGGCAGAACAAAATTGACAGTTTTTTCCTCAGTAGTTATTAATACTAGAGTGCCCTTCAAAAATATCTTCAATGTACAGGATTGGAGCTGTGTGTATGTCCCTCTAAATAATAATAATATAATATATATATATGTGTGTGTACAGCATCGCAAGCACCGACAACGAGAAGGCGCCGCTGAGGACCGCCTTCCGGAACGGCAAGCTCGTAGTACTGTGACAGCACACAACACACAGCACACAGCACACAGCACACAGCACACAGCACACAGCACACAGCACACAGCACACAAGACTGCATTGTGACATATGAACTGTACGTGAGTGTGGGCGCGCGGGATATCGCTTTGCATGCACCCGCAGCGCCGCAGCGCCGCAGCGCAGGTAGTACCTGCGGTAGTACTTATAAGCAACGCGGACGACACGGACGGCAGGTATTCCTGTATGCGCAGAAGGTAGGGTTACTAACCAACTGAGCTATGAGGCCAGTCGAAGAAATGAAGTTTTGCGTAGGTACCTTCTCATTACACACTCGTATATACAGTGATACGATGCTTGTGACGGTACCAGGTCGCGCGAGCGCTCGCGGACCAGTTGATGCACACATTGTCAACTTGGAACACATTGTTCTGCTAGCTGTCATAACATAACTGTAGTATTATAACTAACTTTATGAAATACATTTTAAGTCTAAGTTAATTGATTGTAATGTTAATTGATTAGTATGATGATCATTAATTAAGTAGTAATGAATATAAATAATTGTTATTCGATGCGTTGCGTACTTATTTAATTTTGTTTCGTACCTGCTAGTGATTGTATGTTATTGTTACGAGCAACATGCATGCCTTTCCGCCCGCCGCCCCACCCGCCCCACCCGCCCCGCCCGCCCCGCCCGCCTGCACACACTCGCACAATATATTAGGTACTAGCTGTGCCCCGCGGTGTTACCCGCGGTGAATAAGTAAGCCCACGGGAAAACTGCACTTTTCTGGGATCAAAGTAGCCTATGTGTTAAGCCAGGATATAAGCTATCTTGATACCAAATTTCATCCAAATCCATTCAGCCGTTTGAGCGTGAAAGAGTAACAAACATCCATACAAACTTTCACGTTTCGCGGCTCTCAGCGCGCTTTATATAGCCACGGACGCTCAGGCGCGAGGCGTGTAGTACGTACTCTGTACGTTAAAAATGTTCGCCGTGATTCTTTAAATTGACATAACTTTTTTATTTATGAACCGATTGACATGAAATAAACACTAAATGTTAAGTGAAGCTTACTACAATATATTAGTGAAAACCGTATCTAAATCGAATAAGCCGTTTCTGATATTAGCGTGCACAAACACACAGACAAACAGACAAACAGACAAAAAAAATATTAATTACAATTTCGGGTTCGGCATCGATATAATAACAACCCCTGCTACTTTTTTTTTATATATTTCCATTGTACAGACACCACTTTTCTACAATTTTATTATATGTATAGATTAACAACCAGACACGGAACAAACATCTGTATTCGCCACATAAAATATGTTTGTCCCGGGTGGGAATCGAAGCCACGACCTATAGCGCGGAATGCAAAGTATACTTGTGTTACTTCTGGAAGGAAGTATCCATCCACAACATAGGGAATCCTAGTGTGGGGGCTAGTGCACAGTCTAGCACTGTTATTATATCTGATTCAGTTTAAGTATTCAACTATTGTGCTATTGTGTTAGAGTTAGTACCAACTGAGCTGTGAGGTCAGACAACTTAACATAAAGTGTTATTTATATTATAAATAAAAAAATGGTTGTCTGTAAAGTCGGTTTACTGACGATAGTTGAACGTGACAACGTCTTAAGAAAATACTGATGGAATGGTAGCAAAGGCCGATTGTGCTTCTTTGTCGCTCGTTCCGCGCTCTCGCTTGCACTTGCACAAGCCTTACATGGAACGCCTCAGAGCGAGGTAACGCCGCATGAGTCATGTTTTTTCGTGCGTGCAGCCGGCTCTATCGAATTATAAGACGTTGTCACGTCAAAAGAAGTACCTGGATGGCCGAGCTTTGCTCGGTATATATATTTTTTTTGATAAATTGTGTTTTGTAGAAATTATATTTAAGTACGAAGTACATACTGATAAAATGATGAAATATGAATAATATTTTTCGATCTTACCGACAGAAGAAACGCCACCTTTTTGTTATTTTCTTTCAATAAAAAAAATAAGTTTATATTTAAGTTGATTTTCTGAAAATGAATCCTAGCTAGATCGATTTATCGCCCCCGAAATCCCCTGTATACTAAATTTTATAAAAATCGTTAGAGCTGTTTCCGAGATTCAGATTATATTATATATACATATACAAGAATTGCTCGTTTAAATATATAAGATACAAGGTGTGAAACAATCATCGTACTCAAAATTTTGTATTTCGAAGGTGAAACATATTATATTAAAGGTATGATATTGAAATGATGCATGAAAAAATGTATCTAATGAATAGCCAAAGGTTTAGAATCTCATTTTAAGAAAGAGCCATCTAGCGTTCAGTAGTGAGACTGCAAGCCGCGAAATTTCCAGAATTCACGCGTTTTTAGGTATAAAAGGTTTAAGGTTAAGGTTTTTAAGGTTTTTTTAGGGCGTTTTTAAGGTTTTGTTATTTCTTGCAACATATCCTTTAGCCTGCGCCCATACCAACTCAATGGGATTGAGCTCACAGTGGTATGGGGGCAGACGTAAAACAATTATCCCATGCTGCGCTGCCATCTCGTCTACAACATACTTATCGCAATGTTCCTGTTTGTATATTTATATCAGAGCACTTTTATACAATTTTATTGTAAAATAGACATAATATTCTTTTATAGCTTTAAATGATTAACTACTCGTATTCACACTCATTGTTCATTCATCTGATTGAACGAGAACTGAACGCATCACTATTACTTTAAATATGGCAACATTATTTTACAAAGTGACATTAGCTACTGTCAGTTGGCCTCGTCTATTTAAAAATACGACTATAGAGTTTACGTTCAAGCAGTTATGCTACTCGACAAGAGATGGCGTTGCAGTCGTTAAGTTGATTATTGAAAACACGAATAAAACAACATTTTCTGAAAATGAATCCTAGCTAGATCGATTTATCGCCCCCGAAAACCCCTGTATACAAAATTTTATGAAAATCGTTGGAGCCGTTTCCGAGATTCAGATTATATATCTATATACAAGAATTGCTCGTTTAAATAAGTAAGATATATCACAAATAAAAATATAAACAATTACTTACCAAATCATTTATGCGCAACACAATAGCGCTGCGCCCGCGCCGCGTCCGCGCCGCGCCGCGCCGGTAACGCACTCACCCGAATGACACGTTAATCCAGGAACAACTGAGCTTTAGTGCGGACGATATTTAGCCGACTCTGGATTTTTTTGGCCGAAACATGCTGAACCCGAAACCAAACCCTGGGTAAGTCATTGGTTTTTTATGGGTTTCTCCAAGACAGGTACCATATTATCGCTTCAGTAAATTATTACGTCTTGAGTCTGGCTATAATACCTGTGTGGAAAACTAAATCCACAAAGCCATGAAGAAAACAAAAACAATAAAAAGTAGAGAAGAAGGCGAAGTGGATACCGGCCGCGGCCGGCTGTCAGCTTTTGAAGGCCATTTACTTTATACCGAACCTTTTTTCTACATTTGTCAGAAAGACATTCGCTTTAGGGAGTGAATAGGCACGTCGCGTCGGTCGGTCGGGTCGGCGTCGCGTCGCTCACAAACTTTTGGATAATAACTTAAAAATTAGAGGTTGTGTTTAAATATTTATAAATGAAAGGAATTTCATTATTTGTTATAAGTAAAGGCGCTAGGCCTCCTTCAGCGTACCCGAGGGGCAGTTCATATTTCCTTGGTATCTCTATAGCGGAGCTGTAAGTTGATGTTGCTCGGGAATTGGGGACATTTCTACTTTATTAACTAAAATATTTCAATCCTATACTTTGTATAAACTTAACCTAAACTTAACGTTTCACAGATGAAGGCAATTTCATTGTTTAGTACCTCGAACTCGGGCCCCAGGCACCCAGTGTGCACGAGAGGGCATCACGGCGCGGGCGGCGGCGCGGGCGCGGGCGGCGCGTCCACGAGCAACCGAACCAGAGTATCTTGTGCTTGTACATGGTTCATACGGTTTGGAAGATCCTACGTGAGCGGCCACAAATGTGTAAGTACCTATCAAACATTTGCCCGCGGGAATGTGCCTATCATTGGCTTCGGACAGAGACTATTATGAATAAAATTGTAACATGTTTTCTTCGGTTTAGTAACGTGTAATCTTTTATGTGGTGTGTTTCAATGAACCTTAATATACTTTCAAGAAGAGATCAGTGCAGTAAGTATGTCACTGCACCCAGGAGGCGGTGCGGGCGGTGCGGGCGGTGCGGGCGGCTGCGTGGTATGACGAGCGGGATGTGCGCGTGCGCGTGCGCGGCGGCGGCGCAACACCCGCCGGCGACAGGTGCCGACAGTGCCGCGCCCGCGCCGACACAAGTAAACACGGTGCGCGGCCCGGCACCGGCACCGGCACCGGCACCGCGCTGCTGCTGCACGCCAACCTGCTACTCTGCGTAAGAGCACTCTGTGTGCGGTTGTTTGATTCACTTGCGGTGCGGGTCCAACATGCTGATGTAACCCGCATCAGTGTGCGGAACCGGTACATATGTTATGGTCGCAGCGCTGATATATGTTATCTATTAGTTCTATGTGTGGGAACGACCTTGAGACCAGTAGAACTTGTTTTATTAATTAATTTATTAAACAGTGCCATATTCGTCCGGAGAATTACTGCCATTACACCTATTGATGCTGCCAAGCAGAGTAACGCATACTCATTACTGTGTTCCATTTTGGAAAGTGTGACCGCCGGTATGAATACATGCACATGAGACATACCACTTCACGTCTCGGAGTGAAGAGCGCAATATTTTGTAACTCGGGACTTCCCATAACTAAGTAGGGGAGGGCCCAAGATGTGTTACTTTCGTTATAGGGCAGGGGTTAACTCTTAATGACAGGTGGGCTACGTATTCGTTAGGTAACTACGCTCGTAACTGCGGCGCGGGCGGCGTGTTTGCGCAGGTGGTGGGCGGCGCGGCGCTGGCGACGGCGGCGCGGCTCAAGTGGGACCCCAGCACGTACATAGTGTTGCGCGCGCTGTTCCCCGCGGAGTACCGCGCCGCGGCCGCAGCCCTCGCCGCCGCCGGGGCCGCGCTGCCGGCGCTCGCGCACCTCGCCGCGGCGGCGCTCACCCTGCGTCGCACCACGCCGAAGCTCGCCCGTGCTCTGCTCATCACGGTACAACACGGAAGCAGAACCTAAATTAGCTAGAGTAGCAATTCCAACGTTATATTGGAAGGCGTAGAGGACGTGTAACAGCATTCACTGATGTATGTGGTCCCGCTTTACCACTCCCGTCTACATCGTTTCCTCAACAGGTACCTATTAGGTGATTGGATCGAGAAACAAGTTCATTCCATGTATTTCTCTGTTGATCAGCGACTGGGACTCATCCATTCAGTGCCGCTTATCCTGCCACCTTAAACTGTTTCCAACTTATTATAATCGTTGCTTTGGATCCGGTGTCAGGAATTGACTCTATCTGGCTGGCTTGCTCCAGGGGTCGCATCTTTGTTAATGTTCGTCATCGAGGATAACCCAAGCGATACGTCTTGGGTCCCTACACAGGTATAGGAACTTCCAACTAGAATTGTATTAAGTCAGTAACGATGTGCCGTGAAGGTGGTGGAGTCAAGGTTGTTACATCTCACGCGGCTGCAATTTCACCGGCACCCACGCCCTTCCACCGGAACACAGCAATACGAACGCATCATTGCTTGACGGCGGATTACCGGGTGTGGTAGCAGTTCTTCTCCGGGCGAACTTCGCACAAGTTCTAACGCTATCGGTTCCCACAGTACAAGCTGTGTTTAGCCTGGGGACAGATGAAGACAACGTATAAAACGTCCACCGATAATGTTGGAACGTACGGTATACACCGATAATATAATGTGTGTTAGGTAGTTTATGTTGAGAAGCGTGATTCAAATTCAAATTCAAATTCAAATTCAAATTATTTATTGTGAAACATTAACATTGATTGGATCGCTACACCGCACCGCACCGCACCGCACCGCACCGCACCGCACCGCACCGCACCGCACCGCACCGCACCGCACCGCACCGCACCGCACCGCACCGCACCGCACCGCACCGCACCGCACCGCACCGCACCGCACCGGTCGGTAACGCGTGCAGTACGCAGTGTTGACGGCGTGCGTGGGTTGCGGCGTCGCGGCGTGGGGCGCGTGGACGGGCACGCGTCTGGCGGCGTGGCGGCGCGCGCACTCCGACCACCCGCTGCTCGACCAGCCGCTACTGCGCGAGCTGCTGCGCTACGTGTACCTAGCGTTCATCGCATACCTCGGACTGTGGAACCCCTTCCAAGCGGTGCCTGAATCTATACAACCACTCATACAGGTTTTTATATCTAATCACTTGATACCACAAATTGTATTAAAATGAATATTACCTACTCCATCCATCAAGGAGTAGGTAACCTCATCATCGAGCCAAACAAATGTAATGCACTTATTTGGTTCAGATATAGAGAAAGTTAGGATTTGGCAGATTATATTTTATTTTATTTATGGCAGATGTAGACTCTGTCGGATAGGATCCCTGTCTTGTGAGCGTAGTAGTGGCTATGCTAGAAGATGCTGGGACGGGCGGCGCCGCACCGCGCCGTCGCGTCGTGGAGGGCAGTGGGCACTTTATGTGCGACCACTTTGCTTGAAAATGAGACCGCTGAGCGGAATTGAGAAAGGTCGATCCACTCGGAGACCGCGCGGCGGGGCCGGGAGCTCGTCGCGTCGCCTGCCACCGCGACCGGACTGTGTCTTACTCGGGCATGTGCAACAACTTACGAGTTCTAGCGAATGAGAGTTCAGAGTGGGTGTGGGTGTGGGTTGCCATGCCATACCAAGTTCCACCGCCAGAAGTGTGGCTACAGGGTGTGTTCCCGTTTCCCAGGAGGCAGAGGAGGACGCGCCGTGTAACGTGTACGTGGCGTTCGCGGTCGCACTGCTGACGGCGCTGCTGCTGCCCGCCGCGGTGCTGTCGGCGCTCGTGTGCGCGGCTACCACCGCTCACTGAACACGACGCGACGCGTGGTGTGGCGGAGCGAGCTCGCCTCGCCCGCCGCCGTCCGCCGCGGTACTGTCGGCGCTCGTGTGCGCGGCTACCACCGCTCACTGAACACGACGCGACGCGTGGTGTGGCGGAGCGAGCTCGCCTCGCCCGCCGCCGTCCGCCGCGGTACTGTCGGCGCTCGTGTGCGCGGCTACCACCGCTCACTGAACACGACGCGACGCGTGGTGTGGCGGAGCGAGCTCGCCTCGCCCGCCGCCGTCCGCCGCGGTACTGTCGGCGCTCGTGTGCGCGGCTACCACCGCTCACTGAACACGACGCGCGGTGCGGCAGGATTTCATGTCACAGTTCAATCTTTTGGTTACCGGAATTTAGTTGGTGCATTAAATCCTTGGTTTTTGTGGATTGACAGTGTTTGAGATTATTTATTTTATTTTGTGTTGGAAATGATGGCTTCCTCTTCCCGCGCTCACCCCGAATTACATTCGCGAACCGAAACCCACTAGCTACTTAGCTCGCAATCATGGCTTCTTGGTTTCGGCCAATACTTAAGCATTATTAGATTTCGTCATCAAGATTTCACTCATATCACAGGAAGGGGTAAATGATGTAAAGCCTTTGAATTCAATAGTTCAACATTTATTTATTATACATTTGAAATTGAAATACATCGTAGCGTCCTCTCCCCTCCCCTCTCCCGGCGCGCGCGGGTGTCAGGGTGTGTGTGTGTGGGTGTGTGTGTGTGTGTGTGTGTGTGGGTGTGTGTGTGTGGGTGTGTGTGTGTGTGTGTGTGGGTGTGTGTGGGTGTGTGTGTGCGTGTGGGTGTGTGTGTGTGCTTGTGTGTGAGGGGCGGGCGGAGGGGGGGGGGGGGGAGGGAGGCGCTCGCCAACACTTACCGCGGCGCGGCGGCTCGCGCGGGATAGAGACAGTGCAAAAATATATAACCGGTGCCTCTCGCCTACAATACAACGGTATGTATACATAATATAGAGCTATATAACACCATAGAATATTCACTACATTATCAACAAGGGGCGGGGGCCGCAACGACGTACAATGTTACACATATATATATATATATATCCATTCATTGACTGGAATGAGTTGCACAGATGTGCGACACTAAGCGACATACAAAACGACATGATGTAGCGTTGCACAGCGTGTGGTCACGTCGCGTGTCGCTTCACGCTACACGTTGCCGACGTGATGGTGGCGACGCGGGACGGCGCGGGCGGGCGGCGGTATTCGCTTGCAATCAATACAATAAGTAATACGTTAAGTGGTATCTATCTAATGGATGGATACCGCCGCCGCCGCCGCCGCCGCCGCCGCCGCCGCCGCCGCCAGCGCCGCCGCTGCCACGATGAACGAGTCCGTACGCCACAGCCCATACACACATACACATATATATGTACTATACTACATACCTATATATCTAGTGATCACACCATGATATGACATCGCGTATAGGTATCTTGTACATTCATACGTAAATTAATACACTCTGAATTATAATTAACTTATAGGAATAACAACATTACAGTTGTTACAAAGTATCTACTCAGTGAGTTCCATGAAAACAAAGAAATATATATATATTAAATATTTACTATTGTGCTTAAAATTAATGTCTGTGTTATATGACATGTTTTCTAAGTAAAATGATGTCAGTTATGATTACAACGCGCACACGCACACAGCAGCTGCACAAACAGCGCGGTGCGGCGCGGGCGCGGCGCTACCTGCCACCGAGCGTGTAGTGTCTCTAGTGTGGAGAGAGATGCGCATACAACATCTCGCACCTACACGCATCACACGCGTCACTCAACAGTAAACGTACGCACACCTACATATATATATATATATGTAGTGAACGCGCGCCCGAATACATCGAGTAAGTATGTATGTATAGTGAGCGGGTGAAGTACAACATATATAAGGTACCTCGCTATACCTCGCTGTGTACGTGTACGTGTGTGCCAAACACCTAGCCGGCGCGTGTGGATGTGGCGCGTGGCGCGGCGCGGCGCGGCGCGGATCGGCGTACATACTAACAGACAGACGTAGCTACGTACGGGTGGTGCGGAGACCAAGTGAATGTAACTGAGCCGAGCGGATCCGCATAAACCAGCAGCCGAGCGAGTCACGCGGGCGGGCACACATCACCATTACCTACATGTGACGAGAAGCCAGCAGGCAGGCAGGCAGGTATAACAACAAAATAACGACACTCCAAGTGTGTATGTGTATAAGTGTATATGTAAGTGTACTATGTGTCATATTGATTATTACAATACACACAGTAGGTACCTGTAACCTTTAACAAATAACTGTTAACATTGACTGAGTTTTACTTTCCATATTATACCTATAACACACATCATTATTACGAGATAATAATATGAACAATATGTTAGTATATTGGTACGAGTAGGTAGGTAGGTAATCAAGTGAATAAGTATGACGTGAATGGGCATTCATTATAGAACCCTGTATTAAATAGCTTTATTTGCGCTTCAACTATATTAATCGTAAACCTTACAAAATATTACAATAAATAATAACAAATATGAAGCTTTATGGATGCGGCTTATACCTAAGTACAATCACTTATTTTACCTAGTATGTAAATGATAACAAATATTGGTAGACATTTCATACAACACCATCCAGCCCCTAAGTAAGCTAAGCATAGCTTGTATCATGGAAACCAGACAACTTATATGATACTTTTATCATTTTCTTTGTAAGTACATATATATTTAACACCCAGACACAGAACAAACATCTATATTTGTCATACATATACTTGTCCCGGGTGGGAATCGAGCCTACGACCTACAGCGCAGAAAGAAGGATAACTACCAACTGAGCTGTGAGGCCAGTCAATATATATTGTGTAGGTACCACCTACCTAGTTACAGTACAGTAAACAGTTTGATATTTGGAACAACTTGTAAACACACATTTTAGATGTACCTACTACATTCCAGAGTGATGTTCCGTGTTCCGCTTGTGCCGAGTACGGGAACTGAAGCCGCTCTCGTGGCCGCGCTTTACACTTTTGAAAGGGAAATAAAAGAGAAGTGGTGGGTCGCGTCGCACCGCGCCTACCTGTAGGCGGGCGCGGGGCGTGCGGCGGGCGCGGGCTGGTCCGCGAGGAACGGGTTGACGGGTCGCGTCGCACCGCGCCTACCTGTAGGCGGGCGCGGGGCGTGCGGCGGGCGCGGGCTGGTCCGCGAGGAACGGGTTGACGGGTCGCGTCGCACCGCGCCTACCTGTAGGCGGGCGCGGGGCGTGCGGCGGGCGCGGGCTGGTCCGCGAGGAACGGGTTGACGGGTCGCGTCGCACCGCGCCTACCTGTAGGCGGGCGCGGGGCGTGCGGCGGGCGCGGGCTGGTCCGCGAGGAACGGGTTGACGGGTCGCGTCGCACCGCGCCTACCTGTAGGCGGGCGCGGGCTGGTCCGCGAGGAACGGGTTGACGGGTCGCGTCGCACCGCGCCTACCTGTAGGCGGGCGCGGGGCGTGCGGCGGGCGCGGGCTGGTCCGCGAGGAACGGGTTGACGGGTCGCGGCGTCGGCGCCTGCCCCGGCACGCCCAGGCACTCCGCGCCGCCGCCGCCGCCGCCGCCGTAGCTCTGCAAAGCGCACGCACACACATGCCGCGATCAACTCTCCGCACCAACACCCTCACCTAACCTAACAGCACGTAACCTACATCTTATAGTCATTTAACACGTGCCGAGAGCTGCTTCGGTCACGATTACTACTTACACTCTTCGCTGTACATCACGGCTACTCAATTTAGCCGCCAAGTGAAGGCCAATATATTATGTTATCTTTGCGTGTCTCCTTACGAGTCTACTAGATAAACAAAGCTCCTAGGCTAGCTGCTTGCGGTGGCAGCGGGTAGAGGTAGAGGTACCTGTGTGGCTCCGTACTGGTCGTGGTGCGCGAGGTCCGCGAGCCGCGTGGAGGAGAGCGCGCGCGGCAGCGGGTTGGAGGGCACGCCGTGCGGCGCGAGCACGCCCGCCTCGGCGACCGCGCGCGCCTCCTCGTCGAGGGGCGCGCCCGCCCCCGCGTTGCATTCCGCGCCCCCGTCGCGGAAGTTGATGAACGCGAACACGACGAGCACCACCGCGCACAGCACCCCGTACCCGGCGAAGGTGCGCGTGGTGCCCCAGCGCGCGACCGCCAGCCCGCCGAGCACGGCGCCGCACCCGCGCCCCAGCCCGTGATGCAGCCCCTGCAGCACGCCCTGCGCCGAGGAGCGCAGCCCGGCCGGCGCGCCGTGCGCGATGTACGAGCAGCACGCCGCCCACACCGCGGCGTGCGTCACGCCCTGCACGAACTCGAACGGGAGCACCCACCACGGCGTCGACAGGTACGAGATGTACAGGAAACGCAACACGTTGCCGCACAGACCGAGGCACAGCACCTGCAACCGACGCGACGCCAATACAATAACAACAACATTACAATAAGGAGCACTCATTGATTTCAGCTGCCAAACGTTTAAAACAGACCTCGACTGAGACTCACTATACAAATACATACAATTGAAGTGTCCGTTTGTAGTGTCAAAGTAACAGTTTCTTTACTAAATGCATATGAAAGTATATACAGTACTCATAACTAACTTGTGGCGTTCAGTTGCAAACAACCTTGTCGTTTCAACTCGGAGTGAGTCGTGTTTCGGACAGAGGTTAGGTGTATACTATCTGCGGCACATCGCACACCGCACACCGCACACCGCACACCGCACACCACACACCGCACACCGCACACCGCACACCGTCACTACCCACCTTCACGTGTCCCATCTGAGTGATTAGCTTGAAGCTGAAGAAGTACGCGAAGATCTCGGAGATGTGGTTGATGACGGAAGCCACGCCGAACAGCGTCGGGGAACCGCCGATATCCTGACGGTTAATCTCACATTTATATTGTGAACATATCTCATTCAACATTTATATGCAATTAATACGCAATTAGATTTAAGAGCAGTAGAACTCTCGCCAAGTTCGTCCGGGGAAGTACTGCCACCATGCCCTTTTCTGCCGCCAAGCAGTGACGCATTTGCGTTACTGTATTCCGGTTTGAAAGGTGTGGTTGCCGGTGAAATTACAGGCACATGAGACATTCCACCTACACGTCTCACATTTACGGGCGCATACGATGCGACTTGGGTCTTGTCATACCTACTTTGGGAGGACCCAAGTCGCATCGGCTGTTATGGGCCGAGGTTACCACTTAATACCAGGTGGGCCATCGGCTCGTTCCGTAAATGTATTACATAAAAAAAAAAAAAAAAAAAAAAAGATGTTATAGGATAAACTGGTGCTTATAACTTAGATGCCTTTTTCAGGCGTTGCAAATTTCAATTTGAGTAAATCTTGATTGATTATAATAATATGTTAAGTGTTAACGAAGAGTTAGGTATACATTTTTGTATACTATGGTACCTGAAGATGCCAGAAAAGGAATGTAAAGATGAGACCGATGCCGAAGCCCATGAACCAGGCGACGAAGAGGAAGGAGGCCGCCTTCACGTTCTGGAACTGGCGCAGCACCGTCACCCACTCCGGCATCTCGCGCGTCGTCTGCGCGAACACCTGCAACCCGCACCGGCCGTCACTGAGCTGCTGAACTGTTGTCGGTCACGGGGTACAATTGCACAACGAGTTTTAGCTGCCGGTGAAAGAAAATACCGTGATCACACCGTAGCATGGTCGCAGTGGCAGGGTAAACACCCCGCTGGCTGGCCACCAACCCCCTAACATCGGACTCATTTGAGAGCCAATTCCCAATCCAGACGTTGGTCAGCGGGCGCCACCATCGCGTATATAGTCACTTAAGTTTACATCAGCGGGATATGGAGTCGAACGCAACCCTCTGAGTAGTAAAAGGCTTCGATGCGATGTGCGGTAAAGGGTCGCAGTCTCTTCGTGTGTGTGCAGGCATAGACACAGAGAGCTAGCGGTATGGATGGAGGCGAGCTGGTGAGAGTGAGAGTGTACCTTGGCGTGCTCGAGGGGCGGCTGCGGCGCGGGGAGCGGCGCGCTGGTGTCGAGGCCGGGCAGCTGGAGCTGCTCGGCGAGCTGCTGCTGCATGCGCTCCTCGTGCGTGGACATAGACACACAGAGAGCTAGCGGTATGGATGGAGGCGAGCTGGTGAGAGTGAGAGTGTACCTTGGCGTGCTCGAGGGGCGGCTGCGGCGCGGGGAGCGGCGCGCTGGTGTCGAGGCCGGGCAGCTGGAGCTGCTCGGCGAGCTGCTGCTGCATGCGCTCCTCGTGCGTGGACATAGACACACAGAGAGCTAGCGGTATGGATGGAGGCGAGCTGGTGAGAGTGAGAGTGTACCTTGGCGTGCTCGAGGGGCGGCTGCGGCGCGGGGAGCGGCGCGCTGGTGTCGAGGCCGGGCAGCTGGAGCTGCTCGGCGAGCTGCTGCTGCATGCGCTCCTCGTGCGTGGACATAGACACACAGAGAGCTAGCGGTATGGATGGAGGCGAGCTGGTGAGAGTGAGAGTGTACCTTGGCGTGCTCGAGGGGCGGCTGCGGCGCGGGGAGCGGCGCGCTGGTGTCGAGGCCGGGCAGCTGGAGCTGCTCGGCGAGCTGCTGCTGCATGCGCTCCTCGTGCGTGGACATAGACACACAGAGAGCTAGCGGTATGGATGGAGGCGAGCTGGTGAGAGTGAGAGTGTACCTTGGCGTGCTCGAGGGGCGGCTGCGGCGCGGGGAGCGGCGCGCTGGTGTCGAGGCCGGGCAGCTGGAGCTGCTCGGCGAGCTGCTGCTGCATGCGCTCCTCGTGCGTGGACATAGACACACAGAGAGCTAGTGGTATGGATGGAGGCGAGCTGGTGAGAGTGAGAGTGTACCTTGGCGTGCTCGAGGGGCGGCTGCGGCGCGGGGAGCGGCGCGCTGGTGTCGAGGCCGGGCAGCTGGAGCTGCTCGGCGAGCTGCTGCTGCATGCGCTCCTCGTGCGTGGGTTCCGCCGCCGGTGGCTGCACCGCCACGTCCACGTTCACGAACTCGTACTTGAACCGGATCTGCGTATCACTCCAAAATAAGTTGTGTTATCCTAACGTAACGATAGCCCACCCGAATATATTGCGTCGTGTTCTTTTCCCACAACGATGGCAGTAGATAAATCTCTTTTGTTTGTTGTTTACTTGAATGAGGTGAAACATATTCTCGGAGACGGACTTATGTATTGTGCAAGCCGTAACTCCCGACCACTGCTATGGATTCACAACTTATAGCGAAAAGAAAAGCTGATCACGTTTAATCCTAATGCCTACGACAGCATGTTATTTATTTGATACCCATATTGTAAGAGTGCATTGAGTGGATTTAGAATGACGTCACAGCCAACCATGCATTGTCATCCAAATAAAACGTGTATACAAAATTTCAGCTCAGTTGGTTGAAAATATCTGCTTCAAAATTGAGTTGCAAGATTCCACCCGAACAAAAATAGTTACATACATTGCAAGTTAAATAAAAGCTTGTAAAAGTTGAAAGACTCCTTATTCCTTAAACTCGATTCCTTAATGGGACTATTTATTTATTTGAAGAAGACTCACAGCTCATAAAAACATAATAATCAAAACTTAATGATAAACATAACATATGATAACATGTCTCCAGTATGTTGAGCACGGCGCGGCGCGGCGCCCGCTGTGCTTGGGAAAGCAAACGATTGCGGCCAGCAGGAGATCCAGATCACAAGTTACAAGTATTCAGAGTAAATGTATTTTAGTTTTGTTCAGCAGCTGACAGGACAGGAAAAGCTTCCCTTACTGCGAATACCTGCGTGGCTGTGATGAGCGCAGCGCCCATCAGCACGGAGAAGGTGGCGAAGCAGATGGTGTAGTTCTTCTCGTAGCGCTGCGGGCCGCCGCAGGGGTGCGAGCTGAACGCGGTGCTGTGGTCCAGGGCGATGCCCACGAAGAACATCGCCAGCCCCCAGCCCAGCGAGCCGAACATGCGTTGATGCCCGTACCTATAAACATACGTAAACTAAGCCGGTCAAGTTCATATTTGTAAGCTGCCCTTTTCAAACGTCACTGTGGACTTACTTGCGATAATTATATATTAATCGTTAATCGTGGGAGACATAGTAAAATTAGTGTCGAGTAGATTCTAAACAACTGCGAGTAAATAGTTGGAGATAGGTATCCTCTGGAGAGGCACGATTGCCCTCACCGTACCGGCTGGTAGTTTACCCCTAGCTTCCAATGTAGGTATGGTTTTAGTTAATACCGATTTGTTCCCGACGGTTCATGGTGGTGGTATTGTCTGCCGCGTTATTAAATCGTGTGTACAAAGCGTCAGGCGACCTGTCCGCGTCCTCGCCGAGCAGCGTGATGACGGCGGAGTCCGCCAGCGTGATGGCGGGCGCGCTGAAGAACTCGCCGATCACCACCAGCAGCAGCAGCAGGAAGAACGTCTTCTGGATGTCAGGCGTGCGGTACACGATGGAAGAGTGCAGCGGCGTCACCCAGTCCGCGTTGCTCTACATACATACAATATTATGTAAGGTAAGTGAGCCGGAAGCGGTAGGTAGTAGGCACGGCAGGTGTGTAGGTGGGTGGTGTACCTTGGGGTCGTAGTTGAGCGCGTCGGTGACGGGCAGCGGCGAGCCGGCGGCTGCGCGCGCTCCGGCGGGACCGCGGAACGCGCGCGCGGCTGGCTGCCAGTCGTCGTCGTACCGCGGCTCCGTCAGGTTGTACGCGGTGCCGTTCAGCGGCGAGACGCACGACACCGCGCCCGGCTGCACCCAGCTCAGCGGCAGCGTGAACACGATCCACGCGCCGAGCGACGCCAGCAGCAGCGTCCGACCCTAAACACACGTCACACAACATCAGCTCACCATAATGCCTCGACTCGACACACGCACCTCCACGCACGCGATACAATGTTCATTTATAAAATATTTTTATTTATTTTTTACATATATGTCCCAAGCGATGCTGCTGCTGCACTGATGGGTTTTCGTGTATGTACGTTGCCATGTTTGAACATGTCGTGGCATATTTGCTATTTTCGCATTTTTGGGACCACCAATGTCGCATTCGGAATCATTATCGTCATCGTCATTATCTTAATTAATTAAAATATGAATTATCTATTTCTCATATGTTGTTAGGTGGATTGAGTATAGCGAGGGAATAGAGGGAAAGGCGAAGGAAGTAGAGCCTGGTGCAGGCGGCTGGCGTCTCTCGAGCTGGAGCTCGCTCACCGGTATAGTAAGTAAGTAAGTAAGTAGGTAGGATGTGTTTGTTGTGTTCACCTTCTGCCAACGGTCGGCGAGTCCGCCCCAGAAGGGCGCGGAGAGGAACTCGACGAAGGGGCGCGTGCCGATGAGCAGGCCGCACTGGCCCGCGTTCATGCCCATCTGCTTGAAGTAGACGCCCATCAGCGGGAACAGCGACCCGAACGCCGAGTAGAAGAAGAAGTAGAACGTCTTGACGGTGAGCAGCTCCGGGTCGACGGCGCCCGCGCCCGCGCCCACGCCGCACACCAGCTCGAGCACGTCGCCGCGCCCGCGCACCTTGTGCGTCGCCTCCTTCGGCGCCGGGTACCTGCGCGCGCAACACACGTCGCCCTCATTATATACACTGCCCCTCCATCTACATCCCGGCGACCGGCGACTACCTACATGTACCCCCGTTAATATATACGCTGAGGTGGTAACTGTTGCAAGGGAGACTCATTGAACCCGGCTGCAGCGCACCACATGCGCACATTCTCTGAAGGGACGGCCACCTAAGCCGGAGCGCCCCGGGGCGAGGCCGGGGGTGATGGCGATGGCGAGGCGGGATTCTTGTGAAGTTTACTCCTTAATCTCGCTCGTTTGTATTAATGTCACTTTATGTATTATGTTATTTGCGTACAGTAAATGATAAAGAGTAAGAATCGAGTGTATATTCGGTTCCCTCGGTACGATAACATTGCTGGGTAGTAAACTCGAACGTTGACAAAAAGCGTTACGACAAATTATGTCAAACAATTAATCTGTACGATAACGTTAGGTTAAGTTCTACATACAACTAATTATCTACTGTACTGTATGTCGTCGAGGGTTTTTATACATGTTTATATATATATATATATATATATAATGACAGTGAGGTCTAGCTAAGCGACTATTTGTCGATTGTGTCTACTCGTATAGTTTAAACTTTAAACGGTTTAATTGCAAGCTCTCAGGTGAGACAGGCGATCAGTTAACCACCTTCCCTCTCTCTCTCCTTAGACATGTTGTTACATAAATTTGAGACATTTTCTGATTATTTAGAAATCCAAACATTAAGTTACCTTTTTACATGATAAATGACCGGATCGCAAGATTTGACGGCCTGTGAATAACGCCTTCACATCTCACAGTAATTGTATAAGATAGGATAGGTACGATGCCACTTGAGGCTTACCTACCAACATAACTATGTAGGGGAGAACCCGTGTCTTATTGCTATTGTTACAAGTACATGTTACTGCTTAACATCAGGTGGTCCATCAGCTCGTTTCGTATCCCAATCATATCACACACACATATGTCTGTTATTTAATCATTCATATGATATTATATAAGGCCGGGCGTTAATGATTAAAACACTGATAACATTGGTCATCAGCTGACGTCACATCCGGGGGGTGAGAGATCTCAACCGTGCGCGGCGCCCCCCCACCCTACAATATTGAAGTGCAATCAGCAGGAGCAGGAGCGCGGGTTGGGGTGAGCCCAGTGCGGTCACGCGACACCCCAACACATGATCGATCCTATTGGGGATAGATGCATGAACTAGGTCGCGAGTCGCGAGTCGCGAGTCATCCGCACTCTCCCGTTACTAGAGCGATCAGTTCCGCCCGGAGCGGTGCGGGGCGCGCCCGGTGCGGTGTCGGTGCGGTGTCGGGGCGCGCACCTGGAGGTGTCCACCTGGCCGCACTCGTCGGGGCGCACGAGCGGGCGCACGAGCGGCGCGGGGACGCCGGCGGGCTGCCGCGCGTCCGGGTCCATGGCGGGCTGCTGACTGCCGCCGCCCGTCCTCCGGCCCGCCCTCCGCCCGCCCTCCGCCCGGCCGAGCCGCGTCGATACCTCCGCGCACGCGCTCCGCACTCCGCACTCCGCACTCCGCACTCCGCTCACACTCCACCACCCATACCCATCGTGTGTTCACATTGTACATTATTATTGAGATCGAGACGTCTCCAATATATGATAGACACAACGCTTTGTACGTGTCGGACGATCGTCAAGCTCAAACATATTGAGAAGTACATAGATAAATATGATTTATCAGACTAGGTACTTTCTATATGCACATAAGTTTGATCGCATTTATAATTCGACATCGACACTTTCTCGTCGGTTTTTAATGTTATATAGTTACGCAACGAACCGACGTCATGACTCACCTGGTGATATGATAACCTCTGTCCGTAACAACCGATGCGACTTGGGCCCTCCCCTACTCGGTACTACAAGACCCAAGTCGACACGTATGCGTCCGTTATTCTGTGACGTGTAGGTGGGATGTCTCATGTGCCTGTAATCCGTGTCCTGAATATTCCGGTTAAAAGCAAAGACATTTTGTTAGAAAATTATGTTTATAAAAGAGATTTCAGCGAGGTGAATATTCATAAATTGAAGAAATACGTAACTTATTGACATTCTGTCTTTCCCGACATTAAAAATTAAAATTTCAAACCATAAACAAAACGGATAACAAAGGGTTTAAGAATTTCATGTACAACGAAAGGTTATTAAGGTACAGTTATTACAAAAATAAAACAATGACCAATAAAGTTAAATACAAGGTATACTGTATAGTAGACTTCTTAGATCAGCAAATACACAGATCTATTAAAACTGATAAAGAATTAACGCTCCTATTATTACTTACAGTTAATAGCTATTTTCCCAAAAAGTGGTGAATTCCACACAAAACACGATTGAATGTTAAGTAGGTTTTAATTTAATAATAAAACAAACAGTTTCTTCGTAAAATTAAATTTCATTTATTTATTTAATTATTTATTTATTAAGGCACACAATACACATTACAAGCAAACAATATAAATATTAATCTAGTTTTGATCTGGCTTGGAACATAACAGATGTGCGCACTGCGCAATAACCACATTTAACAGTGTTAAGCTAATAAAAGAAATGAAATGTTCGGGAACTTAATACTAAAAAGAATGAAGTACTTCCCAAGAATATAAATACATACAACAGGAAAATGGTCAAATAAAAACTGTATAAGAATAAAATAAATTATTATTATATTATTATCATTGTTACTATTCATGATCTAATCAATATATATATAGATACAGACAGATGTGTTAGGTATTATGTAACGGGACATTCCCGATAGCAAACGCCACATCTGCCCAACGCACGCAGGTAGCTAGGTACTACTCACTACATGGTCGCTCGCTGTCGACAACACGCAGGTAGCTAGGTACTACTCACTACATGGTCGCTCGCTGTCGACAACACGCAGGTAGCTAGGTACTACTCACTACATGGTCGCTCGCTGTCGACAACACGCAGGTAGCTAGGTACTACTCACTACATGGTCGCTCGCTGTCGACAACACGCAGGTAGCTAGGTACTACTCACTACATGGTCGCTCGCTGTCGACAACACGCAGGTAGCTAGGTACTACTCACTACATGGTCGCTCGCTGTCGACAACTCGCAGGTAGCTAGGTACTACTCACTACATGGTCGCTCGCTGTCGACAACTCGCAGGTAGCTAGGTACTACTCACTACATGGTCGCTCGCTGTCGACAACTCGCAGGTAGCTAGGTACTACTCACTACATGGTCGCTCGCTGTCGACAACACGCAGGTAGCTAGGTACTACTCACTACATGGTCGCTCGCTGTCGACAACACGCAGGTAGCTAGGTACTACTCACTACATGGTCGCTCGCTGTCGACAACTCGCAGGTAGCTAGGTACTACTCACTACATGGTCGCTCGCTGTCGACAACACGCAGGTAGCTAGGTACTACTCACTACATGGTCGCTCGCTGTCGACAACACGCAGGTAGCTAGGTACTACTCACTACATGGTCGCTCGCTGTCGACAACACGCAGGTAGCTAGGTACTACTCACTACATGGTCGCTCGCTGTTGACAACACGCAGGTAGCTAGGTACTACTCACTACATGGTCGCTCGCTGTCGACAACTCGCAGGTAGCTAGGTACTACTCACTACATGGTCGCTCGCTGTCGACAACACGCAGGTAGCTAGGTACTACTCACTACATGGTCGCTCGCTGTCGACAACACGCAGGTAGCTAGGTACTACTCACTACATGGTCGCTCGCTGTCGACAACACGCAGGTAGCTAGGTACTACTCACTACATGGTCGCTCGCTGTCGACAACACGCAGGTAGCTAGGTACTACTCACTACATGGTCGCTCGCTGTCGACAACACGCAGGTAGCTAGGTACTACTCACTACATGGTCGCTCGCTGTCGACAACACGCAGGTAGCTAGGTACTACTCACTACATGGTCGCTCGCTGTCGACAACACGCAGGTAGCTAGGTACTACTCACTACATGGTCGCTCGCTGTCGACAACACGCAGTTATATCCCCCAACTGATTACCCCAACAAGCAAACACTTACAAAACATAAGGTACATTAACAAACATAATATATGTAACCAGATAGGGTTTTATACAATGTTGAATTCACGATACATGATCCATTCCTTTACGACTGATGAAAAATCTTGAATCATATATTAAACCTTAAAAACGAGTCAAAATCCGCATGTGACATAGAGCGCGACGATCTGAATTTAAGCGACAACTATACATACATACATACATACATACTGTATCACAACATTTGTTCACTGTGTGACGGTTGCGTTTGCGAGGAGAGCGGAGGGCTCGCCTCGGATACTTGTGTGATATCAGGAGCGTCGCGAGGAGCGTCGGCGCGGCGTGTGCATCGCGGGCGCCGGGGTGCCGGAGTCGCGCGGCGTCGCGGCGGCGGCGGCGGCGGCGGTGTGACGCGCCAGCCGCGCGCTCGCCGCCTGCATCGAGGAGCGTCGCCGCGGCCGCGACACGGACCGAGGGCGCGCCTCCGCCTCCGCGTCCGCCGCGAGCGCGTCCGCCGCGAGCGCGTCCGCCGCGAGCGCGTCCGGCGACCGCGACTCCGCGCGCTCGGAGCCGCTCGACGAGGAGCTCAGCGAGCCCTGACACACAGACGGTAATGCGTATCTGTACAGTGCTCGAGTTAGCTGACGCTGACATAGTGACAGATGGAGACAGAGAGCGCGAGGCGAGTCGCGACGTGTAGGTGGACTCACGTGGAGCGGCTTGACGACCTGCTCGAAGCGGAACACGAACCGCAGCTCGGCGAGCAGCCGCCGCCAGTACGGCGAGCGGTCCCGGCGCGCGCGGCGCAGCGTGCTCACGGCGAGGTCCACCGCCGACAGCGCCACGCCGAGCGCGCACCCCACCGCCAACACCAGGAACAGCCCGCGGAAGTTCGCCATCTTCAGCTCGTTGCTGGCGAACTCTTCAGGCGCCTGAGGACCACACGCGCCAATTACATACACTCATTTATTATATTTATTACATAGAGAACCAACAGCTTTGTTACAATGAAATAACAATGCATTAGCCACGGAGAGCCAACTACATGTTCTCGCGTATAAATTATAGAAAAATTAAAGAGTGTAAAATATATAATAATAATAACAATACAACAATAAGTAACGTGGAGTAATGGTGGTATAGTGGTATGTGTGAAACATTACATTACGTCAGCTGAGTACCCGCCTGCTCACCCGCCGCGCGCCCGCGCCGGCGCTAGCGCCGCCTCGCTGAAGAAGCGCTGCCACAAAAGAGATCTAGATCTCCGTGCCTGCTCAACTTGTTGCTTGCTCGCCATAAATATGAACTTTGTCTATAATTGGTTAGGGCCATAGAAACGTGTATGTTAATCTTAAACAAATCGTTTTTTTTTTATGTGATTCAGTTACAGAACGAGTCGACGGCCAACCTGGTGTTAAGTGGTAACCTCTGCCCATAAAAATCGATGTGACTTGGGTCCTCCCTCACTAGGTACGACAATACCCAAGTCGCATCGTATGCGCCCGTAACTCTGAGACGTGTAGGTGGAATGTCTCTTGTGCCTGTAATTTCACCGGCAACCACACCTTTCAAAACGGAACACAGTAACGTGAACGCATTACTGCTTGGCAGCAGAAATGGGCATGGTGGCAGTACTACCCCGGACTAACTTGGCGAGAGTTCTACTGCTCTTAAGATGGTACATTAAGGTTAATTTTACTTCTAAGGTCTGAGCAATCTATATCGCTTGACATTATTTTAAGTAGTTAGCTAGTACTAAATATTTTCATGTCGTCGGCAAAACACAGTAAGCGACTGGTACGAAAACAATGTGATATGTCATTGATAAAAATCAAGAAAAGCAGTGGACCCAGCCAAGATCCTTGCGGGACTCCAGTAGGTATGCGAACCCATCGAGAAATGTAGTTATGGACCACAACCGCCTGTGACCTGTTATTAATGTAGGAAGTGAACCACCTGAGGAGTTCACCTCGGATGCCCTTGCCTTCTAGTTTATATTATAAGAGGCTGCGATCAATCCTGTCAAAGCATTTGCTATAATCTGTATAGACTACGTCAACTTGGTAACCTGAACTCATACTATCGGAAAGATAATCATTAAATAAGACAAGGTTTGAAACTATTGAACGCCTCTTAGACATCCATGCTGATTGGGATTAAAGTGGGTATGTAGTACATTTACTACCTAAGTTACATTCATTCAAATAACTTAAACGAAATATGCGTTTGAGCTACGCTCCTTGTGTGGCTGCCGGTAAGTACTCCGAGTCTGCAACACACACCGACGCGACGGGACCGCAGGTAATGTAGGAGAACCTTGCACGCGCCGCCGCCGTGCTTCTCGTTCCACCAGGTGTTCTTGAGCTCGCGCAGCACGCCCGCCTCCTGCAGCTTCAGCAGCGCCAGGTTGAGCGGCTGCCGGTACTCCGAGTCTGCAACACACACCACATCATGATGTCACTCGCAGTGTGCACACACTAGCTGCGCTCTGGAATCAACATAATAAGCCGCGGGGCGCAGCTAGTTTATAAAAACTAGCTGCGCCCCGCGGCCTCACCCGCGTAAGTTTCGATTCCGTGGGAATATCGGGGTAAAACTTTACAGCTATGTCCCTATCAGGAACGTCGTGGCGGCGTCGAACAGTTTGCATACTCCGAAATTAAATGTCTGATTCGAATGAATTTAAAAAAAAAACTGTTACACTTTGATGATAACATTATTTATTTGAACATGAATGAATACTACGATCCGAATGTAACCAATTTTGTTTGAAGCTGCTGTTGTAACTTATCTATATGATAGTGACGTAGGTATATATTTCCTCAGGAATTGTTTTGTACGTAATGATGTGTACTTTATAATCATTTAGTACACAATTTTTATGTAACTATCGTCAATAGTTTTCTCAGCGCACGCCAAATAATGAATTTTATAGGCTACATTTTGTTAGTTTGGGTTACATTAATGCAATATTCTAAAATAAATAAATATAAACGTATCGAGTACTGAAGCTGCTCAATAGTAATAATAATATAATAATATAAATTTATTTCGGAATGTCACGTTTTCCATATGAATGAGATTATAAATGAAATAAAATTAAAATTAAACTAAAATAACATTTCAATTGACTGACATTCACAATTAAATAAAATAAAAAATGGTTGTCTGTAAAGTCGGTTTACTGACGATAGTTGAACGTGACAACGTCTTAAGAAAATACTGATGGAATGGTAGCATTTTTCAAAAGAAAATTTTAATTTCATTTGTTTAATAGATTTGTATGTATATAGAGAAGGAGGTAATTGGAAATCACAATGAAATTGATCAAGTTAGATTTATTTGTACGCATAAATACAATTATGTCAATATTTTTTTTACAATTTAATAGTTTTACAAGTATAAATGTGTGTTGAGCAATTGTTTTACTTTTTTTTTGTAAGTATTAGCAGCTGTCCACGCAGACGCATCGCTCACTCAAGTAGGAGAGAGACGGATGTCGAACGCTGCCGAACGCAAAGGCCGATTGTGCTTCTTTGTCGCTCGTTCCGCGCTCTCGCTTGCACTTGCACAAGCCTTACATGGAACGCCTCAGAGCGAGGTAACGCCGCATGAGTCATGTTTTTTCGTGCGTGCAGCCGGCTCTATCGAATTATAAGACGTTGACACGTCAAAAATAAAATAAAATCCTTATCAATAAAATAAAATCACTGGATGCTGAAACAGTCATTTATTTAACATAAATGGTGTGTTTCAACACCCAGTGGTTTATTATAGGACAGTCCCATCTATCCGACAATGTATTATAATATGTATAGTATAAACGATCCTTACTTTTTCGCATAGCGATCCCGTAGCCCTTGCTGTCGAGCAGACGTCCCACCTGCGAAAGATTACCATAGTGAGTGGTGTCGTGGTGTCGGGCGCGGGCGCGGGCGGTCATATTGAATGGATACAAGTACAACGTACAGATTTGTTAGTCCAAAGTGTAAGAACGTGAAACGCTCCATTGAATACATTTTTGTTTTTGTTTTATATTTGATTATTTGCATTTTATTTGTGTAATTAATAACACTATGATATATTATGAATACAGGTGATTTCACTTTGAGAATATACATTTTTTTACTAGTTATCAACGCGGAACTTCAACTATAATGTTAATTCAGGATTGTAACTATCACTGTAACAAATCTCATCCGAATCCGTGTAGCCGGTGTAGCCGGTGTAGCCGGTGTAGCCGGTGTAGCCGGTGTAGCCGGTGTAGCCGGTGTAGCCGGTGTAGCCGGTGTAGCCGGTGTAGCCGGTGTAGCCGGTGTAGCCGGTGTAGCCGGTGTAGCCGGTGTAGCCGGTGTAGCCGGTGTAGCCGGTGTAGCCGGTGTAGCCGGTGTAGCCGGTGTAGCCGGTGTAGCCGGTGTAGCCGGTGAAGCCGGTGAAGCGTGAGCGCGTATAAAACATAGTAATTTTAGCATTTATATGTAATATTAGTATGACAGGATTTGTATTGAACTCAACAGACATCGTTAAATATTTTGGGTCCAGCACTGAGTTACAGCTCCATACATAAACATTTCATAATTTAGGATTGCTTTGTAATATGTTTGTCTGTTTGTATTTTGTCTGTTTTGATTGTCAGAACGAGACACAATCAATTTGACCTTACAGACGTCTAGGATTAGCGCGCGATAACATATTAACGTGAATTGAAACACTTTTCTTTGCAAGTGTTCCTTACATTGTTTACCTACGTAGAATAGAAGGGAAACTATATCGCGGGTATATGTCGAGTCCTGCGTAGCGGGACTGAAGCATCGCGGAACTAACCCGCTTCCTTGTTGCGGCGGGTTGTCAATTTATATATCATTGTTGTAAACAGCATGTTATGAATTAATTGTTATTTGATTTTGTGTATTTTTATTGTTATGATTTCTTTTTTAATTTAACATCTTGTGTTTTAATATAATTTAAGTATTGTTTAGTTTTGTTTATTTTAGAATAATTATGTGTGTGTGGGTCCATTGTCACCTGGAATAAATGATTTATGTATAGTATCCACGTACCGTGTGCCTAGGTACCTAGTGTTAGAGTACCTACTAGTGGTGTGGTAGGCGGGCTAGGTGGCGGGCTAGGTGGCGGGCTAGGTGGCGGTGTATAGGTGGCGGGCTAGGTGGCGGGCTAGGTGGCGGGCTAGGTGGCGGTGTATAGGTGGCGGGCTAGGTGGCGGTGTATAGGTGGCGGGCTAGGTGGCGGGCTAGGTGGCGGGCTAGGTGGCGGGCTAGGTGGCGGGCTAGGTGGCGGGCTAGGTGGCGGTGTATAGGTGGCGGGCTAGGTGGCGGTGTATAGGTGGCGGGCTAGGTGGCGGTGTATAGGTACACGTACCATGGTGAGGTCGCAGTTGCGCTCCACCTCGTACTCGATGGAGGTGGACTCCATGAGGAACGCGAACTTGGTCGTGTTCGACAGCACCCTGTCACGGAGACAACAACATCATTATCCGCGCCAGTTTACTCTGCCCGTCACGCGCAGCGTGTACGTGCCACCGCGTGACCGCACTACATGGCTACATCTTTACTCACTTGAATCAGGTTGGTGGTTTCATTTCTTATCGTGTCATAATCGTTTCCTATGGATTTGTTTTAGGGTTCTTCTTAAATTCAGGCCATAGAAAGTTTATTCGATCAATTTGTTGGTTCAGTATCCTTATCTAATTGTTCCGGGTGGGTCTTAGTTCATTAACAAGCGTTGACATGAATTTTGTTTGTTTTTTAGTTTTTGGTAGTCGTCTTCAGGTTCGTGGAATCTTATGTTATGACGGTAGTGTAGTTTTTTACGTGATAATGTCACGGGACGAGCAGACGGCCCACCTGGTTTTAATTGGCAACCTGTCCGTAACGAGCAAGACGACTGGGGTCTATATACTTACTTCTTAATTCCATCTTCATTTGTTTTGGGCATTTTTCTTGTTTTCATGTGCTCAAACATTTCCTTATAAAGCGAGTTTTCTGATTGCTGTAAAATAATATAATAGCATTTTGTTAACCTTTGAAATGGAAATAATCTAATATATGTTAGCAAGCACTTGCGTATGAAGTGAGGGCGGCATCCCCGATGTGAGTAGGTGTACGGGTGCCTAGTGACAGAAGCGTTGCTAACATTAACATGTGATCCCTTGCTTACGCTAACATACAGATTAGGGCAAGTACCTCGAAAAATGTGTACGTGGAGCCGCCGAGCTTGGCGCCGTAGTCGATGCCGAGCTCGTTGTGCGCGAGCTCCTCCACGTTGTGGATCAGCTCGGTGGTGCTCTTCTTGGCGAGCAGCGTCGCCAGGTTGGCGGTGTACGAGCTCGTGATCACCAGCGCGAACAGCCACCACGCGCTCGACACCGCGCGGGTCCCGTACGCCCTGTACGCACGCACGCACACACACACACACACACACACACACGCAGTCAGGTGCCGCGCGCCATCGGCGACACAGAACGTGTACGCTGAAGGCGGCAGCGGGCAGGCACATACCTCCCGTGCAACATACACTTCAATATTGACGCGTGCCTGAGCTACACAAACATAATTCTATCAATATTAAGACAGTTTTAGTAATACCGAGTAGAGTGCGTAACACTTTCTTCCACTAAATGGTACCATTTAAACTTTTAACATCCAGGTGAAGTCCTAGACGTAGAGCAGCGCAGCGCAGCGCAGCGCTTGCACAAACTGATTATTGATGCAGGGTTGTGGTGCACTCAGTCAGTTGACACCTCTAGACGGAGGAGTCTGGCTGATGATGGGCCGGATGGCACGGCGGGAGGTACTCACGCGGGTGCAATTTCGGAGCCCTGCAGTAGCACGGCGCCCAGGTTGAACCAGAGCGCGTTGCCGAGCGTGAACTGGTTCTGTAGCGCGGGCGGGTCCTCGATGCAGGGGTACGGGTTCTGCCACTCCTCGTGACACAGCCGCCCCACCACGTACAGCACCAGCGATGAGCCCACGTACGCCACCCCGAGGCACAGCCACACCTGCACACGCCACACGCCACACGCCACACGCCACAATAAGTGCGCCTCAAAGAGGCTCCTTTCTTGCACTTGACGCATGTCATCGAATCGCCAGTTCTAGGACATATCGGTTTCCTCACGATGTTTTCCTTCATCGTTTTGAGAACGTGGTATTGCGCACATAAATCTCTCAAGCCAAAAATTCACAGGTGCACGTCGGGATTTGAACCGGCGACCTCCGGATTGAAACTCGGGGTCAGTACCACTAGACCACCGCGCTCTCTCTGTCGTGCGATGATATCACTCACTTCGTTGGAGAAGGGCAGCAGGAAGGCGAACAGCTGGGGTTCGGGCGTCTCGGGCTTCCGGAACAGGATGCTGATGCCGAGGTTCATGAAGGGCGTCGTGAAGTCGACCGCTTGCTCGCGCTCCGCCGTGATCGTCAGGTCCGTTATCGCGAACTCGACGCTCTGAAAGAGAGCAAGCGTCGCGTCAGAAGCCGCCCGCCGGAGCTCCGGAGCTCCGGAGCGGAGAGAAGAAGGCCGTGTTAGGTAGCCACCATGTCGGTGCGCAGCCGGCCGAGCATGCCGCTCCACTCGCCGCTCGGCATCCTCGAGCCGTACACGCCGTCCACCACCACGAACGTGTAGTTGAATCCCAGGATGTCGGCGAGCTTCTCGATCAGCTCTATGCAAAACCCTGAAAGGGCATAACATTTCCACCTGAGTCAGTTACATAATGAAAGCGAAGAGCTGTCTCCGCATAGCACGGGAAGCGTCGTCAGCGCTGCGAGACTCACCTTCATAGCGCTGATTTCCCGCCAGGCGTTTGGTCGATTCCCGCGGCATTACATATGGCTTATTCTGAAATGAAAAACGGTATCCATGTTGCATTACTAAAGAAAACAAATTAAATAATGGTAGTTCTTCACTTGCGTCGGTTACCCTAACGGGGTTCTAAGTCATCCGTCTCTACTTTCGTGTCCATAACGGAGACTGCAACTCTTTCTTAAAATGTAGGAGCGAAATCAAAAGCGAACCAATGAAGCCGTGGGTGTACCAGTGCAATGAGTATATTGAAGGTGCGGTTGGCCATGGAGTCCCGCGGCGGCGGCGGCACGGGCGGCACGTCGCGCTTCCACACGACGCCCTCCCGCGGCGCCCACTTGCCGGCGCGCTCCAGCACCCCGCCGCGAGCCAGCTCCAGCACCTGCGCACACGCACACAGTCAACGCGTACACACAGATCTGTAGGCGGCGCGGCGCGGCGCGGGCGCTCTGTCTCACCTCGAAGCGGACGTCGCGTCGGCTGCCGTCCGCCTCCCAGGATATCGGCCCGCCGGCGCCCTCTTCGTCCCACTCTTCCTGAAATGCACACAAAGTTGCCGTGTTAGTTTTCGTATCGCAGATCGAGGGAACACACTTGTTGCGTTGGCGTCGCGTCGGTAGAACTCACGGATCGCAGGTAATTGAGTAGGGTGTCCGCGTGGAAGGCGCCGCGGCCGGCGGCGCAGTCGGCGCCGGGCATCGGCGGCAGGCGCAGCCGGCGCAGCGCGCTCCCGGTGAGCACGGCGGCGGTGCGCGCGAGCAGCAGCGCGTGCGGCGGCGCGTGGTGCAGCGCGGCGGCGAGCGGCGGCGCGGCGGCGGCGCCCCCGTGCCGCGCCTCGTACTCGGCGCGCCACGCGGCCGCGAACCCGCGCACGTCCGCCGACACCAGGTCGACGAACCGCAGCGCGGTGATGTTCGCGCCGCCGTGGCTGTACGCGGCGAGCCTCTCCGTGTGCAGGTCCGGCGCGAGCACGATGTACGAGTGACGCGCGCCCCCGAGCCCCGCGCGCTGCGCCGCCTCCAGCACGCGGACCGCGCACGCCGCCCCGCACCACACTATCAACTTGTCCGCCGACATCTTCTTCACGACGAGCAGCAGGTTCCTGACGAGATACCTGATAGCTACTACACATCCACAACCACTTATCTGCACGATTCATTCATTCATTACCTACTCGTTTGATATCCACAGCAACAAACTATACAACGGTGTAGTTACAACACAGAGTCAGGTTACATATTGTGTGTGTGTGTGTGTTTGTCTGAGTCTGTGTTCAATCGTAAGCGCTACTTTGTGGCAGGATTAACTACATCTGTGGGGAGTCGTGTTTTGTATAATCATTGCATGTGTGTGGTGTGGTGTGGTGTGGTGTGGTGTGGTGTTAGTATTTGTGTGTGTTGTGGATATGTGGAGCGCACCTGAGCACGGAGGGATCGGCGTCGGGCGGCGGCAGCCGGCGCGCCAGCAGCGCCAGCGGGCGCGCGTCCGCCGCCAGCGCGGCCGCCATGCCCGCGCCCGCCTCGTGCAGCAACACCGCACTCCGCCAACCCTTCTCTCGGCACAGGTCCAGACACGCCTGCGTCCACACACACACACACACACATCATATACCTCAACACAACACAATATTTGCGTATTTGTTATGGTATATTCATTTAGACATCCAGAACAGATACGAGTAACAGAGAGAGAGCACTCAAATATTATTGTCCGGTTGTAGCTTATAAGCACCTGATGAGGCACAACACGACACGCTATGTAGGTACAGTGTTCTCTACTAAAACAAATATTCTTACTAAGATAAGTACTAACAATTCAATATTAATTTGATAAGTACGTACATCCGCCTCGTGTACTCCCGAAGCTTCTACAAGTTACCACCAGAATACATACGTAGTATAAGTATGCGCGGCGGCGGCGGCGGCGGCGGCGGCGGCGCGGTGCACGCGACTCAGCGCGTATATAAATGTAGCAATATTACACTAACAAATATTGTGATATTGTTCTACTGAACTTTTCGGCTCTTCTTAGTTACAGTTATTGGAATAAGATAAGCGAACTGCATATTTACTGACTGTTTCTTTGGCCGGTGTGTGTGTGTGTGTGTGTGTGTGTGTTCAAATAGGTGTGTAGGTACATAGAGTTCAACTATACAATGATATTGTGTCACTACCTACTCATCAAAACTTGTAATTGTATTCTTAAATAAATAATAATAAAATATTTGCTTTTGTTATTAGATAAACATATAAAATGTATAGGTAGTATCAGAAGCAAACGGATATGTTGAGTTGTGTGTACCTGGGCGTAGACGTCCCGGTGTGGATGGAAGGGCAGCGCCTCCCAGGCGGCGGTGGCGGCGAGGGGCTCGGCGTCGACGAGCAGCAGCGGCATGGCGGCGCGCGCGGCGGCCTCGGCGGCGAGCGCGGCGGCGCGCGGCGGCCCCGCCAGCACGGCGGCCGCCGCGCCGCGCGCCGCCTGCTGGCACACGTGCCGCGCGCCCGCCACCGGCTCCCCGGGCTCCACGGGCGCGACGCGCGCCACGCCCGCGCCTACCGCCGCATCCACGCTCGCGCCCAGCGTCTGCGCGCGCGCCGACCCGCCCTCCTCCACCACCACCACACCTGCATAACAGTTAGCTCTCTCTCAACTGACATTAACACCAGTCTTACCTTAATATACTTCCATATATATTCACCAATCTTTATTTAACTTCTACGTCTCACCGTATTTATCGTATTAATTTATGAAATGCAATTGATTTCACCGACCTATTTGTAAATCCTGCGCATCGGTAGCCACGACGGCGGACACGAGCAGAAGCAACAGGGGAGCCGCAAGCGGCGGCGTCCTCGGCGGCATCGTCAGCGTGGTCGTCGCGTCGCGGGGCGAGGCGCGAGGCGAACTGGCGCGCGATCACTCCACGCGACGCGACGACCTCTTTCACAGAGTTATTTTCGTATATTTTGAGGCGTCGCGTCGCGTCGCGTCGCGCGTCTCCCGTTTGCTACTTGACTGTGTAAATATTATGAAAGTTCTATATATATATCCAAGTGCTTCTAGTATGGTTTAAATATGCATTCATTTATTGGAGTACCAAAACTGTGATGTTTGGATCTAGTTATGTCGACCACATTGCTAAGGAATCTATGCAGGTAATGCAGCGCAAACGACCGCGAATGGCGTATTCTAGTAGTACTACACAGTAAGTAGTCGGTGATCAGTGCGCGTGATGGTGATGCCCGAGGCGGATCACCACGTCGCGCGTCGGCGTGGCGGCGTGGCGGCGTGGCGGGTGGTGCGCGTCTGCGGCCGGTACTCCGGCTCCGTACTGCGAGGTGGCAGCGGATCCTGGTCGCGCGCGCGTGTTGCGACGCAGCCGGCGCGGCGCACACCCGAGCGCGCGGGCCAGCGACGCGCACGCGCACGTCGCGTGCCGCGGCGCCGCGCCGGCCACGTGGCGTGCACAGAGATAGAGATAGATAGATAGAATTGCACAATTGTATAACTTAGAAAATAAGATGTCAGCAAACTGAGAGTTCTCGCAAAGCTACACGAAATTCATGGCCGAATAGGTACGAAAAACTTGGGCATATGAAACGCGCACAAAACACAAACAAATTAGCGTGAATTATTATTAGCGGTGTTTTAAAACCTGAGTCGACAACAAACTACGCACGGTTTTATGGAATACTGAAAATTGGAGGAAGATTAAATAACTCATCTTCAACAATCTAGTTTACATCTTGATGTTACCGAGCCATAGCCGCCTTACTGAACTTATTATCGATCAAGCACACAAAATTACGCTTCACGGTGGACCCAGTCTCACTCTATCCTATATAAGACAAACGTATTGGATATTATCCGGATTACGTACCAACAGTAAAACATCAACTACGTATGTGTGTGTGTGTGTGAAGTGTCAAAGGTACACTGATCAGACCCGGCCACAATACATGGGAGATCTTCCCGAACCCAGGGTCACTCCTTCACGGCCATTCCCTCATACTGGTGTCGTATTCACTGGACACTTTGACATAAAGTTTTTGACATAAGGGGCGTGGAGTATAAACTGCAAAGGGATATGTATGCGTCTTTGTGTGCCTGTCTACAAAGGCAGTGCAAGTGCACTCGGAACTTGTATCAGATCTTAGTACTCAGGGATTTTTGGCAGCATTCCGACGATTCTGCTCCCCCCATGCTCTGCTCCCTAGCCATGTATACAGCGACAACGGGACTAATTATATCGGAGCAGACGGACTAGGTACTAAAGAAAGAGTATAAAGCTATCATGAATACTAGACTTCTTTAACAAAATAAACGATATAAATATTCAATTCAATGGCATTTTAATGCGCCAGCTAATCCTTCAGCTGGAGGACTGTGGGAAGCAGCACTCAAACGGATGAAATACCATTTAAAGAGAACTGTCGGACTACAGTAACTTACCTACGAGGACTTACTAAAAACCGAGCACAAATGCGCCCGCGCCGCGCCGCGCCCGTCCGTCGCGCCGTGCTCATAAGTGTTCAGAGACTGAGCTACAAATAGTTATTTAATACAAATCAGTGATGAATGAACTAACATACCTATATATAATGACCTGACCTGAAATGTTGATGGATATATTAATAGTATATGTAATTATTATTATTATTTAACCTTATGATTCATTATTGTTATTATGTTAAATCATAAATGTAAAGGATTAAACGTAATTATCGATATTTTTATTGTTTTGGCAGTTTATTACTATGATTCCGTCGTACTTTCCATTGGTTGTTTGCAAACACTGTTCTTAAATACATTCCTAGATGTACTGAAAGGATCTTATATAGTTAAATAGCTTGTTATATATATTCTTGGAAGTCGGGTCGGGTATGTAGTTACGCTGTTAGCGGCGGTATCATTTGTACGATGAGAAGGCACATGAAACAGTTGTGTGCCTACTTATGTTATACCCCTCGTCCCCCTGCCTTAGATTAAGCATAGAGTAGTTTTAACATACACTGATGCATTTCTCAGTAGGTAATGTTTTTATAGCAGACTCAGCCGTCTCCAACTCGCCGGCGCCGCGCCGGCTGTGTCCTGCCTCTGTAATGATGTCATTATTAAAACGCCTCAAAATCGGTGTGGACGTAATCATGTAGTTTTTATTTAAATTCCAATTTTAGTTTTTAAAAATCCTTGACAACGTTCCCCAAATCATCAGTACCTATGTCATGTTCTTGAGTCGGGGCCACGTAAAGTTAGTGTTCTGTTGATAATGGCTGGACAATCGAGGGAGCCTCAACAAATGTCATGCAGTAGCGCCAATACGACGACCATGTAGCGACACGAGGCTATATACTATACCAGGAAGAAGGGTCAGTCTCTCTCAGACTCACTCGTTGTCGGATGGAGGAAACCACCGCTAACCCGCACCCGATACGGCCCACCTAACCTCTGCCATAACAAGCGATGCGACTTGCGTCTTGCCCTAATTAGATACGACAAGAGCCAAGTCGCATCATATGCGCCCGTAACTCTGACACGTGACTCTGGTCGGTCTCGTGTGCCTGTCATTTCACCGGCAACACCACTTTCATCCGGGAACTCAGTAACGCGAATGAATTAGTGGTTGGCGGCAGATATGTGCAGTGCATGTGCATGTGCATGTGCATGTGCATGTGCATGTGCATGTGCATGTGCATGTGCATGGTGGCAGTACTTCCCCGGACGAACTTGTGTTCCGGTTATAACATTAAATTAAATTTTAGCGTTCCTGTAAGTACTTCCGCTAGCTTATATTCAGTACTCTGTCAGCGCCCTCGATCCTTTTACAATTTTGTTATATATTTAGAATACGGAGCAACAAAGAAATCGCTGCCCGCACGCGCGTTAGCGATATATTTATTTTCGTTTGTTTTTTAGTTCTTTGCTCTTTTGTGTATTTGTGTCCTATGTGCTGAATAAATGTGTTACCTATCTGTCTATCTATATTCATTCATTTGTTACATATTGCGTAGATGATGTTATGTTAGGACTGATCAATGGTTGAAGTCGCCGGTTCCGTTGAGAAAGTGGCGCGGGATCCTTCAATGCGACAATGTTTCATTGTCACCAAAATATGTTGAACTAGATAGCAAACTTAATAACAGATACGTAATAAGGGATACCTCTCGGTCCACAGAGCTGTTCCCGCAACTGGACCACCAGAAGCGAGTGATCGCAAAGAGCACCAGCAAGCGGAAACGCGGCGGCGGCGGCGGAATACGCAACCGTCCCGCTGAGATACCGCTCAACAGCGACAAGGTGCCCAAAGCGTACCGCGCGGGCCCCCCCCGGCCGGACGACAGCTCGGACGAGAGCAGCGGCCGCGCGCCCGCGACTCCGACGACGACTCCGGTCTGGACAGCGAGGACGCGCTGCGACTGCACTGTGTCCGAGTGAGCAGCCTGCTCAGCGACATGGAGAAGATCAAGGCGGACATGATCCACACGAAACAGTACGACAAGCTGAAGGAGCGCTGCAGACGGTCCGATTCCGAAGATTTTTGACCGCCGATTGAATTGGAACAGTTAGAAAGCGACGACGTTCGCTAGTTTTGAGGACACACCGACGAGATACCAAAAGTGTACCTGACCATTACACGATACCGCCCAACCGGGTGGGGCGTGCAGCGCAGTGCACTGTACAATATCATTGGTGTGGGAGTCAGTACAATAGTCACGTTAGTGCTTACTTTACCAGTAAATAAAGTGTTACTAAAATTGATTACTGAAAGCGAAACCTTTAGGATACAATGCGTAGTTATGATAAACAATGAGTTTTGTCATTATTATAGACTAGCTGTTGCCCGCGACTTCGTCCGCGTGGAATTCTGTTTTATCACGCACCCCTATTTTACCCCTCGGAAAAGTAGCCTAAGTTACTCCTTGTTACATCAGCTATCTGCCAGTGAAAGTATAGATTTCATAACAATCGGCTTGTGGCGTGGTGCAGCCCTCGAACGCGGACATACGTGGGCCGCGCCTTGCCTTAAGCCGGTTGCGAGCGCCCCGTGCGCGTGCGATATGCGGGCGCATGAAGCCTATATGAATTAATCAGTTCTTTTTTATGATTTTAATTAAATTTCAATGATGTACTGATTATTATTTTAACAGACTTAAAAAAAGAGGAGGTTCATCGGAATCTTTTTTTTTTACAATTTTTTATGTTAATTCCCCGATTTGGAAATTTATATTTTGTAAAAACATACCTCCACTTTATAGAGACATATATAATACCTACTATTATCTTTTCTGTGGCCGTTCAAGTAATCGCGCCGAAATCTTTTAAACTCGTGATAACTTCTAAACCAAATATCCGATTCGAACGAATTAAAAAGAAATTGACTTAGAAATAAGTAGGCCTGATTACAAAATTTTTTTTTCGGATAAGGATAATACCTTGATGCAAATGTAACCAGCTTTTGTTTTTACCTTAATAGTAATTAAATTTTAGAACACAAAAGCTGTTATTGTGACTTAACCATAATAGATAGATATGTTGCCTCGCGGACTTTTTTGTAGACATTAATAAGACCTACAAACCTGTAGTACATTAGTTGGTTCTATCATCAATAGTTTTCGCAGCGCACGCTAAAAACTATTGTGGGTTTTCTACCTTGGGTACAATATTATAATTTTCTTACGGATCCCTAATTTTTTGAAAATAAATTAAAGCCTATGTTACTCCTCGATAATGTAGCTTTCTATTGGTGAAAGAATTTTTGAAATCGGTTCAGTAGTTTCTGAGTTTACTTCGGACATACATACAACATACACCTTACCAACATTATCTCTTTATAATATTAGTATAGATATGATATTAGTTATCATGAATAAAGTAAAATAATTGTTCGAATTCTATTATTATAACAATCTGATCTAATCTGAAATAAAATGATAAATAAATACATAAAATAACAGAGGGTGTTTGCAAATTGTAAAATCTATCATCTAATAAAGTAATATTATTTAATATAGGAAGTGCAAATATGAAAAAAAATATTAGAATTTTCTAAAACACCCTCAATTAACGCTTTATTGACAAGAAATATCCCTGAAATCAATAAAGTATATAATGGTGCATATTGTTGAAAGCTTTTTTCATTAGCTATAGGCAAGCATTTGCGTGCAATCTCACCAGATGTTAAGTGACGATGCGATCAACGATGTAGCATGCGCGCGCCTTGAAGATACCTATTCACTCTCCTATTCCTCTTGAAGACCTCCAGATTATAGTTCTCGGGAAATACAGACGCAGCCAAGGAGTTCCACTCTTGGCCTGTCCGCATTATGAAAGTGGAAGCAAAACGCTTCGTACGGATGTGAGGTAATTGGACCAAGAAAGGGTGACGCGATGCTGTGCTGTATGTCTGGATGTAAAGTGGTAGAATGGAGATGGGGGAATTAGATCGCGCAACTCAGCCGCGCACTCACCGTAATGTAACCTATAGAATACCGATAGACTGGCTACCTTGCGTCGGTGTTCGAGACTTTGAAGTTTAGCTTCTAGACCCACTTTGGCGGAATTTAAAAGTTAGTTTTATGCACGCTGTCAAAACGTTATACATTGTGATAGTGATAGTGTTACCCTGTGGCCACGCCACGTAGCGCAGCCGCGCAGCCCACACGTACTGTACCTATGTCACGGGTAGAGGTTACATACGGTGTTACTTACCTTGCTCGTACCATACCTATATCAAATGATAAATACTGACTGCATATTATGCCATGCAAAAACTCTATCGACTACGCAGTTTAAGCTCGAAGGTTGATTTATTCTTCCAACAACCATTTGTTTGCCAGAAGTGCTTGATGAAATCTATACAATAAATAAAATTGGAGTGTCTGTTTGTAATATTAAAATAACCACTTTTTACCAAGTGCGTGTGGATGTATACACGGTACACATACCAAAACAACATTTTTCCAATTTTTGTCTGTCTCTGTTTGTTCCGGCTAATCTCTGAAATGGCTGTAACGATTTTGATGGGACTTTCACTGGCAGATACCTGATGTAACAAGGAGTAACTTGGGCTACTTTTCCGAGGGGTAAAATAGGGGTGCGTGATAAAACCGAATTCCACGCGGACGAAGTCGCGGGCGACAGATAGTACGAAATAATAGCGGCAACAAGGTCAAAAGGGTCATTCTTCATGATAATGCAAGCACTCACACATCGGCTAAAACAACCACCTATTTGACACTGGCCAAAACGTACACTTGATGGCTCATCCTCCGTATAGCCCCGTATTACCACCAAATTACTTCTTTTTATTCTCGCATATCAAGAATAAATTGAGTGGCCAACGTGTTTCGACGCCTGAACAAGTCGTTGATGCGTTCAAATACCACGTTTTGGAGGTACCTACCTCAGTCGCTGTGGAAAAAGTGTTACGAAAACTGGTTCGACCGCATTGCAACACTGTAGGTATCATGGAGTGTAGGTACTTCCAAAAACAATAAAGCCATTTTTGATATTAAATTACTGTTTTTAATGAATAGGCTCAAGCTATATAAATAGCAACCCTCGTGTATTGGTGGTATGCCACACCGACCGCTTGTTCAATGGACACTGACTCGACCGGTAGAGTAGGTGCCGCTTGTCAGTGTCAATATAATGTTGCAGTCATGTGAACCGGCTTTAAAAACCAATAAAACAAGGTACTTCAATATAAATATGACGTTTTATTCAATATTAACTCATCACAATGTGGAGGCCCCCCTTGCATTTACTTACATGTTATTTTGTTAGCGCGTAATGTCAGCCATTGTCTGGTTGGGAACGTACGTACACTTCGGCGCGGGCGGGCGTCAGTTGCTCGGGTGCGTCGTACTCTGGAATAATATAAACAACAAGTACCTAGCAGTACTGTATCGAGGAGGTTTGGGGAAGTGCTGCCACTTATATATCCATTTATTCATCCAGAAGTGGTAGTGCGTAAGTGTCGGTGACGTCACAGAAACACGACAGTTTAAGCAACGAGTGATAGACGGCTCGTCGTATACCAGTTGAAACATGTTGAACATATTGCTGTTTCTATCTTACTTTTAGGTGTATCTTGTCTGTTCTTCCATTAGGGGTTGGATGCAATATTTATTTCCTTCCAGCCGTCGACAGCTGTTTGCATTCGTTCAGCCAATTTCGAGCCCGTAGCCCGTACCTACGTGTAGCAAGTAGTAAGTTACGTTGAAGTTAGTTTAGAAAGTAAAGTAAGTAAAGACGACCGCCCGAGCCGCCGGCTGTGTGCGAACTGGTTTATTGTAACAGATTATAATTTAGTAATTCATTGTGGATCGGGCTACATTCATTATTTCTAACAAATGTACGATTCCGTACACAACGTTTGTGATACCTTAAGCTGGTAGTTGACTGTCACCTGCCATACCGGACCAAAACCGGAACATTTGTGCCGGAAGTACGACAAGTACCTAATATAAAATCACTACTGTGAGATATGTGGAGAACCCAGCCTCACCTCACCGTGGAGACGCGGCGCCCGTGTTGAAACGTGTTTCGCAGCGCGCGACCGGTGTCGACGTGCGCGCGCGCAGGGCGGCGCAGCGCGGACACACTGAGCAAGCGCTGCGCAAGTAGCAACGGGCGCGGCGCGGCGTTGTGCGCGCGCGCAACCGCCCTGAATGATATCAAAGGAGTGTTTCGCAGCGCGCGACCGGTGTCGACGTGCGCGCACGCAGGGCGGCGCAGCGCGGACACACTGAGCAAGCGCTGCGCAAGTAGCAACGGGCGCGGCGCGGCGTTGTGCGCGCGCGCAACCGCCCTGAATGATATCAAAGGAGTGTTTCGTAGCGCGCGATCTACCCGCCTTAGAACTATATGACACGTTTGGTGTCGACGTGCGCGCGCGCAGTGCGGTGCGGCGCGGACAGACTGATCAACGCCGCGCAAGTTGCAACGTGCGCGGCGTCGTGCGCGCGCGCAACCGCCCTGAATGATATCAAAGGAGTGTTTCGTAGCGCGCGATCTACCCGCCTTAGAACTATATAACACGTTTGGTGTCGACGTGCGCGCGCGCAGTGCGGTGCGGCGCGGACAGACTGATCAACGCCACGCAAGTTGCAACGTGCGCGGCGTCGTGCGCGCGCGCAACCGCCCTGAATGATATCAAAGGAGTGTTGTTAGTTTGAAATTTACAAGTTTTATACGTGTACGTTGTACGTGTTAAGAAATAGAGAATACATGTAATATTATCACTAACTTCAGTGTAAAATCTGTTTGTCTCATTAAATTTGTTGTTGGGGGATGTTTGTACATAACTGTGACAATCGTTAAAACTTTGTTTCGGTGTTTTCTTTTATGTAATATTATATTGTCGTTTGTATATATTTCCGTCCAGGAATTGTCGATATTTATTATAAGAAAAGAAAAGTTAAACCGCCGTGACGACCGCTAACGATTTATCACAGAGGTCGTGTCATTTGACATCCGAGTCCAGGCGTGCGTGCTCGCGATCTATATCGCCGGACCGTGTCGGACTGGTGTTCGCGCGTGCGCGTTGGGAACACTCGGATGGTTGAACGATTGATGTAGAGATTTGACACTCACGCGGCTGGAGTAACAGTACGTAGTAGTGTCTCGCATCGTCGCCGACGGGAACGCGCGGCGTTCGTCGCACCAATGTTGGGGCCAAGTTGCGCGGTGCACTCCGGTGCATCGGCATCACGCGTCAAGTGGCCGAGAGGTTTCAGGGGCTCTCCTAACTCCGGGCGTGATCGTCTTAGAATCCCACGTAACGGAATTCAAATAATCAAAATGTTTATATATGTGAGTTCTGGCAAAACTCAATATGTATTTCATTCACACATATATTGATATTATGTGGCTCTCTAGAGGGAGCGTTGAGCGTTGAGCGTTGAGCGTCGAGCTCTGACCAGGGCGCGCTTGTTGTACACATGCGCGACGCACGTAATAATAATTATAAGAGCACACAGAGTGTCACCCCGTCCGTGTACCGTCCCGTGGGCGAGCGGGCCGGATGGTGGATATATATACAGCTGTTAAAACAGCTCGCTGGTAGAACCTACCAGTAGTTAATTATATGCTTGTTTCAAAGATTAAACCACGCGTATTGAGAGGCGCGAATGGCTGAATAATTCATTTTGGTTCCTTAGATATCAGTTACTTGGATAACTTGGTAAATCTAGAACTAATATTTAATACATGCAATCAGAATTCTGACCAGAATGTTGGGATCAGTGCTTTATTAGATCAAAACCAATCGAGAGAGGGCTCGCGTCAAAGTCGTTGATTTTGATGAAGTTTGATGAAGTTTTGGCGATCGCGCGCGCATGGTCCAGCCCCAGCACCTGCGCGGCGCGGCGACGCAACGTACTTCACCTAGAACACGCAAGTGTGTTATTGTTTATGTGTATGCTTGCGAAGAAACTGTATTTTTTCCTTTAATTTATTTTTATAAATGTGGATTATTTAGCTGTTGGCCGCAGATGGCCTTGACGGTGTGTGTTTATGACGGTCTTTTGGTAAGAGCAGACGGCTCTATACCGGTAAAACTTAAAATTATACACAACGTCACCGAGGGCACCACTTCGGTATTGAACTCGGCTTGGGGCGTAGCGAGTTGGAAGGAATGGGAGAGGATGCGCCCCGTGCGCGCGCGCGCCCGATTACGGGGATAATAACGGTGATAGGTGCGAAGGTTGTGTGTTTCCTCTGTTGGGGGATGACGATAGGGATAACTCCAGATAGACGGCTGTTATCTTGTCACGGGTTTTTTTTTTCTTTTACATTTGTATACTTGTATACAACTGCGTAGAAGATGTAATTTTTTACTTCACACACGCACACAACCACACATATATAAGATTTGAATATTGTTCTGCTCTGCTCTCTCTCTCTCTCAGAATGTTAGATCTTCCGTCAATGTTGTGGCATTGCTGTCTCCCACTGGCATGTATTGTTCTACAACTCATTATCTATAGTGATTGTATTTCACTTTCAAATAATATTTATTTTTGTCGTTATTTTCGCAAATTTATCCAAATAACCCTTGTTTATTTTATAGCAGTTTCTAATGTATTTTTGACTTCTCATATCAATTTAGTCTCGTTAAAGTGTAATTTTTCAATATATCTTATATGTTTTTAAAATTTTGCCCATGTAACCAAGTGTTAAATAATGTAGTAATGTCGCCAGAAAGCAACACCAACCCCCGAGGGGCGCTAGCGTGCAGCGTGCAGCGTGCCGGCCGCCGCCGCGCCCGCGCCCGCGCCCGCGCCCGCGCCCGAGCCCGCGCAGGAGTGTGCGCACACGCACGTCCCTGTCGGCACGGTTATATCCATTTATTATCATCAAACTTATTCACCGCGGGCAACACCGCGGGGCGCAGCTACTCTATACAAATCTATACAAATAAATAAAATTGAAGTGTCTGTTTGTAATATTAAAATAACCGCTTTTTACTAAGTGCATATGGATATATACACAGAATATATACCAAAACAACTTTTTTTTTTTTTTTTTTTTAAATTGTTGTCTGTCTGTCTGTTTGTTCCGGCTAATCTCTGAAATGGTTGGGCCGATTTTGACGGGACTTTTACTGGCTGATGTAACAAGGAGTAATTTAGGCTAATTTTCCATGATATTCCAGGGGTGCATGATAAAACCGAATTCCACGCGGACAAAGTCGCGGGCAACAGCTAGTTTAGATATAGAATTTGAGACCAGAAGGGTAAAAAGAGTAGGTGTAAGTATATGTATACGCAAAACCTCTAAACTAAAAGCTGTCTCTCAATAGTGAAGACAGATGTACAAAATATATCTAGCTCTTGACAATAATCCTTATATAGGGATCACATTCTATACAATATATAATATATTCTATACAATGAAGCATGCTGATCAAAAGTAATGCGGCGCGAGGGAAGGTTGTACGTTTTTCTGTTTTGCAGACGGCTGCAATATGAAATACTAAAGAAGCGGTGCACGCGCGCACGCCCTCGCTCGCTTGCGACCCCGTCACTGTGCGCGCGACGGTGCGATGCACACGTAGCGCGTCCGAGGCGGCTCGGTGCGGCGGCACTCTGTATGAACAGGGTGCTGTCGAGAAGCGGTGCACCCGTGCACGCCCTCGCTCGCTTGCGACCCCGTCTCTGTGCTCGCGACGGTGCGATGCACACGTAGCGCGTCCGAGGCGGCTCGGTGCGGCGGCACTCTGTATGAACAGGGTGCTGTCGAGAAGCGGTGCACCCGTGCACGCCCTCGCTCGCTTGCGACCCCGTCTCTGTGCGCGCGACGGTGCGATGCACACGTAGCGCGTCCGAGGCTGCTCGGTGCGGCGGCACTCTGTATGAACAGGGTGCAGTCGAGAAGCGGTGCACCCGTGCACGCCCTCGCTCGCTTGCGACCCCGTCTCTGTGCGCGCGACGGTGCGATGCACACGTAGCGCGTCCGAGGCTGCTCGGTGCGGCGGTACTCTGTATGAACAGGGTGCTGTCGAGAAGCGGTGCACCCGTGCACGCCCTCGCTCGCTTGCGACCCCGTCTCTGTGCGCGCGACGGTGCGATGCACATGTAGCGCGTCCGAGGCGGCTCGGTGCGGCGGCACTCTGTATGAACAGGGTGCTGTCGAGAAGCGGTGCACCCGTGCACGCCCTCGCTCGCTTGCGACCCCGTCTCTGTGCGCGCGACGGTGCGATGCACACGTAGCGCGTCCGAGGCGGCTCGGTGCGACGGCACTCTGTATGAACAGGGTGCTGTCGAGAAGCGGTGCACCCGTGCACGCCCTCGCTCGCTTGCGACCCCGTCTCTGTGCGCGCGACGGTGCGATGCACACGTAGCGCGTCCGAGGCGGCTCGGTGCGGCGGCACTCTGTATGAACAGGGTGCTGTCGAGAAGCGGTGCACCCGTGCACGCCCTCGCTCGCTTGCGACCCCGTCTCTGTGCGCGCGACGGTGCGATGCACACGTAGCGCGTCCGAGGCGGCTCGGTGCGACGGCACTCTGTATGAACAGGGTGCTGTCGAGAAGCGGTGCACCCGTGCACGCCCTCGCTCGCTTGCGACCCCGTCACTGTGCGCGCGACGGTGCGATGCACACGTAGCGCGTCCGAGGCGGCTCGGTGCGACGGCACTCTGTATGAACAGGGTGCTGTCGAGAAGCGGTGCACCCGTGCACGCCCTCGCTCGCTTGCGACCCCGTCTCTGTGCGCGCGACGGTGCGATGCACACGTAGCGCGTCCGAGGCGGCTCGGTGCGGCGGCACTCTGTATGAACAGGGTGCTGTCGAGAAGCGGTGCACCCGTGCACGCCCTCGCTCGCTTGCGACCCCGTCTCTGTGCGCGCGACGGTGCGATGCACACGTAGCGCGTCCGAGGCGGCTCGGTGCGGCGGCACTCTGTATGAACAGGGTGCTGTCGAGAAGCGGTGCACCCGTGCACGCCCTCGCTCGCTTGCGACCCCGTCTCTGTGCGCGCGACGGTGCGATGCACACGTAGCGCGTCCGAGGCGGCTCGGTGCGACGGCACTCTGTATGAACAGGGTGCTGTCGAGAAGCGGTGCACCCGTGCACGCCCTCGCTCGCTTGCGACCCCGTCACTGTGCGCGCGACGGTGCGATGCACACGTAGCGCGTCCGAGGCGGCTCGGTGCGACGGCACTCTGTATGAACAGGGTGCTGTCGAGAAGCGGTGCACCCGTGCACGCCCTCGCTCGCTTGCGACCCCGTCTCTGTGCGCGTGACGGTGCGATGCACACGTAGCGCGTCCGAGGCGGCTCGGTGCGGTGGCACTCTGTATGAACAGGGTGCTGTCGAGAAGCGGTGCACCCGTGCACGCCCTCGCTCGCTTGCGACCCCGTCTCTGTGCGCGCGACGGTGCGATGCACACGTAGCGCGTCCGAGGCGGCTCGGTGCGACGGCACTCTGTATGAACAGGGTGCTGTCGAGAAGCGGTGCACCCGTGCACGCCCTCGCTCGCTTGCGACCTCGTCACTGTGCGAGCGACGGTGCGGTGTTGCTGTAATTAAACTAAAACTCGCAACTGCACTGTGACCGCACACTGTACTGCACTATGTATGCGGTGCACTTGCTAGCTGCGCGCCGGACGCGGCCCACGTCCAGCGCCCGAGTAGTGTGCTCCGAACTAAACAGATTCTTGATGTTTAAGAGAATAATTTGAACTAAGACAGTAGTTCACTGATTACAATTGAGACTTAATATCCTATACGCTGGTTGCTGTCAGAAAAGGCAGGAAAAATGGAGGGCAATACCTATTCATTAATAATATATCTATAATATACCTCTACACGCGTATTATAACAAAATATTTAATATTAATATGATTGCATCAATAATAAAAAATTGAGAACAATTCAGCACCACCGGGCCCGAAACTAACCGTTGCTGGTACAACGGAACAAAAAAAAGCTGATGGAATACTTACATTTGAATATCAACATATACGCATAACGTATGGCAAATGGCACATACTTCCATACTGGAACCATCCACTAGTACTCATGTACTAATAAAATGATGTAATACTAACACACATCCACCGATGAACCACAGGGATCCAAATATAGGTACATGTCAAGGAACCATAGGGATTTGTTAAACCTATATTATAAAACACATATTATTTTTTAAGAGCAGTAGAACTCTCGCCAAGTTCGTCCGGGGAAGTACTGCCACCACGCCCATTTCTGCCGCCAAGCAGTAACGCATTCACGTAACTGTATTTCGGTTTGAAAGGTGTGGTTACCGGTGAAATTACAAGCACATGAGACATTCCATCTTAAAATTTCAGAGTTACAGGTGCATACGATGCGATTTGAGGCTTGTCGTACCTAAGTAGGGGATGACCTAAGTCATATTGCTTGTCATGGGCAGAGGTTACCACTTAACACCAGGTGGGGCCATCTGCTCGATCTGTAACTGTATCATATAAAAACCTGTGAAAAAGAGATGGAGAAGGATGGAGTGCACTCAGTACTACACTCGTACTATACTCGTATTAATGTATGACGCACAGCACATTCACACACAAGTTGAATATGCGAAAGTCACGGGAATCACGTAAGTAATCCAATCGTTTGAAATGTTTCACTGCGCGCATGGTGCACCATGTGTTGTCGTGGATCCAAACGAAAGGGTTGCTGTGATCGAAGTGACTAGTAGCACTTGACTGATATATGAGTGAACATCGCGCACTTCCATTGCGCATGACATGGTTTACCATGTTTTGTTCTAGCGAAGAAGCGCATATGTTCATTCTAATTTCACGTCAGGTTTAGTGTGATGGCCACAGCAGAATGAGAACTTGAATATGCGAAAGTCACGGACATCCCGTAAGTAATCCAATCGTTTGAAATGTTTCACTGCGCGCATGGTGCACCATGTGTTGTCGTGGATCCAAACGAAAGGGTTGCTGTGATCGAAGTGACTAGTAGCACTTGACTGATATATGAGTGAACATCGCGCACTTCCATTGCGCATGACATGGTTTACCATGTTTTGTTCTAGCGAAGAGGCGCGTATGTTCGTTTGTATTTCACGTCAGATGTGGTGTGGTGGACACAGCAGAATCAGAAATTGAATATGCGAAAGTCACGGAAATCACGCAAGTAATCCAATCGTTTGAAATGTTTCACTGCGCGCATGGTGCACCATGTGTTGTCGTGGATCCAAACGAAAGGGTTGCTGTGATCGAAGTGACTAGTAGCACTTGACTGATATATGAGTGAACATCGCGCACTTCCATTGCGCATGACATGGTTTACCATGTTTTGTTCTAGCGAAGAAGCGCGTATGTTCATTCTAATGTCACGTCGGGTTTAGTGTGATGGCCACAGCAGAATGAGAACTTGAATATGCGAAAGTCACGGAAATCACGCAAGTAATCCAATCGTTTGAAATGTTTCACTGCGCGCATGGTGCACCATGTGTTGTCGTGGATCCAAACGAAAGGGTTGCTGTGATCGAAGTGACTAGTAGCACTTGACTGATATATGAGTGAACATCGCGCACTTCCATTGCGCATGACATGGTTTACCATGTTTTGTTCTAGCGAAGAAGCGCATATGTTCATTCTAATTTCACGTCAGGTTTAGTGTGATGGCCACAGCAGAATGAGAACTTGAATATGCGAAAGTCACGGACATCCCGTAAGTAATCCAATCGTTTGAAATGTTTCACTGCGCGCATGGTGCACCATGTGTTGTCGTGGATCCAAACGAAAGGGTTGCTGTGATCGAAGTGACTAGTAGCACTTGACTGATATATGAGTGAACATCGCGCACTTCCATTGCGCATGACATGGTTTACCATGTTTTGTTCTAGCGAAGAGGCGCGTATGTTCATTTTAATTTCATGTCAGGTTTCGAGTTAGGTTTCGAGTTAGGTTTCGAGTTAGGTTTCGAGTTAGGTTTCGAGTTAGGTTTCGAGTTAGGTTAGGTTAGGTTAGGTTAGGTTAGGTTAGGTTAGGTTAGGTTAGGTTAGGTTAGGTTAGGTTGGGCGGGTCTGGGTTTATCCATTAATGGAGCGTTCCGAGACTCCAGCGGCAGCCTAACGGCTGTTCGGCGCATTGGATAAGTCCAGGCCTACCTATCCATCCCGTGATGGATAGGGGGTGAGGTCTTGAGGGTAGCGCAGGTCGTGACGATCCTCAAGGCAAGTCTGGTGGAGATCCTTTCCGAGGTTCACCATGCCTATTAGTCTCGCCTCCTTCAGAGGCGGGGCGTTACTGAAACCATCAGGCGCCGCGTGTGGGTTTGGGGGGGATTTAGTTGTTGGGTGGGGTAGTCGGGTTGTGGAGGTAGGGCCTCTCCGCGTGCCCCTGTAGGGCACAGCGGATGACAGTAGTTCCTGAGGAGGTATAGTCCAGTGGGACTGATAGAGTAGCCCTTTTCAGGGCTCATAAATAGTTGGAGTAGGGTCCAGAGGGACACCTTCCGGAGCCCTTTTCAGGGCTCAGCGGACTCTCGAGTCGTGGGATGGCGGGCCTGCAAGGTCTGTGGCGCGGCAGGGTTTGTCAACTCGGCTACCCTGTCGGGCAAATCGGTGGAGCTTGGTCGGCGTCTCAGCCGTATGCTGAGTAGCGGCGATGCGAGCGGGACGGGTTCGGTGTGCACTTACCCTGCCTCCGAACAGGCCTTCGGGCCACCGTCCACAAATCGTAACCCCCCCGTTAGATGCGGATCACGTCTCGTGTCTTGAAGGGGGGCCGAGGGTCTTGGCTTAACTGCCCGGGCCGCGAGGAAGAAAACCTCTCTAAAAAATTACCCCCACCCTAAGCTGCGCCGCGTGGCGAGAGGGTGTTCATGGCTGTGGGGGAGCACAGTCCCTAGCGCGTTCCCCGCGGGAGTACCGGCCGAATCTCCTTAGCGGGTCACGTGTAGGCTTACCCGGTTACAGGGGGCACCAACCGGGTGGACCTTTTATATCCCCCATACTCGTGGGATTTAAGTATGGAACAACCTAATAAAAACAAAACTGATGACGTCGTAGACGAAGGGAGTGTAGAGCGCGTTTGTACGCGGTCGAAGGCCGCTTTAGCGGTCGCTGTGGAGGAAAAGAGGAAACTTGGCAATGCCAAAGTTGTACTCGAAAAGCTCGACATGAGCAAAGAGACAAAAGAGAAGGAGAAAGATTTTATGTCTTGTGATGAGACAGGTAGGAAGTCGGGCGACGACTCAGATTCGGCGTACAGTATGCAGACTGTATCATCACCTGTGCCATCTGTGTTCTGGAGCCCTGGTAAACGTGACAGGTCTCGAGAGGAAGGAAGTGACAGCGACAGTGCGTCTGGACTTTACACCAGACCTGTCGCTGCAGGCAGTGCAGCCAAAAGAGGCAGGCCGCATACTACAGGCCAGTACATCGGTCTGGCCAAGGCCAAAGCGGCATACTTGGCGGTTGAGCGCGAGGAGTTGGAGCTGAGGGCCGAGCAAGAAGTAGCTCAGATGGCCCAGAAGTTCCGACGGACAACGCGTCTCTCAGACTCTTCGACTCTCGAAGACGAAGAAGAATGCGACGTCGCTTCAGCCACGGCTTCGGACCTCAACAAGAAGGCCCGGGAATGCGTTGCGATGATTGAAAAGGTGGCCACTAAATCCAGCCACCTTAAGGGCACCTTCCAACGTGCTCTAAAGGATTCAGCGAACACCATTAAAGTGGTAGTGGACACGCTGCAAAACAGAACGTCCACGGAGGAGACTCGGAAGCTGCAGTCGGCCAACAACCGCCTGCAGAAGGAAGTAACGGAGCTTCGCAACCAACTTGCGGAGCTCCAGGAAAGAGTGAGCCACCTTACCGTGCCCCGCTCTTCTACCGCTACCGCGAAAGAGAAAGTACCGGAGGGGACCCAGGTTGAGGACTGGTCACGTGCCATCATGTTGGAAGTGGGCAACATGGTGAACGCAAGGATGGGAGCCTTCGAGGACAGGCTTCTGCCCGAAAAGCGCCTTCGTCCCCCGCTCGCTGCAGATAGGCGGAAGGCTTTGGCGTCCATCGAACAGGAGCCGCAGCCAGGAACATCAAGAGATGTTTTTGTTGGGCCCAGCCGCGCACGTGCAGCACCTGTGGCTCCAAAAGAAAAAGAGAAGAGGAAGAAAAAGAAGGGGAAAAAGGGAGTCGTGCAATCGGCATCCCAGCAGGAGTCTCAGCCGCTACCCCCTGCCCCATCTAACACGGAGGAAGGCTGGGTGACGGTGGTTAAACGTGGAAGTAAAAGTAAGGGTGCTGCGGGGAAAAAGGTGTCGCAACCCCAGCAGCAGCTACCAAAGAAGGCTGCAGCACAGAAAAGCCAGCAACCACAGAGGAAGAAGTCTCCTAAGCTTCGAGCCCCTACCTCAGCGGCAATTGTCATTGCGCTGAAGCCAGGGGCATCAGAGAAGGGTGCATCCTACGCCGACGTGATAGCCCAGGCAAAACGAAGCATAGACCTCGCTAGCCTGGGAATTCCGGCTCTCAGATTCCGGACTGCAGCCACTGGAGCACGCATCCTTGAGGTGCCAGGCGCTACCAGTGGTGATAAGGCGGATACCCTGGCGGGGAAATTGAGAGAAATACTCAATACGGAGGACATCCTCGTCTCCAGGCCAACTAAAACTGCTGAGCTGCGCATCTCAGGCTTGGATGACTCCGTCACAGTGGAGGAAGTTTCAGCAGCAGTAGCTAAGATAGGTGGATGCCCAGTAGAGGCTGTGAAGACAGGAGAAATTCGCCGAAACTTCACAGGCCTTGGTGCTACTGTGACGAAGTGCCCAGTGGCAGCGGCCAAAAATGTGGTAAGCAGCGGTCGGCTACTTGTGGGGTGGGTCTCAGCCAGTGTAAAGCTGATGGCTCCGAAACCCCTGAGATGCTACCGCTGTCTACAAACAGGGCATGTTGGTGTGCAATGCTCCTCCGAAGTTGACCGTAGCGGTATTTGCTACCGCTGCTGTCAACTCGGGCACAAGGCTGCAGAGTGCTCAGCTGCACCTCACTGTGCATTATGTGCGGCGGCTGGCAAACCCGCCGATCATAGGATTGGGGCAAAAACTTGTGCTCCACCCACTAAAAAGAATGGCAGAAGAGTTGTTGCTGCGGCCAAGACCCAGCAAGAGCCCACTAACCCTGTGCGGGAACCGGAGGATCATATGGACGTCCATCAGTAATGGCTCTCCGTATTCTCCAAACGAACCTCAACCACTCCGCCAGGGCTCAGGATCTGTTGATGCAGAGCATGGCGGAGTGCTTGATACATGTAGCAGTGGTCGCGGAGCCCTACCACGTACCCTCTCGGGATAACTGGGTAGGGGACCGTGACACTTCTGTAGTTGTGATCTCGCAGGTTGCTGCTGACTCCCCGCCAATCGAAAGGGTAGTGAGCGGCCCTGGGTGCGTCGCAGCCTTGATTGGAGACACAGTGATTATTGGCGTGTACTTCTCCCCGAATAGAAGTCTCGCGGAATTTGAGGTTTTTCTCACTGAAGTGGACTCATTGCTTGTTTGGAGTCGCCCTCACCATGTACTGATTGCTGGCGACCTCAATGCCAAGTCTGTAACGTGGGGATCCGCCGTTACAGATGCACGTGGTGAGGTGCTAGAGGAATGGGCATTAGCGGCTGGGCTCGTGGTGCTTAACCGAGGGACAGTAAACACGTGCGTGCGTCAGCAGGGGGGCTCCGTTGTGGATATAACGTTCGCAACCCCCGTGCTTGCGCGCCGTGTTCATGGTTGGAAGGTACTGGAGGAGGTGGAGACATTATCGGATCATCGATACATTCGGTTTGATGTCTCCCCTCTTCCAGGGGTTCCTAGAGGTCCAATCAGGCCTTTGAGCGGGGACAATCGACGCTGGGCCCTTAAACGCCTGGACAGGGAAGTGCTGGTTGAGGCTGCTCTTGTCCAGTCATGGCTCCCAAGGCCAGAAGGGCCAGTGGAGGCCGAAGAAGAGGCGGAATGGTTCTGCAGATCGGTGTCGCAGGCGTGCGATGCGTCCATGCCCAGATGCAAACCATTTCCGCCTCGGCGAAGAGTGTATTGGTGGTCTTCAGAGATTGCCGCGCTTCGCGAGGCGTGCGTTGCGGCGAGGCGCCAGTACACCCGCCATCGTCGAAGGAGGCTAAGAGATTCTGAGAGGGAAGCAGAGCTCTATGCCTCTTACAGAGAAGCTGCAAGATCTCTCAAGGTCGCGATAGCTGAGGCCAAGACAACCGGCTGGAATGAAATGCTGGAGACTCTGAGTAACGACCCATGGGGAAGGCCCTACAAAATGGTCCGGAAGAAGCTCCGTACCTGGGGTCCCCCACTTACACAGAGTCTCCAGCCACAGTTCTTGGAGGAAGTGGTGGCCACGCTGTTTCCGCATGCAGAAGAGCACAGACCATCGACAATTCGGCAGTTGTCTGAGGATCAGGTCAATGATGAGGAGGTACCACAGGTCACCGATGGGGAATTAGGAGCCGCTGTGTTGCGAATGCGGGCCAAAAACACGGCCCCAGGACCTGATGGGATACCCGGGCGGGTGCTCGCAATAGCCATCAATGAGGCTCTCGAGGCCCGATTTAAGGACCTACTTGATGCGTGCTTTGCTCAGGGGGTCTTCCCTTCCAAGTGGAAATCCGGGAAACTGGTTCTGCTGAAAAAGGAGGGGCGCCCTGCAGATTCGCCGGCGGCCTATCGGCCCATTGTACTCCTCGACGAGGCGGGGAAACTCTTCGAGCGTGTCATCGCTTACCGCCTCGTCACGCACCTGGACAGTGTAGGTCCTAATCTGGCTGACAGTCAGTACGGTTTTCGCAGGGGCAGGTCCACCGTGGATGCGATTTCACGGGTGAGGGCCCTAGCGGAAGAAGCCGTGTCCAGGGGAGAGGTTGTCTTGGCGGTGTCACTTGACATCGCTAATGCCTTTAATACCCTCCCCTGGAACTGTATAAAAGAGGCACTCTTCTACCATCGGGTACCCCTCTATTTACGCCGAATTGTTGAGGCGTACTTATCAGACAGGTATGTCACGTACCCGGGGCGAGACGGATGGAGTCAGCAGGCGATGTCGCGCGGTGTTCCACAGGGGTCGGTTCTAGGGCCACTCTTGTGGAATATAGGATACGATTGGGTCCTTCGTGGCGCCAACCTGAAGGGTATAAGCCTTGTGTGTTATGCTGACGACACACTAGTAACGGCACGCGGGGCTAATTATAGGGCGGTGTCTCTCGTAGCAACGGCAGGTGTTGCCCAGGTTGTTGGCCGAATAAGGAGGCTTGGTTTAACCGTGGCTCTGAACAAATCCGAGGCTTTGTTTTTCCACGGGCCTAGGAACAAGCCTCCGCCTGATGCTCGTCTTATCGTGGGCGGTGTCTCCATCGCCGTCGGGTCGACGATGAAGTATTTAGGACTTGTCCTCGACGGCCGGTGGAGCTTTAGGGAGCACTTCAAGCAACTGGCTCCCAAACTGATTAAGACAGCATCAGCGCTAGGAGGATTGCTTCCGAATTTAGGAGGACCAAACGGCAGTTGTCGGCGCTTGTACACTGGGGTTGTCCGGTCGATGGCGCTGTACGGTGCCCCAATCTGGGTGGACTCCCTGACTGCCCATAACAGGACTCTCCTTCGGAGACCACAGAGAGTCATTGCAGTTAGGGCAATCAGAGGGTACCGTACGATCTCGTACGAAGCAGCGTGCGTCATGGCCGGAACCATTCCTTGGGACCTCGATGCACAAGTGTTGGCAAAAGGTTACCATCGCATGGCCTTATATAAGGCCGAGGGAACGTTTCCTCCTTCTGGGGTACAGAAGCGGTGGAAGAAAGAGGACCAGATGGAGGCCTTCCATCAATGGAAACAGCGTTTAGTGGCGCCTAGTGCGGGCCACCGAACAATAGAGGCGATACGTCCCGTCCTCGATGGCTGGGTGGCTCGCAAGCATGGGGTTCTCTCATTTCGATTGATGCAGATCCTGTCAGGGCATGGTTGTTTTGGCAGGTATTTGTGCAATATCGCCAGGAGAGAACCCACCACTGAATGTCATCAGTGTGGGTGTATAGAAGACACAGCAGAGCACACCTTTGCTGTATGTCCAGAGTGGAGCGATTCGCGGGCTGAGCTCGTAGCCTTGGTGGGCTCAGACCTCTCACTCCCAACTGTTGTGTCCGCAATGGTTGGCAGTCAGAGGTCATGGGAAGCAGTGCAGTCATTCTGCGAGCACGTAATGTGCATGAAAGAGGAAGCTGAGCGGATTAGGGAAGAGGACATCACTAATCCAATCAGAAGGAGAAGATTGGGGAGAAGGCGAGAGGCGCATGAGCGCCGTCTACCCCCTTAATTTGGGCCACTGGGTGGCAGACATGGGGAGTCTGTCACCTACAAAGTGTAGCCCCGCAGCGGTATGACGTGTTGTGTGTTCCAACACGTCGTCTGAAGAAGGTACGAGACCAATGTCTCAATTTTGAAGGGCCCGTCACCGGGCAAGCGCTGCAAGGGTCGCAGTGGTCGTAACACAACGTACCTGCTATCCTTGTGCACAAAGCGCCTCGAAGGAACGCCAATAGGTTTTAGTGGGTATTTCCTCCAAGTTTGGAGGGCGAGTCCCACATAACCTCCCGTATTCCCCGAAATACGGGAGGTATGCATAAACGCATTTCCTATTGTAAAAAAAAAAAAAAAAAAAAAAAAAAAAAAGGTTAGGTTAGGTTGGGTTAGGTTAGGTTAGGTTAGGTTAGGTTAGGTTAGGTTAGGTTAGGTTAGGTTGGGCGGGTCTGGGCGGGTCTGGGTTTATCCATTAATGGAGCGTTCCGAGACTCCAGCGGCAGCCTAACGGCTGTTCGGCGCATTGGATAAGTCCAGGCCTACCTATCCATCCCGTGATGGATAGGGGGTGAGGTCTTGAGGGTAGCGCAGGTCGTGACGATCCTCAAGGCAAGTCTGGTGGAGATCCTTTCCGAGGTTCACCATGCCTATTAGTCTCGCCTCCTTCAGAGGCGGGGCGTTACTGAAACCACCAGGCGCCGCGTGTGTGGGTTTGGGGGGGATTTAGTTGTTGGGTGGGGTAGTCGGGTTTGGAGTAGGGCCTCTCCGCGTGTCCCCTATTGGGCACAGCGGATGACGTTAGCTCCTGAGGAGGTAGAGTAGCCCTTTTCAGGGCTCATAAATAGTTGGGTTAGGGTCCAGTGGGACACCTTCCGGAGCCCTTTTCAGGGCTCAGCGGACTTTCGAGTCGTGGGATGGCGGGCCTGCAAGGTCTGCGGCGCGGCAGGGCTGGTCAACTCGGCTACCCTGTCGGGCAAACCGGAGGAGCCAGTAATGGCTATGTAGGTGGAGCTTGGTCGGCGTCTCAGCCTTATGCTGAGTAGCGGCGATGCGAGCGGGACGGGTTCGGTGTGCACTAACCCTGCCTCCGGACAGGCCTTCGGGCCACCGTCCACAAATCGTAACCCCCCTGTTAGATGCGGATCACGTCTCGTGTCTTGATGGGGGGCCGAGGGCCTTGGCTTTACCGCCCGGGCCGCGAGGAAGAAAACCTCTCTAAAAAATTACCCCCACCCTAAGCTGCGACGCGTGGCGATGGGGTGTTCATGGCTGTGGGGGAGCACAGTTCCAAGCGCGGTCCCCGCGGGAGTACCGGCCGAATCTTCTTGCGGGTTACGTTAGGCTTACCCGGTTACAGGGGGCACCAACCGGGTGGACCTTTTATATCCCCCATACTCGTGGGACTTTATATGGATACCTTAAAAAACAAAAACCAAGATGTAAGGGAGGAGGCGCTATGCGCAAAAAACGTAGTTGAGGAGAGCAAGATTGGCAGGGCCGTAGTCTTGCTGGAGAGACTGTCTGAGGACGATGACCTTGTTGCGGGGTCAAAGATGGTGGACTTGTCGGAGTCGGACTCGGATGTGAGTTTTGCGTCGGTGACCTCTAGGAGGTCATCGCCTGGTGTATGGCGTAAACGCCTGAGGAGCGAAGAGGAGGGAGACTTTTCGGACGACGCCTCGCCGTTGCCCAAAGTCTCTCATGCTCGTCGAGGGCGTGGACGCCCGCCCACCACTGGGCAATACGTCGGTCTGGCGCAAGCTAAGGCCGAACTGAATCAAGCCAGAGAGGAGGAATTACGCCTCATTGCCGAGAGGGAATTGGCCGAGGAATTGCAGCAGAAGCAAGTGGCTACAAAAGCCTTCTTCAAGAAGGTGCACTCGGCTTCTGCGCCTGAGGTGGAGGGCCGCGATGCGGCCCAATTGGAAACAATGGTGTTGGACTCCGTGGACACTATTACGAAAATAGCCACGAAGTCCAAAAACTTAAAGGGCACATATGTGAGAGCCCTGAAAGAAGCTGCTGAGGTGATTAAGGCCTCTTTTGAAGTGACACGGGCGCGAACTATGCCTGAAGAGATGGCCTTGTTGGTCAGTGCCAACAAGCAGCTCACGGAGGAGCTCAAGCAGCTTCGCCGTGAGTTAGAAGAATTGAGGACTGTGGGTGTGACATCAACACCAGTTCCTGCTCCAATGCAGGCTCCAGCCCTTGAGGATGTAATGCGGACGGTCATGGTGCAGGTGGGCACAATGATTAATGCCCGCTTTGAGGGTCTAGAAGAGCGTCTTCTCCCAGAGAAGCGTCTCAGACCACCTTTGGCCGCTGACAGAAGGAGAGCTGAAGCGGCTCCAAAGTCGGCTGTGGCCAGCACGTCGGCGTTGGGCCCGCCTGAGCACCCTGCCTCCCATGTTCCAGAACCCAAAACTGGGAAAACTGGAAAAGGGAAGAGGAGTAAGGGGAAGGCCGTTCCTGCAACCACTGGAGAGGTAGAGCCCGCCTCCATACGACCGGACCCCCGCCCGTCTGCTCCATCGCAAGAGACGTGGGTAACCGTCGTTAAGCGTGGCGCCAAGAAGGGCAAGACGGTTGAATCGGGAAAATCGAGGTCATCCGCTCCCAAAAGAGCCTCGGAGCCGAAAGCCTCGAAACCCGAGAAGAAAGGGGCTAAACTCCGCCCACCACGCACTGCAGCGGTGGTGATCACGCTTCAGCCGGAAGCAGCCGGTAAAGGCATCACTTATGCGAAGGTGCTCGCGGAAGCCAAGTCCCGCATAGACCTTGGGACCCTTGGAGTGCCTCCTTTGAGGATGAGGACTACAGCCACAGGAGCCCGTATCCTTGAGGTCGCCGGAGTCGAGAAGGGGGGAAAGGCGGACTCTCTGGCTGCAAAGCTTAAGGAGGTGTTCCAAGAAGTGGAAGAAGTGCGAGTATCCAGGCCTGTCATCTCGGCAGATCTGCGTGTAAGTGGCCTGGATGACTCTGTCACCCCCGAAGAGCTGGTGGAGACTATCGCCAAAATTGGAACATGCGCGGTAGATACCATCAAGGTTGGAGCCATAAGAAAGGGCCAGGCCGGAATGGGCACGGCCTTTGTTCGTTGCCCTGTCGAAGCTGCCCAAAAAATTGGGAACCGTCTACTGGTCGGATGGGTAGCGGCGCAGGTTCGCATCCTAGATGCCAGGCCTCGCCGTTGCTTCAAATGTCTAGCGACGGGTCACGTTTGGGCACAGTGTAAGTCGGATGTTGACCGTAGCAAGGATTGCTATCGTTGCGGTCAACCCGGCCATAAAGCCAGCGATTGCACCGCCGCCCCTCACTGTACTTTATGTGCAGATGCGGGCAAACCGGCGGCTCACCTCTCCGGGGGCAAGGCATGTGCCAAGCCCCCGACAAAGACAGGGGCGAGACGGAAAGCAGCAGTGACTGAGGCCAGCGCCAAGTCACAGCCGAGTCGCTCCGCAGTGGAGCAGGTGAATTCGATGGAGGTTAGCTAGGATGGGTATGAAGTTCCTCCAGGCTAATATCAACCACTCTGCCCGAGCACAGGACCTTTTACTCCAGTGCCTGGCAGAGCGGTCGATCCAGGTCGGCGTGATTGCAGAGCCGTACCGGGTTCCACCCCGGTCAGATTGGATAGGGGATCTGGGCGGCATGGTCGCAATCACCACGCAATCACCAATGCAGACGCCATCCTTAGAAGAAGTCGGGAGAGGTAGAGGGTATGTTGCAGCGCGAGCTGGACATATGGTTATCGTTGGGGTGTATCACTCCCCCAATGCTCCCCTCCACGAGCTCGAAACCCTCCTCGATGAGCTGGGAATATTGGTTGGCCGGAGTCGTCCTCTGCCTGTCGTTGTCCTCGGAGACCTCAACGCCAAATCCTCGGCGTGGGGATCTCCGACGACTGACGCACGGGGAAGAATAGTCGCTGAGTGGCTTGCGGAGATCGGCCTGTGCATCCTCAATAGAGGGTCGGTGCAGACGTGCGTGCGTCAGCTGGGTGGATCGGTGGTCGATGTGACCTTCGCCACCCCTGAAGTGGCACGTCAGATCCGGGACTGGAAGGTGTTAGTGGACGAAGAGACCCTATCCGACCACCGCTACATCCGGTTCAGCGTATCTGTGTCTCAAGCAGAACAGATTAGGCAGAGGTTACTCGAAACAGGGCCACGGTGGGTCCTTAAACGTCTGAACCTAGACCTGCTGCAGGAGGCGGCAATTGTTCAGGCGTGGAATGCCTCACCGTCTGAGCCGGTAGAGTTGGACGCAGAGGCCGACGAATTGTGTGCGGCGATGATGCGCGTCTGCGATGCAGCAATGCCTCGCGCACGGGCACCTCCACCCAAGCGCCAGGTCTACTGGTGGTCGGCCGAAATTGGTGAGATCCGTCAACAATGCGTGACGAGACGCCGGCAGTACCAGAGATACCGGAGGAGGAGGCGTCAGGAAGCAGCTCAGCTGGAAGCCCTGTACGCTGCATACAGAGAGGCGTCTAAGGCTCTTCGCTTTGCCATCGGCGAGGCAAAGGCACAAGCATGGCGCCAATTGCTGGAGACATTGGAGCATGACCCATGGGGTCGGCCGTACAGGTTGGCGCGGCAAAAGCTCCGCCCCTGGTCTCCACCTGCCACCAGCACATTGCAGCCTGAAGTCCTGCGACGGGTGGTCGAGGGACTGTTCCCAGGTGCTCCTGGAGGGGAATTCTTTCCTCCCGCCTCAGTGATTCCACAGAGGGAAGGTTTTGCAGAGGTGGAAGGAGACACTCCCCCTCCAGTAACCGACGGTGAGCTGGGTGCAGCCATACTCCGTATGAAGGCGAGGAACACGGCGCCAGGACCCGATGGCATACCTGGTCGCGCGTGGGCTCTCGCTCAGGATGCGCTGGATACCCGCCTGAAGGCCCTCTTTGACCGCTGCTTGCGGGAGGGGAGATTCCCGAAGCGGTGGAAACGGGGCAGACTTGTCCTCCTCCGTAAGAACGGGCGCCCGTCGGATGAACCAGCGGGATATCGCCCGATCGTTCTGCTGGACGAGGCTGGGAAGATGTTGGAGCGTGTTGTCGCTGCTCGCCTCGTCGAACATCTCGAGGGTGTCGGGCCGGACCTAGCCAATGTCCAGTTTGGGTTCCGTAGAGGTCGCTCGACCCTGGACGCAATTTCCTGCTTGCGCAACCTCTACGAGGAGGCGTGCTCCAGTGGCGGCGTTATGTTGGCGGTGTCTTTAGACATCGCCAATGCTTTTAATACGCTGCCGTGGAGCACGATATTGGAGGGACTGAGGTACCACTGTGTGCCTCAGTACCTCCAAAAGCTTGTTGGGGATTATCTCTCCGACAGAGAGGTAGTCTTCCCAACGAGAGAAGGTGAGGGAAGATGTCCCATGACGCGTGGTGTTCCGCAGGGGTCCGCTTTAGGCCCTCTCCTGTGGAACGTCGGATATGACTGGGTCCTCCGGGGCGCTAACCTCCGTGGCGTTGGCATCATTTGTTATGCCGACGACACACTGGTCACCGCTCGGGGGAAGACCTACAGAGAGGCGTCGATACTGGCTACGGCCGGAGTCGCAGCGGTCGTGGCCAGAGTCCGGCGGCTGGGCCTGGAGGTGGCTCTTCGTAAATCCGAGGCCATCTGTTTTCATGGTCCTCGGTTAGGGCCTCCTGCAGGCTCCAACATCGTGGTGGGCGGTACGCCAATAGCTGTCGGGTCGACGCTTAAATACCTCGGTGTTGTGCTCGACAGCAGGTGGAGGTTCGGAGAACACCTGCAGCGTTTGTCACCCAAACTCATGGGGACCGCTGCTGCACTGAGTCGTCTTCTCCCTAATCTCGGAGGGGGAAATTCGAGCTGCCGCCACCTTTACATGGCGGTGGTGAGATCGATGGCCCTGTATGGTGCCCCTATATGGGCTGGGACCCTAAACTCCCGAGAGACAGCCTTGCTCCACAGGGCGCAAAGGGTGATGGCTCTGAGAGTGTGCAGAGGATATCGCACGCTTTCGCACGAGGTGGCCTGCGTCATAGCCGGGTCCCTTCCATGGGACTTGGAAGCCGACATCCTGGCAGACGTATACAGTCGCTTAGTGAGGGGCCGTGAACAGGACCTCCGTCCATTACCACAGGAGGTGGTTAGCTGGCGGCGAGATGCCAGGTCAGTGGCCTTGAGTGCCTGGAGAGAACGGCTTCTCACGGGACCTGCACAGAGGGGAGCTGGAGCTATCAGGCTCTTGCAGGCAATACAGCCTGTACTTTTGGAGTGGGTACAGCGGAAACACGGTGCGCTGACTTATCGGCTTACACAGGTACTCTCGGGACACGGTTGTTTCGGGAGGTACCTGTGTAACGTAGCCAAGAGGGAGGTGACCCCAGTATGCCACAGTTGTGGCTGTGTAGAGGACACCGCCCAACATGCGCTGGAGGAGTGCCCTGGTGAGGAGGAAGCGCGGCGTTCTTTGGTCGCAGTCATGGGAGTAGACCTTTCGCTGTCGAACATCATACCTAAGATGGTTGACGACGAAAGGTCATGGAACGAGATGATTTCTTTTTGTGAGACTATCATCTCACGAAGGGAGGAAGAAGAGCGAGAGAGAGAGAAAGATCCTCTCTCTCTTCCGCTCCGGAGAGCGCGGACACGGAGGCGAGCTAATCGAGCTCGCACTCCGTCTCCGCTTGGAGGGCCTGGGACGTTGGACGCGGGGGCGTCCGGCGTTCCAAACCATCGGCCCTCGTGAGGTGTAGGTGCCCAAGTGTTCCCGGGCACCTCCCTTGTTGTTATTTTTACATTTGTTATTCTTTACACTTGTTATTTTTACATTTGTTGAGGAGTTTTTATTGGAGGACATCAATCCTTCCAGAGGTGGGTCCGCTGAACCGACGCAGCGGACACCAGCATGAACGGGGGTGGCGGAGAATGTGAAAACGGACCCGCTCCCCCCCCGTTTGTTGCTACAGAGATGGAACACTATGGGGTTTTAGTCGGTAGTGGCGCGCGGGCTATAACTATTGTTTCAATAGCGCCTAGCCCGACATATCCCGCTTGCTTCCCCCGAAGCGAGCGGGAATGCGTAAAGGCATTTCCCCATATAAAAAAAAAAAAAAAAAAAAAAAAAGGTTGGGCGGGTCTGGGCGGGTCTGGGTTTATCCATTAATGGAGCGTTCCGAGACTCCAGCGGCAGCCTAACGGCTGTTCGGCGCATTGGATAAGTCCAGGCCTACCTATCCATCCCGTGATGGATAGGGGGTGAGGTCTTGAGGGTAGCGCAGGTCGTTACGATCCTCAAGGCAAGTCTGGTGGAGATCCTTTCCGAGGTTCACCATGCCTATTAGTCTCGCCTCCTTCAGAGGCGGGGCGTTACTGAAACCACCAGGCGCCGCGTGTGGGTTTGGGGGGGATTTAGTTGTTGGGTGGGGTAGTCGGGTTTGGAGTAGGGCCTCTCCGCGTGTCCCCTATTGGGCACAGCGGATGACGTTTGCTCCTGAGGAGGTAGTCCAGTGGGACTGTAGAGTAGCCCTTTTCAGGGCTCATAAATAGTTGGGTTAGGGTCCAGTGGGACACCTTCCGGAGCCCTTTTCAGGGCTCAGCGGACTTTCGAGTCGTGGGATGGCGGGCCTGCGAGGTCTGCGGCGCGGCAGGGCTGGTCAACTCGGCTACCCTGTCGGGCAAACCGGTGGAGCTTGGTCGGCGTCTCAGCCTTATGCTGAGTAGCGGCGATGCGAAGCGCGACGGGTTCGGTGTGCACTAACCCTGCCTCCGGACAGGCCTTCGGGTCACCGTCGACAAATCGTAACCCCCCTGTTAGATGCGGATCACGTCTCGTGTCTTGATGGGGGGCCGAGGGTCTTGGCTTAACCGCCCGGGCCGCGAGGAAGAAAACCTCTCTAAAAAATTACCCCCACCCTAAGCTGCGACGCGTGGCGATGGGGTGTTCATGGCTGTGGGGGAGCACAGTTCCAAGCGCGGTCCCCGCGGGAGTACCGGCCGAATCTCCTTAGCGGGTTACGTTAGGCTTACCCGGTCACAGGGGGCACTGATCGGGTGGACTTTTTACATCCCCCATACTCGTGGGAACTATTATGGATACTGAAAACAAAACCAATAACGATGATAGGAGGATGGAATGCGCTTCAGCGCAATCGAAGGCCGTTTTGGCGGCAGATAGGAAGGCTGTAGTCTTATTAGAGAGACTTTCAGGAGACGATGACCTTATTGCAAGGTCGAGGTGTGCAAACCTGTCGGAGTCTGATTCTGACATGAGTATTGGTTCGGTGGCCTCAAGGAGGTCATCTTCAAGGCGCAAACGCCTGAGAGGTGAAGAGGAAGGAGAGACTTCGGACGACGCTTCGTCGTTGGCCGGAGTCTCTCCCGCTCGGCGTGGGCGTGGACGACCGCCCACCACTGGCCAGTATGTTGGTTTGGCCCAAGCTGTGGCCGAACTGAACAAGGCCAAGGAGGAGGAATTGCGACTCATTGCCGAAAGAGAGTTGGCTGAAGAGTTGCGAGGAAGGAAGGAGAAGGCAAGCGCTTTCTTCAAGAAAGTGCCATCGGCAACTTCCCCTGAGGTGGAGGACAGTGACGCGGCCCAACTGGAGTCAATGGTGCTGGACTCAGTTGACACCATCACACGGATCGCCACTAAGTCGAAAAACCTGAAAGGCACCTATGTGCGGGCCCTAAAGGACGCGGCTGAAATTATTAAGGCCTCGTTCAAAGAGTCGCAGTCACGTACTATGACTGAGGAGGTGGCTCTGCTGGTTGGGGCCAATAAACGGCTGATGGAGGAGCTGAAACAACTTCGGCGCGAGGTGGAAGAGTTGCGGGCTGCCAAGGTGAACGCAGCTCCGGCTCTGGCTCCAGCTCCAATCCAGGCCCCAGCCCTGGAAGAGGTGTTGCGGACAGTCATGGTGCAGGTGGGCACCATGATCAATGCCCGTTTCGAAGGACTCGAGGAGAGGCTCCTCCCCGAGAAACGTCTGCGACCACCCTTGGCGGCAGATAGATCGAGTGGTGAAGCTCCTACCTCTCGAGCTCCTAAATCCCTCAAGGGAAAGGGGAAAGGGAAAGGTAAGGCAGCTCCTGCAACAGAGGTGGAACCACAACCTGGACCATCAGGACTCCAGACGACACCTGCCACTCCAGTGCAAGAGTCGTGGAGTTCAGTGGTCAAGAAGGGCTCTAAAAAGAGCAAGACTGCTGAGCCAAGAGGAAAGAGGTCCTCTGCTCCGGAGAGAAGTCAGGACCTGAAGAAGGCCACTAAGGCCCCAAAAGAGTCGGCGAAGAAGGCAGCTAAGCCCCGCTCTCCCAGCACTGCAGCTGTGGTGATTACGCTGCAACCCAACGCAGTGGAGAAGGGTTTCACCTACGCCAAAGTGCTGGGCAGAGCCAAAGATCGTATTGACCTTGGCGCACTAGGTGTACCTCCACTGACGATACGGACTGCGGCTACCGGGGCTCGTATCCTGGAGGTCTCTGGTGATGAGCAGGTGGTAAAGGCGGACTCCCTGGCTGAAAAGCTTAGGGAGGTCTTTCAGACGGTGGAGGGAATAAAGGTGTCCAGGCCGTTTGTCACTGCAGACATTCGGGTGAGCGGCCTGGATGACTCCATTGGTCCCTACGAGCTGACTGACGCCATAGTCAAAGCAGGAGGATGTGCTGTGGCCGCAGTCAGAGTCGGGACCATAAAGAAAGGCCTGGCAGGAATGGGCACTGTCTTTGTGCGCTGCCCCGTGGAGGCTGCCAAGAAGATCGGCACCCGCCTGCCTGTTGGATGGGTAGTGGCACAGGTTCGCATCCTTGATGCCAGGCCGCGCCGCTGCTACAGGTGTCTGGAAGTGGGCCACGTTATGGCCCAATGTAAATCGGAGGTGGACCGCAGTAGCGATTGCTACCGTTGCGGAAAACCGGGCCACATGTCCAGCGATTGCTCTGCTGCCCCTCACTGCTCCATATGCGCAGCGGCGGGCAGGCCTGCAGACCACCTCTCCGGGGGCAAGGCTTGTGTCAAGCCCCCGTCCAAGACAGGTGCGAGACGGAAAGCGGTGACAAGCACCGAAAGTAGGCCACAGCCGGCTCGCACTGAAGCGGAGCAGGTGGGTCACATGGAGACAAATTAAGATGGCGGAGTAGAGGGCTTGGGGCGTTGGATGCGGGGGCGTCCGGCGTTCCAAACCATCGGCCCTCGTGAGGTGTAGGTGCCCAAGTGTTCCCGGGCACCTCCCTTGTTGTTGTTTATTTTTACATTTGTTATTTTTACACTTGTTATTTTTACATTTGTTGAGTTGTTTATTGGAGGATGTCCATCCCTCCAGAGGTGGGTCCGCTGAGCCGACACAGCGGACAACGGCATAGGCAGGGTTAGCGGAGAGTATGAAAATGGACCTGCTACCCTGCTGCTGCTGCACGAGTAGGAACACCATGGGGTTTTAGTCGGTAGTGACGCGCGGGCTATAACTATTGTTTTAATAGCGTCTAGTCCGACATATCCCGCTTGCTTCCCCCGAGGCGAGCGGGAATGCGTAAAGGCATTTCCCCATGTCAAAAAAAAAAAAAAAAAAAAAAAAAGGTTGGGCGGGTCTGGGCGGGTCTGGGTTTATCCATTAATGGAGCGTTCCGAGACTCCAGCGGCAGCCTAACGGCTGTTCGGCGCATTGGATAAGTCCAGGCCTACCTATCCATCCCGTGATGGATAGGGGGTGAGGTCTTGAGGGTAGCGCAGGTCGTGACGATCCTCAAGGCAAGTCTGGTGGAGATCCTTTCCGAGGTTCACCATGCCTATTAGTCTCGCCTCCTTCAGAGGCGGGGCGTTACTGAAACCACCAGGCGCCGCGTGTGGGTTTGGGGGGGATTTAGTTGTTGGGTGGGGTAGTCGGGTTTGCGGAGGTAGAGCCTCTCCGTGTGTCCCCTATTGGGCACAGCGGATGACGTAGCTCCTGAGGAGGTAGAGTCCAGTGGGACTGGTTAGAGTAGCCCTTTTCAGGGCTCATAATCGTGTTGGGGTAGGGTCCAGAGGGACACCTTCCGGAGCCCTTTTCAGGGCTCAGCGGACTTTCGAGTCGTGGGATGGCGGGCCTGCGAGGTCTGCGGCGCGGCAGGGCTGGTCAACTCGGCTACCCTGTCGGGCAAACCGGTGGAGCTTGGTCGGCGTCTCAGCCATATGCTGAGTAGCGGCGATGCGAGCGGGACGGGTTCGGTGTGCACTTACCCTGCCTCCGAACAGGCCTTCGGGCCACCGTCCACAAATCGTAACCCCCCCGTTAGATGCGGATCACGTCTCGTGTCTTGAAGGGGGGCCGAGGGTCTTGGCTTAACTGCCCGGGCCGCGAGGAAGAAAACCTCTCTAAAAAATTACCCCCACCCTAAGCTGCGCCGCGTGGCGAGAGGGTGTTCATGGCTGTGGGGGAGCACAGTCCCTAGCGCGTTCCCCGCGGGAGTACCGGCCGAATCTCCTTAGCGGGTCACGTGTAGGCTTACCCGGTTACAGGGGGCACCAACCGGGTGGACCTTTTATATCCCCCATACTCGTGGGATTTAAGTATGGAACAAATAAACATAAACAAAAACAAAACTGATGACGTCTTAGATGAAGGGAGTGTAGAGCGCGTTTGTACGCGGTCGAAGGCCGCTTTAGCGGTCGCTGTGGAGGAGAAGAGGAAACTCGGAAATGCCAAAGTTGTGCTCGAAAAGCTCGACATGAGTAAAGAGACGAAAGAGAAGGAGAGAGATTTTATGTCTTGTGATGAGACAGGTAGGAAGTCGGGCAACGACTCAGATTCGGCGTACAGTATGCAGACTGTATCATCACCTGTGCCATCTGTGTTCTGGAGCCCTGGTAAACGTGACAGGTCTCGAGAGGAAGGAAGTGACAGCGACAGTGCATCTGGACTTTACACCAGGCCTGTCGCTACAGGCAGTGCAGCCAAAAGAGGCAGGCCGCATACTACAGGCCAGTACATCGGTCTGGCCAAGGCCAAAGCGGCATACTTGGCGGTAGAGCGCGAGGAGTTGGAGCTGAGGGCCGAGCAAGAAGTAGCTCAGATGGCCCAGAAGTTCCGACGGACAACGCGTCTCTCAGACTCTTCGACTCTCGAAGACGAAGAAGAATGCGACGTCGCCTCAGCCACGGCTTCGGACCTCAACAAGAAGGCCCGGGAATGCGTGGCCATGATTGAAAAGGTGGCCACTAAATCCAGCCACCTCAAGGGCACCTTCCAACGTGCTCTAAAGGATTCAGCGAACACCATTAAAGTGGTAGTGGACACGCTGCAAAATAGAACGTCCACGGAGGAGACTCGGAAGCTGCAGTCGGCCAACAACCGCCTGCAGAAGGAAGTAACGGAGCTTCGCAACCAACTTGCAGAGCTCCAGGAAAGAGTGAGCCACCTTACCGTGCCTCGCTCTTCTACCGCTACCGCGAAAGAGAAAGTACCGGAGGGGACCCAGGTTGAGGACTGGTCACGCGCCATCATGTTGGAGGTGGGCAACATGGTGAACGCAAGGATGGGAGCCTTTGAGGACAGGCTTCTGCCCGAAAAGCGCCTTCGTCCCCCGCTCGCTGCAGACAGGCGGAAGGCTTTGGCGTCCATCGAACAGGAGCCGCAGCCAGGAACATCAAGAGATGTTTTTGTTGGGCCCAGCCGCGCACGTGCAGCACCTGTGGCTCCAAAAGAAAAAGAGAAGAGGAAGAAAAAGAAGGGGAAAAAGGGAGTCGTGCAATCGGCATCCCAGCAGGAGTCTCAGCCGCTACCCCCTGCCCCAGCTAACATGGAGGAAGGCTGGGTGACGGTGGTTAAACGTGGTAGTAAAAGTGCTTCGGGGAAAAAGGTGTCGCAATCCCAGCAGCAGCTACCAAAGAAGGCCACAGCACAAAAAAGCCAGCAACCACAGAAGAAGAAGTCTCCTAAGCTTCGAGCCCCCACCTCAGCGGCAATTGTCATTGCGCTAAAGCCGGGGGCATCAGAGAAGGGTGCATCATACGCCGACGTAATAGCCCAGGCAAAACGAAGCATAGACCTTGCTAGCCTGGGAATTCCGGCGCTCAGATTCCGGACTGCAGCCACTGGTGCACGCATCCTTGAGGTGCCAGGCGCTACCAGTGGCGATAAGGCGGATACCCTGGCGGGGAAACTGAGAGAAGTCCTCAATACTGATGACATCCTCGTCTCCAGGCCGACTAAGACTGCTGAGCTGCGCATCTCAGGCCTAGATGACTCCGTCACAGTGGAGGAAGTTTCAGCAGCAGTAGCCAAGATAGGGGGATGCCCAGTAGAGGCTGTGAAGACAGGAGAAATTCGCCGAAACTTCACAGGCCTTGGTGCTACTGTGACGAAGTGTCCAGTGGCAGCGGCCAAAAATGTGGTAAGCAGCGGTCGGCTACTTGTGGGGTGGGTCTCAGCCAGTGTAAAGCTGATGGCTCCGAAACCCCTGAGATGCTACCGCTGTCTACAAACAGGGCATGTTGGTGTGCAATGCACCTCCGAAGTTGACCGTAGCGGCATTTGCTACCGTTGCGGTCAACTCGGGCACAAGGCTGCAGAGTGCTCAGCTGCGCCGCACTGCGCATTATGTGCGGCGGCTGGCAAACCCGCCGATCATAGGATTGGGGCAAAAACTTGTGCTCCACCCACTAAAAAGAATGGCAGAAGAGTTGTTGCTGCGGCCAAGACCCAGCAAGAGCCCACTAACCCTGTGCGGGAACCGGAGGATCGTATGGACGTCCATCAGTAATGGCTCTCCGTATTCTCCAAACGAACCTCAACCACTCCGCCAGGGCTCAGGATCTGTTGATGCAGAGCATGGCGGAGTGCTTGATACACGTAGCAGTAGTCGCGGAGCCCTACCACGTACCCTCTCGGGATAACTGGGTAGGGGACCGTGACAGTTCTGTAGTTGTGATCTCGCAGGTTGCTGCCGACTCCCCGCCAATCGAAAGAGTAGTGAGTGGCCCTGGGTGCGTCGCAGCCTTGATTGGAGACACAGTGGTCATTGGCGTGTACTTCTCCCCGAATAGAAGTCTCGCGGAATTTGAGGTTTTTCTCACTGAAGTGGATTCATTGCTTGTTTGGAGTCGCCCTCACCATGTACTGATTGCTGGCGATCTCAATGCCAAGTCTGTAACGTGGGGATCCGCCGTTACAGATGCACGTGGTGAGGTGCTAGAGGAATGGGCATTAGCGGCTGGGCTCGTGGTGCTTAACCGAGGGACAGTAAACACGTGCGTGCGTCAGCAGGGGGGCTCCGTTGTGGATATAACGTTCGCAACCCCCGTGCTTGCGCGCCGTGTTCATGGTTGGAAGGTACTGGAGGAGGTGGAGACATTGTCGGATCATCGATACATTCGGTTTGATGTCTCCCCTCTTCCAGGGGTTCCTAGAGGTCCAATCCGGCCTTTGAGCGGGGACAATCGACGCTGGGCCCTTAAACGTCTGGACAGGGAAGTGCTGGTTGAGGCTGCTCTTGTCCAGTCATGGCTCCCAAGGCCAGAAGGGCCAGTGGAGGCCGAAGAAGAGGCGGAATGGTTCTGCAGATCGGTATCGCAGGCGTGCGATGCGTCCATGCCCAGATGCAAACCATTTCCGCCTCGGCGCAGAGTGTATTGGTGGTCTTCAGAGATTGCCGCGCTTCGCGAGGCGTGCGTTGCGGCGAGGCGCCAGTACACCCGCCATCGTCGAAGGAGGCAAAGGGATTCTGAGAGGGAAGCTGAGCTCTATGCCTCTTACAGAGAAGCAGCAAAAACTCTCAAGATCGCGATAGCTGAGGCCAAGACAACCGGCTGGAATGAAATGCTGGAGACTCTGAGTAACGACCCATGGGGAAGGCCCTACAAAATGGTGCGGAAGAAGCTCCGTACCTGGGCTCCCCCACTCACACAGAGTCTCCAGCCACAGTTTTTGGAGGAAGTGGTGGCCACGCTGTTTCCGCATGCAGAAGAGCACAGACCATCGACAATTCAGCAGTTGTCTGAGGATCAGGTCAATGATGAGGAGGTACCACAGGTCACCGATGGGGAATTAGGAGCCGCTGTGTTGCGAATGCGGGCCAAAAACACGGCCCCAGGACCTGACGGGATACCCGGGCGGGTGCTCGCAATAGCCATCAATGAGGCTCTCGAGGCCCGATTTAAGGACCTACTTGATGCGTGCTTTGCTCAGGGGGTCTTCCCTTCCAAGTGGAAATCCGGGAAACTGGTTCTGCTGAAAAAGGAGGGGCGCCCTGCAGATTCGCCGGCGGCCTATCGGCCCATTGTACTCCTCGACGAGGCGGGGAAACTCTTCGAGCGTGTCATCGCTTACCGCCTCGTCACGCACCTGGACAGTGTAGGTCCTAATCTGGCTGACAGTCAGTACGGTTTTCGCAGGGGCAGGTCCACCGTGGATGCGATTTCACGGGTGAGGGCCCTAGCGGAAGAAGCCGTGTCCAGGGGAGAGGTTGTCTTGGCGGTGTCACTTGACATCGCTAATGCCTTTAATACCCTCCCCTGGAACTGTATAAAAGAGGCACTCTTCTACCATCGGGTACCCCCCTATTTACGCCGAATTGTTGAGGCGTACTTATCAGACAGGTATGTCACGTACCCGGGGCGAGACGGATGGAGTCAGCAGGCGATGTCGCGCGGTGTTCCACAGGGGTCGGTTCTAGGGCCACTCTTGTGGAATATAGGATACGATTGGGTCCTTCGTGGCGCCAACCTGAAGGGTATAAGCCTTGTGTGTTATGCTGACGACACACTAGTAACGGCACGCGGGGCTAATTATAGGGCGGTGTCTCTCGTAGCAACGGCAGGTGTTGCCCAGGTTGTTGGCCGAATAAGGAGGCTTGGTTTAACCGTGGCTCTGAACAAATCCGAGGCTTTGTTTTTCCACGGGCCTAGGAACAAGCCTCCGCCTGATGCTCGTCTTATCGTGGGCGGTGTCTCCATCGCCGTCGGGTCGACGATGAAGTATTTAGGACTTGTCCTCGACGGCCGGTGGAGCTTTAGGGAGCACTTCAAACAACTGGCTCCCAAACTGATTAAGACAGCATCAGCGCTAGGAGGATTGCTTCCGAATTTAGGAGGACCAAACGGCAGTTGTCGGCGCTTGTACACTGGGGTTGTCCGGTCGATGGCGCTGTACGGTGCCCCAATCTGGGTGGACTCCCTGACTGCCCATAACAGGACTCTCCTTCGGAGACCACAGAGAGTCATTGCAGTTAGGGCAATCAGAGGGTACCGTACGATCTCGTACGAAGCAGCGTGTGTCATGGCCGGAACCATTCCTTGGGACCTCGATGCACAAGTGTTGGCAAAAGGTTACCATCGCATGGCCTTATATAAGGCCGAGGGAACGTTTCCTCCTTCTGGGGTACAGAAGCGGTGGAAGAAAGAGGACCAGATGGAGGCCTTCCATCAATGGAAACAGCGTTTAGTGGCGCCTAGTGCGGGCCACCGAACAATAGAGGCGATACGTCCCGTCCTCGATGGCTGGGTGGCTCGCAAGCATGGGGTTCTCTCATTTCGATTGGTGCAGATCCTGTCAGGGCATGGTTGTTTTGGCAGGTATTTGTGCAATGTCGCCAGGAGAGAACCCACCACTGAATGTCATCAGTGTGGGTGTATAGAAGACACAGCAGAGCACACCTTTGCTGTATGTCCAGAGTGGAGCGATTCGCGGGCTGAGCTCGTAGCCTTGGTGGGCTCGGACCTCTCACTCCCAACTGTTGTGTCCGCAATGGTTGGCAGTCAGAGGTCATGGGAAGCAGTGCAGTCATTCTGCGAGCACGTAATGTGCATGAAAGAGGAAGCTGAGCGGATTAGGGAAGAGGACATCACTAATCCAATCAGAAGGAGAAGATTGGGGAGAAGGCGAGAGGCGCATGAGCGCCGTCTACCCCCTTAATTTGGGCCACTGGGTGGCAGACATGGGGAGTCTGTCACCTACAAAGTGTAGCCCCGCAGCGGTATGACGTGTTGTGTGTTCCAACACGTCGTCTGAAGAAGGTACGAGACCAATGTCTCAATTTTGAAGGGCCCGTCACCGGGCAAGCGCTGCAAGGGTCGCAGTGGTCGTAACACAACGTACCTGCTATCCTTGTGCACAAAGCGCCTCGAAGGAACGCCAATAGGTTTTAGTGGGTATTTCCTCCAAGTTTGGAGGGCGAGTCCCACATAACCTCCCGTATTCCCCGAAATACGGGAGGTATGCATAAACGCATTTCCTATTGTAAAAAAAAAAAAAAAAAAAAAAAAAAAAAAAAAAAAAAAAAAAAAGGTTGGGCGGGTCTGGGTTTATCCATTAATGGAGCGTTCCGAGACTCCAGCGGCAGCCTAACGGCTGTTCGGCGCATTGGATAAGTCCAGGCCTACCTATCCATCCCGTGATGGATAGGGGGTGAGGTCTTGAGGGTAGCGCAGGTCGTGACGATCCTCAAGGCAAGTCTGGTGGAGATCCTTTCCGAGGTTCACCATGCCTATTAGTCTCGCCTCCTTCAGAGGCGGGGCGTTACTGAAACCACCAGGCGCCGCGTGTGGGTTCGGGGGGGATTTAGTTGTTGGGTGGGGTAGTCGGGTTGTGGAGGTAGAGCCTCTCCGCGTGTCCCCTATTGGGCACAGCGGATGATAGCTCCAGAGGAGGAAAAGTCCAGTGGAGACTGGTTAGAGTAGCCCTTTTCAGGGCTCATAAATAGTTGGAGGAGGGCCTCTCCGCGTGTCCCCTATTGGGCACAGCGGATGGATGGTCCAGAGGTGGCAAAGTCCAGTGGGACTGATAGAGTAGCCCTTTTCAGGGCTCATAAATAGTTGGAGGAGGGCCTCTCCGCGTGTCCCCTATTGGGCACAGCGGATGGATGGCACTCCAGAGGTGGTAAAGTCCAGTGGGACTGGTAGAGTAGCCCTTTTCAGGGCTCATAAATAGTTGGTGTAGGGTCCAGAGGGACACCTTCCGGAGCCCTTTTCAGGGCTCAGCGGACTTTCGAGTCGTGGGATGGCGGGCCTGCAAGGTCTGTGGCGCGGCAGGGCTGGTCAACTCGGCTACCCTGTCGGGCAAATAGGTGGAGCTTGGTCGGCGTCTCAGCCATATGCTGAGTAGCGGCGATGCGAGCGGGGACGGGTTCGGTGTGCATTTACCCTGCCTCCGAACAGGCCTTCGGGCCACCGTCCACAAATCGTAACCCCCCCGTTAGATGCGGATCACGTCTCGTGTCTTGAAGGGGGGCCGAGGGTCTTGGCTTAACCGCCCGGGCCGCGAGGAAGAAAACCTCTCTAAAAAATTACCCCCACCCTAAGCTGCGCCGCGTGGCGAGAGGGTGTTCATGGCTGTGGGGGAGCACAGTCCCTAGCGCGTTCCCCGCGGGAGTACCGGCCGAATCTCCTTAGCGGGTCACGTGTAGGCTTACCCGGTTACAGGGGGCACCAACCGGGTGGACCTTTTATATCCCCCATACTCGTGGGATTCAATATGGAAATTACTAACATAAACACAAAAAATGATGACGTTATGGAAGAGGGGAGTAAGGAGCGCGTTTCTACGCGATCGAAGGCCGCTTTAGCGGTGGAACAGGAGAAGATTGGTAAGGCCAGAGTACTGGTCGAGAGGCTGGACATGAGTGGAAGTCAGGAAAAGGGAAGGGACAAGGAGTTTTTGTCATGTGATGAAACAGGGAGGAAGTCAGTTGACTATGATTCGGCATGCAGTATGGAGACGATACCTTCAGCTGTGTTGTCTCCGTTCTGGAACCCAGGCAAACGGGACAGGTCTCGGGAGGAAGGTAGTGACAGCGACAGTGCGTCTGGACTTTACACCAGCCCTGTCGCTGCAGGAAGTGCAGCCAAAAGAGGCAGGGGAAGGCCGACTACAGGCCAGTACATCGGTTTGGCCAAGGCCAAAGCAGCATACTTGGCGGTAGAGCGCGAGGAGTTGGAGCTGAGGGCCGAGCAAGAAGTAGCTCAGATGGCCCAGAAGTTCCGGCGGACAACGCGTCTCTCAGATTCTTCGACTCTGGAAGACGAAGAAGAGTGTGACGTTGCCTCAGCCACGGCTTCGGACCTCAACAAGAAGGCCCGGGAATGCGTGGCCATGATCGAAAAGGTGGCCGCTAAATCTAGCCACCTCAAGGGCACCTTCCAACGTGCCCTGAAGGATTCAGCGAGCACCATAAAAGTGGTAGTGGACACGCTGCAAAACAGAACGTCCACGGAGGAGACTCGGAAGCTGCAGGCGGCCAACAACCGCCTGCAGAAGGAAGTAACGGAGCTTCGCAACCAACTTGCAGAGCTCCAAGAAAGAGTGGGCAACCTCACCACACCCCGCATTCCAGCATCGGTTGTGAGGGAGAAGGTACCGGAGGGGTCTCATAACGAGGATGTGACGCGTGCCATCATGATGCAAGTGGGCGACATGGTGAACGCAAGGATGGAGGCGCTTGAAGGCAGACTTTTGCCTGAAAAGCGAATTCGTCCCCCGCTTGCTGCGGATAGGAGGAAGGCCCCAACCCTCACTGAGCTGGAGCCGCAGCCACAAACATCAAGAGATGTCTTTGTTGGGCCCAGCCACGCACGTGCAGCGCCTGCGGCTCCAAAAGAGAAGAGGAAGAGAAAGAAGGGGAAAAAGGGAGCCGTGCCATCGGCGTCACAGCCTGAGTCTCGGCCGCTACCCCCGGCCCCATCAAGCATGGAGGAGAGCTGGGTGACAGTGACAAAGCGTGGTGGCAAAGGCAAGGGAGCTGCAGGAAAATCAGTCCCGAAGCCCCAGCGACTAAATAAGTCCTTGACAGACCGCGTCGCGTCCAAACCGGCGAAGAAGAGCGTGTCTCGCCCCAAGTTGAGGGCTCCAAAATCAGCGGCAGTGGTTGTGACGGTCCACCCTGCAGCTATGGAGAAAGGCGTCACCTATGCCAAAGCCATAGCTGAGGCTAAGCAGAGGCTGGACCTCCGTGAATTGGAGATTGAGGCAGTCCGTTTTCGGCGTGCGGCTACAGGGGCCACCATTCTGGAAGTTTCTGGATCCACTAGCGGAGCAAAGGCAGATCTTTTGGCCCAGAAGCTGAAGGAGGTATATGGTGATGGTGGAGAAATAACGGTGTCCAGGCCCGTCAAGTGCGCTGAGATTTTGGTGGCTGGTCTGGATGACTCGGTCACAAGTGAAGAGGTAGCGGCGGCGGTGTCCAAGAAAGGAGATTGCCCCGCTGAACAAGTAAAGGTTGGGACGCTCCGACAGGAGAAATCCGGCCAGTATGCGGTGTGGGTCAGTTGCCCAGTTGCAGCTACCCAAAAGGTAGTAGAAGGGAGACTGTTGGTAGGCTGGGTATCAGCCAGGGTCAAGTTGCTCCCTCAAAGAGAGATGCGCTGCTTCCGTTGCCTCCAAGCTGGGCATGTTAAGTCGCGGTGCACAGCGACGGTCGATCGAGGGCAGCAATGTTACAGGTGCGGCCAGCTCGGTCACCGTGCGGTAGAGTGTGATGCCAAGCCCCACTGCACACTATGTGCTGAGGCAGGAAAATCGGCAAATCATCGGCTGGGGAGCAAGAAATGTTCGGCCCCCAGCCAACGAATGGATAGACGAGGGAAACCCGTAAACGCTGATTTGCGGGAGACCCACCCACCGAACGGGACAGTGGAGGTAGAGATGGCATCCTGTGATTAGTGATGGCCGCAAAATTTCTACAGGCGAATATCAACCACTGTGCCAGGGCTCAGGATCTCTTACTCCAGAGCATGGCGCAGTGGTTCATAAACATCACAGTAGTGACGGAACCGTACCTGGTTCCCTCCCGGGATGACTGGGCTGGCGATCAGGACGAGGTGGTTGCAATAGTGGCCAACACCAGATATGGAGACTTTCCAATCAGGAAGTCCTTTAAAGGCCGGGGCGTCGTAGCAGCACTGTGTGGTGAAGTCATGGTGGTTGGAGTCTATTTCTCGCCAAATCGAACGCTTGCGGAGTTTGAGAGCTTCTTGGCAGAAATAGACTCAGTCCTTGTATGGTGTCGTCCCCACCAGGTTGTGGTGGCGGGTGATCTCAACGCCAAATCCACGGTGTGGGGATCTCCCGCTACGGACGCTAGAGGAGAAGCAGTTGAGGAATGGCTCGCGGTCAATGGACTGGATGTCGCGAATCGTGGCTCGACAAATACGTGCGTACGGATACAGGGTGGGTCTATTGTTGATGTCACGTTTGTAAGCCCCACCCTGGCGCGCCGTATTCGAAACTGGGTAGTCCTGGAGGACGAGGTGACACTCTCCGATCACCGATATATTCGGTTCGATGTCCCCATTCTCTTGACGAACCCGAGGAGGCCAAGTCGAATTGCAGCGGAGGTTGGCCCACGATGGGCGCTGAAAAAGCTTGACAAAGAAGCGCTAGTCGAGGCGTCTCTAGTTGAGAGCTGGACCCCTGCGCCGGAAGTTGTGGGTGTTGAGCCTGAGACAGAATGGTTTCGGGAAGCCGTGTCCCATATCTGTGACGTTTCGATGCCGAGGGTGAAGAAGCTGCCGCCCCTACCACAGGTGTACTGGTGGTCTGAGGAGCTTGGACATCTACGCGCCGCCTGCGTGTCAACAAGGCGAAGATACACGAGGTACCGGCGTCGTAGACTCTACCAACGTGACGAGGAAGAGGAGAGGCTGAGGTACACCACGTACCAAGATGCTAAAAAAGCCCTGAGAAAGGCAATTGGTGAAGCGAAGGAGAGGGCTTGGGAGGAACTTTTGGTGACGCTGGACGAGGACCCTTGGGGTCGGCCCTACAAACTCGTCATGAACAAGCTCCGCCCTTGGACCCCTCCACTGACCTCCAATATGGAACTCAATTTGCTGGAGAGTGTGCTTGAGGCGCTGTTCCCCTCTAGAGGCGACCAAGTGGCACCTTTAATGCTAAGGTCATCGGTAGTGGTGGAAGAGGCTGGAGAAATCCCGGAGGTATCGGCGGGGGAACTGGGGGCTGCTCTGTTGCGGCTTAAGGCCAAAAACACGGCCCCCGGCCCTGATGGGATTCCAGGTCGAGTGTGGGTCCACGCGCTGAATAATGGCCTTGAGCCTCGATTTAGGGCCTTTCTTACGGCCTGTTTGAAGGAGCAGAGGTTCCCCAGTGAGTGGAAGGTGGGCAAAGTGGTTCTCCTAAAGAAGGATGGACGTCCGGCAGATTCTCCATCGGCCTATCGTCCGATAGTGCTGCTCAGCGAGGCGAGTAAGCTTTTTGAGCGCGTTATTGCAACTCGCCTTACTGAGCACCTCGATCGCATGGGACCTAATCTGTCGGACAATCAGTTTGGATTCCGGCGGGGCAGATCCACCATGGACGCTATTGCGCAGGTGAAGGCCCTGGCCGAGAGGGAGGTCGCACGGGGAGGAGTGGTCTTGGCGGTGTCTTTAGACATCGCCAATGCCTTTAACACTCTGCCCCACGCGTGTATAGAGGAAGCGCTCCGGCGTCATGGAGTGCCCCTATACTTACGCCAAATTGTGCAGGCCTACCTTTCTGACAGGTCGGTGATTTACCCGACTCAGAATGGATGGGGTCGTAAGGGAGTGTCGTGCGGTGTCCCACAGGGGTCGGTCCTCGGGCCGCTCTTGTGGAATATTGGATACGACTGGGTGATACGCGGCGCAACCCTGAGTGGCGTCAGTGTCACGTGTTACGCCGACGATACATTGGTGACGGCGAGAGGGAAAACGTACCGCGAGGCGAGTCGTCTTGCAACGGCGGGGGTAGCCCAGGTGGTGGGCAGGATAAGAAGACTGGGTCTAACGGTGGCCCTAAATAAATCGGAAGCCCTTTGTTTTCATGGGCCTAGAAAAGCGCCACCGACAGGATCCCACTTGGTGGTGAGCGGAGTTTCCATCGGCGTCGGGTCTAAGATGAAGTACCTTGGAATCATTCTCGACAGCCGGTGGAACTTCAGGGAGCACTTCCTTCACCTTGCTCCCAAGCTCGTTCGCACCTCGTCCGCCTTGAGCAGGCTTTTGCCCAATCTGGGTGGACCGAGTGCAGGGTGCCGTCGCCTCTTTGCAGGGGTTGTGAGGTCGATTGCTCTTTATGGGGCGCCCATCTGGGCGGACTCATTGGGCAGCCACAATAAGGCTCAGCTGCGGCGTCCGCAGCGGGTCATGGCACTCAGAGTCACGCGGGCCTATCGGACTGTCTCGTTTGAAGCTGCCTGCGTTTTAGCGGGAACCCCTCCGTGGGATTTAGAAGCGGAGGCTTTGGCGGAAATCTACTGGAGGACCGCTGATGCCAAAAGCCGGAATTGTCCACCGTCTTCTCAAGAAGTTGGGGTATGGCGTGACAACGCTGGAAAGGAGGTCAAAAGGATGTGGCGTCAAAGGCTTGAAGAGCCAAGTGCAGGTCACCGCACTATCGAAGCTGTACGACCAGCACTTGAAAAATGGATCGGACGACGTGCGGGTTCGCTCTCTTATCGCCTAGTGCAAATTCTCTCCGGACACGGTTGTTTCGGCAGATATTTGTACAAGGTGGCGAGAAGAGAGCGAACTCCGCAATGTCATAATTGTGGTGCAGCTGAGGACACAGCGCAACACACATTGGAGGAGTGTCCTGCGTGGACTGTTCAGCGAGCTCAGATGACGGCTGTTGTTGGGAACGACCTGTCACTACCGACCGTTGTTATTGCGATGGTTGATAGTGACAGGGCATGGGATGCGGTCCGGACCTACTGTGAAGAGGTCTTGAGCATAAAAGAGGAAGAAGAGCGAACCCGAGAGGAAGATCCATTAGCGGATCCTCTCCGGCGCCGGAGAGTATTACGCAGACGTCGTGCTTTTGCACATACGCTTCTGCAATGATAGGGTTGGGAGCGTCAAGTTTGGGGAAACTGGCGGATTTCCACAACCCTAGGAGCAAGTGAGGTGGTACGACAGGTGCCAAAGAGGTGGTTGTGACTAGAGTATTTAAAGTCGCAAAGAGTCGGGTCCTTCCACGGACATGTACCGCAAGGGAAGCGGAAAAGGGAAACTGTCACCCTTCCCTTTGCACGGTGCGAAGGCGGCGAACCATCAGGTTTTAGTGGGTATTCCCTCAACATTTACTATCTTCGTAGAGGGCGAGTCCCACATAACCTCTCGTACTCCCCAAGTACGAGAGGTATGCGTAAATGCATTTCCTGATGCAAAAAAAAAAAAAAAAAAAAAAGGTTAGGTTAGGTTAGGTTAGGTTAGGTTGGGCGGGTCTGGGTTTATCCATTAATGGAGCGTTCCGAGACTCCAGCGGCAGCCTAACGGCTGTTCGGCGCATTGGATAAGTCCAGGCCTACCTATCCATCCCGTGATGGATAGGGGGTGAGGTCTTGAGGGTAGCGCAGGTCGTGACGATCCTCAAGGCAAGTCTGGTGGAGATCCTTTCCGAGGTTCACCATGCCTATTAGTCTCGCCTCCTTCAGAGGCGGGGCGTTACTGAAACCATCAGGCGCCGCGTGTGGGTTTGGGGGGGATTTAGTTGTTGGGTGGGGTAGTCGGGTTTGTGGTAGTAGAGCCTCTCCGCGTGTCCCCTATTGGGCACAGCGGATGGATGGCACTCCAGAGGTGGTAAAGTCCAGTGGGACTGATAGAGTAGCCCTTTTTCAGGGCTCATAAATAGTTGGAGGAGGGCCTCTCCGCGTGTCCCCTATTGGGCACAGCGGATGGATGGCACTCCAGAGGTGGTAAAGTCCAGTGGGACTGGTAGAGTAGCCCTTTTCAGGGCTCATAAATAGTTGGTGTAGGGTCCAGAGGGACACCTTCCGGAGCCCTTTTCAGGGCTCAGCGGACTTTCGAGTCGTGGGATGGCGGGCCTGCAAGGTCTGTGGCGCGGCAGGGCTGGTCAACTCGGCTACCCTGTCGGGCAAATAGGTGGAGCTTGGTCGGCGTCTCAGCCATATGCTGAGTAGCGGCGATGCGAGCGGGACGGGTTCGGTGTGCACTTACCCTGCCTCCGGACAGGCCTTCGGGCCACCGTCCACAAATCGTAACCCCCCTGTTAGGTGCGGATCACGTCTCGTGTCCTTGATGGGGGGCCGAGGGCCTTGGCTTTACCGCCCGGGCCGCGAGGAAGAAAACCTCTCTAAAAAATTACCCCCACCCTAAGCTGCGACGCGTGGCGATGGGGTGTTCATGGCTGTGGGGGAGCACAGTTCCAAGCGCGGTCCCCGCGGGAGTACCGGCCGAATCTCCTTGCGGGTTACGTTAGGCTTACCCGGTTACAGGGGGCACCAACCGGGTGGACCTTTTATATCCCCCATAATCGTGGGAATAACAATGGAAACTGATAAAACAAAACTTAAAATTAAAGATGTTGTAGAAGGAGGTGATAAATGCGCTTCAGCGCAGTCGGAGGCCGTTTCGGCAGGTGATAAGAAGATAGTGGGAAAGGCCGTGGTCTTACTTGAGAGAGTTGATGCGAGGAAACCTCGAAGAAGGGAGAAGGAGTTTGCCTCATGTGAGGAAATTGATGGGAAATCTGAGAATGGCCAAACTTTTCGGTCAGGATCAGACTCGGAGTGTAGTATGGTTTCTGTGCCATCGCTCGTGACGTCACCTGTGCCGTCATCGTTCTGGAGCTCAGGTAAACGGTCGCATGTTGACAGAGGAAGTGACAGTGAGAGTGCGTCGGAGTTATATGCCACCTCCATCACCAAAGGAAGCATTGCCAAGAGAGGAAGGGGAAGGCCACCTAGTTCGCTTAACTACATTGGACTGGCCAAGGCCAAGGCAGCGTATGTGGCGGCAGAGCGCGAGGAAATGGAGCTAAGGGCTGAGCAGGAGGTAGCTGAAATGGCCCGGTCGTTCCGAAGGACAACGCGTCTTTCTGACTCCTCGACGCTCGATGAGGACGATTGCCATACGGCTTCGGACCTTAATAAGAAGGCTCTAGACTGTGTGTCTACGATTGAAATGGTGGCCACAAAATCCAGTCACCTGAAGGGCACGTTTCAGCGAGCCCTGAAGGAGGCAGCGACCACCATCAAAATGGTGGTGAAGACGCTGCATAATAGAACGTCTACGGAGGAGACTGTAAAACTGCAGGCGGATAACAACCGCTTGCAGAAAGAAGTAGCGGAGCTCCGCAAACAGATGACAGAGCTCCAAGAAAGAGTGGGCAACCTCGCCGCACCTCGCATACCAGCATCGGTTGTGAGGGAGAAGGTACCGGAGGGGTTTCATAACGAGGATGTGACGCGTGCCATCATGATGCAAGTGGGCGACATGGTGAACGCAAGGATGGAGGCGCTTGAAGGCAGACTTCTGCCTGAAAAGCGAATTCGTCCCCCGCTTGCTGCGGATAGGAGGAAGGCTTTGGCGTCCATCGAACTGGAGCCGCAGCCAGGGACATCAAGAGATGTATTTGTTGGGCCCAGTCACGCGCGTGCAGCACCTGCGGCCCCAAAAGACAAGAGAAAGAAAAAGAAGGGAAAAAAGGGAGCCGTGCCATTGGCACCACAGCCTGAGTCTCGGCCGCTACCTCCGGCCCCATCAAGCATGGAGGAGAGCTGGGTGACGGTGACAAAGCGCAAAGGCAAGGGAGCTGCGGGAAAATCAGTCCCGAAGCCCCAGCGACAGAGCAAGTCCGTGACAGACCGCGTCACGTCCAAAACGGCGAAGAGGAACGTATCTCGCCCCAAGCTGACAGCTCCAAAATCAGCGGCAGTGGTCGTGACGGTCCACCCTGCAGCTATGGAAAAAGGCGTCACCTATGCCAAAGCCATAGCTGAGGCTAAGACGAGGTTGGATCTCCGTGAATTGGAGATTGAGGCAGTCCGTTTCCGGCGTGCGGCTACAGGGGCCACCATTCTGGAAGTTTCTGGAGCCAGTAGCGGAGCAAAGGCAGATCTTTTGGCCCAGAAGCTGAAGGAGGTATATGGTGATGGTGGAGAAATAACGGTGTCCAGGCCCGTCAAGTGCGCTGAGATTTTGGTGGCTGGTCTGGATGACTCGGTCACAAGTGAAGAGGTAGCGGCGGCGGTGTCCAAGAAAGGAGATTGCCCCGCTGAGCAAGTAAAGGTTGGGACGCTTCGACAGGAGAAATCCGGTCAGTATGCGGTGTGGGTCAGTTGCCCAGTGGCAGCTGCCCAAAAGGTAGTAGAGGGGAGACTGTTGGTAGGCTGGGTATCAGCCAGGGTCAAACTGCTCCCTCAAAGAGAGCTGCGCTGCTTCCGTTGCCTCCAAGCTGGGCATGTTAAGTCGCGGTGCACAGCGACGGTCGATCGAGGGCAGCAATGTTACAGATGCGGCCAGCTCGGTCACCGAGCGGTAGAGTGCGATGCCAAACCCCACTGCACACTATGTGCTGAGGCAGGGAAATCGGCAAATCATCGGCTGGGGAGCAATAAATGTTCGGCCCCCAGCCAACGAATGGACAGACGAGGGAAACCCGTAAACGCTGATTTGCGGCAGACCCACCCACCGAACGGGACAGTGGAGGTGGAGATGGCATCCGGTGAGTGATGGCCACCAAATTCTTACAGGCGAACATTAACCACTGCGCCAGGGCTCAGGATCTGTTATTACAGAGTATGGCGCAGTGGTTGATAAGCATTACAGTGGTGACGGAACCTTACTTTGTTCCCCCCCGGGATGACTGGGCTGGAGATCAGGATGGTGTGGTCGCAATAGTGGCCAACACAAGGGGTGGAAATACCACAATTAGGAAATCCTCCAAAGGCCGGGGCGTTGTTGCAGCTTTGTGTGGTGAGCTGATGGTTGTTGGGGTTTATTTCTCACCGAACCGAACGCTTGCGGAGTTTGAGAATTTCCTGACCGAAGTGGACTCCGTACTGGCATGGTGTCGTCCCCATCAGGTTCTGGTGGCGGGTGATATCAATGCCAAATCCGCGTTGTGGGGATCTCCCTCTACAGACATTAGAGGTGAAGTTGTGGAGGAATGGCTCGCGGCCAATGGGCTGGTAGTTTTGAACAATGGTTCAACAAATACGTGCGTGCGGATGCAGGGTGGATCGATCGTGGATGTCACATTTGCAAGTCCCCCTCTGGCGCGCCGTATTCAGAACTGGGTAGTTTTGGAGGACGAGGTGACTCTTTCCGATCACTGGTATATTCGGTTTGATGTCCCCGCCTTCTTGACAAACCTGAGAAGGTCAAATCGAACTGTGACGGAGATAGGCCCTCGGTGGGCATTGAAAAAACTGGACAAGGAAGCGCTAGTGGAGGCGTCGCTTGTCGAGGGTTGGACACCCATGCCCGAAATCGTCGAGGTTGAGCTGGAGGCAGGATGGTTTCGCGAAGCGGTATCGCATATCTGCGATGTTGCGATGCCAAGGGTGAGGAAGCTGCCACCCCTACCACAGGTGTACTGGTGGTCTGAGGAGCTTGGTCATCTACGCGCAGCCTGCGTGTCAACAAGGCGTAGATACACGAGGTACCGGCGCCGTAGACTTAACCAACATGGCGAGGATGAAGAGAGGGTATTGTACACCGCGTACCAAGATGCCAAAAAAGCCCTGAGGAAGGCAATTGGTGAAGCGAAGGAGAGGGCATGGGAGGAGCTTTTGTCGACGCTGAACGACGACCGTATAAGCTCGTCATGAATAAGCTCCGTCCCCAAGCCCCCCCGCTCACCTCTAACATGGATCCAGATTTGCTAGAGAGGGTGCTTGAGACGCTGTTCCCATCTAGAGGGGAGCAAGTGGCTCCTCCAATGTTGGGGCCATCGAACGTGACGGACGAGGACTTAGAAATCCCGGAGGTATCGGTGGGGGAACTGGGGGCAGCTGTGTTGCGCCTTCAAGCCAAAAACACGGCCCCCGGCCCTGATGGGATTCCTGGTCGAGTGTGGGTCCACGCATTGAACAGTGGCCTTGAGCCCCGGTTCAGGGCCTTTCTTACGGCCTGTTTGCGGGACCGGAGATTCCCTAGTGAATGGAAAGTGGGAAAAGTGGTGCTCCTGAGGAAGGATGGACGTCCGGCAGATTCGCCATCGGCCTATCGTCCGATAGTGCTGCTCGGCGAGGCGAGTAAGCTTTTTGAGCGCGTTATTGCAACTCGCCTTACTGAGCACCTCGATCGCATAGGACCAAATCTGTCGGACAATCAGTTTGGGTTCCGGCGGGGCAGATCCACCATGGACGCTATTGCGAAGGTGAAGGCCCTGGCCGAGAGAGAGGTCGCACGGGGAGGAGTGGTCTTGGCGGTGTCTTTAGACATCGCCAATGCCTTTAACACTCTACCCCACGCGTGTATAGAGGAAGCGCTCCGGCGTCATGGAGTGCCCCTATACTTACGCCAAATCGTGCAGGCCTACCTTTCTGACAGGTCGGTGATCTACCCGACTCAGAATGGATGGGGTCGTAAGGGAGTGTCGTGCGGTGTTCCACAGGGGTCGGTCCTCGGACCGCTCTTGTGGAATATTGGATACGACTGGGTGATACGCGGCTCAACCCTGAGTGGCGTCAGTGTCACGTGTTACGCCGACGATACATTGGTGACGGCGAGAGGGAAAACGTACCGCGAGGCGAGTCGTCTCGCAACGGCGGGAGTAGCCCAGGTGGTGGGCAGAATAAGAAGACTGGGTCTAACGGTGGCTCTAGATAAGTCGGAAGCCCTTTGCTTTCATGGGCCTAGAAAAGCGCCACCGACAGGATCCCACTTGGTGGTGAGCGGAGTTTCAATCGGCGTCGGGTCTAAGATGAAGTACCTGGGAATCATTCTCGACAGCCGGTGGAACTTCAGGGAGCACTTCTTTCATCTTGCTCCCAAGCTGGTTCGCACCTCGTCCGCCTTGAGCAGGCTTTTGCCCAATCTGGGTGGACCGAGTGCAGGGTGCCGCCGCCTCTTTGCTGGGGTTGTGAGATCGATGGCCCTCTATGGGGCGCCCATCTGGGCGGACTCTTTGAGCAGCCACAATAAGGCTCAGCTGCGACGTCCGCAGCGAGTCATGGCTCTCAGGATCACGCGAGCCTATCGGACTGTCTCGTTCGAGGCAGCCTGCGTGTTAGCGGGAACCCCTCCGTGGGATTTAGAGGCGGAGGCTTTGGCGGAAATCTACCGGAGGACCGCTGAGGCCAAGAGCCGGAATTGTCCACCGTCTATGCAGATAGTTGGGGTATGGCGTGACGAAGCTCACAAACTTGTTAATAGGAAGTGGCTTCGAAGACTCGAAGAGCCAAGTGCTGGTCACCGCACTATTGCGGCTATACGACCAGTGCTTGACAAATGGATAGGACGGCGTGCGGGTTCGCTTTCTTATCGCCTAGTGCAAGTTCTTTCAGGGCATGGTTGTTTCGGAAGATACTTGCACAAAGTTGCGAGGAGGGAGCGAACTCCGCAATGTCATGACTGTGGTGTGGCTGAGGACACAGCGCAACACACGTTGGAGGAGTGTCCTGAGTGGACTGATCAGAGAGCTCAGCTGATGGCTGTTATTGGGAACGACTTGTCGCTACCGACCGTTGTTATTGCGATGGTTGATAGTGACAGGTCATGGGAAGCGGTACAGGCCTACTGCGAAGCAGTCTTAGGCGTAAAAGAGGCAGAAGAGCGAGTCCGAGAGGAAGATCCGTTGGCGGATCCTCTTCGTCGCCGGAGAGCATTACGCAGGCGTCGTGCTTTTGCACGTACGCTCTTGCAACAATAGGGTTGGGAGCGCAATGTCTTGGGAAGAATTGCGGACTTCCTCAACCCTAGGAGTAAGTAAGGTGGTACGACAGGTGCCAAAGAGGTGGTTGTGACTAAGCAATTTTCGGTCACAAAGAGTCGGGTCCTTCCACGGACATGTACTGCAAGGGAAGTGGAAAAGGGAAACTGTCACCCTTCCCTTTGCACGGTGCGAAGACGGCGAACCATCAGGTTTTAGTGGGTATTCCCTCAACATTTACTATCTTCGTCGAGGGTGAGTCCCACATAACCTCTCGTACGCCTCAAGTACGAGAGGTATGCGTAAATGCATTTCCTGATGCAAAAAAAAAAAAAAAAAAAAAAAAAAAGGTTAGGTTAGGTTAGGTTAGGTTAGGTTAGGTTAGGTTAGGTTAGGTTAGGTTAGGTTAGGTTCCCCCCCGGGGTTTCTGCCTTGTCGCGGCGGGGGGGCTTAGTAACCGTGGACCTTGCCTACCCACGGAGAAGCTAAAGGAACCCGAGAGGGGCCGCTCCTCGGGCTTTGCCTCCAAGCCCCGAAGGAGCGGCACTTGTAGGTGGCGGTGCCTTATGGGGGGCACCGAAACTGAGGAGGGCTGCGGTGTCGTATGGGCGGCACTGCAGCTGAGGGTAGGGGCCGCGGCGGGAGAGGAGTGCCGGTATTACGGTGCGCCGTTCTCCCTACCTTCCGCGGCCACGACGGGGCCGCCACCGTTCGATGGCGGACGTGGTGGGGCCGCAGGGGAAGAGGAGTGTCGGTATAGCGAGGCGCCGCTCTCCCTATCTTCTGCGGCCGCAGTGGCAGGCGACGGGGCCACAGAACTGACCCGTCGCAGGGGGACCTCGGGCGTCTTGACACGGGGTCGTCGGACGCCCTTTGGCTATTTGGTTCCCGAGGTGGTTGTGACGTGCCGTGTGTTCCGGCGCGTCGTACCCAGGAGGGTGGAGACACCGATGGAGGGTCTGGTAACAGACAGCCGCGGTGGGTTCACGGAAGAGTAACCGTCCCCGTGTTCCCGCCACTAAGCGGCAGAGGCGGACACCGTGGAGTTTTAGTGGGTATATACTCCTAGTCCCACATAACCACTCAGTTTCCCCGTGGCTGGGTGGTATGCGAGTGCATTTCTCCACGGAAAAAAAAAAAAAAAAAAAAAAAAAAAAAAAAAAAAAAAAAAAAAAAAAAAAAAAAAAAAAGGTTAGGTTAGGTTAGGTTAGGTTAGGTTAGGTTAGGTTAGGTTAGGTTGGGCGGGTCTGGGTTTATCCATTAATGGAGCGTTCCGAGACTCCAGCGGCAGCCTAACGGCTGTTCGGCGCATTGGATAAGTCCAGGCCTACCTATCCATCCCGTGATGGATAGGGGGTGAGGTCTTGAGGGTAGCGCAGGTCGTGACGATCCTCAAGGCAAGTCTGGTGGAGATCCTTTCCGAGGTTCACCATGCCTATTAGTCTCGCCTCCTTCAGAGGCGGGGCGTTACTGAAACCACCAGGCGCCGCGTGTGGGTTTGGGGGGGATTTAGTTGTTGGGTGGGGTAGTCGGGTTGTGGAGGTAGAGCCTCTCCGCGTGTCCCCTATTGGGCACAGCGGATGATAGCTCCAGAGGAGGAAAAGTCCAGTGGGACTGGTAGAGTAGCCCTTTTCAGGGCTCATAAATCTGGAGGAGAGCCTCTCCGCGTGTCCCCTATTGGGCACAGCGGATGACGTTTTCTCCTGAGGAGGTAGAGTAGCCCTTTTCAGGGCTCATAAATAGTTGGAATAGGGTCCAGAGGGACACTTTCCGGAGCCCTTTTCAGGGCTCAGCGGACTTTCGAGTCGTGGGACGGCGGGCCTGCAAGGTCTGCGGCGCGGCAGGGCTGGTCAACTCGGCTACCCTGTCGGGCAAATCGGAGGAGCCAGTAAGTGGCTATGTAGGTGGAGCTTGGTCGGCGTCTCAGCCATATGCTGAGTAGCGGCGATGCGAAGCGGGACGGGTTCGGTGTGCACTAACCCTGCCTCCGGACAGGCCTTCGGGCCACCGTCCACAAATCGTAACCCCCCTGTTAGGTGCGGATCACGTCTCGTGTCTTGATGGGGGGCCGAGGGCCTTGGCTTTACCGCCCGGGCCGCGAGGAAGAAAACCTCTCTAAAAAATTACCCCCACCCTAAGCTGCGTCGCGTGGCGAGAGGGTGCTCATGGCTGTGGGGGAGCACAGTTCTTAGCGCGTTCCCCGCGGGAGTACCGGCCGAATCTCCTTGCGGGTTACGTTAGGCTTACCCGGTTACAGGGGGCACCAACCGGGTGGACCTTTTATATCCCCCATACTCGTGGGATTTAAGTATGGAACAAATAAACATAAACACAAAAAATGATGACGTTATGGAAGAGGGGAGTAAGGAGCGCGTTTCTACGCGATCGAAGGCCGCTTTAGCGGTGGAACAGGAGAAGATTGGTAAGGCCAGAGTACTGGTCGAGAGGCTGGACATGAGTGGAAGTCAGGAAAAGGGAAGGGACAAGGAGTTTTTGTCATGTGAGGAGACAGGGAGGAAGTCAGTTGACTACGATTCGGCATGCAGTATGGAGACTATGCCAGCTGTGTTGTCTCCGTTCTGGAACCCAGGCAAACGGGACAGGTCTCGGGAGGAAGGTAGTGACAGCGACAGTGCGTCTGGACTTTACACCAGCCCTGTCGCTGCAGGAAGTGCAGCCAAAAGAGGCAGGGGAAGGCCGACTACAGGCCAGTACATCGGTTTGGCCAAGGCCAAAGCTGCATACTTGGCGTTAGAGCGCGAGGAGTTGGAGCTGAGGGCCGAGCAAGAAGTAGCTCAGATGGCCCAGAAGTTCCGACGGACAACGCGTCTCTCAGATTCTTCGACTCTGGAAGACGAAGAACAATGCGACGTTGCCTCAGCCACGGCTTCGGACCTCAACAAGAAGGCCCGAGAATGCGTGGCCATGATTGAAAAGGTGGCCACTAAATCCAGCCACCTTAAGGGCACCTTCCAACGTGCTCTGAAGGACTCAGCGAGCACCATAAAAGTGGTAGTGGACACGCTGCAAAACAGGACGTCCACGGAGGAGACTCGGAAGCTGCAGGCGGCCAACAACCGCCTGCAGAAGGAAGTAACAGAGCTTCGCAACCAACTTGCGGAGCTCCAGGAAAAAGTGAGCCACCTTACCGTGCCCCGCTCTTCTACTGCTACCGCGAGAGAGAAAGCACCGGAGGGGGCCCAGGTTGAGGACTGGTCACGTGCCATCATGCTGGAAGTGGGCAACATGGTGAATGCAAGGATGGGAGCCTTCGAGGACAGACTTCTGCCCGAAAAGCGCCTTCGTCCCCCGCTCGCTGCAGATAGGCGGAAGGCTTTGGCCTCCATCGAACTGGAGCCGCAGCCAGGAACATCAAGAGATGTTTTTGTTGGGCCCAGCCACGCACGCGCGGCACCTGCGGCTCCAAAAGAGAAGACGAAGAAAAAGAAGGGAAAAAAGGGAGCCGTGCAATCGGCATCCCAACGGGAGTCTCAGCCGCTACCTCCGGCCCCATCTAACATGGATGAGGCCTGGGTGACGGTCACTAAACGCGGAAGTAAAAAGAAGGCAGCTGCGGGAAAGCAAGTAACGCGACCCCAGCAACAAAAACAGCCTGAAGCACAGCGAAACCAGCAATCGCGGAAGGAGAAACCTGCCAAACTTAGAGTTCCCACATCGGCAGCAATCGTCATTGCCCTGAAACCGGGGGCTGCAGAGAAAGGCGCGTCCTACGCCGACGTAATAGCCCAGGCAAAGCGAAACATAGACCTCGCTGGCCTGGGAATCCCGTCTCTAAGATTCCGGACAGCAGCCACTGGAGCACGCATACTCGAGGTGCCAGGCGCTACCAGTGGCGATAAGGCGGACACCCTGGCGGGGAAACTGAGAGAAGTCCTCAATACTGAGGACATCCTCGTCTCCAGGCCCACCAAGTGTGCGGAACTGCGCATCTCAGGCCTGGATGACTCCGTCACAATGGAGGAAGTTTCAGCGGCAGTAGCCAAGATAGGTGGATGTCCAGTAGAGGCTGTGAAGACAGGTGAAATCCGTCGAAACTTCACAGGCCTCGGCGCTACTGTGACGAAATGCCCAGTGGCAGCAGCCAAAAAGGTGGTAAGCAGCGGCCGGCTCCTTGTGGGGTGGGTCTCAGCCAGTGTTAAGCTGATGACCCCAAAACCCCTGAAATGTTATCGCTGTCTGCAACCGGGTCATGTCGGTGTGCAGTGTACCTCCGAAGTCGACCGTAGTAGCCTTTGCTACTGCTGCTGTCAACCCGGGCACAAGGCGGCAGAGTGCTCAGCTGCACCGCACTGTTCATTATGTGCGGCGGCTGGCAAACCCGCTGATCACAGGATTGGGGCAAAAGCGTGTGCTCCACCCCCAAAGAAGAATGGCAGAAGAGCTTTCGCTGCGGCTAAGGCCCAGCCTCAGCCCACTGACCCGCAGATGCGGGAAACGGAGGATCATATGGAGGTACATTAATGGCCTCAAAAATACTGCAAACAAATCTTAATCACTCCGCCAGGGCTCAGGATCTGCTGATGCAGAGCATGGCGGAGTGGATGATAGACATAGCAGTGGTCGCTGAGCCATATCATGTTCCCACTCGGGACAATTGGGTAGGGGACCGTGATGGCTCTGTGGCCGTGATCTCGCAGGTTTCAGCTGGATCCCCGCCCATTGAGAAAGTAGCAATGGGTCACGGATGTGTCGCGGCTGTTATAGGAGACACAGCCATTATCGGCGTGTACTTCTCGCCAAACAGAAGTCTTCCAGAATTCGAGGCTTTTCTGGGCGAGGTCGAGTCACTGATTGCATGGAGTCGCCCTCACCACGTGCTGATTGCCGGTGATTTCAATGCAAAGTCTGCAACGTGGGGATCAGCCGTTGCAGATGCACGTGGTGAGATGCTTGAAGAGTGGGCGGTAGCGATTGGGCTCGTAGTGCTTAATCGAGGGACGGCAAACACGTGCGTGCGACAACAGGGGGGTTCCGTTGTGGACATAACGTTCGCAACCCCGGTGCTTTCACGCCGTGTCCAGGGCTGGAAGGTACTGGAGGAGGTGGAGACATTGTCGGATCATCGTTACATCCGGTTTGATGTCTCCCCTCCTTCTGGGATTCTGAGAAGTCCGAACCGGTCCTCGAACGGGGGTAATCCACGTTGGGCTCTCAAATGCCTGGACAGGGAAGTGCTGATCGAGGCTGCTCTTGTCCAATCATGGCTCCCAAGACCAGAAGGGCCACTGGAGGCCGAAGAAGAGGCGGAATGGTTCTGCAAATCTGTGTCGCAGGTGTGCGACGCGTCCATGCCCAGATGCAAACCACTACCGCCTCGACGGAGAGTGTACTGGTGGTCGGCGGAGATTGCCGCGCTTCGACAGGCATGCGTTGCAGCGAGGCGCCAGTATACCCACTACCGCCGAAGAAGGCAAAGAGATCTTGAGAGGGAGGCCGAGCTCTATGCATTATACAGAGACGCGGCTAAATCCCTCAAGATCGCTATCACGGAGGCCAAATCAAATAGCTGGAACGAAATGCTGGAGACTCTGAATAACGACCCTTGGGGAAGGCCCTATAAAATGGTCCGGAGCAAACTCCGCACCTGGGCCCCTCCGCTCACACAGAGTCTCCAGCCACAATTCCTGGAGGAAGTAGTGGCTACTCTTTTCCCGAGAGCAGAGGATACACAACCGGCATCGGCGCAGATCTCTGGAGGACAGAGAAATGAGGACGATGTACCCCATGTCTCTGATGGGGAACTGGGAGCGGCTGTAATGCGTCTGCGGGCCAAGAACACGGCCCCAGGTCCCGATGGGATCCCCGGGCGAGCTCTGGTGCTAACCATCAATGAGGCCCTTGAGGAACGATTTAAAGACGTACTAAACGCGTGCCTCCAGCAGGGTATTTTTCCCCGTAGGTGGAAAACTGGGAAACTGGTCCTGTTGAGGAAGGATGGGCGTCCCACTGATTCGCCGTCGGCATACCGGCCTATTGTGCTCCTCGATGAAGCGGGCAAGCTCTTCGAACGCGTCATCGCTTACCGCCTAGTTGCGCACTTGGAGAATGTTGGCCCTAACTTGGCTGACAGCCAGTACGGCTTCCGCAGGGGCAGGTCCACCGTGGATGCGATATCACGGGTGAGGGCCCTAGCGGAAGGAGCCGTGTCCCGGGGAGAGGTTGCCTTGGCGGTGTCTCTAGATATCGCCAATGCCTTTAATACCCTCCCCTGGAACTGTATAAGGGAGGCGCTACTTTACCATCGGGTACCCCTCTACCTTCGCCAGATTGTCGATGCGTATCTCTCGGAGAGGTACATTTCGTATCCCGGGCAAGAAGGATGGAGTAGGCAGGAGGTGTCGCGCGGTGTCCCGCAGGGGTCGGTTTTAGGGCCACTCCTGTGGAACATAGGGTATGACTCAGTTCTGCGTGGCGCAAATTTGAAAGGCATCAGTCTCGTCTGCTATGCGGACGACACATTGGTCATAGCACGTGGGGCCAATTTCAGGGCGGTGTCTGTTCTGGCAACAGCAGGAGTTGCTCAGGTAGTGGGTCGCATCAGAAGGCTTGGTTTGAAAGTGGCTCTAAACAAATCCGAGGCTCTGTGTTTCCACGGGCCCCGGAATAAGCCACCGCCTGATGCTTGTCTTATCGTGGGCGGTGTCTCCATCGCCGTCGGGTCGACGATGAAGTATTTAGGACTTGTCCTCGACGGCCGATGGAGTTTTAGGGAGCACTTCAAACAACTGGCTCCCAAACTGATTAAGACAGCATCAGCGCTAGGAGGACTGCTTCCAAACTTGGGTGGACCAAGCAATAGTTGTCGACGCTTGTACACTGGGGTTGTTCGGTCGATGGCGCTGTACGGTGCCCCGATCTGGGTGGACTCCCTGACTGCCCATAACAGAACTCTCCTTCGAAGACCGCAGAGAGTCATTGCAGTCAGGGCAATCAGAGGGTACCGTACGATCTCGTACGAAGCAGCGTGTGTCATGGCCGGGACCATTCCCTGGGACCTCGATGCACAAGTGTTGGCAAAATCTTACCGTCGTATGGCCACATATAAGGCTGAGGGTACGTTTCCTCCCTCCGAGGTACAGAGGCGATGGAAGAAAGAAGACCAGATGGCAGCTTTCCAGCAATGGAAGCAGAATTTAGTGGCACCTAGTGCGGGCCACCGAACAATACAGGCGATACGACCCGTTCTCGATGGCTGGGTGGGTCGCAAGCATGGGGTTCTCTCATTCCGATTGGTGCAGATCCTGTCAGGGCATGGTTGTTTTGGCAGGTATTTGTGCAATATCGCCAGGAGAGAACCCACCACTGAATGTCATCAGTGTGGGTGCGTAGAGGACACAGCAGAGCACACCTTTGCTGTATGTCCAGAATGGGGCGATTTGCGGGCTGAGCTCGTAGCATTGGTGGGTTCAGACCTCTCACTCCCAACTGTTGTGTCTGCAATGGTTGGCAGTCAGAGGTCATGGGAAGCAGTGCAAACATTTTGTGAGCGTGTTATGCGCAATAAAGAGGAAGCTGAGCGGGTTAGAGAAGAAGATATCTCTAATCCGATCAGAAGGAGAAGAATGGGGAGAAGGCGAGAGGCGCACGAGCGCCGTCTACCCCCTTAATTTGGGCTACTGGGTGGCAGACATGGGGAGTCTGTCACCTACAAAGTGTAGCCCCTGAGTGGAATGACGTGTTGTGTGTTCCGGCACGTCAGCTCAAGAAGTAAGGAGACCAACGTCTCAGTTTTGAAGGGCCCATCACTGGGCACAAGCGCTGCAAGGGCAGCGGAGGTCGTCACAAAACGTACCTGCTGTCCTTGTTTCCAAGGCGCCCCGAAGGAACGCCAATAGGTTTTAGTGGGTATTTCCTCCAGTTAAGGAGGGCGAGTCCCACATAACCTCCCGTATTCCCCGAAATACGGGAGGTATGCATAAACGCATTTCCTATTGTTAAAAAAAAAAAAAAAAAAAAAAAAAAAAAAAAAAAAAAAAAAAAAAAAAAAAAAAAAAAGGTTAGGTTAGGTTAGGTTAGGTTAGGTTAGGTTAGGTTAGGTTAGGTTAGGTTAGGTTAGGTTAGGTTAGGTTAGGTTAGGTTGGGTTAGGTTAGGTTAGGTTAGGTTAGGTTAGGTTAGGTTAGGTTAGGTTAGGTTAGGTTAGGTTAGGTTAGGTTAGGTTAGGTTAGGTTAGGTTAGGTTAGGTTAGGTTAGGTTAGGTTAGGTTAGGTTAGGTTAGGTTAGGTTAGGTTAGGTTAGGTTAGGTTAGGTTAGGTTAGGTTAGGTTAGGTTAGGTTGGGTTAGGTTAGGTTAGGTTAGGTTAGGTTAGGTTAGGTTAGGTTAGGTTAGGTTAGGTTAGGTTAGGTTAGGTTAGGTTAGGTTAGGTTAGGTTAGGTTAGGTTAGGTTAGGTTAGGTTAGGTTAGGTTAGGTTAGGTTAGGTTAGGTTAGGTTAGGTTAGGTTAGGTTAGGTTAGGTTAGGTTAGGTTAGGTTAGGTTAGGTTAGGTTAGGTTAGGTTAGGTTAGGTTAGGTTAGGTTAGGTTAGGTTAGGTTAGGTTAGGTTAGGTTAGGTTAGGTTAGGTTAGGTTAGGTTAGGTTAGGTTAGGTTAGGTTAGGTTAGGTTAGGTTAGGTTAGGTTAGGTTAGGTTAGGTTTTTTTTTTTTTTTTTTTTTTTTTTTTTGTTCGCCCCCTACTTGAGGGGACGAGGCGATTCCCTCTGACATAATCAGAGACTTTATACATCATTTTTTATTTTATTTATCTGATTTTTATAAGAAGGGAAGAGAAAAGAAGAAAGTTTTTAAGGCGTATTTTGTGTTACGAACATAAATTTGTTTGCTTTCGGCATTATTCCATGTTTTTATCTATTTATATATGTGAACTTATCTTTTTCTGCTGTGAATTACTTTTTGAATTTATATGTCACTTATGAATTTTATTATTGTTTGGTTTTTGTTTCATGTTTTTTATCCATGTATTTTATATTGTAATTTAATATTTTTCCGCTGTGTAATTATGAATTTGTTTGCGTTAGGTTTTGTTCCATGTTTTTTATCTATATTTGCTGCTATGAAGTTGTAATACCATATGTCACCCACTATATACATCAATATATATCGTCAACATATTTTTTGTCTTCTTCTTATTTTTATTTATTGTTTTATGATTGTTATCTTCTAAGTGCTTGCGTGATTTTATGTTGTTTGTATTATAATAATCTTCAAAATTTTGATGTGCTGCAAGTGGTAGGTCATTTCCAAAATGGCCCCAGCCAATTACTTTTAATCCTAATATTTTTGTTTGTATGTTTTGATTTAATCCAGAAAAGCCTCTACTTATTTTTACTAATATAGTTTTATTCCTTAATTTATTATTTACTATTGTTTTTTCTTGGTTCCAGGTTTGCCGAGCACTTAGAGATTTGCGGTTCCCGATGGCCACTTCTTCCTTTGGCACGGCGAGTTCATCAGATAAGCAGACAACGAGCAGGGTGAGTTTGTTTCCTAATTTTTTGTCTAAATTGTGGTTTGTTTGCGGAAGAAACAGGGCCCTTTTCCCATGAAAAGGGTTCCAGTTTGCTCTCCAAGTATTTCCTCGTTTCATTTTTATATTTCTTACAGTAAATTTAGATTGCCGAATTATGCTTTGCCTGTCTCCTGAACTCGTGATGCCATCCACTGCCAAGTATTCCACCGGGGTTGTCGTGATTTTAAGGGCCGTCAACTCTACAAATTCAGTGTTCAACACCTTAGTTGCGCCGTGGGCCACCTCAGCAATACGCTACGGTGGCTCGCGCCAACCCTTCCCACTTTCTTCTCACGGGACATTCCGGGCTGAAAGCGCTGTGGTCCGTGCGATCCATCTTGGCCTGCAGGCAATTGCAACAGCTTGGCACCGTGCCCGCAAGCCAGTCCGCGCAATCGGCCTTTTTGTGCGGCCCCCCACAGTGGCTGCACTTCTCTACTTTGTCGGTGCAGAAACGTTTCCCGTGGCCGTAGCCCAGACAGAGCGAGCATTGGACCAGTGGAGACTGGTCCTCAACCCGCACTCTTTGGAGGTCCACCAGAACCGTCTCTGCATCGACCATTTCCCGCCACAGCTTTGGGGAGACCCTCAACACTATATGATGTGTATGAGGGTTTCTAGTCTTCCGCTTATACAGGATTTGGAGTCTGTGACCTTCTTCTTCCAGGGCTTTCAGGGCGCTCTTGTTTTGATTTCTCAGGGCGGTCAGTACCTCCTCGTCCGTGTTGTACTGAAACACGCTCCTGAGAATCACGAGCGGATCTTTATTTTTCACGTCCTGCACTATTAGACTATCCCCTGCCCCTTTCAGTCTTTCCCTTATCCTTTCCCTGTCATTCTCTGTCCTGCACCCCACTATAATCTTTCTATCCCTAGCCTTCCTGATCTTTTCTATCGCAATGCCACCATCTTTTGCGTTCATTACTTTTCGGATTCTATCCAACACCTCTTCCCCAGTCTCGGTTTCGTCTTTCGCGGTTACTACAACCGAGTGCAGCGCCGTCCGCTCAGTTTTTCTCCTGGCGGACGACGCTGCCACGTCCGCATACGATAACCCTCCTTGGACCTCTTTTTGCTGCTCCAATACACTTTTTAACTCTTCCATCTTCTCGGTGTTTGCCTCTATTAATTTTGCATGCTCTTCCATCTTTTTTACTAAAACTGAATCCTCTCCTCTCTTCTCTACATTCTCCCTTTCTTTTTCCTGTTCCATTTCCACTACTTTTGTTTCGTCCTTTTTTCCCTGTACTTTTGAGCTCTCCATTTCTTTAATAATTTGGTAGAGTCTTTCTACTGCCGCTGTAACCTCATTTTTTATTTCTGTTTTCAGGTTACGCGCGTTCCCGAGATTCAATTTTGCCTTCAGTAGACAAGACTTCGCCTCAGCCAGCCTGTCTCGGCGTTTTTCCACTTCCGCGGTAGCCGGAGCCTTCTTCGGGGAGATTCGTCGCTTCGCTTCAAGGGGCTGAGAGACCGAAGCCGCCGGAGCTTTTCCAGACTCCCATTCCCCTATGCTGCGTCTCACTTTAGAGGCTGTGGGCCCCTCCGGAGTCGTCTGTGACTGAGCCGGAGCTGTTCTGTCAAGATCTACTGTGACGTTCATTTTAGCGGGGGTGCGGTACATATTTCAGAGGGTAAACGCCTTTGGTCAATAATATAAAAGGTTTGTATAAGTTATAAATAAGGCGTCCAAAATAATTCTAAGTCAATTTTAAAAGTCCTATATACTAACTTCGCGCTCCAATAGGGGGCTACGGTGTCGCAAACGCAAAGTATAACTAAAACTAAAAGAAACAAAATTTGAAAATTTTCAATTGTATGAGAAAAATAATATAATAATAATAATATCTCAACCGAGTTGTAGTGGCTGCGCCACTATTGGGTGGGTGGGTTCTCTATTTTTGAAATTTTTTGTGTTTTATTAAAATTTTTTGTTGCAGGGGGCAGAGGGCGGACTCCACAACGCTGAAGGAACTGATTTGGAATCAATTCGCTGAAAAACTACTGAAAAAATTTTGAAAAACCCGTGAAAACACGAATTTAATACAAAATTCAATACAAATTTTGAACTAAAACGACAATAACAACGCAATGAGACTTTCCCTGGGGGTGAAAATTGGTATGCGCGTAGGGGTAGGCAGTGCGCTTATAACGGTGTAAAAATTTTCAAAATCCACCACAGGGAGACTTAGGTACAACACAATAAATATTCAAAAATGTCAAATTTCTATCTAAAACTATACAGAAAACCAATAAAAATTGATCTTCAGTTAATACAATACGCCACAAACAATACAGACAAACAAACAACGCCGAGATACTTCAATAAAGATGGCCCACCACCTTCAGTACTGACAGTCTTCTATGCCTCCAGCGAGTGTAATGCGGACGGGGCCGGGCGGGACCGCGTTATATAGGCTTCCTTGTCTGGCGCGACGATTTTTGAAATTTTTTGTGTTTTATTAAATTTTTTTGTTGCAGGGGGCAGAGGGCGGACTCCACAACGCTGAAGGAACTGATTTGGAATCAATTCGCTGAAAAACTACTGAAAAAATTTTGAAAAACCCGTGAAAACACGAATTTAATACAAAATTCAATACAAATTTTGAACTAAAACGACAATAACAACGCAATGAGACTTTCCCTGGGGGTGAAAATTGGTATGCGCGTAGGGGTAGGCAGTGCGCTTATAACGGTGTAAAAATTTTCAAAATCCACCACAGGGAGACTTAGGTACAACACAATAAATATTCAAAAATGTCAAATTTCTATCTAAAACTA